>OZ038380.1:57655579-58855769 GCA_964036045.1 Eutreptiella sp. 'Long Island Sound 2002'
AGCGAAGCTTCGCGGGGAAATCTGTACAACAGAGGAATGGAAGGATGAGGGGGGAATCCACGCAAATGCGAAGCGACAACACCTAAACTCGTCAAATGACAGCCTAGAATTTTTCGGAAAGCAAATACCTGACCAGAATCCCATTGTGCATCAGATGCAAATTTTTATACAATTTGCGGTCAACTCCTGATTTTTTAAATCAGGAAATTCCCAAGCAGAAAAAGACGGCGCGCCGGAGCGGGGCCTAACAAAGCGCCGAAAAACAAAGAATTAATAACATTATAAACGTATGTCACGTATAATGAAGAAAATGACGAGACACACATAAATGAATAAACATCGAGATTCCACCCACACTGACAGAAAGAATCAAAAATCAAAGAATTCAAGAATCAACAAAAAGACTTCAATGAATCAGGTATAAACCACAGGTGTGCTCGTCTTGTATAGAGCATGCACATAGCTCGTCTCATGTCTCCGTGAACGAGCCTTGTAGCAGAGCTAACAAACGATAGAGGGCTAGATTAGTAAGATTGCAGATGATTAGAGGTGAGATGGGGTGATTAGAACATACACACGAGTGCATAAACGATTTGCTCACTTGTGTTTCGATCTGCACTCCACCTTGCTCTCCTTCTCCAGCGGTGAGTAAGGTAGGTAAGCCCAGGAGGGGCCACCCCCTGGTACAGTCCGTGATCTGGGTATGGAAGTGAGATTGGTTAAAAATAGGAGTTTGGAACCAGCGTGCATGCTCATGCATTCACATGGCGCATCAATGGGTAGGCCACGCAAGATGCGCACGGTACAACCCTTATTTAGGTTACCCAGGGGCTCCACCCTACGTTCTTTAGAAGAACGGGTGGAGTTCCTCAAGCTTGCTTGCTTGACAGGGCAGTTTGGGAACAGCGTATTATAGGGCTACCTGAGAAGCGTATAACACGTGGAGGTAGTCTTGGTTCCTCAGTCTCAAACTGTCCTTCTTTTGCCTCTGTTTTACAGCTGATTGGTGGAGCAGCGATTTTTTTTCCTGCCCTGCTAAACAAGGGCGCTGAACACACCAAACAAATAACTCCGCCTCTGCCTGTGGCAGAGCAGGGAGTCCGACTCCCTCGACATATGCGCCGTGCACGCCAAAAGAGCACTCCTTCCCTTCAAGCTCTAGCAGGGAAACGCGTGGTGGAGTTCCTGTTAGGCCACAGACGCTTAGTAGCTCTGTGTTCTCTTGCCATCTCACAAGTAAGCCATTAGGGCTTGTGACCTCTTCATCAACACCACCCAGTAGAGCGTGCGTGTAGGAGTGATAGTCCTGAGTGCAGGCTTGAGCCAGTTGAGCAAGTGCTCGCCCACCAAGGAAGGTGCCACTGTAGAGTGTGTAGGACCTGTAGTGCGTGTGTCACTGTCCCACTTGTTTCCTGCGATTTTAGCAGGGTTGATTGGCAGTGGCAGTGGTTAGTGTAGGTTCTGGCCTTCATAGCAGACAGGCGTTTTCATGCCTTCATAGCCTTTGGCCACCCGTACCCTGTAGTAGGCAGGTAGTTAGGAAAAACAATACGTGGACTCGTATGCTGGGTATTCCCCCAAGGTTTTGCGCCAGCATAGAAACTGGGCGCTTAGAGGCGGAGAGACCCGGGGCGTACCCCGTGGCACCGGTAAGACATCCCCCGGGTTTAGCAAGCGTGCAGACTTGGGTATAATTAGGACACCATTTCTGCGGCTTGCTCTCAGGACCTTAGGAATAGCACAGTCGCACATACACTTAGGCACGTAAGGGTAAGGTTCAGTCCCTAGCTCTAGTCTTGGAGGCTAGCGTCTCAGCGAGCCTCAGCAACTCACCAAGGTTGTTCTGGGACAAGTAGTCTAGCAGAACCGAGTTCAGGCGCCCCCCAGGTAGTACAAACGCTGAGAAGGTCTCCCAGGTGGCCTCTTCGACTCCAAACCCTTCCCAGAGGGTGAGGAAGCGCCAACCCTCGCGATAGCGGTGGCGTAGTACAGACTTCACCAGGTAGAAGCCTTCCTTAGCCATCTCTTCGGCGTTCATGTCGGGGAGGTCCCCTTCAACTTCCATAGGGTGTTAACAAGGGCTGACAGCCCCCTGTAGGTCTAGAGCGGCAATCTCCTCGTCCTTCAGCTTCCACTCCTCCCCACATAGGTCTTCAGGATCATAGTAGCGCCTTCCGGTGCTGAGCAGCGCACACCACGGTCCCCCCTAGTCGGGGAGAACACCGCACGGTGATACGGTGTCCATCCACAGATAGAATCTTGTGGGGCCCGAAGTAGGGTTCATCGCTGGTAGAGCGTGGCCAGGCGGGTAGTCGGCTGTGGTGCACCAGCACCCAGTCCCCCTCTTGGTAGGTGGCAGGTACCCGGTGCTTGTTCGTCTTGTTCCACTGACGCTCCCTCACTCTCTGGAGCATGGCCTTGGGCTTGTCCACCTTCGCTTGTTGCTCCTGGACCCAGTTACCCACAGAAGAATGAGTGTCCCCTGGATAGGGAGCATGTAGGAACCACGCCGGGCGTCCTAGGAATAGCTCATGGGGCGAGTAGCCAGTCGCCGAACTCTCTTAGGAGTTCATCATCAAGAATATGATGGGGAGTAGTCTCACCCAGTCTCTGGTGCGTTCAGTTTTGCACCATATCCTTACATTCTCCTTGAGGACATGAATCTGTCGCTCACATAGGGGGTTGCTCGTGTGAGAGTAGGGGATCCCCGTAGACACCTGGACATTGAGGGATCTCAGGACCCTCTTGTACCAGCCGGTATCTGAGCGTACTCGTACGTCCTCATCGGAGTTGACCTCCTTGGGCGCCCCATAGACACAAAACCACTCCTCCAGGAGTATCTTGATAGTCTCCTCTCCGGTAATGTGCTTGGTACATGGGAAGACCCTGGTAAACCTGGTCAACCCACAGGCCACCACGAGGGCAAAGTCGTAGCCCCCAAACTAGGGCATCTCCGTGTAGTCCAGATAGAGAACACTGTTAGCACAGTGGGGGATTGGCAGGGTCGAGTACAGACCCCTGTGCCTGATATCCCCAGGTTTGCAGGACCTGCACGGGCACTTGTCCACGGTAGGCTGGAGGGTCTTCCGCAGTTGGTGATCAGTCCACGTAGTGTGGAACCACTGCTTGAATAGCCTCAGGGTACGGTCAGCACCCACATGACCACTGGACTCATGGGTCCACTTCAGTAGCGCTGGGACTCTGTCACTAGGTACCACGATGCGGTCCTCGTGCCAGAGGTAGCTCTTGTCTCTCTTCCCCTGCTCTTGGTTGACCAGGAGGGGTTCAAGGCGCTTCTCCAGGCGCTTATAGATATCCCCAAGCTCCTTCAGGTATTTCATTTGTTGGAGTCCATCTAGGGGTCGTATCATAGTCATGTTGAGGTCCAATTGTACGTCCATACGGCTGAACGCCTCCTTAGCCAGCGCTTCAGACCAGGCACCAATCAGGGCGTCAAAGTTGTTGCGGCTAATGTCGTCTGCACACTCGTTTTTCACTTCCTGGATATGGTGTACCGTCAGCCGTAGTTGGCTTAGGTAGGTCCACCAGCGCCGTAGCTTGGCCTTCTCAGGTGGGGGACCCTTCTGGAAAGCGCGGACCGGCTCTTGGTTGCCCAGCCAGACCACAGGGTTACTCCCCAACAGTCGTGCCTGAGAGGATAGCACTTGCATACCCGCGAGCAGCTCCTGCTCGTAGGTGGAGTAGTTCCCTCTGGCCTGGTTCCATTTCCAGTTCCAGTGGCCCAGGGGTACTAGGACCCACTTGTCTTCAGGGTAGCTGTGCTTGAGAGTTCCATCTCGGTCACCTTCCGTCCCCCATGGGGAAAGAGCCGAGTCGAACTCCTCCTTCTCTAGTGCTTGCCATTGGAACGACGTTCCACCACCGCCCACATTGCTGGTGTCGGTCACCAGGATAATCTCACCTTGTGCTCTAGGCACGCCCAAGCACTTAGCGTTGGTCACCTTGTCTTTGAGCTCGTCAAACGCTTGTTGCTCTTGTGGGCCCCAGCGCCAAGTAGTACTCTTCTTGATCAAGTCCGTCAGAATGGCCCTGGTGTAGATTGAGTTCTTGATATGGCGGCGATAGAAGTTGCACGCCCCAATGAAACTGCGTACATCATGGAGTCCTTTCTTGGGGTCTTCATGTCGTACCTTAGCATCCATCAGGGGTTTCGCCTTAGAGGCCGCTGGGGTCCACCACCCATAGCCAACGTCAAACTGCAGGTACTGCATGGACTCCTGTATGAAGTCAGACTTCTCAAGCTTGAGTCGAGTGTGGTTCTCCTGGCAGACCGCAAAGAACTCACCCAAGAGGATTAGGTGATCCTCCTGGGTATTGGTCTCGAGGCATACATTGTCGATGTGCGCTTCCATCTGGGCCCCACGGGATATAAGTTCTTGCACCTTTGGTCTTCGTCGTAGGATGGACAACATCTTGTTTATCAGCTATTGAAAAAGAGGGGGTGCGTTGGCCACGCCAAAGGGCATGACCTTCCACTTGAACACCCTCCCCTGAGGGGTGATGAAGGCTAGTAGCTCCTGGGTGTTGGGCGTCGGGTCCGCCTGCCAGAATCCGCTCCTCTTGTCCATCTTGGTCTTGTAGCGACAGGAGGCTATCTTCTCAAGGGTAGACTCCATGTTAGGAATGGACCCTGAGTGGTTCAACGTCTTCTTGTTCAGCTCCCCATAGTCCACTACCAGCCGTTTGGCTATAGACCCAGGCTTAGCCACCAGCAAACAGGGGCTGCAGTGTTGGGGGTAGTCCCCGTCCTTGTACTCCTGGACTAGGCCAGCGTCGATACACTCTTGTATCTGTCGCTCAATCTCATCGGGCTGCTCTTTAGGAGCTGGATAGGGTCTCCTCCGGATCTTATGGCCCACGAACTCGGGTTTCAGCTTGAGGTCCATCTGTACCAGCTTGTCACATGAAGCTGGAGGGGGTAGTTCTCGGAACACCTCCAGATAGGTCCTTATAAGCTTCTGCACCCGCGGGTCCAATAGCTTGACCTTGTCCTCCATGTCCTCGTCAGAGTGTAAGTTGCTTATCCCCTGAGTGATAGATGCCGGGAGGTGATCCTCCACCGACTCTTCACTCTTGGTAGTATCCTTCAACCCTTGGTATGCATATAGTAGGTCTCGTTCAACCATCTCCGGTGGACGATGGCAACATAGGCACACTCGAGGGGGTTCACATACACATTCCTCTGAGAGGTCATCCTCCTCTGGAGTCCTCACATGGGCGCCCCACACGCTCTTCATGAGCTTGAGACCCACCTCCCTTTGCCAGGTGGTGATCTTTTGTTCGAGGTCCCCCTTCAGTTGGGAGAGATCTCCCTTACACCCTAGCTTCATTGGCCATGAGCTGGGGGTCGGCTTAGCGTAGCATAGCTTTTTCGCCACGTATCTCCTCTTGGAGTCCACGTACTACCCCAGTCTGGATCGGGGGTCCAACTCTTCGTCCAAGGGCTCTTCTCCTCTCATGGAGAGTAGGGGCTTCAATGGGGCGACGTACTCGGCATTCTCCACTTCCTCCGCACAGGTCTGCATGAAGAAGGCGTCATGCTCAGTTTCGTCATCAGAGTGAATAGAGCTGGGGAGCTCGGATAGTCCACACTCTGAGACTCCATCAGACATAGGCACATGGCAGGGACAGTTGGGGGCAGTGTTGCTAGTCACGACGTACTCGTCTCCCCCTGGTATAGTCTCAATAGCATCTTGAGGTCGTAGTCGATCCTTCAGGTCACCCAGGGCGAGTCCATCGCTCTCTCGTTGGATAGTCTCGATCAGAGTTGAGTCCAGGTCCTCCCAGGGAATGGAGGTAAGACCCCCGTCCACCACGCTGAGCATACTTCCTCATCTGGGTTTCCCGATGGGCGTCTTGCGTCCCAGAGGCATGTGGATGGCCTCATCAGCTAGCCGGACAGACCTGATAGCCAGCCTGTCCAGGAGGGCTCGCCAGTACTCGTTACCCCCATGGGCTTGCCAATCGGGGGAACACAGGACCACACGGGAACGTTCCAGGGCCACCTTGGTCAAGACCTTCCCCAGTTCACTGAACCTGAGGTTCCCGTAGGCCATCCCGGAAGAGGGCCAGTAAAATTTGTAGCTGCACTTTTTCCCCCTGCTGCAGTAGAGGTCCAAGACATTTTGCTTGTCGCTGGCGAACACCTCCACGCTCAGGTCTTCTCTGGAGTAACCCAAGTCCTTCAGACCTTGATCTAGGACTTACCCCAATTGTTGATAGTCCTTACTTTTGGAGGAAGCCGTCATGTTCGAGGGCTGCTCCTTCGATACCCTCAGGTAGCTCGAGGTGTACTCCGACTGCTCCAGTGGCACGGACTCTCTGCCATTGCCGTGGTCCACGTAGAGGAGGTAGGGCGCTTGCAGCGTCGGGGATTGTATCTGGGAGTGCTGCACGAAGAAGTCAGTCCCCAATACAAAGTCGAAGGCCTCAGTGTCCATCACAAAGACCCGATGCGCGATAGTTCGGGAGCCCATTGGTACCTCCAATTCACAGTCCCAGCAGCTGTGCACCACATGTCCATCCCCCATTCGTATCGCCGCGGTGGGAAAGGTGTTCGTCAGGCTCCCACAAGGTAAAGTTTTCTTGGCCACTATAGATATGGTGGCACCAGTATCCAGTACCCCCAGGTATTCACGTCCCCCTAGTCGGATACGTACCCAGAACACCAGGTCAAGGGCCCCACCGGAGCGTCCCCGTCAGAACTCCGCGGGACAGGTCACCTCGAACCCCTTGTTCCGCAATTTGCGGGCCATCCTGATAAAAGGGCTTCTCTTCTTGGCGTTGCCATCATCACCCCCTTCATGCTCAAGCTTGGCCCCTTGCTCTTGCTGGGCCTGTGTCTGCGAGCATGTGGTAGGACCAGAGTGCCCTCCAGAGGGCTCGGAGTGTCCCCCTGGATTAGGGTTGGGGTTGCCTCCGTTCTTGTCCTGGTTCTTGTTGTCCTTGTCTGGCTGGCGATTAGCGCCTCCTCCTCGTCCACCTTGGCTCTTGTCTTGGCCTTTCCCACGGCCTTTCGACTTGCCCTTGCCGGAGTCGTTGCCTCCCTTGCCACCGCCCTTGCCAGAGCCTTTGCCAGGATCCTGACCCTTCAGCTTTGCCGACAGGCGCTGCTTGTGGTAGCACTCATCCTCATAGTGCTTACTGTTCCCACAGAAGGCACAGGTGATAGTGCGCCTGTAATGATCCGGCATCTTAGGCTTGGCGCTGGTGTCGGTCTCCTGCTTCTTCCCCTGAACCACGAAGCAATCGCGCTGATCGCAGCCGGGGGCGTGCTGCCGGTGACCATGCTCGTCTCTGGCGTCACATCAGAAGAGCTCCTGGACATTGCCCATGATACGGGCGTGCTTGGGGGTAGTCTGCTGTCCAGGTCTGGGTCCCTGGTACCCTTTGTGATGGCTTCCAGAGCCTCCTCCTTCAGGACGGTAGGCTTTCAGGTGCTGGTCGCTTTCTTTCTCCAGCGCCAGCTCCAAGAGTAGCACAGACAAATCCTCGTAGTTGAGGGCTCTCGCCTTGCGCTCCGCCGTTGACCGGCACTCGTCCCACAGCTCCGGAGGGAGCTTAGCCACCAACCAGAAGAGCAGCTTGTCGCTGCCCTAGGAACCGGGCGTCAGTAGTCCCACCCAGGGTCAGCCAGTAGCTCGGAGATCCTGGCTGGTTTGGGGTTGTTGGGTAGCACAGACAGGTTCTGGATCTCAGCCCTGATGAAAAGGTTGGTTTCGTAGGTAGGGTACTGCCTCTCCAAGGCAACCAACACGTCGGCGAAGGTGGCGGACTTCATCACGATCTGCTTCACCTGCTTCTCCGGGTGCTTGGTCTTGCAGCACTGCAGGAGCAGATCGCACTTGACTCGCCCACTAGCATGGGTTTGGCCGGTCATTCGGAGGAACCGGCCAAAGTTCTCAGCGAACTCGCTGAGATCCTTGCCTGTGCACTCAGGCAAGTTCACCACAATTTTGGAGGTGGCGATTGCCTTAGCCTCCTGAGACCTGCGTCCCTCAGGGCGCTTGGTCTTCCTCTTCTTCTTCTTCTGCCCACTCGGGTTCTCGGGGTCCTCAGGGTCGTCGTCCTCCGAGGGCAAGGCAGAAGTCATAAACGGCAGGTCATCGTCGAAGGGGTCTTCGCCTAGGTCACTAGAGCCGTAGGGCTCCATGTCAACCATTGCCCTCAGGGCTGTCAGCCCCAGCCGGTCTAGCTCGGGTCTCGTGGAATTCTCCACGTGGCTGTAGGGAGGCTGGGCCGTTCTTGGTATGAAAGGGCTTCTGGGTATCACCGCAGGGGTCGGCATCGGTCGGCTCCTCAGGCTTCCCAGGGTGTTCGTCAACCCCGCCACCAGGTGATTGGCTTGTACCGGGTGAGGTGAAACTCCCACGATGGTAGGTGACGCTTGGGGAGGAATCAGGGGCTCCAGTTTAGCCCGAATCTCTTGAGTGAGATCACCAACAAGTTGAGAGGTGGCTCCTCGGAGGGCCTCTTTAATCTCCGACCGCGTCAGGTACCTGTTGGAGGATCTCCCCGATCCTCTACTCCTGCTCCCGCATGACTCAGGGCCTCTCCTCAGCCCACTCAGGGTTGCATACCCAGGAACATCAGCCACATGTACTCCCGTAGGATGGTGATAATCCGCCGCGTACCAGCGCGGCGCAGAACTGGAGGCCACTGGCTCACTGGCAGTAGTTGCCTCTGGAAACGCAGTGGTGGATTGGTCCACACCATAGGCAGGGTAGGTAGGCATGCCAGTAAAGCCTGTGCCCTCAGCCATGGGCGGGGTGCTTATGGGTGTGGGTGTTGCAGCAGCTGGGTCTGGAGTTGGGAGTGTGGTGGTTGTAGGAGAGGGTGATGCGTGGAGGCCAGAGGCGCTTGGTGCGCCCTGGAAGGTTGACTCGCTCGTCTGGTCGTGCCCATGGTCTGCTCCTTCGTCTGCCATGCTTTCTCCTGCATCCTTTTCTCTCTCCCTCTTTCTTTTCACAGGGTTGGTGTCCACCTCCTCGACTGAGAGGGCCCTGAAGGCCGAGTGCAGTCCCTCCTGCAAATCGTCAGCCACGTCCACTGGCCCATGTAAGGGCACCGAAGGTACAGCGCCAGGTTCTCCAGGTCCAGGCACTACAGGCGCTGGCATTGCTGGTGCCTCAGGCGCCGTCTTCACATCGGTGTCCTCATTCGTGTCCATCCTTCTCTTCGCCCTTCTTGCTTAGGACAGTCCTCGGCGCGCTGGGTGTACGGCACGGGGTTGCTGCCGGCACGCAGAGACTGTCTGCCTCTTACTACCAGAAAGTTTTTATGAGGGTCTTTAAGCTCTTATTGTGCCTCTGCTGCTGCTTGCTGCTGGTGTAGGGTTCCTGCTGCTTGTTTCTGATGGTGAAAATGTTTTGTTGTTGAAGTACAACCAATTCAGAATAACCCAAGCCAGAGATGAGCAAGTAGATGACAAACAGGATCAAAGCATGAAGGGCTGCAGTCACAAAGAGTTAGATAAAAAAAGATATCAACAATGGACCACAGCAATAGACATTCAATGCAACTCAGGTTGAAATATTTTACATGATTGAGGAAAATTGTTTGGAAAACTGCCCCAAGGGCTCACACTCTCCATAGTGCCATCTTGAGATGTGCACTCCTTGTTTTTGGGTCCCATAAGGTGCTGAGGTGGCATGGCTTGTGGCGCTGAGGTCACTGCCATGTCACATGGGGACTTCCTACTTAGCTAGGCTGACTGGGTATTGAACCCAGGACCTCTCAAAAAGAGGTACCCCAGCCCCTAGGGTGCATACCACTAGAATAGCTAAGAATTCATGAGAAAACATAGATAAATTCATAGGCTCTGCCTCAGTCTTAGGCGGCTCAACTTGCATGGTCAAAAACGAAGGAAAAGGTAGGAAAATGACAGGTTTCCAAAGGCATCAAAAAATAGTTGTTTTGATGGATATTTGAAAACCGTCGCAAACAAGTATGGCGGAAGAAATATTTCTATAAGAATGACGTGTCCCATGGGCGAGACAGGGAAAAGTATTGTTTGGTGAACATTCTTTGCGCGAGGCCTCGCGCAAAGACGTTCATTTGTGTCAGATTAATACAGCATACAGCACGACGCATTAGGCAGGTTGTCGAAAAGTAGAACCCTGTCGTATTTATACACGTAAATTAGTACCATTATCAGGAATGTGTGATAGAGATGGATCTATTAACAAATAAACTGCAACAATGGTGTACCCAAGAATCTTGAAAAGTATAAATGTTCCGGAACAAACTGCAGTTTCAAGCGCGAGGCCATTAAAGTTTCGGTGATCATTGAGCGAGGCCTCGGGCAATGGATCTCATAAGCGCTCATAGAAACAAAAAATGGAACAGATCCACCACCTACACAGCATGTGCATTCCCAGTAAGAAAAAGTGCTTTTCCAATGCTTTAGGGTATACTTTAGTTGTATTAGAGGTGCTCTAAGCACTCTTGCATTTTTATCTTAGTATTGGCCCAACCAAAATTAGTGATAACACATTTTGACCTATGGAACCAAACACTAAATTAGGATGTGGTGTTGACCCCTTTATCCCCAAGCTATAGGCACTAAAACATCTTTTCCTGGACTGCTGAGGCACTGATATACTGAAGGCAGAGCCTATGAATTTATCTATGTTTTCTCATGAATTCTTAGCTATCCTAGTGGTATGCACCCTAGGGGGCTGGTGCACCTCTTTTTGAGAGGTCCTGGGTTCAATACCCAGTCAGCCTAGCTAAGTAGGAATATCCCATGTGACATGGCAGTGACCTCATCGCCACATGCCATGCCACCTCAGCACCCATGGTACCCAAAAATAAAGAGTGCACATCTCAAGATGGCACTGTGGATGAGAGTGAGCCCTTGGGGCAGTTTTCCAATCAGTTTTTCTCAAACATCTAAAATATTTCATCCTGAGTTGCAATGTATGCTAATTGCTGTGGTCTATTGTTGATAGTTTTCTTTATCCAACTCTTTGTGGCTGCAGCCCTTCATGCTTTGATCCTGATTATCTTCTACTTGCTTGTCTGTGGCTTGGGATATCCTGGATTGGTTGTATTTCAGCAAAAAAAACATTTTCCTCATCAAAAACAAGCACCAGGAAACCTTACACCAGCAGCAACCAGCAGGGGAGGCACAACAAACACACAGCGTTGAAATCACTTAAAACCTTCTGGTAGCAAGAGGCAGACTGTCTCTGCGTACCGGCAGCAATCCCGTGCCGTACATCCAGTGCACGGAGATCAGTCATATATAAGCAAGAAGGGCGAACGAATATGAACACCAAGAAAGAGGACACCGACGTGAAGACGGTGCCTGAGGCACCAGCAATGCCAGCACCTGGTGAACGTGGACCTGGACCTAGCGCTGTACCTTTGGAGCCCTTACATGGGCCAGTGGACGTGGCGGAGGATTCGATGGAAGGATTTCAGTCCGCCTTCCGGGCCCTCTCAGTCGAGGAGGTCGACACCCATCCTGTGAAAAAAAAGAGAGAGAGAGAGAGAAGGACGCTGGAGAAAGCATAGCAGACGAAGGAGCAGACCAAGGGCACGACCCGACAAATGATCCTATCTTCTAGGGCGCACCAAGCGCTTCTGGCCTCCACGCATCACCCTCTTCTATAACCACCACACTCCCAACTCCAGACCCAGCCGCTGCAACATCCACACCCATAACCAACCCGCCCATGGCTGAGGGCATAGGCTTTACTGGTATGCCTACCTACCCTGCCTCTGGTGTTAACCCACCTACCACTGCGTTTCCAGAGGCAACTACTACCAGTGAGCCGGTGACCTCCAGTTATGCGCCACGATGGTATGCGGCTGACTATCACCATCCTCTACCCGCTACGGGAGCCTATGTGGATGTTCCTGGGTATGCAACCCTGAGTGGGTTGAGGAGAGGACCTGAGTCATGCAGGAGCAGGAGTAGAGGATCGGGGAGATCCTTCAACAGGTACCTGACGCGGTCGGAGATCAACGAGGTGCTCCAAGGAGCCACCTCTAAAAATGTTGGCGACCTCACTCAAGAGATTCGAGATAAACTGGAGCCCCTGATACCGCCCCAAGCGCCACCTACCACGGTGGGAATGTCACCCCATCGAGTACAGGCCAACCACCCGGTGGCAGGGCTGACAAACACCCTGGGGAGCCTGAGGAGCCGACCGATGCCGACCCCTGCTGTGATACCTAGAAGCCCTTTCGTGCCGAGGACGGCCCAGCCACCCTCCAGTCACGTGGAGAATTCTACGAGAGCCGAGCTGGACCGGCTGGGGCTGACAGCCCTTAGGGCAATGGTGGATGTGGAGCCCTACGGCTCCAGTGACGTAGGCGGAGATCCCTCCGATGATGAACCGCTGTCGATGACTTCTGCTTCGCCCTCCGAGGACGACGACCCGGAGGACCCGGAGAACCCAAGTGGGAAGAAGAAGAACAAGAAGAAGACCCGACGCCCTGAGGGACGCAGGTCTCAGGAGGCTAAGGCTATTGCCACCTCCAAGATCGTGGTGAACCTGCCTGAGGTCACAGGCAAGGACCTCAGCGAGTTTGCTGAGAAATGTGGCCGGTTTCTCCAATTTGCCGGCCAAACCCACGCTAGTGGACGGGTCAAGTGCGATCTGCTCCTGCAGTGTTGCAAGACCAAGTACCTGGAGAAGCAGGTCAAACAGATCGTGACTAAGTCCGCCACCTTTGCCGATGTCTTGGTTGCCTTGGAGAGGCAGTACCCGACCTATGAAACCGACCTCTCCTTCAGGGCCGAGATCCAGAACCTGACCATGCTGCCCAACAACCCCAAACCTGACAGGGTCTCTGAGCTATTGGCTGACTTGGATCACTGGGCTGGACGACTGACGCCCAGTTCCTACAGCAGCGACGACCTGCTTTTCTGGTTGGTGGCTGAGCTCCCTCGAGAGCTGTGGGACGAGTGCCGTTCAACGGCAGAGCGCAAGGCTAGAGCCCTCCACTACGAGGATCTATGTGTACTACTCCTGGAGCTGGCGCTGGAGAAAGAAAGCGACCAGCACCTGAACGACTACCGACCTGGAGGTGGAGGCTCTGGAAGCCATGGCAAAGGGTACCAAGCATCCAGACCTGGTCAGGGGACTACCCCGGAACACGCCCGTATCATGGAAAACGTCAAGGAGCTCTTCTGGTGTGATGCCAGAGACGAGCAGGGCCACCTGCAGCACGCCCCTGACTGCGAGCAGCGAGACTGCTTCGTAGTCCAAGGGAAGCAGCAGGAGACCAACACCGGCGCCAAGGCGAAGCTGCCCGATCACTACAGGTGTACTATCACCTGTGCCTTCTGTGGGAAGAGGAAGCACTACGAGGATGAGTGCTACCACAAGCAGCGCCTGTCGGCGAAGCCGAAGGGTGAGGATCCTGGCAAAGGCTCTGGCAAAGGTGGAGGCAAAGGCTAAGGCAACGACTCCAGCAAGGGCAAGTCGAAAGGACGTGGACAAGGGCAAGACAAAAGTCAAGGTGGACGAGGAGGAGGCGCTAACCGCCAGCCAGACAAGGACAACAAGAACACGGACAAAAACGGGGGCAACCCTAACCCTAATCCAGGTGGGAACTCTGAGCCCTCTGGAGGGCAGTCTGGTCCCACCACACGCTCACAGACGCAGGCCCAGCGAGAACAAGGAGCCAAGCGTGAGCATGAAGGTGGTGATGACGGCAACGCTAAGAAGAGAAGCCGTTTCACGAGGATGGCCCGCAAACTGCGAAACAAGGGATTCGAGGTGACCTGTCCCGCGGAGTTCTGACGGGGACGCTCCGGTGGGGCCATGGACTTGGTGTTCTGGGTACGTATCCAGCTAGGGGGACGTGAATACCTGGGGGTATTGGATACCGGAAGCACCATATCTATAGTGGCCAAGAAAACTTTACCTTGTGGGAGCCTGACGAACACCTTTCCCACCGCGGCTATACGAATGGGGGATGGACATGTTGTGCACAGCTGCGGGGACTGTGAAGTGGCGGTACCTATGGGCTCTCGAACTATCGCCCATTGGTTCTATGTGATGGACACTGAGGCCTTCAACTTTGTATCGGGGACTGACTTCTTCCTGCAGCACTCCCAGATACAATCCCTGATGCTGCAAGCGCCCTACCTCGTCTATGTGGACCACGGCAGTGGCAGAGAGTCTGTGCCACTGGAGCAGTCGGAACATACCTCGAGCTACCTGAGGGTATCGAAGGAGGAGCCCTCGAACATGATGGCGGCTTCCAAAACTGAGCACTATCAACTATTGGGGGAAGTCCTAGACCAAGGTCTGAAGGAGTTGGGTTACTCTAGAGAAGACCTGAGGGTGGAGTTGTTCGCCAGCGACAAGCAGCATGTCCTGGACCTTTACTGCAGCAAGGGGAAGAACTGCAGCTACAAATTTTACTGGATCTCTTTCGGGATGGCCTACGTGAACCCCAGGTTCAGTGAACTGGGGAAGGTCTTGACCAAGGTGGCCTTGGAACGTTCCCGTATGGTCCTGTGTTCCCCCGATTGGGGAGCCCATGGGGGCAACGAGTACTGGCGAAACCTCCTGGACAGGCTGACTATCAGCTCTGTTCGGTTACCTGATGAGGCCATCTACGTGCCTCTGGGGCGTAAAACGCCTATTGGGAAACCCGGATGGGGAAGTATGCTCAGCGTGGTGGACAGAGGTCTTGCCTACATCCCCTGGGAGGAACTGGACTCGACTCTGGTCCAGGCTCTACAACGAGAAAGCGATGGACTTGCCTTGGGTGACTTGAAGGATCGACTACGACCTCAAGATGCTATTGAGACTATACCCGGAGGAGATGAATACGTCGTGACTAACACCAACGCCCCCAACTCTCCCTGCCATGTACCTGTTCCTGATGGAGTCTCTGAGTGTGGACTATCCGAGCTACCTAGCTCTATCCACTCAGATGACGAAACTGAGCACGACACCTCCTTCGTGCAGACCTGTGTGGAGGAAGTGGAGAACGCCGAGTACGTCGCCCCACTGAAACCCCTACTCTCCATGAGGGTGGAAGACCCCGTGGACGAACAGCTGGACCCTCGATCCAGGCTAAGGGAGTATGTGGACTCCAAGACGAAGTTGGTGGCGAAAAACCTATGCTACGCTAAGCCTAGCCGCAGCTCATGGCCACTGAAGAAAGGACGTATGGGAGATCTATCCCAATTGAAGAAGGACCTCGAACAGAAGATCACCACCTGGCAAGGGGAGGTAGATCTTAAGCTCATGAAGAGCGTGTGGGGTGCCCATGTGAGGACCCCAGAGGAGGATGACCTCTCGGAGGAATGTGTATGTGAACCCCCTCGAGCGTGCCTATGTTGCCATCGTCCATCGGAGATGGTTGAACAAGACCTACTATATGCCTGCCAAGGGTTGAAGGACACTACCAAGGGCGAAGAGTCGGTGGAGGATCAGCTCCCGACGTCTATTACTCAGAGGGCAAGCAACTTACACTCTGACGAGGACATGGAGGACAAGATCAAGCTATTGGACCCGCGGGTGCAGAAGCTTATAAGGACCTATCTGGAGGTGTTCCGAGAACTACCCCCTCCAGCTTCATGTGAGAAGCTGGTACAGATGGACCTCAAGCTGAAACCCGAGTTTGTGGGTCAAAAGATCCGGAGGAGACCCTATCCAGCTCCTAAAGAGCAGCCCGATGAGATTGAGCGACAGATACAAGAATGTATCGACGCTGGCCTAGTCCAGGAGTACAAGGACGGGGACTACCCCCAACACTGCAGCCCCTGTTTCCTGGTGGCTAAACCTGGGTCTACAGCCAAACGGCTGGTAGTGGACTACGGAGAGCTGAACAAGAAAACATTGAACCACTCACGGTCCATTCCTAATATGGAGTCTACCCTTGAGAAGATAGCCTCCTGTCGCTACAAGACCAAGATGGACAAGAGGAGCGGATTCTGGCAAGTGGACCTGACGCCCAACGCTCAGGAACTACTAGCCTTCATCACCCCTCAGGGGAGGGTGTTCAAGTGGA
Organism: Eutreptiella sp. 'Long Island Sound 2002'; assembly: GCA_964036045.1. Classification (NCBI taxonomy): domain Eukaryota; phylum Euglenozoa; class Euglenophyceae; order Eutreptiales; family Eutreptiaceae; genus Eutreptiella; species Eutreptiella sp. 'Long Island Sound 2002'. The sequence goes on from OZ038380.1 coordinate 57,671,588, forward strand.
AGGTCATGCCATTTGGCGTGGCCAACGCACCCGCTCTATTCCAAGAGCTGATGAACAAGATCTTGTCCATCCTATGAAGGAGACCTAAGGTGCAGGAACTTATATCCCGTGGGGACCAGATGGAAGCACACATCGACGACGTATGCCTCGGGACCAATACCCAGGAGGACCACCTAATCCTCTTGGGTGAGTTCTTTGCAGTCTGCCAAGAGAACCACACACGACTCAAGCTGGAGAAGTGTGAGTTCATGCAGGAGACCATGCAGTACCTGGGGTTTGACGTTGGCTATGGGTGGTGGACCCCAGCGGCCTCTAAGGCCGAACCCCTGATGGATGCTAAGGTACGACACGAAGAGCCCAAGAAAGGAATTCATGATGTACGCAGGTTCATTGGGGCGTGCAACTTCTATCGCCGCCATATCAAAAACTTCACCTACACCAGCGCCATTCTGACGGACTTGATCAAGAAGAGTACTACTTGGCGCTTGGGCCCACAAGAACAACAAGCGTTTGACGAGCTCAAAGACAAGGTGGCCAACGCTAAGTGCTTGGGCGTGCCTAGGGCACAAGGGGAGATCATCCTGGTGACCGACGCCAGCAATGTGAGCGGTGGTGGAACGTCGTTCCAATGGCAAGCACTAGAGAAAGAGGAGTTCGACTCGGCCATTTCCCAATGGGGGACGGAAGGTCTCAACCAAGATGGAACTCTCAAGCACAGCTACCCTGACGACAAGTGGGTCCTAGTACCTCTGGGTCACTGGAACTGGAAATGGAACCAGACCAGGGGGAACTACTCCACCTTTGAGCAGATATTGCTCGCGGGTATGCTAGTGCTATCCTCACAAGCACGACTGTTGGGGAGTAACCCTGTGGTCTGGCTGTGCAACCAAGAGCCGGTCCGCACTTTCCAGAAGGGCCCCCCACCTGAGAAGGCCAAGCTACGGCGCTGGTGGACCTACCTCAGTCAACTACGGCTGACGGTACACCATATCCAGGGAGTGAAGAACGAGTGTGCAGACTACATCAGCCGCAACAACTTCAACGCCCTGATTGGTGCCTGGTCTGAAGCGCTGGCTAAGGAGGCGTTCAGCCGTATGGAAGTCCACTTGGACCTCAACATGACTATGGTACGCGCCCTGGATGGACTCCAACAATCGGAGTACCTGAAGGAGTTTGGGGATATCTACAAGCGGCTGGAGAAACGCCTTGAACCCCTCCTGGTCAAACCAAGATCAATGGAAGAGGGACAAGAGCTACCTCTGGCACCAGGACCGCATCGTGGTACCTAGTGACAGAGTCCCAGCGCTGCTGAAGTGGACCCATGAGCCCAGCGGTCATGTGGGTGCTGACCGTACCCTGAGGCTATTCAAGCAGTGGTTCCACACTACGTGGACTGACGACCAACTGCGGGAAATTCTCCAGCCTATCGTGGACAAGTGCCCGTGCAGGTCCTGCAAACCAGGGGATATCAGGGACAGAGGTCTCTACTCGACCCTGCCCATCCCTCACTGTGCTAATAGTGTTCTATACGTGAACTATACGGAGATGCCGAAGTTCGGGGGCTATGACTTTGCCCTCGTTGTAACCTGTGGGTTGACCAGGTTTACCAGGGTCTTCCCATGTACCAAGCACATTACCGGGGAGGAGACTGTCAAGACACTCCTGGAGGAGTGGCTTTGTGTCTATGGGGCGCCCAAGGAGATCAACTCCCATGAGGACGTACGAGTACGCTCAGATACCGGCTGGTACAAGAGGGTCCTGAGATCCCTCAATGTCCAGATGTCTACGGGGATCCCCTACTCGCACACGAGCAACCCCCTATCTGAGCGACAGATCCGTGTCCTGAAGGAGAATGTAAGGATATGGTGCAAAACTGAACGCACCAGAGACTGGGTGAGACTACTCCCCGTCATATCCTTGATGATGAACTCCCAAGAGAGGTCAGCTACTGGCTACTCGCCGCATGAGCTATTCCTAGGGCGCCCGGCGTGGTTCCCACATGCCCCCTATCCAGAGGACACCCATTCTTCTGTGGGGGAATGGGTCCAAGAGCAACAAGCGAAGGTGGACAAGGCCAAGGCTATGCTCCAGAGAGTGAGGGAGCGTCAGTGGAACAAGAAGAACAAGCACCGAGTACCGGCCACCTACCAAGAGGGGGACTGGGTGCTGGTGCATCACAGCCGACTACCCGCCTGGCCACGCTCTACCAGCGACGACCCATACTTCGGGCCCTACAAGATTCTATCTGTGGATGGACACGGTATCACCGTGCGGTGTTCTCTCCGTCTAGGGGGGACCCTGGTGTGCGCTGCTCAACATCTGAAGCGCTATTATGACCCTGAAGACCTCTGTGGGGAAGAGTGGGAGCTTAACGACGAGGAGATCGCCGCCCTAAACTTACAAGGGGCTGCCAGCCCTATGGAGGTTGAAGGGGAACTCCCCGACATGAACGCCGTGGAGATGGCTAAGGAAGGCGTCTACCTGGTGAAGTCTGTCCTATGCCACCGCTACCGCCAGGGTTGGCGCTTCCTCACCCTCTGGGAAGGGTTTGGAGTCAAAGAGCCCAACTCGGAGCCCTTCTCTGCGTTTGTTCTCCCTGGGGGGCGCCTAAACTCAGTTCTGGTTGACTACTTGTCCCAGAACAACCTCGGTGAGTTGCTGAGGCTCGCTGAGACCCTTGCCTCCAAGACTAAAGCTAGGGACTGAACCTTACCCTTACCTGCCTAAGCGTATGTGCGACTGTGCTATTCCTAAGGTCCTGAGGGCAAGCCGCAGAAGTGGTGTCCTAATTATACCTAAGTCTGCGCGCTTGCTAAACCTGGAGGGTTGTCTTATTGATGCCACGGGGTACGCCCCGGGTCTCCCCTCCCCTAAGCGCCCAATTTCTGTGCTGGCGCAAAACCTTGGGGGAATACCCAGCGTACTAATCCAGGTATTGTTGTCCCTACTATCTGTCTACTACAGGGAGGGGTGGCCAAAAGCTATGAAGGCATGAAAATGCCATTTTGCTAAGTGGCCAAAACGCTGACCTAACCACTGCCACAGCCCACCAACCCTGCTAAAGTTGCAGGAAACGGGTGGGACAGTGACACACCACTACAGGACCTATACACCCTACAGTGGCACCATCCTGGTGGGCGAGCGCTACTGCAACTGGCTCAAGCCCCCACTCAGGATTACCACTCCTACACTCACGCTCTACTGGGTGGTGTTGAAGATAAAGTCGTGGGTCCTAACGACCCTCCTGTGAAGAAGACAAGAGATCACAGAGCTGCTAAGCAACTGTGGCCTAACAGGGACGTCACAACACGTTTCCCTGCTATGGCCTGGAGGGGAGAGGCGCACAGATGGCGTGCACGGCGTGGATGTCGATGGAGTCGAACTGCCCTCGCCACTCCTGGCTGAGGTGCAGTTAATTGATTTTGGGATCAGCGCCCTTGTTTAGCAGGGCAAGTAAAAAAAGGGACGCTGCTGCACCAATCACCCTACCTGCCCACCTGTAAAGCAAAGGCCAATGAAGGGGTGTTTGCGGCTGAGGAACCAAGCCACACTCCACGTATTATACGCTTCTCAGTGTGACCTTCAATACGCTGTCCTCAAACACCCCTGTCAAACAAGCTAGCGTTAAGAGACTCCTCAGGTTCTCTGGAAGAACGTACCAAGGAGCCCCTGGGTAACCTAAACAAGGTTTACCGTGCGCATTTCGTGTGGCCTACCCTTTAATGCGTGTGTGAATGCACGAGCATGCACGAGGGTACTGTCAACCTTTCTTTTTATCCTAATCTTACCAACGATCACAAACTCCACCAGGGGGTGGCCCCACCTTGGCTTACCTACCTTACCTACCGCTGGAGAGTGAAGCAAGGTGAGGAGGACAACGAGGCGCAAGCGAAAAACGTCGCTATGCACTTGTGTGTATGTCTAATCACCCTGATCTTACCTCTAATCATCTGCAATCTTTCTAATCTATCCCTCTATCGTGTTCTATCGTGCTACCAGGCTTGAAAACGACGACACATGGTGAGCAGTGTGCGTCGGGCAAACAGATTGAGCACACCTGCAGTTTATACCTGATTCATTGGAGTCATATTCTTATTTTTCGAATTCTTGATTTTTGATTGATTCTGGCAATGTGGGTGGAATCTTCAATCACATCTATTTATGTGTGTCTGGTCATTTTCCGGTTTACGTGAGACATACATTTATAATCTCATTATTTCTTTTTCTTCCGGCGCTTCGCTAGGAGCCGCTCCTGCACGCCGCCTTTTTCTGCGTAAGAATTTCTTGATTTAAAAAATCAAGAGATGACTACAAATTTTATAAAAATGTGCATCTGATGCACAATTGGATTCTGTCCAGGTGTGTGCCTTCAGAAAAATTCTAGGCCGTCATTTGACGGATTTAGGTGTTGTCGCTTCGCGCTTGCGTGGATTCGTTCCTCATTCTCCCATTCCTCTGTTGTACAGACCTCCTCGCAAAGCCTCGTTGTAGGCCGCTCTTCTGGCCGAAAAGCAGCAGCAGGAGACTGAACCAGAATCAAGACCCCTCCAAGGGGCAATTCTAATTAAAACAGCGCACCCTCGCCCCAGGACCAGGACAGGTGTCTCCAACGGGTTCCATGAGACTTGGGTCGAGTGTCCTATGAGAGTCTAGTGTTGGGTTGTGTTACGCTGCAGCTTGGAGGGAGGGATGCACATGCATATGGTCTTGGCATGCCCTACTCTAACCCCACCAAGCCACAGAAACCCCGGCAGCGCCAAGAGCGCTGATTTTTCTGTCGGAGTTTGTCATCAACAATGCAGCAAGAGTCAGTGGCCATGGTAAAGCGCTCTTTTCCAGTGTTAGGGAAGCTATAGGTATTTTAAAGTAGATGTGGAAACCAAGGAAAGGCCAAGAAAAAATCCCTTTTTCCTGAAAGTGCGACAGTGGTGGCCACCACAGCACAAGGGGGGAGTAAGAAAAAGTGCTTTTCCAATGCTTTAGGGTATACTTTAGTTGTATTAGAGGTGCTCTAAGCACTCTTGCATTGTTATCTTAGTATTGGCCCAACCAAAATTGGTGATAACACATTTTGACCTATGGAACCAAACAGTAAATTAGGATGTGGTGTGGACCCCTTTATCCCCAAGCTATAGGCACTAAAACATCTTTTCCTGGGTTGCTGAGGCACTGATATACTGAAGGCAGAGCCTATGAATTTATCTATGTTTTCTCATGAATTCTTAGCTATCCTAGTGGTATGCACCCTAGGGGGCTGGTGCACCTGTTTTTGAGAGGTGCTGGGTTCAATACCCAGTCAGCCTAACTAAGTAGGAATATCCCATGCAACATGGCAGTGACCTCATCGCCACATGCCATGCCACCTCAGCACCTATGGAACCCAAAAGCAAAGAGTGCACATCTCAAGATGGCACTGTGGATGAGAGTGAGCCCTTGGGGCAGTTTTCCAATCAGTTTTTCTCAAACATGTAAAATATTTCATCCTGAGTTGCAATGTATGCTAATTGCTGTGGTCTATTGTTGATAGTTTTCTTTATCTAACTCTTTGTGACTGCAGCCCTTCATGCTTTGATCCTGATTATCTTCTACTTGCTTATCTGTGGCTTGGGATATCCTGGATTGCTTTTATTTCACCAAATATAGCATTTTCCTCATCAAAAACAAGCAGCAGGAAATCTTACACCAGCAGCAAGCAGCAGGAGAGGCACAACAAGCACACAGTGTTGGAATCACTGTAAAACTTTCTTTCCCTTGATGCGGCACTGCTGCATGGGCGCCCATACAGGTCCCGCCGGCATCTCCAGTTTTCATACTGTGGTCACCGCTGGCTTCACTGCCCAACAGCCATGGTAGCGCGCCGCAACTGGCTACCGCAACAGGATTAACTAGTCAAATGTGGGATCACCAGACAGTTACAGTTAACCGAAACTGGTGCATGCGACAAGCAAATCACAGAATAATTGGTCGCGCGAAAACTGTGTGACAGGTTGGTGTTTCAAATCAAGAAAGTTTTTCAAACAGCGATCTTTACGTAGATACAGGTACGCAATTATTCTTCACAGCAACAATGCCCCTGCGAAAAGAGGTGGACCTTGAGAAGACAGTGGCCGCAGCATCTCAAGTTTTCCGCGATGTCTGCTCAGAGGAACCGCCGTACCCCCGGCAGAAGAACTGTGGGAAGGGCTAAAACAGGGGGACGAGGGCGCGCGATTGTTGTTTGTGTTTTTTCTGCGTCTGCGCAAAAATGAACGGACGCATTGCAGCGTTGAAAAGGCAATTGCGGCAGAAGGCAAGAGATGGGTTGGTGTTTTGATAGAGGACGCCTGGCGCCTTTATTTGCTGATGCGCCACCGCGCAGTTCCATACCAGGGAAAACCAAAGTCAGTTGTTGCGGTAGAGGGAAGTAGGGCGCAGCGTCGCATTTTAGCAAGGTTAGGTCTGGCGCGATACAGCGCACCTTCGCTGAAGGAGAAGGCCGCAGTCCGGTTACAGACTACATGGAACAAAATACACCAACAGTGGGTTGTGTTGTGGATGAACAACTGGTACAACAAACAGTTTACCACAAATCCTGACAAGAACCACAAAAGCCTGAACGCAACAGCGTTGGCTGTGTTGCTACTGAAGGATGCACCGCGCTACTGGCATGGTCATCCTAGCCTGGAAGAGCTTGAACGGCGTGTTCCTGTTGTTGCACGCATGCTGGGGAACACCGAAGGAACGTTTGCACGTATCCTGCGTGATCTAGGATTTGCAAGCATGCGACCTGTTGTTCGAAACATTAGGGCGCCGCTTGACAGTATTCGCCCTGTACCTGCCAAGAGACCACATTGGCGACCCCTTTGACTAAGTAAAGCAAAGGTGAGCGGCAACGTCTCGCTGCTTAATCCATTGCAATTCACTAGGGACTTGGCGCAGCACACTCCACCAGTCGTGCCTGTTTTATGTGATGAGAACATCCATTACCGCATTTGTAAGATGATGTACGGTGAAAAAACAACGGGTTGGAATGTCAGGCTTTTCTTGCAGTCACACCCTATATTGTATGGTTTCTGGCACGCGTACAAGTTTTGCATTACACAAACATTTCGCTCATTTTGGCCGATGGTGACTTTCTTCCGTGAAGGTTTGTTGCGCAGCGGTGACACAGTCCCCTGTTTTCCCAAGCTGATCACAATGAAGATAACTGTTGGTGCACTGCTGTTGGGTATGGGCCCCCACATACGGCGCCTTAACAGAAAATGTCATTCCCTTGGGCTGGCACGTCCTGTAAATCGGCGAGGAAGCCTCCGTTACGCTGTGTGCAAGGGCATACAGGTTCTGTTAACACAACACTTCCCTATGTTACTATACCTAGGTCACCTCGTTAGACAGTGCAATTGGGCCGGGGAGACGGCCAACACGGGTGTTTTTGCTTCTGAGGGATTGCAGATTGTTATGTGTCTGTTAGACCCTTTGAACATGGGGGACACACTTTTAAAATACGAACGCACTGTTGCAACTGCGCTATTGTGCCACACTGCATGGCACACAGCCATGCCTCGACAGGCTTTTGCCGAGGAGGTTTGTGAAAGTCTGCTTTCCAGCCTTGTGACAAAGAAGGGCCAAAACAGAGGTGCAGTAACCATTGAAGATGTTGACGATCTGTATCGTCTCATCACTATCTGCAAAGAAGGTCACAGGGTGAACGTCTGCAAAATCCCCAATTCCTTTGTCAAATCCGTGTGTCAGCGGTCAACTGCTTACTTGAACGCAGAGCCTGTATATGTGCCTTGGGTTAGGTGGTCTGCTGAGCCTACTTGTACAATTCAGGCGCATTGGCCATGCAGGGGTGTACCTAACTTTTCACCGTCTCTTCTAATTCCAAAGCGTTCTAACCACTACAAACAAGTCCTTGTGTCTGCGTTGTTGGTGCTAACGCAGCAGGGGCCGCTTAAGGCTGGTTTTAAGCGAAAACTGTCGGAGCTGATCCCCCAACGCAGTGTGTTGGAGAAACAGAGAGAGGCCGACAGACTGCGAAACGTTCGAAGAAGATTGGAGAACATGCAGTGATGCGCGAGGCCTCGCGCAAACAGCATGAAACAACAGGTTAGTACACCCCCTCTCTTGCGCGAGGCCTCGCGCAAGGTTGACAGTCAAAAACAGTGCCGAGCCCCTTCAGTTTTGCATTCTCAACCATACTGTACTCGTATTCGCTAAAAGCGCCTCACATATGCATTATCGACGACGATTTTAACCCTTTTCAATGTTATGTTTCCTTCAATACAGGCTTTCTCCTTATCGCAGAATGGCAAGCCCCGCCAAAAAAACAGTCGAGGAACGAGCAGATACCGACTATGACCCTGGGACCTCAGGATCGGAGGCTGGAACAGGAAAGAAGGGGCGTAAGAAGAAGGAAAAACCAGATCCTGGCTTAACCTTGGGTACTGACATCGAGGACCACCTGAAACCGGATGGGAGGCAGGTGGAGGTTGAGCTGGACAACGTGAGAATCGACCAGGAGAAGACAAAGGGGCAGATTAGACGGAAAGATACGAAGTTACTGCAGAAGCGTATTGAGTCACTCGAAGCAGCACCGGCAACAGGCCCATTACACGTCGTTCTCTGGGAAGATAATAGTATGTTGCCAACCGACTGTTCGCTCTTCTTGTTGCGCGAGCCCTCGCGCATAGACGTGTTTCATATTTGCAGATGGCGATTATTGGTGTGTATCTGGACAGCACAGCGTGGAAGCGATTGCGAAGATTCGGGAGAAGCGACGCACAGCGTGTCTGGATCTGCAGCAGTGGCATACTACATGCATCGCCGATATTCTGAAGCCTATGACACCGTGGACCTTCCGTGCAAAGCTGGCGGGACAAGCACAAGGAAGCGCACAAGACGCTGAGCCAATACCGCTGTATGAGGCAGCAGATAACCTTATTCGATGTGTTGAAGATCAGCGGCGGCGAGGCCTGGCTGACACGTACAGCAATCTCAAGATCGCCATTGTGGATGCTGTGCAGATGAGTGCCCTGGTTCCAACCGCTGAACTGAAGCACCCTGGTCAATTCGTATGTTCATTAATCGTTGTTTGGATGCTGTTCGTTGCGCGAGGCCTCGCGCATAACGTTGTCACTTTCAGGACAAAACGTATAAATTGCGGAAAGATTTTATGACGTTTGCCTAGTATGCTGGTCCGGAAGCTGTGAAAGGTCTGCAGAAGTCCCACGACAAAGGGGAGAAAGTCACGAAGAACGCGCTGAAGAAACTGGACGGGATCCTGTTGCCGGAAATCTACAAGAAAGTGGCAGAAGTGATGCAGGAAGAAAAAACAACCCTTAAATCCTTGCCGAATTTGATTGACGACATCATCCTTGACCAGTGGGTCTCCATGCATCTGGACCACCCGCACAACGGCCAGTACCTTCGACCTGAGAAAGGTGTGTACCATCGACGCGACGTGGGTTCCGCTTCTGCATTGGTGCGCCGCACTTCCTCCATTTCTGTTCTTTAGCCAAAGACATGCGGACCCGCAAAGAGTTTGCTGCACTTGGAAGGCCTGCCCTGAAGGTGACTCTTGGTACATGGGGCTATTGGCGGGAACCTGAAGGCAAAATTCGCGGTCCAGGGCCGGCATGGAAATCCATGATTCGCGCACCACTGTGGCAGGTGGTAGAGAAAGGCAAACCCGCCTCCCTGAAATTCCTCAACGTCCAAAAACTCCTAGGTCAAGAGCCTACCAAGAGCCGTGTGGTCCCCCCAGCTGCTGGCGTTCCTGGTGACTTCAAGACAGTGGAACAGCAGGATCCATTACTGTCAAGTCAAACTATCACAATTAAGGCGACCCGAGTTGCAGCGTTGGCCCACGATCCCCTGAGGCGGTTCATTGAGATTGACAAGAACCTGATTGTCATCAACGGCGACATATTTGAACATCTTGCTCCTGAGATGATGTGCCCAGCCTGGCTGTATGAAGAGATGGCGCGTGCCGATACCCTTATCTGCGGCTCTCAAACTGTTGTTGACAACATGTTCGAAGTGCAGGAGACGGAAACAGATAGGCGTCTCAACGATGATTTCAACGCGCCGCGCATGGCTAACATGTTGCCTGTTCCCATCTTCAGTTGGCCAGTCAAACCGAAGCCTGCAGGGGATCCTACAACGTTTGACGTTCGCTGGTTGCTGATTTCGTCACCGGATAGCTGGTCGAGAAAGGTATAATTCCCTCATTACGTCCGCCCTTTGCGCGAGGCCTCGCGCAATAACTTCTCCCTCATTGCAGATTCCGAATGATTTGACGTTTCGACCTACTCAAGTAGAGGAGACGGATCCTGTTGAATTTGGCGGTCACCTCCCGATAACGACGGTTATGTGGTATTTCGACACTCACCTCTTTTACCTGAAGCAGGATAAGAGCTTCAAGCCTGCGTTTGTGTTCATTGATCATCAGCCGGATCTGGTGTGCAAGATCGCGTCCATCGAGCCTGATTCTCGCATGTACCTTCTTGGTGGTACCTCCGACAATCTCTCCGATTGGGTCAACAGAGTGCAGACTCAGTTGAACCACGTCTTGACACAAGGATCGAAACTGGACGCGTCTGGTGATCAGGACCAGCAGGCCAACTGGTCAAACCGTGGTATTCCCCTTTGGGTTCGCGATGACAAGGTGGGTTCTGATGCGTTGTACCTAAAGGACGAAGAGACTGTTGAGAAAGGTCAAGCTGCAGAAGCACTGGCCCTTGCACAGCGGAAGTCTACTGGTGGGGAACCAGCCCCCAAGAAGAAGAAGACTGCCTCCAAGCCTCAGGCAGCGAAGTCGGTTACCGGTGCAGAATCCGACAAGAGCGATGGGGATGAAGAGGAGGAGAGCGAGGAAGAAGAGGAGGAGGAAGCGCAGGTCTCCCAGGGCAAGGCAGCAAAGAAAGTGGCAGCGAAGCCGAGGTCCGAGGAAACTGGGGCCCGAGCTCCACTCAAGCAGCCAGCCCGTCAGTCCCAACCAAGAAGCGAGCCCGCAAAGCCACCGCCTAAGGGTAAGACGTCCGTTGCTAAGGCATTGGGTTCTAAGATGCAAACTGTTCCGAATATTATGCGCGAGGGCTCGCGCTATGCATTCCTCTCCGACGACCTTTATGCTGTCACCTTGTGCGGCACATTTTTCTCTGTGATGCATTTTATTGCGCTGTTGTGTTGGTGTTTGCGCGAGGCCTCGCGCAAAGAAGGGGTGCCAAAAAATGCTTCTTGTCGTGCAGCGTGCAACATGGTTTTTGAAAACTGGTTTTCCAAAAGATTGAAAGCTCATGGGTGTTTTTATTGCAAAGCATAAGTGGTATACGAAACAAAAAGTCGTGGTTTTCCCAAAAAGGAACTTCATTTCGGTGGAAATAAATCATTTTCCCGGGCAGTCGGTTTTGTTGAAAATAAAGGAAAATGGACCAGTTAATTGCTTTTCACAGGATTTTTGGTTCTTGTGTTTTAGGTCCCCCCAAAAAGGACTATTTTTTCGCAGTGCCGTGGAGAGGCAGTTTTGGGCGCATTTTGACCATGCAACTTGAGCCGCCTAAGTCAGTATATCAGAGCTCCAGTCGACTCAGGAAAAGATGTTTTAGTTCACATTGTTTGGGGATATAGGGGTCCACACAACATCCTGATTTAGTGTTTGGTTCTATAGGTCAAAATGTGTTATCACCCATTTTGGTTAGGCCAATACTAAGATAAAAATGCAAGAATGCTTGGAGCACCTCTAATACAACTAAAGTATACCCTAAAGCATTGGAAAAGCACTTTTCTTTACTTGTTGTGCTATATTACAAATAGTGTTCAAAGAAGAAACAATGGAATAACAAACAACAACTCATGGCATAAAATACAATAGATAAACCCTCTTTTGAGTTAAGGGAAAGCCATTAAGTGTCTTTCACCCATCTTGGAAGTGATCAAGCTCCACGGATAAAATTTGCCCCAATGTCCCACCAAGCTCCAATAAAGAATAATACCATTGCTCCATATGAAACCAATACTTTGAGAAATTGTTGCTCATTCATGGACTTTTAACAGTTTGTGGGGTTTGTGTGAGGACAGTCACATGCGGACCCACGAAACCCCTTCACCCCCTACCATCCCTCCCAAATAGCTCCAAGTGAGCAAGAGACGGCCTAGCACGCCCAAGCATATCCTTTTAGGACATGTTTCAAAGAACATTGTCAAAAAGAAAGCGCCAAAAAAGTCACCGGTGGCGCCAAGTTACCCCCCCGGGACATTTGTTGCACCCACCGTGCAACATGGCAAAAATTGCCCAAAACAGGCGAACCCCCCTACCATTTCCCGGAAATAGCTCAAAGTGAGCAAGAGCCGGCCCACCACGGCCAAATATACCCTTTTAGTACATATTTCGAGCTACATTCTCAAAAAAAAAAAGGGCCACAAAACTCACCGGTGGCGCCAAGTTACCCCCCCTGGACTTTCGGTGCACCTCCAAAAATACTGTGTGCCACTGTTGCGGTCAAAGCTTGAGAGCCCCCACCCCCAACCAAAATAGCTGAAAGTGAGCAAGAGACAGCCTAGCACTGCCAGGAATATCCTTTGAAAACATCTTTCAAAGGACATTCTCCAAAAAAAAGCGCCACAAAACTCACCGGTGGCGCCAAGTTACGTCTCGGGAGAAAAAAATTCCCCTCTAAAAAACAGAGAAAATTTTGGTAAAATTTTACCAAGTCAAAATGAATTTTTGCACAACGTTTCGAAAACCATTGCATATGAGTAATATCAAAATACATTGTTTCATTCTACACAAAAAGGGGCTTTCAAACAAAAAAACGGTTTGTAAAACGGCCACGGTGGCACCAAGTTATGATTTTTGGAGGGTGGACGCATGTGACTGTGTATGCAAGTGTGCACTTGGTGGGTTCGGGGTAAATTGGTGGTATTATGCCGCCTACGTGGGCTTTCCGGCCCCATCGTTGACGTCCACATATGCTCATTAATGCCCCAGGGCACACTGAGCGGTGATTGGTAAGCATATCGAGCCGGGGCGCCCGCCCCGGCCTTGTTTTTTTTAAAAATTTCGACCGTACTAGGACAAATCTATAAGCTAAAGCGCTGCTCCAGCGGTCTGAGCGCTAGAGTCGCAGCCGATAGGCGTAGGTTCCATCCCCACTGCAGGCGCACTCATATGGTGGCGCCGGCGCAGAGACTTTCTCAATTTTTGAACAAGGTGTAAAGTTTTTTACAATGAAAATTTGACGCAACCCCAAAGCGTGTCTACTTGAGGCAGCTAAATCTAGGGTCCCCTTGCAAATCCTCTCTCCCCCACCCTGGGATCCCATTCCCCATCAGTGCAGCTGCCACGGCGTCCAAGTCCGACCCCAAAACTTGGCGGCAGCCAAGGGAAAACCCCAAGATTTGAACCTGCTGTAAATCCATTAACAGCCGGTGGTACCCTCTGCTGCCAGCGGTATATTCGGCGATTTTTACCACCAAATCTGGAACTTTTTTACATGAATCGATAGCCTGGCTCTCGATGTGTAGATCTATCCGGAAAAATCGTGCCCATCCCAAAACATTTTTGCTTATGCGCGACAGCGCGCTGGTAGATCGGGCGGCTGGGACTGGGCCCCGGCCGCCACCGGAACCCCTGAACCTGAACTAAAAAACAGGCCATCTCGAGCAAGTGGCGTATTTTTTTCGCATCTGAAAGCAAACTAAAATAGGCACTGAACTCGGAACTCAAATCCGCACAAACTGATGTCAATGATAAATTGTCAAATGCAGTGAAAAAATCGATTTTTCAGCAGGAGGCAAATCCGACTGTTAGATGGCCTGTGCGGTAGTTTTATTTCCAACTGTCTGAAACTGAATCTCACTGTCCTAATATAAGCATAACAATGCGACATAAACAAAAATGAATTCCTTGCTCGTGTTTATTTCGGCTATAGAGCTCAGTGAAATGCAACTTATTAGCTCCATTGTGGAAGAACCGGAAAAATGTCTCCAACAAAAGCTTTGAACAAGTTAGCATCGTGAACGGTACGTTAGTGATATGACTTTTTTTGGTATTCATTGAATCAGTTTCTTATGTTCAATTTAGCCGGGTTGGTGTCAAAAATAGTGGGAACTTTGCAATGAAACGCCAAAATTTTACGAAGCTTTGGAGTCTGTACGTTGCCGAAAGGACAAATTGTAAAAATGTTGCCACCTGTAGCGGTGTCTTGCCACATGGAAATGTGTTACAAGATTTGCAAAAAAGGTTGTCTCAAAAGGGTTCCTTAGTGACCCAATTTTCTAACTTTGCATATTTATGCCGGCAACATTTGTCTTTTTGTGCTCGAGTCTCGTATGGTAGTTTCGGAGGCCATTGCAAGTGTTTCGGGACTGCTACGGCCCATGGACAAAGAACACGAAAAAAAAACAAAGACATGATATCATATTACACAACATTTATACCTTTTTTCACTTTTTTTTTTGGAGAAAAGCAGCATAAAACATAGGTCTTTCCTTGATTGTCGCCCTTGATGTTCTAGCACGCAATGGCTGTCTACCCAACTAGCTTTGTAGAGCTTGGACCTAAATGCATCACCGAGGAATATTTGATTCCTTAGAGCGGAGCTTCGTCCCAGTGGTGGGCTTTCGCAACTTAGCGATACAGAAGAAACGGTACGTCTAACTTCCATTTCATGCACAAAGGATAGGCGTAGTGCGCATATGGTAGTGATGGGAAGTAAGACTTAGCTCATCAACAATATCAACATGTCGGCGGAAGAGAATGCAAAGGCTTATTGGGTATTTTCAAATGTAGCCTTGACAAAGGGTAGACCATTGGTGAAATTGAGATTTTTTTATTTTGTAACTTCACCACCACAAATGTAGGTTTTCACCCAAGCTCGTATGCTTTTGGCTAAAAACCTTCCTAAGCTCGCAAGGGAGCATATTTCTATAGATGAGAAAAACAGGGCCGGTCGAGGAGGCTGTATAGTGCAATCCGTCGCTAGTTTCATATGCTAAGAGCAAATGATTTGCAGTTTACGCACAAGAGGTTTGCTTTGGTACAGTCTTTCATCTAAAGCATCGTGTTGACTCATCAAGTTTCCGCAAAACCATCAAGTCGTTAAAAAACTAAAGTGAGCTTATCCAATCTCTAATTGTGCAAGACGGCATTACAAAGGATTGCATTCAGATCTTTGATCTTCACGTTTGCAAAAGTAAGGTTGAAGATTTTTGAAATCACAAAAAGCTAATTTTTCATTACTTATCGTTTTTGCACTTTCTGACCCTGTAGGGCAGGATGCATTTTAATCCTTTTTGTCTTGGACCAAATGATGAAAGAATATGCTAGGCTTGGTTGGGGGGGTTCCTAGCGCCCCAACAGCAAAGCCTAGCCATGTAACATACATCAAACTTGGATTTTTTCTGTGGTTTTGGTGAATTTTTTTAGATAACCATGGCTAAACGAATGAAAGGAGTTCCCGTACTCCCATGCTGCCTTCACCTTGCCCACGGCCACATGCATTTTTTCATCCTTAGGTTTTGGTTTTACGTTTCAAAAAATCTTGATGGCTAACTTCAGCTACGTACTTGCTTGGAAAATTTGCATCTATTTACGAAGGTAACAGTTGTGTAGGGTTTTCTTTCGAAACAATGCTTCCCTGCTAGGACTCAACTTTGATGTATTTGCACGATCCCCCCTGCCTCCCCATAAGCAGGCTATAATTCCTTCCAATCATGTTGCATGCTTTTTTAGCATCGGCTCTGTTTGCATGACTGTACCCCTAGGCTTATGCACAGCACCAAAGCCATGCAGTCTTCTTTCATTGTTCTCTCCAAAAGGATTCGCGCCTGCTTTCCCCCCTCCGCCCTTCCTTGTTGCTTATGCGCGACAGCGCGCTGGTAGATCGGGCGGCTGGGAGAGGGCCCCGGCCGCCACCGGAACCCCTGAACCTGAACTAGAAGTGAAACAGGCCATCTTGAGCAAGTGGCGTATTTTTTTCGCATCTGAAAGGAAACTAAAATACACACTCAACTCGGAATTCAAATCCGCACAAACTGATGTCAATGAAAAATCGTCAAATGCAGTGAAAAAAATCGACTTTTCAGCAGGAGGCAAATCCGACTATTAGATGGCCACTGCGTAGTTTTTTTTCCAACTGTTTGAAACTGAATCTCACTGTCCTAATATAAGCATAATAATGCAACATAAACAAAAATGAATTCCTTGCTCGTGTTTATTTCGGCCATAGAGCTTAGGGAAATGCAACTTATTAGCTCCATTCCGGAAGAAGCGGAAAAATGTCTCCAACAAAAGCTTTGAACAAGTCAGCATCGGGAACGGTACGTTAATGATATGACTTTTTTTGGTATTCATTGAATCAGTTTCTTATGTTCAATTTAGCCGAGTTGGTGTCAGATGTAGTGGGAACTTTGCAATGAAACGCCAAAATTTTACGAAGTTTTGGAGTGTGTACGTTGCCGAAAGGACAAATTGTAAAAATGTTGCCACCTGTAGCGGTGTCTTGCCACATGGAAATGTGTCACAAGATTTGCAAAAAAGGTTGTCTGAAAAGGGTTCCTTAGTGACCAAATTTTCTAACTTTGCATATTTATGCCGGCAACATTTCTCTTTTTGTGCTCGAGTCTCGTATAGTAGTTTCGGAGGCCATTGCAAGTTTTTCGGGACTGCTACGGCCCATGGACAAAGAACACGAAAAAAAAAAAGACATGATATCATATTACACAACATTTATACCTTTTTTCACTTTTTTTTTTTTGGAGAAAAGCAGCATAAAACATAGGTCTTTCCTTGATTGTCGCCCTTGATGTTCTAGCACGCGATGGCTGTCTACCCAACTAGCTTTGTAGAGCTTGGACCTAAATGCATCACCGAGGAATATTTGATTTCTTAGAGCGGAGCTTCGTCCCAGTTGTGGGCTTTCGCAACTTAGCGATACAGAAGAAACGGTACGTCTAACTTCCATTTCATGCACAAAGGATAGGCGTAGTGCGCATATGGTAGTGATGGGAAGTAAGACTTAGCTCATCAACAATATCAACATGTCAGCGGAAGAGAATGCAAAGGCTTATTCGGTATTTTCAAATGTAGCCTTGACAAAGGGTAGACCATTGGTGAAATTGAGAACGGTTTTTTTTTGTAACTTCACCACCACAAATGTAGGTTTTCACCCAAGCTCGTATGCTTTTGGCTAAAAACCTTCCTAAGCTCGCAAGGGAGCATATTTCTATAGATGAGAAAAACAAGGCTGGTCGAGGACGCCGTATACTGCAATCCGTCCCTAGTTTCATATGCCAAGAGCAAACGATTTGCAGTTTACGCACAAGAGGTTTGCTTTGGTATAGTCTTTCATCTAAAGCACACATCAAGTTTCCGCAAAACCATCAAGTCCTGAAAAAACTAAAGTGAGCTTATCCAATCTCTAGTTGTGCAAAACGGAAGTACAAAGGATTACATTCAGATCTTTGATCTTCACGTTTGCAAAAGTAAGGTTGAAGATTTTGAAATCACAAAAAGGTAATTTTTCATTACTTATCGTTTTTGCACTTTCTAACCCTGTAGGGCAGGATGCATTTTAATCCTTTTTGTCTTGGACCAAATGATGAAAGAATATGCTAGGCTTGGTTGGGGGGGTGCGTAGCGCCCCAACAGCAAAGCCTAGCCATGTAACATACATCAAACTTGGATTTTTTCTGTGGTTTTGGTGAATTTTTTTAGACAACCATGGCTAATTGAATGAAAGGAGTTCCCGTACTCCCATGCTGGCTTTACCTTGCCCACGGCCACATGCACTTCTTCATCCTTAGGGTTTGGTTTTACGCTTTAAAAAATCTTGATGGCCAACTTCAGCTACGTACTTGCTTGGAAAATTTGCATCTATTTACGAAGGTAACAGTTGTGTAGGGTTTTCTTTCGAAACAATGCTTCCCTGCTAGGACTCAACTTTGATGTATTTGCACGATCCCCCCTGCCTCCCCATAAGCAGGCTATAATTCCTTCCAATCATGTTGCATGCTTTTTTAGCATCGGCTCTGTTTGCATGACTGTACCCCTAGGCTTATGCACAGCACCAAAGCCATGCAGTCTTCTTTCATTGTTCTCTCCAAAAGGATTCGCGCCTGCTTTCCCCCCTCCGCCCTTCCTTGTTGATAAATCGACGCGACTGTGACCCACGGGCGGAAAACGCTCGGAGTTCGGCAAATCACCCTACCGTTTCCGTCGATCAACAATGAATACTGTTTGCCTAGATGACACACCGAATTCCGTGCAATTTGACTCAAATTGCACGGAATTCGGTGTGTCATCTAGGCAAACAGTATTCTGGGCGCACCCCTAATTTGAGGCCAGCTTCGGGCTAGAAAAACAAAAGAATCACCGGTTCAGCTTAGGAAGAAAATTTTCTCAAGAACTTTCCAGGCTCGTCATTCCCGTTCGAAGAAAGATCATGAACAAGTGGTTTGTGGTTCTGTTTGAATAATTTTTTTTGTTCATGGGATCCCATGTATGTTGTGCATTTCTCTTCGCACATCACAGTTTTCATCGACCACCGCTTTGAAAATAATTTTTCCAAGAGGGCGCCCTCCCCGCGTCCCCCCGCGTCCCGCTGTACTGTGAAAACGATTATATTTGTCTTGATTACAACTCACAGGGAAGAGCACCAAGAGATGGTTCAATGATTATGCATAATGCTTGAATTTTAAGAGGTTTTGTTGCCCCACGGATTTTTTTTGAACAATATGGTCACTTTTTGTTCCTTCGTCATTGCTTGGTGCACATTGATTGGGCAAATGTTTTGCAAGAAGACGATATCCCCAAATGGGCATCACCACAGCAAGTCATGCAGGTCTGGGGCTGGTGGGACGACGAAATTGCACCTTATGCGAGCCTCATTCTGGGCAGATATGTGGCGCAGTGGCTCCAGACACAAGATACACACACACGCTGGGAGTATGTGAAATATAGATATGACGTGCATCATTACTACCAGGGAGAGGGGCCACCCCCACAAGCAATGTGGGCTGCAGGTATCCTCCATATGCACACGCCGGCAGCCATTCAGTGGCAACATGAGCAGGATCTCCAAGAAATGAGGGCCGAGTGGTCAACAGATGAAGATTAATCTTTCATGATCATTGTACATATGCATCCATTGTCTGTGCTGATGACCTTGCTTGCAGGTTTATGCAGATTTTTCAGATTGCGGTGCACAGGCACACCGGTGTGCCTACGAACCACTCGTACCACACACATAGAGCTGAATGCAGTACCACAACATGCCACACGCACGCACAGAAAATGCATGTATGCGCATGTGGGGAAGTGTTCGGCACACACGTACCTATGCACCGTGACATGGGGCGCATAGATCTAGTGCTGAGATATAGCGCCAGAGGGCACACAGGAACACGAAATCGAATAGCCGGTGAGCACGGAGTATGGACATCGTGCCACCACGGCTATATGTCTATGTCTTTGTCACACAGGTTATGGCCATTCGAGAAGTGTTTTCTTGTGAGTGCACACGCGTGCCTGCTACAGACTCAAGGAAAGAGATAGTTCTAACCTTTTTTTTTTTTAACAACATGCATTCGAGTATCATTTATTTCTTTCTTTTTGCGCGCCACACTGTGTTACTGGATGGGACCCAAACTATTTTTTGTTGTCATGCCTTTCGCTTGGAATGCGGAAGCTTTTGTTTTTGTGATTATTTGTCGTTGCTGAAGGACATGTGTACATGTGAGTTGCAACGCCGTGTGCATGTTGTGGCATAGGATTCCGGTGGATGGTTGCGATCGTTCTGTCATATTGAAGGATAGGAGGGCCTGGGAGGGCATAAGCCATGCCAAAACCCCAAAAATAGTTGCATATTTGGGTCCCTTGAAAATGGCCAATTTCATGCCCTCCCCGCGCCCCACCCCCGCGTCCCCCCCGCGCCCAAGGCGGGTTGCTCACGACCTTCAATACAATGGTGGAGATCACCGAGATTTGAAAGAGTTGGGCGTCACCCACACCCACACGCACACTTCAAGGGTGGGGCCAACCAGCCAACCGAACATTCAATGCGTGAGCTGACCTGTGGGAACATCGTGTAACCCCATGCCCAGACCAGAATTCGGAAGCTATGTGAGTACTGAACCCGCTTTCTTTGGGTACAGTTTGAGCAATTTTTGTTATGGCAAAGTAGCATTGTGCTTACTACCTACCTCATGTGTGCAACTCTTGTGCGTGTTGTTGTGGTACGACAATGAACCCATTGTATTTGGGGCTGGGTTTCTCATGGGGTGGCAAGAAAACATGCTTTCTTCGAGGTTCCTTGTTTTTCTCGCCAGCCGCTGCTGGCCGCAGCCAGCCAAGGGGGGGGGACTGGCACGGGGGGGGGGGGGGGTCATCGCTCACCTCCGCAACCTCCAGCCGCGGCAGGGCCGCTCCTTATCATCCGAGCAGCAAGCAGCCACATACTACAGGAATCGACGAAGGACGGGGTGCACCAAACCACAGCCTTCGATAGGCAATTGGCATTTGTCCATTGTCTACGAAAATGTGGAATGCTTGGTTTCAAAAGTTTTAGTGAGATCTTTTCCTTAGGTGTCGTGGCCTGCACACATTTTTTTTATCAGAATTTGCCATACACTATTTTACTTCTTTGTGTAGGATTGGTTGTTGGCAAATTAGATCCCTCTTATTCATTTTGCTGACTCGGCTAGCCACAGAGCTAGTTCAAGCATAGATGCCGAATTCAAAAAATGCATGGTGTTTGAATCATTTCTTTGGTGGGCTCATGGCTTCAAGTATTTGCAATCAGTGACAACAAAGTCTCTAGTGTGCCGTAGTAAAGAAGCCTTCATGATATAGATGTTAAGTGGGCCGATGTGGCAAACTTATTTGGGCAACCGATGAATGATGCTACCGGCAGTTTGGACCAGCGCCATTCACACAATGTCTCTGCCACCGTGCCTCCAAGTCTTCGAGGCGACACTGTTGGTGGCCCACCGATCCCACTTGGCCAAAGGGCCGTGTTTTGGGGGACATTATGTGTGGGACCTATGGCACAGATGCATGGTTCAAGGGTTCAATATCCCCCCAAACAGCTCCCCCCGTGCGCTCGTCGATCGCATGGACTGTGAAACGTCCATACCACCTGCTAAGGGAATGAAGACATCTGCAAACAGAAGACGAGCTTGAAGGCTCTTCTGGAGTGGCATTGTTGCTGCTGCTGGGAGCGTTGCAATGCATGTGAGTATTGGTCCATTTCGGAAGATTGGTGGGTCTCCTATGTATGATGCTGTGAGTTCCCATTTATATTTTCCACGTTTCCATGGAATGTTGCTCTGTGATTGTATGTGCCTGTGTGCTTGTGGTTTGGGACAGGCTGGTTATCATGAGTGCTTGCCATTTGCTCCTGAGGTCATGAAACCCCAATCTGATGGATATTTTTTTATCTGTGAGCGCAGGAATGGTGAAGTCTGGAAAAGTCTGAAAAGAGTCGAAAGGATCGAATGTGATCTCAACGGATACAAAGCATAATTTTACCCCACCCAACCCTGCTGTTTGATGGTTTGCAGTTTACTGTTGGCGTTTGCCAGTTGGCCAGTTGCTTGGTGGTGGTTGATGATGCTGTGATCAACTGACAGAGGTTGGTGGTAAACCAAATGTCATTGCACAACAAAACAATGTGTCATTTTTTCTCATTTACGAAGGCCTAGCCAGTGGCATGCTAGCTCATGCTTCTTCAGAACATCCACCTTTGGACCTGTGTGCTAATGTGTTCACCCACGACGCTACTCCGCCAATTGGATCAACAAGGGAAAGACCAGGCTGCGGACTTGTTCCTTGGGACACCTTCCGAACCCTCTACCAAGGGATAGTCTTCACTATTGAACTTGTTGCAACACAGACACACAGTGGAACAATGTGTTGCCTTACAAAGGTGACCCCGTTTTGGGATCGACCACTGTGCAGGCTGTTGTAGTCATTGGCCATGTAACCATTAAACTCCGCAAAAATGGACACAGTCTCAGTGTTGCCCCTTCATTCCCCGTGTAGTTTTAGCAGTCGATGCATTGATGATCCATCGCGGCCACTGTGGCCTGATCGCATCGCTGCCCTCTTCCATCCGAGCCCCAACGCGTTCTGTGCCGCAGGGGCAGGTCTGGGGGCTGTGTCCACAAGATGAGCCGTGAATTGAAAGACGACGACGACGACGACGACGACGACGACGACGACATCAGCGACCTGCAGCAGCTGGTGGCCCACTTGCAGGCTGAGAAGGAGGCCGGCTCGCCATACAACACGCCTCGCGACTCCCCGAAGGGCAGTCCCACAGGTGCCAATGCACCGACCCTTGCCAGTAGAGAGCCTTCACTGCATGCCAACCCTGCATGCCCTGACGCCAGCCCAGGGCAACCCATGCCGAGTGACCAGCCGCCAGGGGACAGGCTTGACAGTGAAGTACCAGCACAAGCTTGTCCCCCGGAATCTTCGCAACTCGAGAGGCCGTCCGCAGCCCGTCCAGCCCCACGGATCAGCCCCTTGCGGTCCCGGCAAACCGGCATAGACCCGGTTTTGAGTCCAGCGCCGGAGCAGCATCTGCAGATTGAGGGCCCAGCTGATGCCCCAGAGCGCACAGGTCCCCGGAAGGAGTCTCCGGGGGATCCCGCCTCGCTTGCAGACGCGCCCGCGACTGCAGCGCAGTTGGAATTATCCACGGACTCCGAAGGTCTGGGGCCCGATGCATCCAGGCGTGTCCTGCAACCGCCTCTAGGCTCCCCAGCGCAGGTTGCCGAGAGCATGTCATCTGCCTCTCTGCAAGTCACAGACCCAGTGGGAGCGATGGTCAACAATGCGGACAAAGAGGCGGCGCATTGCTGTGCGGCAGTCGCGCGGGCTGCTGTGGTGACGGATGCCGTGCCAACTGTGGCTGATCTCCGTGCCGCTGCTTCACATCCTGATGCTGAGGTCGCAGATACCGGTGCTGGGAACAAACACGGAAACGGAGCTGCAAACGATGCAGATGAGAAAAGCGGTGACCTCACTTGGGACCTGCTGCAGCACCTGCAGAGTCTTGAGGACAAGGCCGCAGCAGAGTTGACGGCGGCAAAAAAGGCTTCTGCGGTGGAACGGGAGAATAAGATCCGTCTCCTCGAGAGCGAAGAATTGGCGGACAACCATTATGCACAGCAGATCCTTGAGCCCCACAGTGCATTGCTCAGAGCAATGGCTGCGGCACAGGAAGAGGCGTCAGCTGTTGCGTTGGGGCCTGGCGAGATCACGCAGGGCGGGACGCATTTGTCCATGCTCTTGGCCACGGTATATGAGGATCAGGGCAGAGGGAAGGGCCGTCAACTGCCTCCGGCAGCCGCAGCGCCACTTCACGCCATCGACTCCGCTGCGATGATGCAGCCGCTTTCGCTTCAGCAGCTGCGCGAACCCGATCAGTGTACTGGGGGCGACTCTGCCGTCGCTGTGCAGCAGATTTCGCGACTTCAGCGCGATCTGGACGCTGCCCGCGAGGAGATCCAGGCCCTAAAGGACGTGTTGGAGCTACAGAGGAAGGACAAGACAAACGCCCGGGGTGAGGTTTCCCAGATTGATGTGGCCCGGGATGCGTTGGCAGAGACCGCGGTGCCGGGCCCGCAGATGCAGGACCAGGCCGGGGCTGTGCCGCCACCGCTATTCCAGCCCGACGCGTGCGGCGGGAATGCCGCATCGGAGAACCTGGCCCGGGCCTCCGCAGTGTCGTGTGTGCAGTTCTCCTCCAACCGAGTCTCTACTGCAACAATAGATAGCATCACGCAATATGGGCCTCAGTATTGGGACCGCAGCAGCTCTAATGCCTCAGAGGAGGACAACACGCAGAAGCGCAGGGGGACCACGCCTGCGCTGAGAACGCAGAAGTTGACCTGCAACAGCCATCATTCTGAGTCACCCGTTGCCAAGACCGCCTCCGCCCATGCCCACTCTGCAAGTCGCTCGCCGTATGTGCCTGTTCCCGCTGCCCACAGGCGGCTGCCGAAGGCTTCTCAGCGCCCACCGCCCAAGCCCCGGGCGCTTTCTATGTGCAAGCCCTCGCCTGGGAAATCGCGGGAGACCTTCATGAAACTCAGTGCTCTGCAGCGCCTGGACATGGCCGATGGCAAAATGGACGGCATGTATTTTGACAAGCCTCTAGAAGATGGAGCACACTACGGCAGGCGGGTTCATGAGACGCCCCCGGAGGCATCTCCAAGTTCTGCGGGCGAAAAGGGTTTTGCCTACGTGCCGGCGCCCCCTGTGGCCGCGACCCCTCACCGGAGTGGCGCGAGCTTTGCGTCGCAACTGCGGCACATGGTGTCCCGCAAACCGTAAATTTGCAACGCTGGGCAGTATGGCCAAGGGCTCTCGAACAGCCAAATGCCAGAGGAATGTTTATGCCCAAGCTGATGGCCTGCACAACCGTGACAGCAATAGAATGAGAGGCCATTCTGCAACAGACCTGCAGTATTGCGCGTGCAGTGCTGACCTGGGCTCTCTTGAAGTGAAAGCGGTGGAAATCTCATGTTCAGCCAGACCCCGCTCTACCCTCAAAAGTTATGGGACCTCCTCGCGTGCAGTACGCCCTGCTAATGTATACACCCGCAGGGAAGAGCAATGCATGCAGCGGATGGATGCAAACTCAACAGTGCGCGGAGTTCTGGACGCCGCTCATGGAAAAGATGGAAATGTGAGAAAACACACACCAACAAAATAGAGGCATGGACTGGCCCCTGAATCAATGAGTGATACAATGTCATAACAGGGGAATGTTTGGGCAGATGCAGAGGTCAGCAGATGGGGCCTCGGGCCTATCTGAGGCCTCAGCATGTAATGGTGGAGGGCATCCGCAGGTACAGGTAGGCTCGGGCCACAGATACCCGTTGCGAAAACGTGGGGCAGGGGCAGGAGTGGAGGTCAGCAATGGAAGGCCTTCCATGGTGACCACCCACATTTGCATTGCAGGTGTGCGTGAGCGCTCCCATGGCTGGGCTCATTAGCTGCAGTGGCCGTTGCAGGAACCATCAATTCTCAGCATTTGCTTTTGGTATTTCTGTGAAAGGCGCCCCACGTCGATGCCAATTGGATGGTATTTGAAGGCCAGTTGGAAGTTCAACAATGGTGGCCAGGCGGTTTACCGATGGCAGTTGGCAGCTGGGGGTCACGAGCAGCACAGACGAATTGGTGGAGTCCGATGCTTTGATGGCGGTTCTTTGTTCCGCAGGGATAGGACCTGAGAGTGCATTGTGCTACGGCGGGGGAGCTGTGGTCTGGATTGCCTCAGGGCAATTTGAATTGAACAACTCGAATGTACTCTCCGATCAACGACCTTGCTTTGCCCGGGCCCAAGCAACACCCGTGATGCACTCACCAATAACCAATGATCAGCGGCCGTGACCAGCGGGTGGTCATCAAAAGGCATCGGCAACATTCCCAGAGGAGTTTTGTGGTGAAATCTAAGACGACATCGCTGAAACTTGAAGATATTCTGGATGTTTGCACTCACAATGGTAGGGGAGCAACCCCCACCCCAGTTTCGGTGAATCCCCCTCTCCCCCTGGGGGTTTTTTTCACCACAGAGGGTTTTTTTTTACCCAAACTGGGTTTTTTGGGGGGGGTGGTTTGGTTGCCGGTTGACCGTATGTCGTGCTGTACATCCTTGCAAAGTGTGAAGTTGGAGTAAAGACACACATGTGCGTTTGTGCTGTTCCCTTGCGTTGAGGACAACTGGGGCTTGGAGGAGGGCCGAAGTTGTGGCATAAGGATTGTGTTGTGATGCACTGGGGGGTCAACTGGGTCCAAGCTTTTTTTTTAGATGCGAAATCTTATTTTTTAGCACTTATCTTTTTTTTTTGCATTAAACAAAAGGTTTCGCGCGGAAAAAAAAAGATTCTGCGCTAAAAAAAAATTCCGTGACAAAAAAAATATTCTGCGCTAAAAAAAGATTTTTACATGATCATCATGTATGCCTCAAAAGGTTGCACGGGGGTGGGGGTTACAAGGAGTGCTACTGCACCAAGCCAACCCATGAGAGGCAATGCCTGTATTTTGCGCAGTAGGTTATTCCGCCACCTTAGCCAGAGCCCATGTTCACAATTTCATACAGTAGGGGAGCCTGGGTTTCAGGACTAACCCATTATGCACCCAGTGGCCCTCTTTCCTTGTTGCCTGGTGAATGGGGTGCGGAGGTGCCATATGCAGAGATGTCATGAAAGTGGAAGGTTTTGGGTGCATTACGCAGAAGTTGTGTTTCACAACAGGGTGTCCCTTTGGAGCTGGGGGACCTATGCAGAGAGTTCATCGGAGAGCAGGTAATGTCTGAATGTTGTAAAGGGTACTCAGCCACCTTGGCCAGAGCCCATGTGCACAATTTCATCTGCTCAGAGAACAGGGGTCTTCCTTCGCTGGGGGACCTATGCAGAGAGGTCATTTGAACGGATCATATGTAATGCCTGAATTCTGTAAAGCAGGGTACTCAGCCACCCTTGGCCAGAGCCCAGGGGCACAATTTCAAGTTTCAGTGGAACCAATGTCTCATGATCGAGGAAGGGACTACATGATGGCAGCTGCAGCAAATGTCTCACTCCTAACCCCCTGCCCCCCCTTTTCTTCTTGCCTTTCACACCCATGCCTGACTATTTGATGCACTGACTGCCCCCCTTTCTCTCCAGTGTTTACAACTGCCTGACAAGTGTGTTTGTGGGTTAGATGCAACCGTGCCAGTGGCCGAACTGGGTGACACTCTCCAATGTGCTGCTGTTGCAATGTACCCACGGTGCCCAACTATTTGCACAACATGTTTCCACATCATCGAAAAGAGAACAGCATTCTTTTCTGCGGGTGTGTGGTGAGTACATGGAAGAAAAATGACAGTGATCCCCACTGTTTGCCTGTCCACACAAGCAGTGTGTCATGGTTACTGATTGGGGACCTCTTTTCAGACGCAGAGTGATCCAGCCAGGTTTTTTCCGCTCATTTCTTCTGCAGTGCATTGTGCCACCCACGTGCCTGTGCATTGCTGCAGTGTCTGACAGCCGTAGTGATCAACTCCTGAGAACCCTGCATCCCAACACATCCGTTCCTGCATTATATGCTCATTTTCTGCTGCTTTTGCAGTCTGCCCAGTCAGTCCCAAGTTCCAGATTCCTTGCTCAGACTTTGTTCAGAGGCATTATTCGGTGCACAAAGACGAGTGGTTTTGCCTCTTACAGGTTGTTTTCAAGCACTACTCAGTGGGTGTACAATGTTGCCCATAATTTCATGCTCAAGTTTTCTTCTTTCCAAATGTCTTCAGATGGTTGTCAACATGGGCGGACCAGGGTGCACACAGGGAGGGATGCTGGTTCTGTATTTGTTTGGGTCATGTCCAAAAACCCACGGCACTTCAGCCCCTCCACAAGGAAGGCGTCTTGTGCATCATTTGCACAGCGGCAGGTTCCGACGCCAACAAGTGGGTTACATCATCTTCACCTAATGTAGTGTGTACTGCAAAAGCACGTTCTTAAAGTGCTCAGCCATCTGCACTATGGCATCAGGCAGTCTTGTTGGTATTCTTTACCATTGTTTGCTTTGTGCCTTGTTTTTTAGGGTTTGCTAAGGAATGTGGATGATTCATCTGGTGGGGTACCCCCAGGAACTGCATTTCTGCCTCCCCTCCCCACTCCCGGCTTTGCGTTCTTTTAGTTTCACCAAAATCTCATTTTTTAGATGGCCATCTAAAAAGGGGGGGCTGATTTTTTGACCTTTTTAAACATGCGAATGACTTTTTGTTAGATTCTTAGTTTTATTGGAATCTTATTCTTTGGTAGAGAATTCATTTTTTTAGATGCGAAATCTTTTTTATTTGATGTTTTTGCTCTTTTTTTTAGCTGATTTGAGTTAAATTTTAGCACTCTTCCTAGATTTTAGTGCATCTAAAAAAAGATTTTGCAAATTAAAAAACAGATTACCCCGGTCAATTGCCCCCCCCACCCCCACCTTCTCATTGTGCCATAGTGTGAAGGGGGGGGCTTCTCCCTGTTTTTGGGGGGTTGCACTGGGGGTATTTCACCCTTTTATCGCTAGCCCACATTTGTCACGGGGGACCCATGGTGGGCATGTGTACCTCTTTGTTGCCCCTTTGTCAACCAAGGCAGGGTTTATGTAGCCCCAATGACGAACAGCACATTGAAACACAGCACACCCCACAATAGCAGCAACACCAAAATCGCTCTGAGAGAAGAACACTGAGTATGTAGGTTGCAAACTCTGGCACGGAGCCACCAGCAACCAGAGAGCGCTGTAGTTATTGATGCCCCAAACCTCCAAGAATAATACCAGACACCGAATCGACCATTGAAGTGATCTTTTGATCAAAGATACAGCTAACGAAGAGCATAATCGTGCAGATGTAGTCGAACATTCCCAAGCCAGCGGCCACCACGGCAAAGTAACATCAGTTGTAGCCACAGGACTGCCAGAGCATTTGCAAACAAATCAGATAGATGTATCATCTTCAAGCTGGCCCGACATCAATTTAAGTGCCAGTGCTGCCAATGAAATTCCTGCATGGGCATTGGCATCGGCTTTGCTAGCCGCGAATCACCTTTGTGAAGGTGGAGCAATGAAGCCCTCAAAGAAAATGGGGTGGGGGGGGTTGCAAAAACCCTCGTGGCATCGTTTTTTGTAGAATTGCCCCCCCTGTTTTGTGTGTGTTCTTGATGCCCATTCCCCTCGCCCCTCCTGGCATCAAAAAGTGGTTTGGTTGGGTGATGTGGAGTCTGTGTCCAATGTGCACTTCATTGTGCTTGTGGGCATAAACAGCTGCTGGGGCTGCTACCACTACAAATGGGGCATGAGCAGCTGCGGCTGCTACATTTCCATTTGCTGCTGAGGTTGCTGCTCTTGCTGCATATTGGGCATGAAAAGGTGCTGTTGCTCATGCTGTTGCATTTGGTGTTGAAGTTGGTCCTGTTGCTGCATATTGGGCATGAACATTTGCTGCTGCTGCTGCTGCATTTGCATGTGATTGACTGAGGTTGGTGCTGATGCTGCTGCTGTTGCATATTGTACCTGAGCAGTTGCTTCTTCTGCTGCATTTCAATCTGCTGCTGAGGTTGCTGCTCCTACTGCATTTCGGGCATGAGTAGTTGCTGTTGCTCCTGCATTTGCAGTTGCTGTTGAGGTTGGTGCTGCTGTTGCATATTGGGCATGAGCATTTGCTACTGCTGCTTCACTTGCATCTGCTGCTTAGGTTGGTGTGGATGGTACTGCTGCTGCCTATTGCACATGAGCATTTACTGCTGCTACTGCATTTGCATCTGCTGTTGAGGGTGGTGCTGCATTGGTTTTTCCATGGGCATGGGCGATCCCTGCAGCTCTTGCCCTTGAAAAGGCATGATCTGTTGCTGTTGCTGCTGCTGCATTTGCATCTGTTGCTGACGCCCACCAGTCCCATTGTTTCGTAGTTCCGCAGGAACGAAAGTTCCGTGCGCTGTGGGAGGTTGGGCGGGGGGGAAGATGCATGCCTGATCCTGCACCCCCTCAGTCAATTTTATTTGTGCACCCCTCCTCCTCTTGTGTCGGATGAGTGCGCATCAATCTTATGAGTGGAGCTGGGAGCAACACTTGGCAGAAACCCCGAGTTGCTTGACATAGCGTGGGCGACGTTGTTCAAGTCGCCCGAAAAGGCCGAAGAAATCCCAGAGGAGCACAGGGTTGGCGTGTTGACAACCGGCTACAATCTCTGGGTAACGTCCAACCACCTCACGACCACTCGGGGAGCGGTATTGTTTAAGCATTTGCTGAATGTGAACATGGTGTCCAGTTCTTTTCAATATTACCGAGACTGCTTCCTCTTCGCTCTGAGTGTGGCATGGGATGTGGATGTCCAGCGGTTCGACCTGGCGCCGGAGCAAAGTCAGGCGGCCTTCAGTTATGTTGACATCATGAAGCGCGCCAACATGATAAGCCCGCAGAGAGGGGAGCGAGGCCGGTGGGACCGGCAAGCGCGCGTGGCGGAGAATGTAGGTGTGCCTGGAGGGCGGGAATGCATGGGGCTCGACCAGGATATGAGTGGCGGCGACGTTCCGGGGCTGGATTCGGACTTGGCGCTCGCGGTATGGCAGACCATCCTGAAGTGCGACGACGATGCGAAAGGGGTTCTTAAGGAAAAGGCCAAAAAAGCGCGTCGTCACCAGAAAAAGGCGCGCAAAAAGTCACGCAAACAGGGGTCTCGCGAGGGAAAAAATGGCCACAGGCGCGCCATGGCCGATGATAGTGACTCGTCCAGCTCGGAGTCCATGACCAGGAGCTTCTCATCGTCGTCGTCGGATGGAGGGCATCGCAGCTCCAAAAAGTCGTCCGCGCCGGGGAGCTACGAGCTACGAGCTCTTTTGAGGACACCAGAGATGCAGCGGCGGCGCCGCCGTTCGTGTACGTGAAAGGGGTTCCCCACTTTCGCTCCAAAACCACGGGACAGCTCGTAAACACCGGAAAGCCGCCCAACACGCCGTGCCGCTCCTGCCAGAACTGTCACTGGTACTGGCAGGGGGCGGCATACGGCTGTAAAGGGGCGGCCTTGCGATAAAAGTGAACAGGTGACCCCGTGGCGCGGCAATCTCGCCCAGCGCCAAGTAGGAGTGGGGTTCGAGGCGAAGGAGCGGAAGGAGAGCGCGTCCCTACCACCGCGCACGGCTCCGAAGGGTTTCTCCACGAAGGCGCAGATGAACCTCAGTCGTGGGGTGCAGGAATACACAGAGATGACGCTCTCCACATGGTTGGCGCGGTGCGGCGCCTGGAGGCAGCAGTCACAGAGGGCTTCGCCGCGTCGTATGCGGGGAGGGCCCTGTGCGGGCTCACAGACGACACAACAAGGGGTACGTACACGAGTTGCGGAGATACGCAGCGCGCATCCGCAAATAGCTAGGGGCCAGCGCGCGGGAATCTCTGGATGACCAGCTCTTACACCTGGCACAAACGACCAACAGTGAGTCGTCGATCAAAAACCTTCTCAACGGCATCCGTCTCCTCGAAAAACTGCGGTGGGCGCCGAGCACAGTCTGCGTGGGGGATTGGCTGTTCGTCAAAGGAGTTGAAGATTTCCACGAGAAAGTATGATCGTCCATGTCCCCCTCCGCACAAGCCTCAATTCCAGCGCCGGCAGCCAGTTGCAGCGGAAATGGCGCAGGCGGGAGGGCGAGTATCAGTCGCACACCCAATCTGGACACGGTGCATGCCCGATGACCTACTCGACTCTTACACACGCCAATTTGCGCGTGGCGCACACTTCCCCTCCCAGCATTCCCACTCCCCCGTGTTGCTGAGAAAAATGTTGCAGGCAGTACGGGTGGACGCCTCAAGTTTTAGGACCACAACATGTGCACCAACGGCCACAGCGTTTTTACGTTACAAAAATAGAACCAAGTGCAGGTTGCTGCTGAACGCGGTAAACATCAATGCCGCAGATCGCAGGCGCCCGCCAAAGATCCATCTCCCTTCCCTCCGGCTTTTGTCCGGCAGGTTGGGGGGGGGTCTGCTTAGTTGTTAGGGGTCTGCGGGTCACGACTGATGTGTATCTAGATGACATACTGATTTCCGCGGTCAGCCGGAGCTTGGTTTGTGTGGCGGTGGACCGCATTGTGAATAAACCGAAGGTGGCCGGGTTCGTGATTAGTCCTAAGTCGGAGCCTCGGCCCGTATAGCGCATCACCTTCATAGGCAAACGCATCGATGCTCGCACCGCGACCGTCGGGAATTCACCGGAGGCGGTCGCTACAGCGCTCCGCATATGGCTCTGAGGGCTGGGGCGGGGGGGGGGATCTCCCCGCACAAGCTGTCTCGTCTCCTGGGAAGGTTGCAGTGGCTTACCCGGCCAGCGGTCGGCAGCGCTCCTTTTCTGGCGGGGGCGTACTGGCAGGCGGTAGCGGGGCGCACGCATTGTACCAGAGCGCAGGCCAGGTCCCTTGGCACGGCTATCGTGTACGGTGCACCCCCCTACCGCATCCGGGGTGCCACCCACACCCGCATTTGCACGCTTTTGAGTGACGCGGCAGAAGTGCCAGGCGGTTTCTTGGCAGGGGTGGTGGGGAGGCCAGGGTACTATCGCTCCTGCATTTGCCCCAAGTGGATCACATCCTTGCAGCAACCGGAGGCTTTCGCCGGTTTCTGGGCCCTGCAAATTGCAGTATATAAGGGAGCCCGCGCCGTGGCGGTAGGTGTAGATAATGACGCGGCACGGGCACAACTCAGCTCGCTGTCTGCCGGCACGGCATGCAAAGGGCATCAACGCGTATTGCGCAAGCTTTTTTGACTCCGTGCTTGGAGCAACGTTCAGCCCCTTTTCTTCCGGGTCCGTTCAGAGTTAAACCCTGCGGACCCGCTGAGTATTATTCATAGTTTCCCACGGTGGGCATAGGTCACTGCGGCCCCGGGGGGTATGAGCCAAGGGATCCTTGATGGCCTCCGTGAAGCGCGGCCGTCTGCCAAGATGAGGGTCTAAGGCCGGTTTTGCTCGCATTCGCTCGCTGGGGGGTGCAGAAGAAGAAGGATTCAGCCTGCTGTGTGCTCGTGACATGCATGCATGACGCCCCCATGATTTTGTGGACGTAACACGAACAATCCTGCCACAGCAACGGAACTGTAATTCCGCAGGAACGACAGTTCCGTGCGCTGTGGGAGGTTGGGCGGGGGGGAATATGCATGTGTGATCCTGTACCCCCTTAGTCAATTTTATTTGTGCACCCCTCCTCCTCTTGTGTCCGGCCCACCCCCCGGCCCTCCAACGTCTCGGTCCACACCATGTGCGTCTGGGAATCGCACAGTTCGGTGCACTGCTCTCTCCATTGTACTCGTGCGGAGGATTTGTGCAGAAGACCAAGGATCCAGCCTGCTTCGTGCTCGTGACATGCATGCATGATGCCCCCATGATTTTCTGGACGTAACACGAACAATGCTGCTACAGCAACGGAACTCTTTATTGTGCCTTTCTTGCATTAGCGTTTTCTACACTCATTTGTCAATTCTCCATGGGCCGACATTGGGAGCCATCTCATCCAACAAAGCATACAAGGTGCACATGTGGAGGGTTCTACAACAGAAGCTTGCCTGCGCACAAGTTGGAGCAACACAAAAAGGGGCCGCAGCATCTAATGTTCGAACAAGATGAGTGTATGCGGTCTTCTTTGATTCAGCACATGGTACCCCAAAGCAAGCGAGTTTGCTGCTGGTGCTACTGCCTACAACAAGGACACTTGGTTGTGGCAATGTATGCATTGTTTTGCTTGCAAGTAGTTCAAGCGGAACTGCATTTGTGCCATTGTTGGCCATTCAGTTTTCAGTGACATGTAAGGGCATCGGTCTTGCGATTCGTTCAAGATGGAATGCGTTTTTGCTTTGCACTGTGCAAAAGTTAGGGTGTGAAATGGGTGCAGAATGTAGGTCCCTGGGACATACGGAATGCATCAAACTAAAAATATAAAGTCTTGGTATACCAGCAGGGGTTGTAAGGTGCAGAATTCAGGTCCCTTGGACATATGGAATGCATCAGACTAAAAAAAAAAAAATCGTGGTATACCGTAGGGGTTGCAGGGTACAGAATTCAGGTCCCTGGGACATATGCAATGCATAAGATGAAAATAAAACAATTTTTGGTCTACTAGCAGGGGTTGCAGGGTGCAAAATTTGGGTCGTTAGGATAGATGAAATGCATCAGACGCGGAAAAAAAATAGTACCCATCTCATCAGAACGCCTAGGTCGGCCATAAATGTCGTACCACACGCTGGAAAAGTCAAGTTGCAAGGAAGCTCCCGTGTAAACATACTTTTTGATGTCACCCATGACCACTTTCACGTCTGTACACCACCACTGGCCCCCGTGGATCACTGGAAGGCCGGAATCCCTTTCTTTTGTGTGTTGGTAAACTTGTTGCACCTCGTACTTTTTGGGGGGAAAAGTTCCATAATTGATCGGGTCCTCAATTCCGTTCCCCCCCCCCCGGCTATTCCATCCATGGGACAGTGATGTGCCCGGTTGGTCTCTGTATGTGTTTGTGATTGAATTTTGAGGTTAATTCTTCATTTTGCACTGAGCTAGGCTCTGCGGAGCCCAGCCTTTCAAATTTGATGGATTTGCCCCGAAATATGACAAATTTTGTACTCCTGGGCACTGCAGAGCTCAACATGCCGTCTTAGTCAAATTTGCATGGGGTTCGGAGGGTCGCACTATTGCCCTCATCTCGACAGTGTAGTATTGTCCTTGTGAGTTTGGTTGCAAGAACACCACATTTTGCTTTACCATTTCTTCGCATAGGCCCTCGTTGACACAGTGTATGGACTGTCGTGCCCTGTTACTACTTGTTTGCGTGTGCATTATTGTGTTGGTATGCAACCCTGTAATAGTACCCTAGTTTTTACTGAATTTCTTTGTTCTGGGCTGTTCTGTGCAGAGCCCAGCCTGTCGAAAATGCTTGTTTGCACCCTCCTTTGACACAAGTGTTGTTATTTGTTGTTCTAGGGTACACCGTGCAACTGGTCTTCACAGGCGGTCGATGTATGGTCATCATTGGCGTCACATTACGACCGTTGCTGAGAGGACTGCGCCACGTGCCGTTGACAAATACGTGCTCCATTTGTCATATGAGACCGCGAAACATAGTTTTGCGGCCGTGGTGGTCCATTTTCCGAAATTCATCCCTCCAAAATGGGAAAAAACAGTGGCTGCGCTCACATGCTGTGGGGGCACAAAATGCTGCTTTTTTGCTGCTTCGCATCTCTAAATCGCGCGTTGCTGCTCCTCCCCATACAGCCTGGCTGGGAACAACCCCTCCATTACGCTTGGCTATGCAGCGGAAAGCGTAGGCTCTGTGCACAACATCAATTTTTTTTGAAACAACGATAGGCGGCACTATGGGCATCCTGAGCCAAAGGGCATGAGAATGACAGTGAAAGGCACATGTGACATGAAATTTTGTCCAGTGTAATCTGCATGGATGCCATATGTCATGGAGCTGATGTTTTGAGAAGGCCCTGCTTTTGGCTCTACCTTGCAGTGCTCACACCCTACCATGCCCAATTGATTGGTTTTTGGGTGAGGAGTTGGTGCCTGTTGCGTGCTAAAGTAGTTGGCGGGGGGCAAGAAACCTTTTGGCAAGTCATATGCGGAGGTTATCCGCAATGGCAATTTGGATTGGGGGTTTCGGCAGAGGGGGTCGGAGGTGCGGTAAACGGCATGGACAAAGCAAGCCCTCTACGTGCGGAGGAAGGGTTCTTGGGATGCTTTCATCTCAAAAAAATGGATTTCCTATAATGCGTTTCACACAACGACAGTACGGCATGACTGAGCCACTGTGTGAATATGTAGTGCGTACGGAATTGCACGATTTGTGCGATGCTTTTTTTTTCTTGCGCGGTGAGAGAAACACCCCCCCTGGGTTTTGCAAAGGAGAACTTGCAATGGTGCGCAAACCGCTGTAGGAACAAGTAAAGTTGCCTTTGTTGTGCCACGCGAGGGCAATACACCGGTGTGTGAGCTCATGTCACCCTAACCTTCTACATGTCGATATTGCAGCCATATGTGTCCATATGCAGCCGTCGTTCGAGGAACTTGGGCTCCAGGCGGCGTGACACAGCATGAGAAGGACCTATGGTTTTGTGCATTCGTGCGTTGTAGGGATGTAAAGGGTTTGTTTTCCAAGGTGGACAATCTGCGATAAAGAGTGGGTCAAAATACACATGTACCACCGCTGCCCAGCACAGAACATTGAAAGAGAGACCAATATTGTCCGGTTACCGGTGGCAATTTTAGGAAATCTGTACCGACGTGCATGCGATATGCTTCGGTCCGTCGCTTGGAAGTTTTCGAAAACCCTTGGAAAGATTCTCGGAAGTTTTGGCAGCCAGATCGGCCCCCCAAAACGCAACCGATATCGGTAGGAATGTTCCATGGGCTTCCCAGCCGACCGTGCCGGGGGAGCTCGGAAGAAATTTTTTAGCCTGAACGTAGTGGAACTTTGGTTGCATGCTTGGTGCCTACCTTGCCTGCAAGATGCCATGGAGAACAGTACGTTGAAGCTAATGTTTGTCCACCCTTTGTTTGCTTTGCCTACAAAATTGCATGGAGAACACTGTACTCAAGCTTATGACTGCTTCCCCTTTGAGCTCCTTTGTGAATTTGCACTTTTGGTTTTGACATGTGCAATTGCAGTTTGATCCTTGGTGCCTGCTTTGCCTACAAACTTGCATGGAGAACACTGTACTCAAGCTTATGACTGTTTGCCCTTTGTGTCTTGTGAAACTTTGTGCCTGCCTTTGTGGTTTTCTTTTTGCGTGTGTGTCGCTTTTTCACCTTGGCCCCTTTGAGTAGACTCACTATTGTATTCCCTTCTTGTGCCCAGAACATTTTTGTCACCTGCAATAGACATGTCTGGTAGTCAGCCAATGACAAGTGCACACTTTGTGGATCTCAACTCATGTCACTCAACCCTCTAATCACTTGTGTGCACTGGAAGGACACGCATGCGTGTCAGTACATCCCCTGGGATTCCAATGTGCCCAGGCACATCCGAGTGGCATAGGTCAGAGGTGAATTCATTCGCTATATCAGGATCCCCAGCCACCCACATCTATACCAGGTATGTTGTAGCAGACTGGTCTCAGCGTTGTGCTGGCTTAACTACCCGTGGGAGGTAATCCAGTGTAAACACATCCCGTGGGGTGAAAGAAACAGGTTCAGGACGCTGAGACGTGATGTTGTGCCCTCTAGGGTGGCAAATGAACCTATGTCGTTGTCCCAATCTGAAATGATGAGTTCCAGACATAATGGTGTGATGGGAGGTGGGCGGGAACCTTTTGGACAAGTGCATGGATTTTGCCACCCCCCCCCAATATCAGACTTGTGCTCCGCCCCCTACATCAGACTAGGGGGGCGGAACCCTTCAGGGAAACCGGGCACCCACAGCCCATAGTGAACCCCCACGGTCTCGTGAAGGGAGGTTTAGGGTAACAGGCAGACCCTGCTCCTGCCCATGCTCTTGCCCATACCCATGCCCTTGCCCCTGCCCCAGCACCTGCCCTGCAGGTATGTGTCGGGAACAAGGGCCACGCGGTGGGGCCATCCGCCCGCCTTTCGCTCCCTCTAGGGCAGGGCCAGGGCCAGGGGCAACCAGGGCTAGGGGCCCGTCCTCGTGTGGAATTAAGTAAATTGGGTAAGTAGTTACTACCAGGGCCGTGGGCCCGTCCTCCCGTTGGCAGTTTCCGGTGTAATTACCGTGCCAATCCTAATTATCTGCGGAAAGAATTCATTCCCGGTCCAAGGTGTTGTTTTGCCGCAAAAAAAGAGGCAAAAAAATATTAATTTTTGGCTTTGTGCCCTTCCCCAAAATGGGTTCCGCAAAAAAAATCACAAAAATTTTTTTTTTTGCCCCTGCCCCCCTTTGCAGAAACACCACAATTGCGGGACGGATGCTGTGTTTGCCCCACTGCTTGTTGCCCCACCCCCCCACCCTTCTGTTTCTCAGACCCCATTCTGCTCCTTGCCGTGCTGTCAGAGAATGTATTATGAAGCAGGGTAACCACACAGGTATTGTGTGCGCACGTTGGACATATTTGAATTTGGATATTGGTGTGCCCCAAAGCAGATAAAGGGGCTAGTTCTCGCAGACCCGGATACCTCAATTTTGATGT
This sequence comes from Eutreptiella sp. 'Long Island Sound 2002', assembly GCA_964036045.1. NCBI lineage: Eukaryota > Euglenozoa > Euglenophyceae > Eutreptiales > Eutreptiaceae > Eutreptiella > Eutreptiella sp. 'Long Island Sound 2002'. The sequence goes on from OZ038380.1 coordinate 57,709,236, forward strand.
TGCTGTGCCCCAAAGCAGATAATGGGGCTAGTTCTGTGCAGCTGGGGTCCATCGTTGTTTGATTTTGGTTGTTGAGAGGTAAAAAGGAGGAAATCTGTGGGCCGAGGGTTTCTCCTGGGGGGAAGACAGGCCCACTCGCCCAAACCAAGGTAAACAAAACACCACCACATTGGTGGCTCGTCAGGCTGTGCGCGCGTAGGTGGTGTTAGAACCCCTTGGGTTTTGGACCACCCCGGGGTCCTAACCAAGGGTCTTGTCCCCCAGGCGGGTTCGCTCACACCTTGCGGTAACCACACCTTGTTGCTCGCTCTACAAGAATAAACAACTGCCACTCGCTCAGTGTCAGTTCCTAATAGTATTACGACTAGGCCGCTGCTTGCTCACAACAGAGGCTCAGGGGCAAAGTTTTGCCTTTCTGCAGCTTTTCACCAGCTTTCACCGCAACTTTGTTTTGTGGAATTTTACCACACCATCACAGAATTAGAAGGCTCCAAAGTGAGCTCGACTATCCGCCCCCCTACAGGGGCCCACTGCTTCAGATTTTTACAACTAGGGGCTCTATGTAAAGCCCCAATCACCAGCTTTCACCACAACTTTGTTTTGTGGAATTTTACCACACCATCACAGAATTAGAAGGCTCCAAAGTGAGCTCGACTATCCGCCCCCCTATAGGGGCCCACTGTTTCAGATTTTCACAACTAGGGGCTCTATGTAAAGCCCCAACCACCAGCTTTCACCACAACTTTGTTTTGTGGAATTTTACCACACCATCACAGAATTAGAAGGCTCCAAAGTGAGCTCGACTATCCGCCCCCCTATAGGGGCCCACTGTTTCAGATTTTTACAACTAGGGGCCCTATGTAAAGCCCCAACCACCAGCTTTCATCAGAACCTTGTTTTATGGAATTTTACCACACCATCACAGAATTAGAAGGCTCCAAAGTGAGCTCGACTATCCGCCCCCCTACAGGGGCCCACTGTTTCAGATTTTTACAACTAGGGGCTCTATGTAAAGCCCCAACCACCAGCTTTCACCACAACTTTGTTTTGTGGAATTTCACCACACCATCACAGATTTAGAAGGCTCCAAAGTAAGCTCGACTATCCGTCCCCCTACAGGGGCCCACTGTTTCAGATTTTTACAACTAGGGGCCCTATGTAAAGCCCCAACCACCAGCTTTCATCAGAACCTTGTTTTATGGAATTTTACCACACCATCACAGAATTAGAAGGCTCCAAAGTGAGCTCGACTATCCGCCCCCCTATAGGGGCCCACTGTTTCAGATTTTCACAACTAGGGGCTCTATGTAAAGCCCCAACCACCAGCTTTCACCACAACTTTGTTTTGTGGAATTTTACCACACCATCACAGAATTAGAAGGCTCCAAAGTGAGCTCGACTATCCGCCCCCCTACAGGGGCCCACTGTTTCAGATTTTTACAACTAGGGGCTCTATGTAAAGCCCCAACCACCAGCTTTCACCACAACTTTGTTTTGTGGAATTTTACCACACCATCACAGATTTGGAAGGCTCCAAAGTAAGCTCGACTATCCGCCCCCCTATAGGGGCCCACTGTTTCAGATTTTCACAACTAGGGGCTCTATGTAAAGCCCCAACCACCAGCTTTCACCACAACTTTGTTTTGTGGAATTTTACCACACCATCACAGAATTAGAAGGCTCCAAAGTGAGCTCGACTATCCGCCCCCCTACAGGGGCCCACTGTTTCAGATTTTTACAACTAGGGGCTCTATGTAAAGCCCCAACCACCAGCTTTCACCACAACTTTGTTTTGTGGAATTTTACCACACCATCACAGATTTGGAAGGCTCCAAAGTAAGCTCGACTATCCGCCCCCCTATAGGGGCCCACTGTTTCAGATTTTTACAACTAGGGGCCCTATGTAAAGCCCCAACCACCAGCTTTCATCAGAACCTTGTTTTATGGAATTTTACCACACCATCACAGAATTAGAAGGCTCCAAAGTAAGCTCGACTATCCGCCCCCCTACAGGGGCCCACTGTTTCAGATTTTTACAACTAGGGGCTCTATGTAAAGCCCCAACCACCAGCTTTCACCACAACTTTGTTTTGTGGAATTTCACCACACCATCACATATTTAGAAGGCTCCAAAGTAAGCTCGACTATCCGTCCCCCTACAGGGGCCCACTGTTTCAGATTTTTACAACTAGGGGCCCTATGTAAAGCCCCAACCACCGGCTTTCACCACAACTTTGTTTTGTGGAATTTTACCACACCATCACAGATTTGGAAGGCTCCAAAGTGAGCTCGACTATCCGCCCCCCTACAGGGGCCCACTGTTTCAGATTTTTACAACTAGGGGCTCTATGTAAAGCCCCAACCACCAGCTTTCACCACAACTTTGTTTTGTGGAATTTTACCACACCATCACAGAATTAGAAGGCTCCAAAGTGAGCTCGACTATCCGCCCCCCTATAGGGGCCCACTGTTTCAGATTTTCACAACTAGGGGCCCTATGTAAAGCCCCAACCACCAGCTTTCACCACAACTTTGTTTTGTGGAATTTTACCACACCATCACAGAATTAGAAGGCTCCAAAGTGAGCTCGACTATCCGCCCCCCTATAGGGGCCCACTGTTTCAGATTTTTACAACTAGGGGCCCTATGTAAAGCCCCAACCACCAGCTTTCACCACAACTTTGTTTTGTGGAATTTTACCACACCATCACAGAATTAGAAGGCTCCAAAGTGAGCTCGACTATCCGCCCCCCTACAGGGGCCCACTGTTTCAGATTTTTACAACTAGGGGCTCTATGTAAAGCCCCAACCACCAGCTTTCACCACAACTTTGTTTTGTGGAATTTTACCACACCATCACAGAATTGGAAGGCTCCAAAGTAAGCTCGACTATCCGCCCCCCTATAGGGGCCCACTGTTTCAGATTTTTACAACTAGGGGCCCTATGTAAAGCCCCAACCACCAGCTTTCATCAGAACCTTGTTTTATGCAATTTTACCACACCATCACAGAATTAGAAGGCTCCAAAGTAAGCTCGACTATCCGCCCCCCTACAGGGGCCCACTGTTTCAGATTTTTACAACTAGGGGCTCTATGTAAAGCCCCAACCACCAGCTTTCACCACAACTTTGTTTTGTGGAATTTCACCACACCATCACAGATTTAGAAGGCTCCAAAGTAAGCTCGACTATCCGTCCCCCTACAGGGGCCCACTGTTTCAGATTTTTACAACTAGGGGCCCTATGTAAAGCCCCAACCACCAGCTTTCATCAGAACCTTGTTTTATGGAATTTTACCACACCATCACAGAATTAGAAGGCTCCAAAGTGAGCTCGACTATCCGCCCCCCTATAGGGGCCCACTGTTTCAGATTTTCACAACTAGGGGCTCTATGTAAAGCCCCAACCACCAGCTTTCACCACAACTTTGTTTTGTGGAATTTCACCACACCATCACAGATTTAGAAGGCTCCAAAGTAAGCTCGACTATCCGTCCCCCTACAGGGGCCCACTGTTTCAGATTTTTACAACTAGGGGCCCTATGTAAAGCCCCAACCACCAGCTTTCATCAGAACCTTGTTTTATGGAATTTTACCACACCATCACAGAATTAGAAGGCTCCAAAGTGAGCTCGACTATCCGCCCCCCTATAGGGGCCCACTGTTTCAGATTTTCACAACTAGGGGCTCTATGTAAAGCCCCAACCACCAGCTTTCACCACAACTTTGTTTTGTGGAATTTTACCACACCATCACAGAATTAGAAGGCTCCAAAGTGAGCTCGACTTTCCGCCCCCCTACAGGGGCCCACTGTTTCAGATTTTTACAACTAGGGGCTCTATGTAAAGCCCCAACCACTAGCTTTCACCACAACTTTGTTTTGTGGAATTTTACCACACCATCACAGATTTGGAAGGCTCCAAAGTAAGCTCGACTATCCGCCCCCCTATAGGGGCCCACTGTTTCAGATTTTCACAACTAGGGGCTCTATGTAAAGCCCCAACCACCAGCTTTCACCACAACTTTGTTTTGTGGAATTTTACCACACCATCACAGAATTAGAAGGCTCCAAAGTGAGCTCGACTATCCGCCCCCCTATAGGGGCCCACTGTTTCAGATTTTCACAACTAGGGGCTCTATGTAAAGCCCCAACCACCAGCTTTCACCACAACTTTGTTTTGTGGAATTTTACCACACCATCACAGAATTAGAAGGCTCCAAAGTGAGCTCGACTATCCGCCCCCCTACAGGGGCCCACTGTTTCAGATTTTTACAACTAGGGGCTCTATGTAAAGCCCCAACCACCAGCTTTCACCACAACTTTGTTTTGTGGAATTTTACCACACCATCACAGATTTGGAAGGCTCCAAAGTAAGCTCGACTATCCGCCCCCCTATAGGGGCCCACTGTTTCAGATTTTTACAACTAGGGGCCCTATGTAAAGCCCCAACCACCAGCTTTCATCACAACTTTGTTTTATGGAATTTTACCACACCATCACAGAATTAGAAGGCTCCAAAGTAAGCTCGACTATCCGCCCCCCTACAGGGGCCCACTGTTTCAGATTTTTACAACTAGGGGCTCTATGTAAAGCCCCAACCACCAGCTTTCACCACAACTTTGTTTTGTGGAATTTCACCACACCATCACAGAATTAGAAGGCTCCAAAGTAAGCTCGACTATCCGCCCCCCTACAGGGGCCCACTGTTTCAGATTTTTACAACTAGGGGCCCTATGTAAAGCCCCAACCACCAGCTTTCATCAGAACCTTGTTTTATGGAATTTTACCACACCATCACAGAATTAGAAGGCTCCAAAGTGAGCTCGACTATCCGCCCCCCTATAGGGGCCCACTGTTTCAGATTTTCACAACTAGGGGCTCTATGTAAAGCCCCAACCACCAGCTTTCACCACAACTTTGTTTTGTGGAATTTTACCACACCATCACAGAATTAGAAGGCTCCAAAGTGAGCTCGACTATCCGCCCCCCTACAGGGGCCCACTGTTTCAGATTTTTACAACTAGGGGCTCTATGTAAAGCCCCAGCCACCAGCTTTCACCACAACTTTGTTTTGTGGAATTTTACCACACCATCACAGATTTGGAAGGCTCCAAAGTAAGCTCGACTATCCGCCCCCCTATAGGGGCCCACTGTTTCAGATTTTCACAACTAGGGGCTCTATGTAAAGCCCCAACCACCAGCTTTCACCACAACTTTGTTTTGTGGAATTTTACCACACCATCACAGAATTAGAAGGCTCCAAAGTGAGCTCGACTATCCGCCCCCCTACAGGGGCCCACTGTTTCAGATTTTCACAACTAGGGGCTCTATGTAAAGCCCCAACCACCAGCTTTCACCACAACTTTGTTTTGTGGAATTTTACCACACCATCACAGAATTAAAAGGCTCCAAAGTGAGCTCGACTATCCGCCCCCCTACAGGGGCCCACTGTTTCAGATTTTTACAACTAGGGGCTCTATGTAAAGCCCCAACCACCAGCTTTCACCACAACTTTGTTTTGTGGAATTTTACCACACCATCACAGATTTGGAAGGCTCCAAAGTAAGCTCGACTATCCGCCCCCCTATAGGGGCCCACTGTTTCAGATTTTTACAACTAGGGGCCCTATGTAAAGCCCCAACCACCAGCTTTCATCAGAACCTTGTTTTATGGAATTTTACCACACCATCACAGAATTAGAAGGCTCCAAAGTAAGCTCGACTATCCGCCCCCCTACAGGGGCCCACTGTTTCAGATTTTTACAACTAGGGGCTCTATGTAAAGCCCCAACCACCAGCTTTCACCACAACTTTGTTTTGTGGAATTTCACCACACCATCACAGATTTAGAAGGCTCCAAAGTAAGCTCGACTATCCGTCCCCCTACAGGGGCCCACTGTTTCAGATTTTTACAACTAGGGGCCCTATGTAAAGCCCCAACCACCAGCTTTCATCAGAACCTTGTTTTATGGAATTTTACCACACCATCACAGAATTAGAAGGCTCCAAAGTGAGCTCGACTATCCGCCCCCCTATAGGGGCCCACCGTTTCAGATTTTCACAACCAGGGGCTCTCTCCTAACGCTCTGCCAACCCTCTCCCACCCTCTCCCAACCCTCTCCCACCCCCTCCCAACCCTCTGCCACCCCCTCCCAACCCTCTCCCACTCTCTCCCACCCTCTCCCAACCCTCTCCCACCCTCACCCAACCCTCTCCCACCCTCTCCCAACCCTCTCCCACCCTCTCCCAACCCTCTCCCACCCTCTCCCAACCCTCTCCCAGCCTCTCCCAACCCTCTCCCAACCCTCTCCCGCCCTCTTCCAACCCTCTCTCAACCGTCTCCCAACCCTCTCCCACCCCCTCTCAACGCTCTCCCACTCTCTCCCACCCTCTCCCAACCCTCTCCCACCCTCTCCCAACCCTCTCCCAACCCTCTCTCACCCTCTCCCAACCCTCTCCCACCCTCTCCTAACCCTCTGCCAGCCTCTCCCAACCCTCTCCCAACCCTCTCCCACCCTCTTCCAACCCTCTCTCAACCGTCTCCCAACCCTCTCCCACCCTCTCCCAACCCTCTCCCACTCTCTCCCAACACTCTCCCAACCCTCCCCCACTCTCTCCCACCCTCTCCCAACCCTCTCCCACCCTCTCCCGACCCTCTCCCACCCTCTCCCAACCCTCTCCCACCCTGTCCCAACCCTCTCCCACCCTCTCCCAACCCTCTCCCACCCTCTCCCAACCCTCTCCCACCCTCTCCCAACCCTCTCCCAACCGTCTCCCACCCTCTCCCAACCCTCTCTCAACCGTCTCCCAACCCAACAGCAGCAGCAGCAGTGATAGTGGGAGCTGTAGCAGTCCCGAGGATAATGATTCGGATGATGATGCTGTGCACCTATCTGGTGCCTCCACAGTAAGTGCCTCAGATTGTTCCTCATCATCCAGTGACAACCCTGAACCCCAACCTCAACCCAAGAAGTATCGCCGTGTGGTGGTGGATGTGGATGCCATGTCAAGCGATGGCTGTCCTGTGCAGATGCTTAGCGAAGGAGAGTACAGCATTCACAGTTCAAGCTGAAATGAACAGGCAAGCCACTGAGCATTCACATTTCAAGTGTAAGTGAACGGTCAGGCTTGTCTTTTTGTGTGTTTCTTTGCTGAGATGTGGGATTTGGGAACCAAGAACGGTGTAGGTCATTGTACAAAAAACCGATGGAAAAACGCCTGGAAGTTTTTGAAAATCTCGGAAAGATGCTCGGAAGTTTTGGCAGCCAGATCGGGTCCCAAAACGCAACCGATATCGGTAGGAATGTTCCATGGGCTTCCCAGCCGACCGTGCCGGGGGAGCTCGGAAGAAATTTTGGCTGGGACTTCCGAGAACAACCCTGCAATATGAGTCCCATTTGCTGAGCATGAATGCTGAGCATCCCCAAATATCCTGAGCAATATGCTCAGCATTTTCCTACCATTTTTTACCTTCTATGCTGTGCGTCCCAGCACCATGTGACGTTTACCGTGTGGCAAAAGACATGTTATCTCACAGCAAAATTTTGCTGCTGCATGGTAAATAAACAATTACCATGCCGTAAACTCTTTCGTTACTAGCACGGTACAATCAAGTTTAGGGTGAGGTAACCCGTATTTTACTGTGGTAAATAGCCCAAATGCGGCACAAGGAGGGAGAAAAAGCATTAGGAGGAGGTGTAAAGTTGCAACCAAGGGAAGGAAGCTACATGGAGCACGGGCAACAACTAGAACAAGACATGGGCGAATGCCGTAATATCTTTGGGTATAAACTGAGTAATCACTCTACTTGTGGTGATGGGTACCAGGCTATTTCAACCGGAATCGACTGTGCGGCATTCCCATAATAACATGGTTGCCAAGCAAAATGGATGGTTAAATGTCAAATTACTCGCGCGAACCAGAACCCGCACCATCCTCCACTTCTATGGCACAAGTAGACGAGGTAGCATAAAGCCAAGACACATGGTAAGGTGCATTGCACACTTTGCACTCAAACCGGGCATCAGCACGCAAGGGTTGCCAAACAAAAATCTGCCGCAAACACTTGGAGCACGTATTCTCCTGTGGCACATGCCTGGGAGTATAGCAGAGTGACCTTCCACCAAAGATGGACTGGTAACCGACAACTTTCGTCAAACGGACCCCACTTTTCGTCAAACGGATCCCAACGGCCATCTTTATGCAACACCACACACTTTGGGGCACGTTTAAAAAAAAGTGCAAAACTCCGAGCTGGTGATTCCCGAGTACTCCGCCTATCCTTGAAGCAACTTACTTGTGATCACGGGCACGTTTACTCAGTGTCCAGAGTGACATCCCATCAAAGACGGCCCCGGGACTGAAAATCTTGGTCAAGTCAAAGCCACGGGCTGAGTTTTTTTTCTCGAAAAGTAGACACCTTGGCGCACCTTTTGAAAACAAAAGCTCCAAAATGCGAGGCGGTGGGGCCAAGTTATCAGCCTGGTACTTTGAACAACTTGCTTGCGTAAGAATTTCTGATTTTTTGAAGTGACCTCCCACCAAAGGCTGTGTTGCAGCTTAGGAATTGCAAGCTGCATGGGAGGCGTGGTGGTGGCGGGGTGGGGTGTCGATGCGTCTTGTACCATACTGTGCTTCGCTCACCTACGCAGCTAACGTCAACGGCACACTTGATTGCAAATGTGGAAACGAAGGATCAAAAGGCAACAACCCGATCGACGCGGGTACACATTAGACAACCCAACAACCCTTAGAAGCACAACCATCTCAAGTCCGAGGTGCAACACCAAGAAGCACTAATGACATGGAATTTAGTACTTTGAGACTCCTGATGCAATTGAGCCCCATGGCACTACTCCTGTCCCAACCCCTTTACCTACCGGGTGGTTTGTCCCTACTGCAGCCTCAACTCATGCCCCTGCCCACTCCCTTGCGCCCCTCTCTAGCTGTGCAATGGTGTCTCCAATGTTGCCCGCATTGTAGCGAGCAGGGATAGCGAATGCAGCGCGGATGGGTAAGGCAATCCTGAACAATGGTCACAATACCACCACGTGTTTGTGCACGTGCATGCAATGCCCAATTGGATGGGCAAGGCACGATGCCGTGGATGAAGAGTCTACATTAGTGATGCTTTGAGTGAGTGAGTGCTTGAGGGTACCAAAGTGCAATGCATACGTCCCCCGGAGAGTGACCTGCCACCAAAGGTGGTCTAGTAACTGACATCTTCACCCAAACGGACCCCAACGGCAATGTTTTTCCAAAAGTAGACACTTTGTGGCATGTTTTTTTTTTAAAAAAAAGCGCCAAAGTCCGAGCTGGTGATTCCAAGTTACTCCGCGGCCGCTTTAAGCAACTTTCTTGTGAACACTCGCCACCAAAGACCGCCCTGTAACTCAAAACATTGGGCAAGTGATCCCAACCGGTTGACGTTTTTCGAAAAGTAGACTTTTGCGCATCTTGTGAGAACCAATGCGCCAAAATCGGAGGCCGTGGGGCCAAGTTACCGGCCGGGTACTTGGATCAATCTGCTTGTGTAAGAATTTCTGAACTTTCGAAATGACCTCCCACCAAAGGCTGTGTCGTAGCTAAAACGGTTTGTCAACGCCTATGGCTTTTCGAAAAAGAGACACTTTGGCGCATCTTTTGAGATAAAAAAGTGCCTAAATGTGCGCCGCTTGCGCCAAGTCAGCCCCTTGGTACGTTGAATAATGTGCTTTTGAAAATGAGATACATTACTAGATTTCCCGGAGTGACTACCCAGCAAAGGCGGTGTCGTAACTCAAAATGTCGATCAAACGGATGCAACTAGCAAAGGTTTTTAACTGGAAGTTGTGGACATGAGTGTGCTGTTAGGAGATGAGCCCAATAAATTGCTCCACACAAAAGAGATCTCAGATTTCGACATAGAGAACCACACGTGGGACCGGTAGTCGATTACCATAGACCAGATGGCCTTGATGCAACCCTCTCCTTTGCTAGGAAAGTCCATGCCCTGGCCATACAGTGCTTCCACGCCCCAAAGTTGGTGGAAGTGCCCGCCTGTTTGGACCTGGACCTCCCTGCACCCAACTTGTTTCCACCCATCTTTGCACAAAAGGGCCATCGTCTTTTTTAGGGCTGCTTCATGGTATGCCAACCATTGAACCAAGGACAAGATGGGCAGCCTCCAAAGGTGACTCATGGACCACAACAATGGCGTGGGTGCGATCGATTCCATGGGACAGCCACTGTGGGTGTGTGACATGGCGGCGATGAGATGCCCGTGGACAGTGAAGGTCGACCTCCGCTTGTCCAACAAAGGTGCATGTGAGCTCCTCAAAGACAACGTCTTCCTCTATTTGGAAGAAGCTCAAGCGAGGACTCATGAGCTAAACCATCCCTTCAAATGGTGGTGCCGAACACATCCCCCGGCTAACGTAGATCCTAGCCCCGCAAGGGGCGCCACACCACTTCAAAAAGGTGATGCTCATGACCCCACGCAAGTGACACATCCCTTTCAAGCTGAGTGGCGTACATCCGCAGCATCCTTGATGGCCAACCCCTGTCGCAGCCCTAGTGGCCTAGCTTACATACAACATTTTTAATATCCGGGGACAAGATTAAAACGTTAGCTGACTTTTCCGCGTTTATACATGTGGTACGGCGGATACCTAGGGCAAATTTGCACCCCTATGGGGTGCCTTGCACGTTTCACCCGGGGTTTGCGCCCCTGGGGTTTGGGCGGGGGTTCTACCGGTTTAAATCTACAAAAATGTTAAAATGGTACTCCGTGTTAATGTCTGCTTCAATATTTGAAAGTAATATCTCAGATTTTGAATGTTAAAAAAGTGCCGGCTTAATGTGAACTCACAGATATTAACCCAATTATTTACCTATTTCCGAGTGTCTATTTTTTTTCGATCTCTTGTGCCTCTGCCGCTCCCCGGGGACCATGCCCCGGCGAGCTGATGTATTGCAACTACCTGAGACCGTGAACGGCAAAACCGCTGCACAGAAGTACAACAACTCTGCCTTCTACGATACCGAGGGCGTCATTATGCGGCACGCAAAGGAGAGCAAGGACACCCGCTTGGCTGTGACCCCTTTGCTAGACAACTACGAGCAGGCCTTGGTTACAAGTGAGGATCCCAGCACTGCCTCGGAACGTGTGGCTGCCAAGTTGGCTGACAATTTCGACCCTCTGGGACTCTCTGTCGACCCCGAGACCGTTGCTGTACCGAAGGGGAACGAGATCCAATACGCCCGCTCGGCTATGACCTCCATGTTGGACTACTACGTGCAGGCCTTGGACACCAGTGGGGCCCCAAGCGTCGTTTCTGGCCGTGTGGCAGACAAGGTGGCTGACCAATTGGATGTCTTGAAGCCCAAGGTCACGTATAACTGGTTGGGCTACAACAGGCCGCCAGAGGATGCGCGAGAACCGCCGCAAGCCAAGAACAAACACTCTGACAAGCTCACCCCACAATCCGCAGACGATCCCGGGGCTGCTGTTGTACCGAAGAAGAATGAGATCAAACGCGCAAACTGGCTATGACCTCCATGCTGGACTACTACGTGCAAGACTTGGTCACCAATGAGAGCCCCAGCGCTGCCTCCGGCCGTGTGGCCGACAATTTGGCTGACAAGTTGGCTGCCCTGAAGCCTGAGATCACGTACGGCTGGCTGGGCTACAACAGTTTGCCAGAGGACGCACGAGACCCGCTGCGAGCCTGGAGCAAGAAGACCGATGAGCCCGCCCCACGGTATGTTACACAACTGCGCCTAGCACAGACACGGTCCACCCACCTGAACAGTGGAGTAGAGCTCTGCTCTGCGCATAAGGTACCCTCGTGGGATAAAACCCACCAACACCCTACAACTGCAGCGGCGGTACGGAGCGCAGCTCCCCGCCAGCACACCAACATCTCACGACAGACCGTAACCGACCCCACGACGACCAACCCGACGGTGGTGCGGAGCCCAGCTCCCCGCTACACATACCTGAACACCAAACGCACGAGGACGACCCCATACAAAACATGGACACTACACCTCATGGTGTTCGCGATAAACATCATGGCACTCCTATACTTCATCGGCGACGGCGTTGCGGAGCCCTGCTCCCCGCCAGCGAACAACATCACCCTCACAACATTCAAAACCACAATGACACACCATGGACTGGTCAACGGCGGAGAAGAGGGATGCTCCCCGCCAAAAACACCAACCATAACGACGGTGCGGAGCATTGCTCCCCATCCATGTCACTACCTAGACTATTCCGTAAATGTCATGTATGACTCCGCGAAGGAGCCACACCAACAACTTGGCCCACCCCCCGTGTTGAATGTGACACCGCTGTCATTGCATTTTCCGCAACGCTTCCAAACTAGGAATTGCCGAAACACGGCGTTCTCGCATCGACCCACCCCCCCCTCCCCAACCCTCCTTGTGTGGCAATAGAGATCGGTGAGCGTGAACGGCGCCGGACCCCCGGTTTGGCTCCCGGCAACCGGGTCAGTTATGGGCATCAAACATGCCCTCCATCACCTCACGCCACACCTACCCCCACCACATCACCACCGACTGTTCTATCAAGGGCAGCCGCTCGGAGACAACGACCCGACCCCGACCTCGACCGCACACGGACCCATCCACATGACGTTGCGACTGGCGGGTTTGAAGGGAGGAGGCAGAGGGTCACACAGGGACACGGATACTGATAGCACTAGCGACAGTGACAGTGACAGCCACAGCCGCCGGGAAAAGTCTCGGAAGCGCAGCTCCAAGGGCGAACTCACCCAGGCCCTGCGGGCAATGACGTCCCTTGCGGACTGTGTAGCGGGAATCTGCCGATCTATCCAGCAACCACCACAAACCGTGACACCCGAAGCCTCGGCACCACAACGCATCAGCACAGACAGACACGGAGGCTAGATCCGCGATCCGACCGAGCCACCACAGGGCGAACCTGACCCGCCACAAACGCGCACACGCTATTGCGTGAACATCGACACGCACCAAGGTGAACGGCAGGTCCTCCTGCACGACGCCGGATACCAACCCCAGCCCCCACCCCTCCCTCCAACCCCTTTGGCGGAACCACTGCGGTTTTACCGCAACCCCCACAGCCCGGAATGTTCCTTGCGCAGTCCCCGCCCTCCAACACGGCCACAAGGACATGACCCGACAGCCCCTCCCACTGCAGGCGGCACCACACATGGAGCCGACGGCGGCACAGCCGGCACCTTACCACAGTGAGGCACCCCCCCCACCACAGACAGAGTACGGACCACAGACGCAGTACCGAGCAAGGGTAGACATGCATGGCCAGCACGTAGTTCCAGAGGACAGGCAAGGGACATGGGCACAGTTCAGCGAACAAAATGCCGCCGCACTGGAAGTCCTCTGCACCGAGACCGGCGCACACCCGGCCGGGGGCTACAGGTCGACATGGCTCTCGCGGGACAGGGCCCGACCATTGGCGGAGTGCCAACAAGACCCCCGTCACCAACAAACGTATCAGGGTGGCTACCCGGCCTACAACACGGCACCGGAAATGGGACACCCACAACAACACCAACAGGTATACTACACACCAAACGCACTGGACTTCCAACCCCCCCCACACACCAACCCGGCCCCTCCTAGTCCCGTGGGGAAAGGGCACAACAACACGGAGTACACGCGGAACAGGCACTGGAACCGTCCGGTCGGGGACAGGCTCGGGTGTTCCCGTTCACCGGAGGCTGGGACGTTGTGGCCGCACAACAAGGGCAGCAGGCACGACCACCACAGCAGCGATGGAAGAGGCGCCGACCCAGGACCCACAAAGCAGAACAGGGGATGGTCATCCCCAACATCCCCACCATCGCAGCCCCGGACCAGCGCGACTCCGCGTCCCCTGACGTGCTCAGGGAGGTACGCGCATGCATGTGCATGAACGGGACAACACGGGAACTTGTGACCCTCACCAACCCCTGCCTCACGTCCTTCTCCACAGTTAGCCGATATTGGTGTGAATCTCGAGCGGACGACCGCGTTGACGACCCACGCCGCACGGACGACACGACAGCCGCAGGGTTAAGAGTGGCCGGCCGTAAGGACACGCCTACCAAAGCTTGCCCCAGACCACACTCATGCCTACGAGTGAAACAGGCAGCACAGGTCCAGACAGACAGACACAGTGTCTGGGACACATCATACACACATGGCCCCGAACCGCGGCCATGCTGTGAGACAAGGACGGCACGCATGGACGCCCCGACGGCCGGGTCACGAAAGGCCGGGCGTATGGACGCTCACCGCCATTGTACCAGACCGCAGCCACGCCTACGAGTGACACAAGCAGCACAGGCCCAGACAAATAGGCACAGCGTCTGGGACGCATCATATAAATATGGCGCTGAACTACGGCCATGCTGTGAAGCAAGGACGGCACGCATGGATGAACCGACAACCGCGGGGTCACCAACGGCCGGGGGCATGGACACGCCCACCGCGGCTTGTACCAGACCGCAGCCACACCTCCGAGTGACACAGACATCACACGTCCAAAAAGACAGGCAACTCGCCAGGGAAGCATCATATAAATATTGCTCTGAACTGCGGAGGCCATGCTGGGAGGCATGGACGGCAAGCACCGACGACGCGACAGCCGCGGGGCTACGAGCGGCCGGTCGTATGGACATGCGTACCGCGGCCTGCCCCAGACCACAGCCATGCCTACGAGTGACACAGGCAGCGGAGGCCCAGAGAGAGAGGCACAGCTTCTGGGACGCACCATATACATATGGCCCCAAACTGCGGAGGCCATGCTGTGAGGCACGGACCGGACAGGCCACTACGCCTGCGACTGAGACTGTGACCAACGTACATGCAGTTTGTGCACCATCTGCGCCCGTGTGGGTTTCTCAGCAACAGCCAGAGGCCCCGCCCCCCGGGACAGCACCTCGCCCCTATGGGAGGGGGACTGCCCCGGAATGACCCACCACCCCGGCGACGGACACCCTACTCCCCCAAAAATCAGCAGAACCATCCTTCCCGAACTGGGATGACACGTGACCACACTACCGATGGAGATATCGAAAAAAAACCCGGGCCTCATCGACACACAGGCTACAGAGAACGAAATCCCGCCCCACCACAAGGAGATGGTCACACGACTGGCGAGCGAAATAGAAAAGGCCTCCAACCCCCACTACCCTGTTAAACTATACAAATACGCGACCCAAGCACTCACGGAGGCACTCAAAAGCAAGCAACGCCCCCCCCCCCCCGCCCGGGCCGCTGGGCCTTGACAAACTGCCGCCGACGTCACCTCCTTGTCCCGTGACCGCATGAGTGTCCGGGACACCCAGGCCCGTCTGACCCCACCAGGCGACGTAGTCATCGTTCCTGCCGACGCCGGTCAATTGGCGTGTTTGGCGACCATCGATGACGCAGATTACATCATTCAGGACGAAGTGGTGCTGAAGAGTGGAGTTCTAGAGGCTGCCTCCCTGTCATACGACCTCTTCAAGGACTGCGACTCGTCTGCAAAACTTGCTGCCGTGCTTTACGGCAGTCGCCCCAACGTAGTGCTCGTTGTGGAAATGACTGAATATGACAAAATCCAAAATGCAATTAAGAGACAGCTTGTTGATTTGCCCATGCCGGGCCGCTTTGTTGCTATCCTGCTTGAGCCTGTCAGCGATGATGATGACAGGCCATCATTTCTCAATCGGGCAGTCGCCCTCAACTCAAACCTGCCATTCGGTTGCGATAAGCTGCCAATGGCGGACAGGTCCCTCATGCACATACACACACATGATCGATTTGATGTCTGAATTGCAAGCAGCACAAGGGATTCCAGGAACCTATCTCCGCCCCCAACGTATAAGCTCCTGCGGCTTATGACACCTGGGGCAGAAGTTGACAAGGTGGTGTACCACGAGCCAGATGTGCGGGATAACCAGTACGCCGTGGAGGTCCACAATGACCTAATCAACGGGCTGCTGGGGTCTATTGGTTTGAGGTGTGATGAAGTCCATCTCCTTCCGGGAACAGACCCACGGAACTCGAAGCTGTTCTTCACTGAGCTGAATGAGGAACAGGTGAATACCGTGGTGTCACAGTTCGGGTCCAAGCCAAGGTTCCAGATCCAGCCAGTGGTATGGTATCGTGGGGCCAACTTGACCAACATGTCTGCTGTCTAGGACGTATGGATAAAGAAGACACACAAGGAAACATGGTCTCCCATGCTGTATGCCTCAGTTCTCGCGATATTCTGGACAATCCCGGGCGTCTTGCAGGCGCAATCGCCAGTGAAAATCCACGTGCTGGGACCCAGTAAACTGCTGCTGGGTCTCACAGAAACTGGGCACCGCTGTTGAAGACAAGGTACCGTGAACTGGTGGCTGCGATCGGGGCCGTCTTCAAGGACCTGAGGACAGGACAGTTCCTCGACAGGGACATCATCTCCAAGCCCACAGTTCCCTCGACATGGAAGAAGAAATTGGTAGGGACAATGTACATCCTGGATGTGGCACCGTGGTGGTATCTCTCGGATCTGACTGAGGCCCTTGCTCCTTCGGTCCATTGCCGGTACATCCCCGACCGCGTCAGATGGAGTGTTGGGGAGATGCGCACAGCTACATGGCGATTGACCAGGGAAAGTGTGACGCAGCTGATTAGAAAAGTCTACTTGTCGGATTCTGGGATGCACTCCGATGCTTGTGATCTCCGAGGCGGATTGTGAGGCGCGGAAAAGGCGTATCACAGATCGGCCCAGAAACACAGATGATGCAAAGACACGCAGGCAAGGCCTAATCACGGCTGGTGAAATGGCCCAGGCCATGGAGTTGGATGACCAAGTCAACAAGGTCATCAGCCCCCTGAAACGCAAGCGGGACTTGAAGGAAGATGAGGCTTCGTCGTCCAATGGAGCAGCGCGATGACGTCAGCATCAAGCATCCCTCTGAGCAGCACGCTCAGAGTACTGTCCCAAAATATCAATGGGGTTCAAACGAAAATAACCATGAGAAAGCGTAAGCAAAAGCGCATAGTGGCCCTAGGGTCACTGCTGCGGTCCCTGGAGGTGGATTTCTTCGCCATCCAAGAGCCCCACTTCGTCACGGGGGAGGATCGTCAAGCGGGCATGCAGTGCTTATCAAAGTACGGGTATGGCCTGGACGGACCACTTCATGAAGAAGGACGGGGAGGAGTGGCATTGGCGTGGAAAACATCCAAGTGGACACTACAATCAATGAAGTTCTTGTCTCCCAGGGCGCTGAAAGTCTCACTGTCGAGTGGTCCACTGGAGATCACCATAGTTGTGGCCCACTTCCATCACAAGCACACGCGTCGACAGTCGCAGTGGAAAGACATCGCCAAGGAGTTACATGGACCGAACCTCTTTTTATGTGCTAATCACAATAGTTTAGTTGTAAAACACAGGGACGCCTTTGCGCCCCCAGAGTTTGAGCATGACACGTCCTTACGTGCCAGAGAACAGGAGGTTTCAACCCCGGCAAAAGCGGGTTTGCAGGACGTCTGGGTGGACATCCACTGTCCAACTGTGACGGACATCAAGGACAAGGAATCATCATGCCCGACGGGCTTCACATCCGGCTACCCTCGAGAAGGAGAGCGGCTCGATCTGCAGAGGTTACGCCGTATTGACCGTATACACACAACGCCCGACTTGTTGAGCCTGGCGACCAACGTGTACCCCATGTTTGCTGCCAACTCGGATCACAAGGCAATCCTCGCTGAGTTCACACCCCTGCCCTTCGAAACAGAGGACACAGGTCCCAGATTCTACTGCTCAGAGACCATCCTCCAAGACTCAAAGGCAATGGAAGATCTGGAAACCTCTCTCAAGTCTATCAACTCAACGGGAGATCAATGGTGGAAAGAGGCACTGGGCTGCATCCAAAAGAAGGCGGTTAGCTACCAAAGGGAACATAGAAACAAAAAGCAGTCGGTTGAGCTACAAGCCCTACGGCTCCTGCGTGGTCTCACGAGAGACTCTGTCACACCAGCGGTCTACCAATTTCTTTCGTCACTGGGGATTGCAGCGACAGATGCGGCAACAGCCTACACCCTCCTGCTGGGGGTGTATGAAAAGGCACAGCGTGACAGAACGGGCATGGAAACACTCTCCAAGCTCAAGGGCGTGATCACGACGGGGGAAACCTGAGGCGATCTGAGAACGCGAAGAAACGAATTGTATCGGCTAATGCGGGAGCTGCAAGAGCGAAAGAAACTTCAGCAGCTGGTATCCAGGACAGGCTCGGCAATACGCGGAGCAAAGGCGGTGGCAAAAGAGCCGGTGGACCATTGGGATAAAGTGTCCACCCCAACGGGAACCACAGAAGAAGAATGTGTGGCCTATCTGAAAGCGGTTGGAGTGGAGCAGCGGTTGCGCAAGGCAGGTCGACTCCTTTTCAAGCAGCTATCGCTGGACATAGTTCATGAAGGCCTTAAGAGGCTTAACAGCAACAGCTCCCCTGGATTGGATGGTTTCTCGGCAAAATTATTCAAGAGGTTCTCGGACATCTTCAAACCACAAATGTATGAATCACTTAAACGCTTCCTCGATGTGGGTAAAATGCCGGAGACATGGACCTCGGGAGTGGTGACAATGATCCCCAAGACTAAGGCAATGCAGACGCCAGACTCACTCCGACCAATTGCACTGCAAACGACAAGGCAGAAGTGGCTCACCAACATTCTCCTCATCCAGTTAGAGGATGTACTTCTTCGCTGCATCCCGTCACAACAAACGGGTTTCCTTCGCCAAACAAGCATCCTCCAGCATGTCTACGGGTCACGGGCACTCTGGGATGGCTTACGTGAAGGAGCGGCGTTATCAGTAGACTTCAGAAATGCTTTCCCCACGATGTATCACGAGATGGTGTTGGCGGCACTGGGTCTAATGTGCATACCATTCCTGTACATCTGGCTGATACTACATCTATTGCGTGCACCGTATCTGTATTCGGTGGGAAAAGGATATGTCCCAGGTGTCTACCACCACCCGCGGGCAGGCACGCGCCAAGGGGATCCTCTCTCCCCGGCACCGTTCTCCCTGGTGGCATGCTTTGTGATTTTCCCACTACAAGACCTGGGTTTAGGGCTGACTGTCATGATGTATGCGGACGACCTCATCATCTTCTTGGATGGACGAGCCAACCCACAGCTGCTGAGGAGGGTACGGGAAGTGGTGTCTTGTTTTGGACAATTTTCTGGGCTGAAGGTCAACGTGAGCAAAGCGGCGGCGATAGTTCGCAACTGTGGGGGAAAGGAGTGGGCGAGGTGCTTTCGGGACATTGGAGTGGACGTCAAAAACTACGTCACGTATGTGGGTGTACGCTTGGGGAATGGTCGGCATCAACAGGATGACCAAGGATGGGGGCTGACGATAGAGCAGGCTTTCCCACCAGCACTGCAAGAGGCCTTTTGTCGCGCACGGGTGGTATCCACGCTGCAGTTGTCAATGGATGAACGCGCATTCATGCTGACATCGTGGATCCTGCCGGTTGTGGCCTGCGTATCCAAGGCATACTACGCCCCAGTCTGGGTGATCAGACATCTGAAGTTGATGTACCACGTGACCATGGGTACCAACAGCCGGGGAATCACCCTGCCAATCTTGGACACCAAGGCACTCTAGTCATCCTTGGGTATGGTACCCATGGATAGTGATGCGCTGACAGGGGAGGCATCCGGGGAGCCAGCGCCACGTGAAATGGGATCATACGCCTCAAGTAGTATAGAAACTGAGGACATGAGGACACGACACACACACCAGGGAGGTTTGTTGAATGAACTGTCAGCAGCGGACACACTGTCCTTCAGCACAGATGTGAGCGACACCAGGCGGCAGCGCAAGAAGCGAAGGCTCAGGAAAAGCAAGAACCCAGGACAGGGTCGATGATGACAGAACCCGTAGCCCCTGCATACTGGTGCGGTCATTTCACAGGTTTCAAGCACAACAATGCATGCATGTCTGAAATCTGCGCTCTGACGCAGAGCTTTTCGTCACTCGAGCCGCGTCTTGTCGCGGCGGGCAGCAGCACACAGAAGAGACCACCAAGCGGCTGAACTCTGCGTCCTGTCGCGGACAGGCACCCGGGCGTAATGCCGCCTGGAAGGACACTGCAGGAGAAGGGATCACGTCAGCAGCGGCATGGCACATACACACACATCCAGCCAGCCCCAAAGAAGGTCAAGCCGCAGCAAGAACGCCAGCGTTTCAAAGTGCAAGCACTGAGCTAGCTAGACGCCATTGCGAATGAAGGACTGCAAGCAGTTGAAGCAGAGCTGACCACAATGGCCTGGGCCCGCAATCAGCAGATCTGGCTCCGACTGGACCAACCACATGACACCAAGATGCACTGCGAGATTGTGGACAACCATGGGGAACCATTGCTGATGAGCAATCAGGAGCTCTACTCGGTGATGGTCCAGATCAACTGGACCCTGAAGTCTCAGGCTGTGGTGAACATGCAGGTCCAGTGGCGACCCAAAAGTGCAGGCAAGTGGCACCCGTTCCAGTGGGAGGCGATCCTCCACTGTCCGACGGCAGAGGGACACAGAGCGGTGCCCTCCTCGGTGAGCATAACTGGAGATTGCATGCATGTGTGGCTGGCAGGCCGTGCGGACCTCTTGCGGCTGTTCCAAAGAACGCTCTTCAGACAGGCGGACCCGGTACCCGGGGACGCTGTGCGGTTCCTCTGCACGCTGCTGAGCACACCCCCATGCGAAAGAAGATACGCATGACAGGGGATGACACACAGGGGGGGGTAGGAAAGAAAGATTGGAGCACGTGGTGCAGATACCCAATCGTCGTGGCCCAGTGGATACACCACACCTCTTCTGTCCTGTAGAGGGGGGTTTGAACCGCGGGGGGGATAGAGATACATCGAACAACCGAACCCCCCTCTTTGGGCGGGAGGGAAAGAGAAAGAAGCAAAATTTCGAATCTTGTGGGTATAGGGTAGGTATTTGACGATGTGTTTGGGAGGAAACTCCGAAAATGGGCCCCCCCCACATCAAATCTTGATTTGGGAGACCAAAAAAATTTTCAATCCCACCGGTATGCTGTTAGGAATTGACTATGTCACATGGAGGAATATCCAAAGATGGATCTGCCCCACATCAAATCTTCATGTGGGACACAAAGTAAAATTTCCAATCCTATGGGTATAGGGTGTGGAATGGACTATGTTAGATGCAGGAATATCCAAAAGTCGATCCGCCCCCACATCAAATTATCATGTGCGACACAAATTCAATGTCCAATCATATGGGTACAGGGTTGCGAATTGACTATGTCACTTGGAGGAATATCCAAAAATGGATTCTGCCCACACCAAATCTTCATGTGGGACACAAAAGAAAATTTCCAATCGTATGGGCATACGGTTCGGAATGGACTAAGTCTCTTGGAGAAATATGCAAAAATGGATCCCCACCACATCAAATCTTACTCCGGGACAGAAAATACCATTTCCACTCCTATGGCTATAGGGTTAGGAATTGACTATGTCACATGGAGCAATATGGAAAAATGGATCCCCACCACATCAAATCTTCATATTGGACACATAACAAAATCTTCAATCCTATTGTCATAGGGTTAGGAATTGACTATGTCAGTTGGAGGAATATCCGAAAATGAACCCACCCCACATCAAATGGTCATGTGGGACACAAAATGAAATATCCAATCCTATGGGCATAGGCTTACAAATTGTCTACGTCCCATGGAGGAATGTCCCAAAATGCATCCCCGCAACATCAAATCTTCATGTGGGACAAAAAGTGAAACGCCCATCGTATGAGTATAAGATTAGGAATGGAGTATGTCACATGGAGGAAAGAGAGAGAGAGTAGGACGCAGTGGGAAAGGAACCGAGAGGAGCAACAAAGAGTAGAGAGAGAGAGAGAATGGGGCGCAGGAGAGAGAGCATGAGAGAATGGGAGGGAGAGAGTGGGAGAGAGACCCACAGAGCACGAGTCGGGGGCTAACCGGTGCAAAGGGAGGGTGGTGGGTTTGAGTTCACCAGGGTGTATGGGACGCCGAGACGGCACAGAACAGTCAAATGGTAAAATAACAGGGTGCCATTGCGCCCTTGAGCCACAGGCTCGACACGTTGCTACGTGTTGAAAGGCCGAAGCATGACTTGGGCTGTGAGAATGCGGCCCATGAGAGGAAGACGGAAGCAAGTAGGCGTGACTATGTGGGCAGCATGCGCATGCATGGTGTGGAGTTGAAATTGTATGCGCCACACACAGTACAACAGCGATCTGTTGAATTGCCTGACAGCCGGAGCACTTGCTGAGATGTTGAGACGCCTTTGCGCCACCAAAGGCGCCTTTGCGCCCCCGAGGCCCGAGTACGACACGTCCTCACGTGCCAGGGAGCAAGTGCATGACAGGGGCACGGCCTGCAGGGCAAGGGTTAGAGACTAACCGGCACTGTGGGTGGGTGTTGGGTGCGAGCTGACCTCAGTGTCCAGAGGACCAGAGCCAATGCACACTTAGCAACCACCTGGTGTGGTACAGAACTGGTCTACGCTGCAGTGCAGCAAGCAAAACACTGAACAATGTGGTTATGACCATGCGCCTGTGACACGGGGGCGTATGCGAGCCCGGTTTCCGTTGCCCAATGGCCCCCCTAGAACACAACACGCACACACCACACACAGAATCGGCGTCTACACACGGCACTTTACAATTACCATCACCAGAGGTCACCCCACCTCGCAGGATACACCTCCCCGGCACATGACACCCACCCACCCCAGACACATTTGAGCTTACCGTACAAACACAATAACACCACTGACCGATAGGACCGAATATGACCACTGCCATTGACCTGGTATGCCCCCGATGCTACATGGCCGATTTTGTTTACTTCCGCTGCACTACGTGCAAGTACTTCGCCATATACCAACCGGAAACCCCAGACATGGTACCACGCCGCGTGTACGGCGTAATGTCCCCGGACAACTTGTACCCAAGACAAGGATCATGGCAAGGAGCCGAGCCTCCAACCACCGCACACACCTGCACGGCGCCACAGCCGCAGACAACAAGCCCACAACCGACAACGATAGGCACCCGGAACGGGTGGATACACGACGTCACCAGCGACGGAGATGTCGAACCAAATCCCGGCCCCACCCCACTAGGTCCCTCCGCAAAACGCACACGTTACAACCAAGACACTCCACCCACGTACCATACGCCCAGGATGCTACGCAAGCGTACCACGGACAACCCGCTGCCTGAGCAAAAACGGCGACGCACAAACAACGTAAGCACGGTATACCAAGAACACCGCAGCACAGGTGTGTAACCACCACAAAGCAAAAGCGGAAGGCGCGCCAGCCCACCAACCTACGACAAAACGACACATAAGCACGACCCACTGGGCCGAGCAACACACCCCCGGAGCTGGGGGAACCATACGCCCAAAACAGCCCTATAAGGACATCTCGGAACATGTCGCGACCGAACCACCGCACAAAAAGACCCGCAAAACACACCGTCTACGTACCCGCCCCTACCCGAGACCAACGAGCTGGGTTCACGACCCGACACAGGATGGGGACACGGTGGCCAACCCGGGACCAACTCCACCCACACGAGTAGAGCAAGCGACGCAAACCACACCACCGAGGAGACACGGGGATAGAGACTAACGCCGCCCCTCCGCCGCCCCTACGGGCGACACCGCTCCCCCAACAACCGGACAACAACACTGCCTCAAAAACAAGGAACGTGGATGCAAGTGAGCAGTTCCAAGGGGACTGCCCCATATGTATGGACCACCCTGCAGCCACAAGCCTAAGTTGCGAACCCAGGCACAGGCTGTGGCAGACCTGTGCCAACGACCCCCGACTACTGAGGTGCCCATTGTGCCGCAGCATGCTGGATCTGATGGTACCCCCCCCACCCCTGGATGACCCAACATATGCATACTGCCACATACAAATGTACGACAACCAGTTGCTCACGTACACGGACTGTATTTTAACCCCCAACCCGCCATTGCCGCTGGCATACAACGTGTGGAGACAAATTACCAGCACAACAGGCCAAGCGTGGGAGGTACACGTGAGGAATGACCTCCCCTACTACCATACCGCAAGACACATACTGCATGGCCTTACGGACACAATACATGGTTTCCATACGGCCATATCCCTAGGGTACTGGCTGTACTGAGCCCAACCCCTACAACGTGACCTACTCCTAGAGTACGACATCACTGACCGGGTACCAGCAGTCACGGACGTAGACCACCCACAACACACGCACCACGATATAAATCCACATGCCACCCCGGATGTCACCTACCCACAGCACACCCAATGGGTCCCAAATGCCACACAGGATGGCGATGTGGAACAGAACCCGGGCCCTGACAACAACACCCCACCCCACGGCATGGTACGCACCATGGCGGAAAACTATGAAAGAAATACATCCGGACTACATACCGACAATCACGACCCAAGGGACGTAGAGGAAGACCCTCTGGGCACCCTCGAGACAAACCCACACCCCCCATTAGAGGATAACACGACACAAGAACCCCCCTAGCACGGGGAACCTAAACCCCCCCCCCGACCACCACGCAGACGGGTTTGCTACTCCCCCCCACCCCCCCAGGAGGACACACAGCCATACACATTGCACGAAGACGGCAATAACCCCCGAGACAACCTACCCATACATACACCAACGGAATACCAGCTAATAGAAGAACTAGTGAAACTCAATACGGGAACGCCACAGCAACCGATGACAACAACAGAACAAGAAACACTTAAAGCATTGGTGCTATACGACGCACAAACCAGACTAAAAGCGTACTTAACAAAACACCCCAACCGTGCGGTAACCACAGAACACATTAGGTGGCAGACACAAGATGGGGTATGGTATGACAGGAACACCTACCAACTCCCCTTGTTTGCGCAACACAAGCTGCGCAACGTCATGAAGGTCATACACGAGGCAGACTCCGATGGTATACACACAATATCGGAGATGGCCGAGGCAGAACGGTACACAGTTCACACAGAAGCCGACCATCAAGGGAACCCAGACATCCGGAAGAAGACATACCTACTCCTACCACAGGCAACCGGGACCCGCCGCAACCATGACCGACGGCTGCAACGTGCACCCATACAGACGGAATGCCGCGGGAGAGAGGACGAACGAGTGGACCAAATCGTGCGAGCTCTGAGCGACCCAGGGGGACAAGGAACTGATCCTGGCATACGAAGCAGACCGATAGGATACCACAGCACTGCAAACCTGCTGCATGGATTGCCTCCATGGTGCTCCGCTACGGAAGCTAGTCCGCTACATAAGAGGAGTATACCAATTCCACAAATACCCGGTATGAAGTGGTCCCCAGAACACGAAACCTTAGTCGACCACTTGCAGCCCAAACCCATCATGGTCCTTCACCTGGACAACACTATCACGTGCCCGCACACAAAACCTACGCACTCACGAAGGGCACACCAATACACGTGGGACTGGAGGACCGCACAGATACACTGCAACCAGAACGAGCCAAAACTACGCTAGTGGTTGAGTGCGCACCAGAAACTGGCATTAGGACACGAGACGCATTTATGAAAGGAATTAACGGACACCAGTCTGACGTCGCCTCCACCATAGCAAGCAAGGACCCACACAACACCTTCCCGTGGAAGTGCGCTTCAGAACACACCGCGGGACAAAGTGGGTCGCACGCCTGGAGACTGCACCTGCCCATGCAACTACTGCCCAGAGTGACGCAGGTGCTACAAACAACAAAACAGGAAGAGGAAAACCCGGAAACCCCGGACCCTACTGGCTCACGGAAACCGACTACGAGAGCCTATACATCCTGAGACAACAATACACCGAACATAAAGAAGACAAAATCACGTCGGTAGAGGAAATCTTAGACGACATAGACAGGGAGCAACTTGAGCTAGGAAGGAGCATCGCGTCCTTCTCAAGGGTTTCCGACTAGTAGCCTCCTACCGTCTACTAATACAATTTAACCTACACGTAGACCGACACTTGATTGCCCAACTACTGAAGGGCATGAAAAGCTATGAACTGGTCCACGTAATGACCAACGTCATACTCAACCGCAACAACTGGACACAATCAACAAGTCGCTCCAGGGACATCAAACAGCCGCCCAAACCAACCAGAAGCGACGCCACGACGGTGTTCGTAGGCTGGACACAGGGCGCAGGAGACGACACGGCAAAAGTCGTGGCATCCTTCTTTGGATGTTGGAGCAGTTGGAAGCCCCAACCCAACATGTGGAGTGACACGGGCTGCACCTATGCCTCAATCCAATACCAGCATGCCACAGCGGTGGCCCTCAGCGCCGGACAATACATCGGAGTAGCACTCGGCGAATACGTACACATAACACTAGGAGACGACAAACCGGACACACAAGTGAGCGAACGCATCGAGCGGATGCTCTCACACAAAATGCCGTAGGAGAGGAGCGACGACGCGGCATTCCGGAGACGCGTGAAGGCAGGGAAACAGCTGGGTGCTGACATGATGACAGAACGAGTCATCAAGGAAATCAACAAAGACAAAGAGCTACTTGCGGAACCTGAGCCCATCAACGTGGCGGACTCGGACGAGGCCATCATGACCAAACTCGGCCATACTAACGACGACGTGACGCCAACGGACGCCAACGGACCTCCATCCGCATCTAGCCACAATGGACACGGATGGACCCCGCGACCAACAACCGAACAACACAGACAAACCCACACCTGCACACCCACGACCGCCAAATTAGGCACAGAAAACAAAAGCCCACAACAAAACACCGCAAAAAAACCCCACAAAGACGACACCGCCACCCAAAAAGAAGAAGGCGACACCAACATCCCCACAAACCAACCAGCAAACAGACGGGAGGGCTGCCTTCACCGCCGACACCAAACACAAAGGGAAAGGAAGGCGCCGTCAAAAAACCCACAGGGCAAAGGAAAAAAGTGAGGCGCCTTTTCCTCATGCCCTTCATCGCCATAATGGCCCTCCACCTACTCTTGGTGCCCACCACACATACAGAGGGACTAACACTCCTGCTCCCTATGATACGGAGAGTACGCAGGCGGTACACCTTGCCTCTTCGGCTCCGGCACGGCAATAAGCGGGGCCCAACCCCTCACGGCTACCGTATGTGGCGGCCCTGCTTGTTACTACTCTATATCGCCTGCTTCTTCCACACCCCGGATGCCCCTAACACAGGGGTGCCAAGCCGCTACTACCGCGCACCGGTATCCATTGCTACGGTAACCAGCCCCCACAACACACGTTTCAACAACAACTGGGTCCTCCAATGCGGGGACGTACACCCCAACCCCGGACACCGTAGGATATAACAGCTCCGGCACGATTGCCGCAACGTGCCAGGACCCCCCGTCCCGCTACTCCACATAGAGGAATACGCACAGCACTTGGTGGTCAGCACAAATGGACGGTACGACAGCCTAGATGACACGACCAACGCAAAGGACCACGACATGAAACTAGCCACCTGGAACATACAGGGTGCACAAGGCTCCGTCACCCTACAACGCTGGGCCAGTGTCCTCCACCTGATCAGTCAGTGTAGTATCGACTTCTGCGGCATACAAGAATACAACCCGTGCTTCCCTATGCCGCAGGCAACCACAACAGCACTCAACAACAACTACAAGTGCTACGTTGCACCTGGGAACGAACCACGAGCAGGATTCATCGTCCGCAACACTTTGGTTCCCCACGTCCTCGAAACGTTATACTCACCTAACGGATTAGCGGGGGCCATTAGGCTGTAGCTTCCCAATAGCCCCCGCCGGACCATAGCTTGCGTGTACTCCAAATTCAACCGCCAGGACAAGCAAGAGGTCGACCTCTTTCTGCAGTCCCTCCAACCATATGACATTATAATGGGGGATTACAATGATGACATATGGTCGTCAAACCCGACACGCCCGTGGCAGGAAGACCTAGCCAATAGCATGTTCCTCGACCCATTACACGCCAATAGCCAGCCGCCCGACCCCCGACAATACTACACCCGCATACCAAAGGCATGGACGACCACGTCGCCTGGACGTCATATTGATTAGGCAACACATACCCAACATACCCTGGACCTCTTATGACACAATACAAATGCCCATATCGGATCATGCTCTGGTCCTACTTGGCATCCGCCGGAGGATAGGGGCCCCCGACCCACCCCGCAGGAAACCACAGCCCTCCTTCTCGAAGTGGTACACCACGCACTTCCAACGCTTCACCAACTCCATATGCACCCTACCGGTAAAGGACGCCGAGCCACCCCTACGCACAGCACGGCACATCCTGTCGGCTATCGCACACGCGGCACGACCACGGCAATCCACACGCACCAAAACGCCAACCATAGCAACTTGGTCGGAAACCTCGGATCCCACGGCACGGTTACACGAATACGGGGAGGCACAAGAACACCACATAGGGAAACAAATCGGCAAGCTCCGCCGGGCAGCAGTGCACAGATCCGGTTACTTCTATACAATCGTCAAGAGATGGCGCACCGGGCTCATAGCACAAGACACGCCGCAGCCCCCAATAGGAGGAACACAACACGTCCAGAACCACTTTGCGTGCGACCCGACATACGACGCTGACGACTAATACGGAAACATGTACGACACCACACATGGAACACCTCAACCCCAACATACGAGGAGTACCTGAGGTGCCTGCGGGCACCAAAGAACAAATCAGCCGGACCCGATGGTGTACCACCGCACCTGCTCCGGCACCTACCTAACCACATACAGCAACATCTGTACCAGGCAACCATCACAATTTGGAACGGACAAAACATCCGTTTGGCCTCGCTGCAGTCAAGGGTAGTGCTCACATCTAAAAAGAAAGACCCACAGGACCCACGAAACTACAGGCCGATCTACGTATCAACCGCCATATATAGCATACTCACACGCCTCCTCCTGACGCGTATATGTAGAGCCATGACCCCGGGACTACTAGACATACAACACGGCGCCATAGAGGGCCGAAACACCACGACCCTAGCCACAAAGCTACTCAACAACTTACACACACAAGACGGGTACGTGGCCCTCCTCAATGTAGCCAAAGCATTCCCCTCGGTCCCTCGACCAATGCTGACTGGGATTGTGAAGGAGGCAGGGGCACCCGAAAACATCATACGGATGGTGGGGGAAATATACCAGCGCACACCAGCCGTATTGACCCTCCACGGACGGGACCTCCCCATACGTCCCACAAGGGGCATGAAAGAGGGGTGCCCCCTCTCCCCAACACTATTCCTCCTATACTACGACATACTACTAAGGGAAACCAAAGAGCGTTGCCCGGGAGCCCACCTGTACGTGTTTGTTGATGACATCGCGGTGCGCGCACCCACAAAGAAATCACTACTACACACCCTAGACACACTCCACGAAGTGGCGTATACAAGGGGGCTGCGCTTCAATAAGGTCAAAACTGAAGTATACCGCTGGGCTAAGCACTGTAAACTGGATCCTATCACATGGCAGCACCAGCTCATCCCTGTGCGGCCACCCATAATGACGTAGTCCCTCATGTACTGTAGGAGTGTGTGGTCCCATAGAGCCGTCCGTGCTCTGTTCCCGAGGAAAAGCCCGCTATAGGTCCATCGAGAGATGAGGACGGCGTTTATGATGGCTACTTTTTCGTAGGCGTTAAGCGGTAGGGTCCTGTACGCCGCTATGTCATGGCGCAACTGTGTGGTAACCATATCCCACGTTGTGTCTTCTTGTGTGGGATGGGCTAGTACGTGCCCGAGATCACACCCGGGATAGAACAACCAATGAACAAGCATCGACTGACTACCAACCTGAGCCACGGGGGACTAGGTCTACGTCGGTTATGGTGGTCCTACATCACCCGGTGGGTCACACTGGGGCAGCAAGAACTACAGAACAACGGCCTCACACAACAGCTCACCGCAACCCAATATAAATACATTGACTCTGTCCGTGCCCTAGGGGGCACGGTGGGTCAGCGCATATCCCAACCGAGGCAACACTGGCCCCTGTCGGCGGGCCTATACGACTCGGAGAGCTCGGAGGAGGACCAAGAGATACACGCGGGGAAAACACGGCCGGCTACCAACCGTCTGGACTATGGCTGGATGAACCCGCCAGAGGAACCAACCCCTGAGGAAACCCTCAAGGTCTACCAGACACTACCCGACTAACAGAAGATCCACGGGATCACCATACCCCACACGGGAGAACCCACCACCACGAGGTGGTATACCGACGGGTCGAAACAACACGGACGAGCGGGAGGGGGCACATACAACGGAAACTACCGTGCAACTTTTCGGGTGCACGGGCCCCAACAAGAGTATTGGGTCGAGACAATCGCCTGCGTGTTGGCCTCTGAACTGGCCAAATCAGCGGACGACATCATACTCCACAACCAAAGTGTGGTTAAAGCCACTCCTATAAATCGAAAAGGGGTAGTCAAAGACCACGACTGCCGCGACACAGGTCACCACAACGCCTCTTCGAAGCGACTTACGATACGCTGGACTCCGGGACACCGTACCCTAGAGCAAGCCACCACGTATAGCGACTACCAGGACATTCAGGGGAACAACCATTCCGATGTCCTTGCCAATATGGGCGACAACTTGCCCGTGGACTCCCAACAACCACAACCCCATGATATTGTCATCATCAGACAAATCATGCCCACGCCTGCCAAGGCATGGATGATGCAAGTGCGTAGACAAAAACATACACTAGAGGTGCACTGGGTGAGCTTGCTCCCCATGAAACATTACGCACGAAATGCGTGGACCCCATGGCTGTGGGAGCAAGTAAGGAGGTGGGGAACAGGTGCCCCTTGGGAGAGGACTCCCACCCTATGCTCCAAATGTGGCCAACAACACGCAGCATCAGTGCAGTCAAGACTGGCGTACTGTCCCGCGTGGGGCGAGTTCTGGGACTTGTGGCGTAGGACCTCGACCGATTGGGCCCAACACGCCTACCAATGGGAGCAAACGGCCACCAGCCAGGAACTTTGGCTCTGTGCCAGGCTGCTCACTCCACTGTCCCTTGCTAACACCATACCCACCACAGAACAACATAAACTACGGACAGAGGTAGGCCTTTTTCAGTTCCGCATGATTCAGGCTGTCCAAACACAAAGGCACAAACTCGCGGACCGTGCACCGCACCAGCCACCGTCACCCCTATGGCTGACTAAGTTTGTTGCACACCCCTACCTCCGCGAGAAACGCTACAAAACCTACGCAACCACGTCGGGGCGCCCATGCGGAGCGGCATGAAACGAAAGAGTAGGACGGAGACCGCAACGGCGGAGCCCATGGACCCCGACCAATGGATTCGTGATGCGCGCGCTGCGAACGACGCCAATGCGGTGGCATGGCTAACGAGAATGCGAGCAACGAACACAACCCAGGACGAACAAACCCACAAGCGTCGGCGTCTCAGCGGTGCAGCACAGCGGTGGGAGCAGTACAAAACGACCACCGACGGGTTGGCACAGGAGCACGCGCAGCGGTCTCACGACATATACCACAGCGCACACGCGGCTGAGGTAACATGGCAGCACCTATGCACAATGCACACATACTACACCAACACACTAACTGCCAAAACAGACCATTACATGCTAGCGACTAAACTGATCAAAGAACAGATGGCAGCACAACAACTGCACTACACACACACGAACATGTGCCAAGTACGCAGACAATGGTACCAGTAAGCGAAATACGACACAGTGACGTGTCGCGCGGATGCGACAACATTGCTGCTGATATGCAGGCGATAAGAGAACATGTGGGTTGAAACCAACAAGCTGGTGGCCCATCACCTACGGCAAGCACACTGCATGTGGTGCCACTAAGAACACATGGCGAACATGACCCAGTGGTTCAACGATGAATGCAAACATAAAACAACGCAATAGTGGCACACAACCCGACAAGCACGACAAACAATATACCTGATACGGAAACGGCCACGGGAACATTGGGACCCCACCTTGTGGGAGGTACCATTGCAACCCCTACCAAAGCGACACAAAACGCAGTGGGATCCAAACGAGTGGGAAATTCCACTGACATGACTACTACCACCCCAACGGGAAACCATGGGGGCGCAGTCGTGACTGCAGCCCGTATGCACACCCTGCCTTTGCCGAAATCCGTACTCTGCATTGAACTTGGCCCACAGTGGCCCATGGCACACTATAAACTGGCCTATTTGATAAAAAAATATTAACCCAATTATTAACCTGCCCTACAGATGCACAAAAACACACAAGAGCACATACCACATACTTTGCTTTCTTTTTCTTGTTTTGTATCCGGCCATTGCAGGCAGGAGAGTCAACATCACAATGTGCGGTCCATGGGGACGCCGCGCGCTACCGCTGGCCCGTGTTGTTGTCGTAGTCCGTCCCGTGCGCGCGGCACTGTTTTCTAGTGACGTTTGTGCGCCGCCTTCCCATCCAAACAACACCAACCTTGTTGCGATGGACACCGTGAACGGTGTTCATCTCCACCCCCCCGGGATAGGAGAGTGGGCGACGGTTCCGACGATTGCATCCTCGAGAACGTCGCCCACCTGGGGGATTGGGGTGCTGGGTTTGGCGGGGGCGGCTTGGTGGCGTGTGTGCTCTTAGGGACGGGGGTGGCTTTTGTCTTGGGTGTCGGGTGGTGGGTTTTTTGCTTCTTGGTGCCACCCCGTGGGATGGCCTCGTCACTTCCGTCCTCGGACGACTCAAAACAAGACCTGTTGTTGGTCTTCTGGGGGGGAGGACTGGGGGTTTGGGTTTGGTGGTGGCTTGGGGGGGTTTTCACTGTGGATGTGGTGGTGGAATCCCCCCCCCTCCTTCCTCTTCCTCTTCACGCCCCTCACCCGTTCCCGCCCACAAGTCCACGTCCCGCCCCCCCAATAAACCCTACCTGTAACATTTTGGCCTACTAGGTGGGCCAATAACCCTTCGAGGTGTCCCACACGCCGGCCGCCACGCGGCCTGGCTCCCACTTTTGCAGGCCGCGGAGCAACGAAAGGCCCAGGCTTGGGTCCTTGGCCATGATGCGATGGAGGGCCCCTAGGGGTATCTCCTGGGAGCTCTCCATGTCCTGCCAAGTCACATGTACTGGGACGGCATATTGCGTGTTGATCATTGCATCAGACACCTGCAAAAGCATAAAAAAAGAAAGATGCAAATTAATTCTTATGGCGAGGAAATTAATATCTCCCAATTCAAATAATAATTTTTATTTTCAATATCTGGAGCGCCGGCGCAAAAATTGAAAATTAACTTTCAAATATTGACTACGGCGTCCTAGATGTTAACCGACTAACTAGGTGGGCACGTACCTCGCACATCGCCGCGTTGTCCAAAGCTTGAAGTGCAGGCATAGCGCTGCCGAAGTGCGTGGTCGCTGAGGGCACCTCCAGTAGCTCCGTGGCCTCAGCGACCCCCACCGGTGTCGATGGAGTCGAGGTTGAGGTCTTAGTTGCCCTCGTTGGCCACGTCATCGACAGCCCCGTACCCCGCGTCCCCGTGTCCCCCTTGTAGGACCGCGCGTGGCGCGGGTTGTAGACGGGGGTCCGGAGGGTGAGGATGTTCCCCCACTGTGGGGTCGACATGCACGCTTTACCCACACGCCACAGGTGCACCCATCGCAAGCGGGACCGGTGCTGCACAAGGTAATGGCCCCTTATGAACCCCACGTTGCAGGGTTCCCTAAGAAAATTAAGCGCTGGCAACCCCCCAGCATTGACACTGTCTGACACAGGTGCCAAGGGCGCACCAGTGGCAGGCCTCCACATCCAGCCCACCATCTCCTTTCTTGAGTTGTGACCCCACTCCCCCTTTGCTGAGCCGTGCTTGCGCACAAATTTGGGCACCAGGCGGCCAAAAACCTAGAGCACAGTCATATGACTGTGCCTAGCCCCCTGAAAAACGGGTCGCTCTGGGGCACCGGCCTTGTCAAAGACCTGGGCCAACCAGGGCACAGTGGAGGCCTTGTTACAATTTAATGTGGCTGCCCAAGTGCCTTCGCCAGCCATGGGGGGAGGGTTATTTTTCGGGGGGGGGGCACGTGTCTCAACTACGTCCCCCTCCCCATCCCCACTATCCCCACCCTCCCCATCCGCTTCATTACTGAGCACGCCGCCGTGCGAACGGCGGTACGCCTAAGTTGTACCGGCACGCAGAGGGGGGGGGGGGGTGAGACGAGGCAGAGACACAGGGAAGAGAGGGACAGAGAGAAACCTCTGGGTAGGGCGAAGAGGAAGAGAAACCCCCTTGGGACGGTGAGGAGTAAGACAAACCCCCTTGGGAGGGTGAAGGGGAAGAAATAGAGAGAGAGAGGCCCGCAGAGCGAAAGGTCAAAGCCACCGAGGCCCCAGAGCTAGAGGTTAGACACTAAACGGCGCTGTGGGAGGGTGGTGGGAGCGAGGTGACCCAGACGCCCAGACACCCACAGCACATTCAAAAGCCACCCGGAGTGGCGCGTGCGAGTCTAAAGTTGGCACCGAACTTGTCCGCGCTGCACTGCAGCAAGGCAAAACATTGAACTGAGTGTGGTGATGACCATGCGCCAGTGACACGGGGGCGTTTGCGAGCCTAGCATCTGTTGCCTCATGACCATCCGCCTCGTCCACCACCACGTCCTCCCCCTCCTCTTTCATCCCCCACTGTGTCCCTTGCCCCCACCCCTGCCGACTCTCTGGCCCTCTCTCTGTCCCTCTCCCTCTCCCTCTCCTCTCTCTCCCCGTTCTTCCTCTTTTTCTTCTTCTTTTTTTTCTCGTCGTCTTCTATCGGAGGAGTCTCCGCTTGACTCCTCTTCCCGGCGTCGCCCAACTGTTGCTGGTGGTGGTGCTGCTGCTATACCTGCTACATCTGCTCATGGAGGGGTTTGCCGAAGGCGCTCCTCCACTGTTTGCATCTGAAAAGGGAGAACGTGAGAGTTTCAGTTTTTTTGATTATTATATTAATATCTACGGGTTAATATTTGGAACACAAATATTAATTCATGTATGAAATGTTAAGAGACCCACCTCTTAATGTTAACTCGCAAGTATTATAACACCGCCGCAAATATTAACTCGGAGTTGCAAACAATCAATTACAAGCAAGCATACCATTTTTTCGTTGTTTTTGGCCATCATTGACATCAAGGTGTCTGTCGTCGCCTTCATGTTGGCGGATGATATGGCCATGGGAAGGGGACAAAAGTGCTGGAGGGGGCGAAAGGAGAACAGTATAGGGGGTTGGGCTGTGGGTGGCCGTGAGCTTGGCCATTGTACACGGAGCACTATGGGCTGTTTCATGCGTGCGGAGTGGCAGGTCGAATTTCAAGAAACAACCACTCCCACGCTTGCAAAACCAACCCGGCCACGGGTTGCCGGGCTGAGGCATCTTGCAATCCTCCCCCCCCCCCCCCGTGCGGTGTGATCGTTGTAGGCGCGCTTGATGATGGCGTTGAGGTCCTCGACAACATCGGCACACACCGCGCCCAATCGAACCCCGAACCGCGCCGCATTGGCCACAGCTGTTGTGACATCCTCCTGCAAGAAAAGGTGGGAGTTGGATTGGAACCCGGCCTTGCCGCAATGGGCGCGGTATGCACGCGCAACCTCCGGGGCACGAAGGTCCGTCGTTGGGGGCGTGTTGGAGTACCATTCCTGGCGGAGGTCCCGCATGGCAAGCACAGCTTGCCGCTCACAACCCCCCGGGGCGTAGGCCAATAGGGGCCCAAGCTCCTCCCACACGAGGAACAACGCCCAGGACTCCTCACCGTCGGGCGCGGCCGCCGAGCCCAACTTGACGCCTGTGCAGGCGCCGCAGAGGATCCGTTGCACGGCCTCGGTGGTGTCCTTCGGGAGGGCCTCAAGGTGGGCGTCAATGAAGGCCACTTGGAGGCGGCCCATGGCCATGCAATAATGCAGGATGCATAGGAAGACAAAACATCGGTCGACCACAACGTGTGGGTCTCCTTTGCATGTCCCATTGTCCAAGCTACGGCCCGTCCCCTTGTAGCGCGCACGGGCAGCCGCCTCCTGCCGCAATGTACGCCCCGTGGCGGTCTTCATGCATGCCGCCGTACCCTTGTCCCACACACCCATGTTGTAAATAGAGCCCACCATGGTCGATATGGAGACGCCAATGAGGCGCCGCATGAAGGGATGATACTCCCAATGACCAACCTCGCTTGCCACCCACCGGGTTGCCCAATAGAACTTTTTGCAATCGTGGATCAATGGCAAAACCTAAGAATAAAAGTGGGTTAACGTTTCCAATGAGTATCTACGGGTCAATATGAAGTTTTCATCTACGAACTGAGTTAATGTTACCGCAAATCTAGATGTTAACGCACAGACATGAGCGCAAAAATTAACCAACAATGAATGGGCCACAAACGTGCAGGTTGTCGGCCCAAATCGTTGCTAGGGCAACCATGTCCTTGTCTCCGCACGCGGCCATCCCAATCACCCACAACGTTGCCGCTGAGCGGCCCCGTGCGTCATGGTTGAGCAGCCCTACGGAGAGTTGGGTCCAACTACCACCGGGACATGGGTACAGATCCCCGCGCACGAGGAATATAGGAGGCTGCGACCAATCGATGGCATCCGCTAGGGGCGGCCGTGATTGGACGTAGCGCGCCCAAGATTGAAGCGGCCATAAGCGTGCATTCGCGGGGGGATCTTCCATGGACACGGGAGGCCGCAACTCAAGGGGCTTGGCCATCTCTTTCCATGTGTCCGAGAACGGGTCCCGTGAGGTGATGGGCCGGGGGAATGGATAACCTGTTGCGGCCGTGTATGCAACCCCCCTGCGGGACATGTACTCCGACACGGCCCGGAAATCAACCTTTGGGGAATGCCATGCATGCAGTATGCACGAACTGCACACGCAGTGCGCACATAGCGCCAAGTTTTGAATGTCCGCCAATACTTAGACCCTACTTTTGGCCCCTTTTGACAAGTTTTTGGTTCCATACTGGGTTTTTTTTTAGCTTCCGATGCATTTGGGATGTGGCACATTTGAATTGTCACCCTTTGTTGCCCACTGTCAACCATTTTTACCCATTTTCCGTGCCCCATATTGAACTCTCCCCACTATGGGGACCCGGAGAAGGAGGGGTGATGTAGCCATACATACCCTGCGGACCTTGAGCACTTTGTGGTATGGCCTTCATCCCCACCACATCACTAACCTCGCTCGCCATCAACAAATGTGTTGCGTCCACGCTCAGAATCACCACCGCCCTCCCCTTCACGCTATTCGCGGTCACCATCACCCGAGAGACCACGGACAACGCATTCCCCACGCTCCGAGTCAAGGGACACCTCATCGCCGCCTTCAAGAGCGAAGCCACGGGCACCGAAACACTTGAAGCAAGCGGACAAGGGTGATTGGTTTGTCCATAGGGACAGAGGAGTACCAAGTGGAAGGCAATTTCGTCGTTCTCATGTGGGCTTTGCTGCTTCGCTGTGCAACCAGTCTGGTGACAGGTATTCTTGGGTGAGTATCCCGGCCTCTGTGCACGCAGTGCAACAGTTTGGCCTTGGGGTGTACAAGTCCATGAGAAGCCCGAGTCGGTCCGGCGCGGGAAAGAGAAAGGGGCGTCTTGTTTGAGCGGCTCAAATTGGTTAATACGAGTAAGGGCGGGGTAGCATATCTTTGTGGCCTGCGACCAATGGGCCTTGGACAAAGGGGATGAAGCCACCCACTCACTGAGGAGTTGTGTAGCTCATGGGTCGCGCAAACTCTTGTCGCCACTTAGCCACATAAGGGTCATGCTAAGCTCGGTAAGTGTGTCCTAAGAGAAAGGCATCACAAGAGCTAAACAAGGGAAAAGGGGGATGTGAGTGAGGGGCATAGTGGGCATGGAAAGTGCGGTGTGTGCGTCGTACCCAACCACATACCCTTGGGACCCCTCCACTATCCCGAATGTACCCCATACGAACCCTTAGACATTGTGATATAGAGAGAAAAAGAAGGACACAAATGTGGCAAAATGATGGGAAAGCGATTTAACCTCCTATTATCTGGCAGGTTCATATATGAATGAGCTCATATATGAAACATTGAAAATTAACCAAACGGGACGTAATGTAGGCCACTAGAGAGGGCTCATGGAACCTCCCAGCATCTAGTGTGCCACAATCCTTTGAACATTCTGAAGAGCGTAGCTTGCAACAAGATGACATCATCTAGTGACCATGCCCATGTGGAGCGCGATGCCATGTGCCCATTGGCCCATGGCGAAGTTGTCTTCCACAATGTGTTCTCTCCACCGAAACAGACTCTGGTGACACAAGAACTGCAGTTCCGCAAAACAAAGCTTGCTACTGAGCGGCTACGTGCATCTATGCATGCCATGCTACACGCGCTGGACACAACAAAATACGCCATGGCCACTCTTTACCACGGCCAAGGCAATAACCCCATGCCCGGGCCCCGGCATCTGCCCCGTGAGTGCACCTCACACATGCGCACCACAAGCACAAGAGACATACAGAGCATTACGACCATGCACACAGCTTCGGCTCCAAGGACACCGGCTTCCACATGCCCATACTCATGCTCCTTGCAGAAGGTATTGCAAGTGTACTTACAAGTGGTCACACACACCCCGCTTGCCACACCACGACAGATCTGCCGACGTTGCCACGAGAACCTACTACGGTGGTCCCAGACAATCCGTCCCAATCTACCTTGGGGAACCACTAAATTACCCAGCGGCATCTTAAGTGTAGTCCACGACATACTAGGCGCAAAATGCTCTGTAGGGCGCACGCTCTTTGCTCCCCCCACATAGGTGTCTACCGGTCTCACAAAATGCATGCCCCCTGTTCGGTGCCTTGCCGAATTTAGTGGTAGCACCCCCGGATACCCCCACGCGACCCCACAAATGAAACATAGCATTGAAAAAGCTGGCAATAGTATAACAATCCCCCCCCCCCCCGCACCCCCACTAATGTGCGGGTGTTGAACAGGAAGTAAGGACCCCCCCCCCTATTTGCAGGTACGGGAACTCAAAAGATGTTTGAAAACCTATTTGGATAGGTAGGGGATGATTTTTGGGCTTACTCTCGGGTCGGAAGGGCTAAAAATAGGGCATGACGCCATTGACAAAAGACTTCAAGGTAGACTAAACAAATAGGTACTTTAGGGACAGACATACTTGGTAATGTAAGCCATATTTTGCCACCGACGGTGACCGTGAATGAGGAACATGAACAATAGGAAGTTGAATGTTGTTTGAAGGGTAGGGACGGGCCGTTTTTAGTGGTAAAGTGGCTATTTGCCACACTGTCGGTACGATCGTAACAATGGTGATGCCATACCCCTATTTTTTGTGCCATTGCTTTCGTACATGCTCTCCATCCGTTCCAAAGCTCTCCAAACACATTTTTTGGACCTCATGCCCCCAAAGTAGATGGTAGGGACCCCTAAACCCAATTCAAAGCGCTCCCGGAGCTGGGACTCGGGGTGGGGGGGCACAATCATCCTGTAGCCAATAATATATAAATACACACACGGACGACCACCATCGCCCCAACTCAGCTACATGCATCGCTCAACACGCATGTCCATAGAGTGCGTGATCTTGCATAATAGAGAGTACAACACTACCACAAGGCCCGGAGATGCTGTTATGCAATGGTGTACCATGCTAAAGCATTACATTCACTTGACACTGCACATATGCCAGCACATAGAAACAATTTAAGATGCAAGCGCTTTTCCTCACACGGTAAAGGCAAAGAGGCGTGGCACCACGTGCAAGGAGAATGGGAACTTTGGTTGCTGCAACGTGGTAAAACC
Source organism: Eutreptiella sp. 'Long Island Sound 2002' (assembly GCA_964036045.1). NCBI lineage: Eukaryota > Euglenozoa > Euglenophyceae > Eutreptiales > Eutreptiaceae > Eutreptiella > Eutreptiella sp. 'Long Island Sound 2002'. The sequence goes on from OZ038380.1 coordinate 57,749,140, forward strand.
AATGTTGACTAGGACCCGGACCCTGATGTGATGCGCGCTGCCCTGAACAACTTGACTGGGCGCTATGCACCGTATGCGGGGTTCGAGCTACCCCTTGCACTTGTAGCGACACATCCATAGGAGACACACACATCGACACAATTGGTGCGATGGTGCAACGAGTGGCAAAAAGAAGCCGATCTGCGTAGTAGACTTAGCATACACATCTGTACCAAGTGGGATCTGGTAGCTATGCATCTTTGCCCCATGGTCTTGCTCCACATCACACTTGACAACAATGCAACGGGCAGTACACCTCTCCCCTATTGGCATAGCTGGTGATCTATCCGAACCCAACAGGGGTATTCATGCATTACTTAGTTGCTACTTCCCTCACGTAGGATTGTATGGCTCTATTAGAGGACCAAGGCCTCCCTTTGCATCTCTTGGGGAGCATTATTTCCTCGGCAAGAGCATTCAAGTTGCGTCAGGTATCTCTATCAAGATTTGGTGCACCCTACACCCGGTCCGCAAGCCCAGTTTGTTGAAGCATTTAAGCATGCCTGGACTCGGGCACAGGACAATGCTTTGCATGCAAAACGTGACCAATGACGATGGGGCTGTACTCATTGAAGGTAGACTAGAAATTGTGATGCCCCCTACGTGCAATTTTGTGGCCTCAGGGGGTGTGCTCTTGAGGGATGCGTGGTAATCCGTTCTAAGTAAGTTGCACCCCCCGCCTAGAATTCAAAGATACTCTTGCCACAAATACCCAATATTGCACACCCGCATGCAAACGAGAAGCAAGGTGTACATATGTTGCTGCAGCTCCTCACACGGGTGGCGAGACATGTCAAAGGCCCGATCTTCAAATGCCTGTATGAAAAAATGAACAAGCGAACAGGTGCGGAATGCAATATTGGCCTCCCACACTGCCTACCTACTCAAGGGTATTGGCTGTTGGGGTTGCATGCACATTGCATACACTTCTCACGGAGGAGCGTGCCCCCCCCCCCCGCCCTCAGATTTTGGCTCCGAAGTTCTATACGCCTGGTGCCAATAGCTGCTAAGAAAGCTCGTGACGCATTCTGCAAGTCATGTACCCCTCCGGTGATGGCCAGTTTTATCCACATGATGCACGGCCAACCATACCATGCAACACGTGTCACGACCCGCTCGTCCACATGCCGGACGTTCTGCCAACCTCCATGCACGTGGGAAACCGGAAGACACACGGCGGTATACTTACGTACCAATGTGTATGTATGAACCAATAACCCATGCGCCACAATTACACAACCCATTTCAGCATGTCATCCTTCTCATGGCGGCACAATTTGCAGCCCAAACGCCGGCTACACCACGATTGTATATAGCGACGTAGTCGGCTATCGGACATCAGACATCAGCCTTTTATGGACCGTCATTACCCAAACCATAAACCCACCTCCCCCATCTCCCCTTGTGGTGTAGTACGCTCCCCCACCCCCAATGGAAGATACCCCCCCGTGGCCCTTCCCTAGTCCTTCCACCCCCCCCGCCCCCACTCATGATTGCTTTCTTGCATCAGGAAGTATGGAAAATGATTCCGAAAATACCCCCCGCTTGGTGTTGTGTGTTTGTGTGTAGGAAGCATGGAAACTGCACCCACTCACTACACTCTTCGAGGTGTAGATTTTCGTTCTGTGGCCTCAACCCCAGCGTTGTAGGGCCATCAGACACCATTGCAAAGTAAACCAACATATTTGCCGCATTTATAAGCATATGTCCTCCCACAGACACACACACACACACACACACACGCACACGCACGCACACGTTGACATAGCGTAGGCAATGTGGGGATGCCCTTGCTTCAAGCCTTGGTTCGGGGGGGGGGGGGTGCCTCTCCTTTCTTTACATGTTTTTCACCGGGGAGGGGGGAGACTTGAGAGAACTGCCGGGGGGGGGGGTTTAGTCACGGGTGCGGGAGGTTGTTCTTTTCTTTGTCTCACAGGTGTATCTTTTCATGCCAAAAAATCGACAACAATAAACGTAATCATTTCACAACTTGCAGGTGTGCCGTGTTGTGGTGTGTCTCCGTAGGTCCCCGTAGGTCCGAAGCCGGTTATAAGCCCCCGCAATCAATTTCATAGCCCCCTCCCATCAATTTCATAGCCCCCCCCCATCAATTTCATAGCCCCCCCATCAATTTCATATGCCCCCCCCTATCAATTTCATAGCCCCCCCATCCATTTCATAGCCCCCCCCACATCCATTTCATAGCCCCCCCCCCATCAATTTCATACCCCCCCCCATCCATTTCATAGCCCCTCCCGCATCAATTTCATAGCCTCCCCCCATCAATTTCTTAGCCCCCCCCAATCAATTTCATAGCCCCCCCTCCATCAATTTCATAGCCCCTCCCCCATCAATTTCATAGCCCTACCCCCCATCAATTTCGTAGCCCCCCCATCAATTTCATAGCCCCCCCGCTAACAATTTCATAGCCCCCTGCCCTATCAATTTCATTGCCCCCCCCCCTATCAATTTCAATGCCCCCCCCGCTATCAATTTCATAGCCCTACCCGCCATCAATTTCATAGCCCCCCCCCATCAATTTCATAGCCCCCCCCCCTCGACTTCATAGCCCCCCCCCCATTGATTGACAGAGGGGTGTAGACCCCTCTTGGGCACGCGCCGATTCCCAGAGGGGTGTAGCCCCTGTTTGGAATCGGCGCATGGGCACGCGCCGATTCCTAAGGGGGGTCTTATTTGGGGGGTCTAGGCCCCCCAAATAATTGACGCATGGGCATGCGTCAGTTATTTTGGGGGACTACAGCCCCCAACTAATTGACGCATGGGCATGCCTCAATTATTTTGGGGGTCTACACCCCCCAGATAATTGACACATTCCCATGCGTCAAGTTTTTTGGGGGTCTACACCCCCCAGATAATTGACGCATGGGCATGCGTCAATTATTTTGGGGGTCTACACCCCCCAAATGAATGACGCATGGGCATGCGTGAACTATTTTGGGGGTCTACAGCCCCCAACTAATTGATGCATGGGCATGCGTCGATTATTTTTGGGGGTCTACACCCTCCAAATAATTGACGCATGGGTATGCGTCAATTATTTTGGGGGTCTAGACGCCCCAAATAATTGACGCATGGGCATGCGTCAATTATTTTTGGGGTCTAGAATATGCTAGGAATTGACGCATGGGCATGCGTCAATTATTTTGGGGGTGTGCGCCCCCCAAATAATCGACGCATGGGCATGCGTCCATTGTTTTGGGGGTCTAGACCCCCGAAATATTTGTTGGACATACATCCGTCAGTTATTTTGGAGGTGTAGACCACCCAAATATTTGACGGACATACATCCGTCAAATATTTTGGGGGTGTAGACCCCCCAAATATTTGACGGACATACATCCGTCAAATATTTTGGAGGTGTAGACCCCCCAAATTTTTGACGGACATACATCCGTCAAATATTTTGGAGGTGTAGACCCCCCAAATCTTCGACGGACATACATCCGTCAAATATTTTGGAGGTGTAGACCCCCCAAATGTTTGACGGACATACATCCGTCAAATATGTTTTGGGGGTGTAGACCCCCCAAATATTTGACGGACATACATCCGTCAAATATTTTGGAGGTGTAGACCCCCCAAATCTTTTACAGAAATACATCTGTCAAATATTTTGGAGGTGTAGACCCCCCAAATATTTGACGGACATACATCTGTCAAATATTTTGGGGGTGTAGACCCCCCAAATATTTGATGGACATACATCCGTCAAATATTTTGGAGGTGTAGACCCCCCAAATATTTGACGGACATACATCCGTCAAATATTTTGGAGGTGTAGACCCCCCCAAATATTTGACAGACATACATCCGTCAATTATTGTGGAGGTGTAGACCCCCCAAATATTTGACGGACATACATCCGTCAAATATTTTGGGGGTGTAGACCCCCCAAAATGTTTGACGGACATACATCCGTCGCATATTTTGGAGGTGTAGGCGCCCCAAACAATTGACGGACATACATCCGTCAAATATTTTGGAGGTGTAGACCCCCAAATATTTGACGGACATACATCCGTCAAATATTTTGGAGGTGTAGACCCCCCCAAACATTTTACAGACATACATCTGTCAAATATTTTGGAGGTGTAGACCCCCCAAACATTTGACGGACATACATCCGTCAAACATTTTGGGGGTGTAGACCCCCCAAACATTTGACGGACACACATCCGTCAAATATTTTGGGGCTGTAGACCCCCCCAAACATTTTACAGACATACATCTGTCAATTTTTGTGGAGGTGTAGACCCCCCAAATATTTGACGGACATACATCCGTCAAATATTTTGGAGGTGTAGACCCCCCAAATATTTGACGGACATACATCCGTCAAATATTTTGGAGGTGTAGACCCCCCAAATATTTGACGGACATACATCCGTCAATTATTTTGGAGGTGTAGACCCCCCAAATATTTGACGGACATACATCCGTCAAATATTTTGGGGGTGTAGACCCCCCAAATATTTGACGGACATACACCCGTCAAATATTTTGGAGGTGTAGACCCCCCAAATATTCTACAGACATACATCTGTCAATTAGTGTGAAGGTGTAGACCCCCCAAATATTTGACGGATATACATCCGTCAAATACTTTTGGGGTGTAGACCCCCCAAATATTTGACGGACATACATCCGTCAAATATTTTGGAGGTGTAGACCCCCCAAATATTTGACGGACATGCATCCGTCAATTATTTTGGAGGTGCAGACCCCCCAAATATTTGAGTGACATACATCTGTCAAATATTTTGGAGGTGTAGACCCCCCAAATATTTGACGGACATACATCCGTCAAATATTTTGGAGGTGTAGACCCCCCAAATATTTGACGGACATACATCCGTCACATATTTTGGGGGTGTTGACCCGCCAAATATTTGACGGACATACATCCGTCAAATATTTTGGAGGTGTAGACCCCCCAAATATTTGACGGACATACATCCGTCAAACATTTTGGAGGTGTAGACCCCCCAAATATTGGACGGACATACATCCGTCAAATATTTTTGGGGTGTAGACCCCCCAAATATTTGACGGACATACATCCGTCAAATATTTTGGAGGTGTAGACCCCCCGAAATATTTGGCTGACATACATCCGTCAAATGTTTTGGAGGTGTAGACCCCCCAAATATTTGACGGACATACGTCCGTCAATTATTTTGGAGCTGTAGACCCCCCAAATATTTGACGGACATACATCCGTCAAATATTTTGGAGGTGTAGACCCCCCAAATATTTGACGGACATGCATCCGTCAAATATTTTGGAGGTGTAGACCACCCAAATATTTGACGGACATACATCCGTCAAATATTTTGGAGGTGTAGACCCCCCAAATATTTGACGGACATACATCCGTCTATTATTTTGGAGGTTGAGGCCCCCCAAATATTTGACGGACATACATCTGTCAAATATTTTGGAGGTGTAGACCCCCCAAATATTTGACGGACATACATCCGTCAAATATTTTGGAGGTGTAGAACCCCAAAATATTTGACGGACATACATCTGTCAATTATTTTGTAGGTGTAGATCCCCAAATATTTGACGGACATACATCCGTCAAATATTTTTGGGGTGTAGAACCCCCAAATATTTGACGGACATACATCCGTCAAATATTTTGTACGTGTAGATCCCCAAATATTTGACGGACATACGTCCGTCAAATATTTTGGAGGTGGAGACCCCCCAAATATTTGACGGACAGACATCTGTCAAATATTTTGGAGGTGTAGACCCCCCAAATATTTGACGGACATACATCCGTCAAATATTTTGGAGGTGTAGAACGCCCAAATGTTTGACGGACTTACATCCGTCAATTATTTTGTAGGTGTAGATCCCCAAATATTTGACGGACATACATCCGTCAAATATTTTGGAGGTGTAGACCCCCCAAATATTTGACGGACATACATCTGTCAAATATTTTGGGGGTGTAGACCCCCCAAATATTTGACAGACATACATCCGTCAAATATTTTGGAAGTGTAGAACCCCCGAATGTTTGACGGACATACATCCGTCAAATATTTTGTAGGTGTAGATCCCCAAATATTTGACGGACATACATCCGTCAAATATAATGGAGGTGTGGACCCCCCAAATTTTTTCAGACCTACATCTGTCAACGATTTTGGAGGTGTAGACCCCCCGAATATTTGACGGACATACATCCGTCAAATATTTTGGGGGTGTAGACCCCCCAAATATTTGACGGACATACATCCGTCAAATATTTTGGAGGTGTAGACCCCCCAAATATTTCACGGACATACATCCGTCAAATATTTTGGAGGTGTAGACCCCCCAAATATTCTACAGACATACATCTGTCAATTATTGTGGAGGTGTAGACCCCCCAAATATTTGACGGATATACATCCGTGAAATACTTTTGGGGTGTAGACCCCCCAAATATTTGACGGACATACATCCGTCAAATATTTTGGAGGTGTAGACCCCCCAAATATTTGACGGACATACATCCGTCAAATATTTTGGAGGTGTAGACCCCCCAAATATTTGACTGACATACATCTGTCAAATATTTTGGAGGTGTAGACCCCCCAAATATTTGACGGGCATACATCTGTCAAATATTTTGGAGGTGTAGACCCCCCAAATATTTGACGGACATACATCCGTCATATATTTTGGGGGTGTTGACCCGCCAAATATTTGACGGACATACATCCGTCAAATATTTTGGATGTGTAGACCCCCAAAATATTTGACGGACATACATCCGTCAAATATTTTGTAGGTGTAGACCCCCCAAATATTTGACGGACATACATCCGTCAAACATTTTGGAGGTGTAGACCCCCCAAACATTTGACGGACATACATCCGTCAAATATTTTTGGGGTGTAGACCCCCCAATTATTTGACGGACATACATCCGTCAAATATTTTGGAGGTGTAGACCCCCCAAATATTTTACAGACATACATCTGTCAAATATTTTGGAGGTGTAGACCCCCCAAATATTTGACGGACATACATCCGTCAAATATTTTGGAGATGTAGACCCCCCGAAATATTTGGCGGACATACATCCGTCAAATGTTTTGGAGGTGTAGACCCCCCAAATATTTGACGGACATACGTCCGTCAATTATTTTGGAGCTGTAGACCCCCCAAATATTTGACGGACATACATCCGTCAAATATTTTGGAGGTGTAGACCCCCCAAATATTTGACGGACATGCATCCGTCAAATATTTTGGAGGTGTAGACCCCCCAAATATTTGACGGACATACATCCGTCTATTATTTTGGAGGTTGAGACCCCCCAAATATTTGACGGACATACATCCGTCAAATATTTTGGGGGTGTAGACCCCCCAAATATTTGACGGACATACATCCGTCAAATAATTTGGAGGTGTAGACCCCCCAAATATTTGACGGACATACATCCGTCTATTATTTTGGAGGTTGAGACCCCCCAAATATTTGAAGGATATACATCCGTCAAATACTTTTGGGGTCTAGACCCCCCAAATATTTGACGGACATACATCCGTCAAATATTTTGGAGGTGTAGACCCCCCAAATATTTGACGGACATACATCCGTCAATTTTTTTGGAGGTGTAGACCCCCCAAATATTTGACTGACATACATCTGTCAAATATTTTGGAGGTGTAGACCCCCCAAATATTTGACGGACATACATCTGTCAAATATTTTGGAGGTGTAGACCCCCCAAATATTTGACGGACATACATCCGTCAAATATTTTGGAGGTGTAGACCCCCCAAATATTTCACGGACATACATCCGTCAAATATTTTGGAGGTGTAGACCCCCCAAATATTCTACAGACATACATCTGTCAATCATTGTGGAGGTGTAGACCCCCCAAATATTTGACGGATATACATCCGTCAAATACTTTTGGGGTGTAGACCCCCCAAATATTTGACGGACATACATCCGTCAAATATTTTGGAGGTGTAGACCCCCCAAATATTTGACGGACATACATCCGTCAAATATTTTGGAGGTGTAGACCCCCCAAATATTTGACGGACATACATCCGTCAATTGTTTTGGAGGTGTACACCCCCCAAATATTTGACGGACATACATCTGTCAAATATTTTGGGGGTGTAGACCCCCCAAATATTTGACGGACATACATCCGTCAAATATTTTGGAGGTGTAGACCCCCCAAATATTTCACGGACATACATCCGTCAAATATTTTGGAGGTGTAGACCCCCCAAATATTCTACAGACATACATCTGTCAATCATTGTGGAGGTGTAGACCCCCCAAATATTTGACGGATATACATCCGTCAAATACTTTTGGGGTGTAGACCCCCCAAATATTTGACGGACATACATCCGTCAAATATTTTGGAGGTGTAGATCCCCCAAATATTTGACGGACATACATCCGTCAAATATTTTGGAGGTGTAGACCCCCCAAATTTTTGACTGACATACATCTGTCAAATATTTTGGAGGTGTAGACCCCCCAAATATTTGACGGACATACATCTGTCAAATATTTTGGAGGTGTAGACCCCCCAAATATTTGACGGACATACATCCGTCATATATTTTGGGGGTGTTGACCCGCCAAATATTTGACGGACATACATCCGTCAAATATTTTGGATGTGTAGACCCCCAAAATATTTGACGGACATACATCCGTCAAATATTTTGTAGGTGTAGACCCCCCAAATATTTGACGGACATACATCCGTCAAATATTTTGGAGGTGTAGACCCCCCAAATATTTGACGGACATACATCCGTCAAATTTTTTTGGGGTGTAGACCCCCCAAATATTTGACGGACATACATCCGTCAAATATTTTGGAGGTGTAGACCCCCCAAATATTTGACTGACATACATCCGTCAAATATTTTGGAGGTGTAGACCCCCCGAAATATTTGGCGGACATACATTCGTCAAATGTTTTTGGAGGTGTAGACCCCCCAAATATTTGACGGACATACGTCCGTCAATTATTTTGGAGCTGTAGACCCCCCAAATATTTGACGGACATGCATCCGTCAAATATTTTGGAGGTGTAGACCCCCCAAATATTTGACGGACATGCATCCGTCAAATATTTTGGGGGTGTAGACCCCCCAAATATTTGACGGACATACATCCGTCAAATAATTTGGAGGTGTAGACCCCCCAAATATTTGACGGACATACATCCGTCTATTACTTTGGAGGTTGAGACCCCCCAAATATTTGACGGACATACATCTGTCAAATATTTTGGGGGTGTAGACCCCCCAAATATTTGACGGACATACATCCGTCAAATAATTTGGAGGTGTAGACCCCCCAAATATTTGACGGACATACATCCGTCAAATATTTTGGAGGTGTAGACCCCCCAAATGTTTGACGGACATACATCCGTCAAATATTTTGGAGGTGTAGACCCCCCAAATATTTGACTGACATACATCTGTCAAATATTTTGGAGGTGTAGACCCCCCAAATATTTGACGGACATACATCTGTCAAATATTTTGGAGGTGTAGACCCCCCAAATATTTGACGGACATACATCCGTCAAATATTTTGGGGGTGTAGACCCCCCAAATATTTGACGGTCATACATCCGTCATATATTTTGGGGGTGTTGACTCGCCAAATATTTGACGGACATACATCCGTCAAATATTTTGGAGGTGTAGACCCCCAAAATATTTGACGGACATACATCCGTCAAACATTTTGGGGGTGTAGACCCCCCAAATATTTGACGGACATACATCCGTCAAATATTTTTGGGGTGTAGACCCCCCAAATATTTGACGGACATACATCCGTCAAATATTTTGGAGGTGTAGACCCCCCAAATATTTTACACACATACATCTGTCAAATATTTTGGAGGTGTAGACTCCCCAAATATTTGACGGACATACATCCGTCAAATATTTTGGAGGTGTAGACCTCCCGAAATATTTGGCGGACATACATCCGTCTATTATTTTGGAGGTTGAGACCCCCCAAATATTTGACGGACATACATCTGTCAAATATTTTGGAGGTGTAGACCCCCCAAATATTTGACGGACATACATCCGTCAAATATTTTGGAGGTGTAGAACCCCAAAATATTTGACGGACATACATCTGTCAATTATTTTGTAGGTGTAGATCCCCAATAATTTGACGGACATACATCCGTCAAATATTTTTGGGGTGTAGAACCCCCAAATATTTGACGGACATACATCCGTCAAATATTTTGTAGGTGTAGATCCCCAAATATTTGACGGACATACACTGTCAAATATTTTGGAGGTGGAGACCCCCCAAATATTTGACGGACATACATCTGTCAAATATTTTGGAGGTGTAGACCCCCCAAATATTTGACGGACATACATCCGTCAAATATTTTGGAGGTGGAGATCCCCCAATTATTTGACGGACATACATCTGTCAAATATTCTGGAGGTGTAGACCCCCCAAATATTCTACAGACATACATCTGTCAATTATTGTGGAGGTGTAGACCCCCCAAATATTTGACGGATATACATCCGTCAAATACTTTGGGGGTGTAGACCCCCCAAATATTTGACGGACATACATCCGTCAAATATTTTGGAGGTGTAGACCCCCCAAATATTTGACGGACATACATCCGTCAAATATTTTGGAGGTGTAGAACCCCCAAATATTTGACGGACATACATCCGTCAAATATTTTGTAGGTGTAGATCCCCAAATATTTGACGGACATCCATCAGTCAAATACAATGGAGGTGTGGACCCCCCAAATTTTTTCAGACCTACATCTGTCAATGATTTTGGAGGTGTAGACCCCCCAAATATTTGACGGACATACATCCGTCAAATATTTTGGGGGTGTAGAACCCCCAAATATTTGACGGACATACATCCGTCAAATATTTTGGGGGTGTAGACCCCCCAAATATTTGACGGACATACATCCGTCAAATATTTGGGAGGTGTAGACCCCCCAAATATTTGACGGACATACATCCGTCAAATATTTTGGAGGTGTAGACCCCCCAAATATTCTACAGACATACATCTGTCACTTATTGTGGAGGTGTAGACCCCCCAAATATTTGACGGACATACATCCGTCAAATACTTTTGGGGTGTAGACCCCCCAAATATTTGACGGACATACATCCGTCAAATATTTTGGAGGTGTAGACCCCCCAAATATTTGACGGACATACATCCGTCAAATATTTTGGAGGTGTAGACCCCCCAAATATTTGACTGACATACATCTGTCAAATATTTTGGAGGTGTAGACCCCCCAAATATTTGACGGACGTACATCTGTCAAATATTTTGGAGGTGTAGACCCCCCAAATATTTGACGGACATACATCCGTCATATATTTTGGGGGTGTTGACCCGCCAAATATTTGACGGACATACATCCGTCAAATATTTTGGATGTGTAGACCCCCAAAATATTTGACGGACATACATCCGTCAAATATTTTGGAGGTGTAGACCCCCCAAATATTTGACGGACATACATCCGTCAAACATTTTGGAGGTGTAGACCCCCCGAATATTTTACAGACATACATCTGTCAAATATTTTGGAGGTGTAGACCCCCCAAATATTTGACGGACATACATCCGTCAAATATTTTTGGGGTGTAGACCCCCTGAAATATTTGGCGGACATACATCCGTCAAATGTTTTGGAGGTGTAGACCCCCCAAATATTTAACGGACATACGTCCGTCAATTATTTTGGAGCTGTAGACCCCCCAAATATTTGACGGACATACATCCGTCAAATATTTTGGAGGTGTAGACCCTGCAAATATTTGACGGACATGCATCCGTCAAATATTTTGAAGGTGTAGACCCCCCAAATATTTGACGGACATGCATCGGTCAAATATTTTGGGGGTCTAGACACCCCAAATATTTGACGGACATACATCCGTCAAATAATTTGGAGGTGTAAACCCCCCAAATATTTGACGGACATACATCCGTCTATTATTTTGGAGGTTGAGACCCCCCAAATATTTGACGGACATACATCTGTCAAATATTTTGGAGGTGTAGACCCCCCAAATATTTGACGGACATACATCCGTCAAATATTTTGGAGGTGTGGAACCCCCAAATGTTTGACGGACATACATCCGTCAATTATTTTGTAGGTGTAGATCCCCAAATATTTGACGGACATACATCCGTCAAATATTTTGGGGGTGTAGAACCCCCAAATATTTGACGGACATACATCCGTCAAATATTTTGTAGGTGTAGATCCCCAAATATTTGACGGACATACATCTGTCAAATATTTTGGAGGTGTAGACCCCCTAAATATTTGACGGACATACATCCGTCAAATATTTTGGAGGTGTAGAACGCCCAAATGTTTGACGGACATACATCGGTCAATTATTTTGTAGGTGTAGATCCCCCAAATATTTGACGGACATACATCCGTCAAATATTTTGGAGGTGTGGACCCCCCAAATTTTTTCAGACCTACATCTGTCAATGATTTTGGAGGTCTAGACCCCCCAAATATTTGACGGACATACATCCGTCAAATATTTTGGAGGTGTAGAACCCCCAAATATTTGACGGACATACATCGGTCAATTATTTTGTAGCAGTACATCCCCAAATATTTGACGGACATACATCCGTCTATTATTTTGGAGGTGGAGACCCCCCAAATATTTGACGGACATACATCTGTCAAATATTTTGGAGGTGTAGACCCCCCAAATATTTGACGGACATACATCCGTCAAATATTTTGGAGGTGTAGAACCCCCAAATGTTTGACGGACATACATCCGTCAATTATTTTGTAGGTGTAGATCCCCAAATATTTGACGGACATACATCCGTCAAATATTTTGGGGGTGTAGAACCCCCAAATATTTGACGGACATACATCCGTGAAATATTTTGTAGGTGTAGGTCCCCAAACATTTGATGGACATACATCTGTCAAATATTTTGGAGGTGTAGACCCCCCAAATATTTGACGGACATACATCCGTCAAATATTTTGGAGGTGTAGAACGCCCAAATGTTTGACGGACATACATCCGTCAATTATTTTGTAGGTGTAGATCCCCAAATATTTGACGGCCATACATCCGTCAAATATTTTGGAGGTGGAGACCCCCCAAATATTTGACGGACATACATCTCTCAAATATTTTGGAGGTGTAGACCCCCCAAATATTTGACGGACATACATCCGTCAAATATTTTGGGGGTGTAGAACCCCGGAATGTTTGACGGACATACATCCGTCAATTATTTTGTAGGTGTAGATCCCCAAATATTTGACGGACATACATCCGTCAAATATTTTGGAGGTGTGGACCCCCCAAATTTTTTCAGACCTACATCTGTCAATGATTTTGGAGGTGTAGACCCCCCAAATATTTGACGGACATACATCCGTCAAATATTTTGGGGGTGTAGAACCCCCAAAGATTTGACGGACATACATCCGTCAATTATTTTGTAGGTGTAGATCCCCAAATATTTGACGGACATACATCCATCAAATATTTTGTAGGTGGAGACCCCCCAAATATTGGACGTACATACATCTGTCAAATATTTTGGAGGTGTAGACCCCCCAAATATTTGACGGACATACATCCGTCAAATATTTTGGAGGTGTAGAACCCCCAAATGTTTGACGGACATACATCCGTCAATTATTTTGTAGGTGTAGATCCCCAAATTTTTGACGGACATACATCCGTCAAATATTTTGGAGGTGGAGACCCCCCAAATATTTGACGGACATGCATCCGTCAAATATTTTGGGGGTGTAGACCCCCCAAATATTTGACGGACATACATCCGTCAATTTTTTTGGAGTTATAGACCCCCCAAATATTGGACGGACATACATCCATCAAATATTTTGGGGGTGTAGACCCCCCAAATATTTGACGGACATACATCCGTCAAATGTTTTGGAGGTGTAGACCCCCCAAATGTTTGACGGACATACATCCGTCAAATATTTTGGAGGTGTAGACCCCCCCAAATATTTGACGGACATACATCCGTCAAATATTTTGGGGGTGTAGACCCCCCAAATATTTGACGGACATACATCCGTCAAATATGTTTTGGGGGTGTAGACCCCCCAAATATTTGACGGACATACATCCGTCAAATATTTTGGAGGTGTAGACCCCCCCAAATATTTTACAGACATACATCTGTCAATTATTTTGGAGGTGTAGACGCCCCAAATATTTGACGGACATACATCCGTCAAATATTTTGGGGGTGTAGACCCCCCAAATATTTGATGGACATACATCCGTCAAATATTTTGGGGGTGTAGACCCCCCAAATATTTGACGGACATAGATCCGTCAAATATGTTTTGGGGGTGTAGACCCCCCAAATATTTGACGGACATACATCCGTCAAATATTTTGGAGGTGTAGACCCCCCAAATATTTGACGGACATACATCGTTCAAATATTTTGGAGCTGTAGACCCCCCCAAATATTTTACAGACATACATCTGTCAATTTTTTTGGAGGTGTAGACCCCCCAAATATTTGACGGACATACATCCGTCAAATATTTTGGAGGTGTAGACCCCCCAAATATTTTACAGACATACATCTGTCAAATATTTTTGAGGTGTAGACCCCCCAAATATTTGACGGACATACATCCGTCAAATATTTTGGGGGTGTAGACCCCCCAAATATTTGACGGACATACATCCGTCAAATATTTTGGAGGTGTAGACCCCTCAAATATTTGACGGACATACATCCGTCAATTATTTTGGGGGTGTAGACCACCCAAATATTTGACGGACATACATCCGTCAAATATTTTGGAGGTGTAGACCCCCCAAATATTTGACGGACATACATCGTTCAAATATTTTGGAGCTGTAGACCCCCCCAAATATTTTACAGACATACATCTGTCAATTTTTTTGGAGGTGTAGACCCCCCAAATATTTGACGGACATACATCCGTCAAATATTTTGGAGGTGTAGACCCCCCAAATATTTTACAGACATACATCTGTCAAATATTTTTGAGGTGTAGACCCCCCAAATATTTGACGGACATACATCCGTCAAATATTTTGGGGGTTTAGACCCCCCAAATATTTGACGGACATACATCCGTCAAATATTTTGGAGGTGTAGACCCCTCAAATATTTGACGGACATACATCCGTCAAATATTTTGGGGGTTTAGACCCCCCAAATATTTGACGGACATACATCCGTCAAATATTTTGGAGGTGTAGACCCCCCAAATATTTGACGGACATACATCGGTCAAATATGTTTTGGGGGTGTAGACCCCCCAAATATTTGACGGATATACATCTGTCCAATATTTAGGAGGTGTAGACCCGCCAAATATTTTACAGACATACATCTGTCAATTATTTTGGAGGTGTAGACCCCCCAAATATTTGAGGGACATACATCCGTCAAATATTTTGGGGGTGTAGACCCCCCAAATATTTGACGGACATACATCCGTCAAATATTTTGGAGGTGTAGACCCCCCAAATATTTGACGGACATACATCCGTCAAATATTTGGGGGGTGTAGACCCCCCAAATATTTGACGGACATACATCTGTCAAATATTTTGGAGGTGTAGACCCCACAAATATTTGACGGACATCCATCCGTCAAATATTTTGGGGGTGTAGACCCCCCAAATATTCTACAGACATACATCTGTCAAATATTTTGGAGGTGTAGACCCCACAAATATTTGACGGACATCCATCCGTCAAATATTTTGGGGGTGTAGACCCCCCAAATATTTGACGGACATACATCCGTCAAATATTTTGGAGGTGTAGACCCCCCAAATATTGGACGGACATACATCCATCAAATATTTTGGGGGTGTAGACCCCCCAAATATTTGACGGACATACATCCGTCAAATATTTTGGAGGTGTAGACCCCCCAAATGTTTGACGGACATACATCCGTCAAATATTTTGGAGGTGTAGACCCCCCAAATATTTGACGGACATACATCCGTCAAATATTTTTGGGGTGTAGACCCCCCAAATATTTGACGGACGTACATCCCTCAAATATTTTGGAGGTGTAGACCCCCCAAATATTTGACGGACATACATCCGTCAAATATTTGGGGGGTGTAGACCCCCCAAATATTTGACGGACGTACATCCCTCAAATATTTTGGAGGTGTAGACCCCCCAAATATTTGACGGACATACATCCGTCAAATATTTGGGGGGTGTAGACCCCCCAAATATTTGACGGACATACATCTGTCAAATATTTTGGAGGTGTAGACCCCACAAATATTTGACGGACATCCATCCGTCAAATATTTTGGGGGTGTAGATCCCCCAAATATTTGACGGACATACATCCGTCAAATATTTTGGAGGTGTAGACCCCCCAAATATTGGACGGACATACATCCATCAAATATTTTGGGGTTGTAGACCCCCCAAATATTTGACGGACATACATCCGTCAAATGTTTTGGAGGTGTAGACCCCCCAAATGTTTGACGGACATACATCCGTCAAATATTTTGTAGGTGTAGACCCCCCAAATATTTGACGGACATACATCCGTCAAATATTTTTGGGGTGTAGACCCCCCAAATATTTGACGGACATACATCTGTCAAATATTTTGGAGGTGTAGACCCCCCAAATATTTGACGGACATACATCCGTCAAGTATTTGGGGGGTGTAGACCCCCCAAATATTTGACGGACATACATCCGTCAATTATTTTGTAGGTGTAGATCCCCAAATATTTGACGGACATACATCCGTCAAATATTTTGGAGGTGTAGACCCCCCAAATATTTGACGGACATACATCGGTCAATTATTTTGTAGGTGTAGATCCCCAAATACTTGACGCACATACATGCGTCAATTATTTTGGAGGTGTAGACCCCCCAAATATTTGACGGACATACATCCGTCAATTATTTTGGAGTTATAGACCCCCCAAATATTGGACGGACATACATCCATCAAATATTTTGGGGGTGCAGACCCCCCAAATATTGGACGGAAATACATCCGTCAAACATTTTGGAGGTGTAGACGCCCCAAATATTTGCCGGACATACATCCGTCAAATATTTTGGAGGTCTAGAGCCCCCAAATATTTGACGGACATACATCCGTCAAATATTTTGGAGGTGTAGACCCCCCAAATATTTGACGGACATACATCCGTCAAGTATTTTGGAGGTGTAGACCCCCCCAAATATTTGACGGACATACATCCGTCAAATATTTGGGGGGTGTAGACCCCCCACATATTTGACGGACATACATCCGTCAAATATTTTTGCGGTGTAGACCCCCCAAATATTTGACGGACATACATCCGTCAAATATTTTTGCGGTGTAGACCCCCCAAATATTTGACGGACATACATCTGTCAATTATTATGGAGGTGTAGACCCCCCAAATATTTGACGGACATACATCCGTCAAATATTTTGGAGGTGTAGACTCCCCAAATATTTGACGGACATACATCCGTCAAATATTTTGGAGGTGTAGACTGCCCAAATATTTGACGGACATACATCTGTCAAATATTTTGGAGGTGTAGACTCCCCAAATATTTGACGGACATACATCCGTCAAATATTTTGGAGGTGTAGACCCCCCAAATATTTGACGGACATACATCCGTCAAATATTTTCGAGGTGTAGACCCCCCCAAATATTTTACAGACATACACCTGTCAATTATTTTGGAGGTGTAGACCCCCCAAATATTTGACGGACATACATCCGTCAAATATTTTGGGGGTGTAGACCCCCCAAATATTTGATGGACATACATCCGTCAAATATTTCGGGGGTGTAGACCCCCGAAATATTTGACGGACATACATCCGTCAAATATTTTGGATGTGTAGACCCCCCAAATATTTGACGGACATACATCCGTCAAATATTTTTAGGGTGTAGACGGCCCAAATATTTGACGGACATACATCCGTCAAATATTTTGGAGGTGTAGACCCCCCAAATATTTTACAGACATACATCCGTCAAATATTTTGGAGGTGTAGACCCCCCAAATATTTGACGGACATACATCCGTCAAATATTTTCGGGGTGTAGACCCCCCCAAATATTTGACGGACATACATCCGTCAAATGTTTTGGAGGTGTAGACACCCCAAATATTTGACGGACATACATCCGTCAATTATTTTGGAGCTGTAGACCCCCCAAATATTTGACGGACATACATCCGTCAAATATTTTGGAGGTGTAGACCCCCCAAATATTTGACGGACATGCACCGGTCAAATATTTTGGAGGTGTAGACCCCCCAAATATTTTACAGACATACATCTGTCAAACATTTTGGAGGTGTAGACCCCCCAAATATTTGACGGACATACATCCGTCAAATATTTTGTGGGTGTAGACCCCCCAAATATTTGACGGACATACATCCGCCAATTATTTTGGGGCTGTAGACCCCCCAAATATGTGACGGACATACATCCGTCAATTATTTTGTAGGTGTAGATCCCCAAATATTTGACGGATATACATCCGTCAAATATTTTCGAGGTGTAGACCCCCCAAATATTTGACTGACATACATCCGTCAATTATTTTGGATTTATAGACCCCCCAAATATTGGACGGACATACATCCATCAAATATTTTGGGGGTGCAGACCCCCCAAATATTTGACGGACATACATCCGTCAAATATTTTGGAGGTGTAGACCCCCCAAATATTTGACGGACATACATCCGTCAAACATTTTGGTGGTGTAGACCCCCCAAATATTTGACGGACATACATCTGTCAAATATTTTCGAGGTGTAGACCCCCCCCAAATATTTTACAGACATACACCTGTCAATTATTTTGGAGGTGTAGACCCCCCAAATATTTGACGGACATACATCCGTCAAATATTTTGGGGGTGTAGACCCCCCAAATATTTGATGGACATACACCCGTCAAATATTTCGGGGGTGTAGACCCCCGAAATATTTGACGGACATACATCCGTCAAATATTTTGGATGTGTAGACCCCCCAAATATTTGACGGACATACATCCGTCAAATATTTTTGGGGTGTAGACGGCCCAAATATTTGACGGACATACATCCGTCAAATATTTTGGAGGTGTAGACCCCCCAAATATTTTACAGACATACATCCGTCAAATATTTTGGAGGTGTAGACCCCCCAAATATTTGACGGACATACATCCGTCAAATACTTTGGGGGTGCACACCCCCCCAAATATTTGACGGACATACATCCGTCAAATGTTTTGGAGGTGTAGACCCCCCAAATATTTGACGGACATACATCCGTCAATTATTTTGGAGCTGTAGACCCCCCAAATATTTGAAGGACATACATCCGTCAAATATTTTGGAGGTGTAGACCCCCCAAATATTTGACGGACATGCATCCGTCAAATATTTTGGAGGTGTAGACCCCCCAAATATTTTACAGACATACATCTGTCAAACATTTTGGAGGTGTAGACCCCCCAAATATTTGACGGACATACATCTGTCAAATATTTTGGGGGTGTAGACCCCCCAAATATTTGACGGACATACATCCGTAATCTATTTTGGGGGTGTAGACCCCCCAAATATGTGACGGACATACATCCGTCAAATATTTTGGAGGTGTAGACCCCCCAAATATTTGACGGACATACATCGGTCGAATATGTTTTGGGGGTGTAGGCCCCCCAAATATTTGACGGACATACATCTGTCAAATATTTTGGAGATGTAGACCCCCCAAATATTTTACAGACATACATCTGCCAATTATTTTGGAGGTGTAGACCCCCCAAATATTTGACGGACATACATCCGTCAAATTTTTTTCGGGCGTAGACCCCCCAAATATTTGACGGACATACATCCGTCAAATATTTTGGAGCCGGAGATCCCCCAAATATTTGACAGACATACATCCGTCAAATATTTTGGGGGTGTAGACCCCCCGAATATTTGACGGACACACATCCGTCAAATATGTTTTGGGGATGTAGACCCCCCAAATGTTTGACGGACATACATCCGTCAAATATTTTGGAGGTGTAGACCCCCCAAATATTTGATGGACATACATCCGTCAATTATTTTGGGGGTGTAGACCCCCCAAATATGTGACGGACATACATCCGTCAAATATTTTGGAGGTGTAGACCCCCGAAATATTTGACGGACATACATCGGTCGAATATGTTTTGGGGGTGTAGTCCCCCCAAATTTTTGACGGACATACATCTGTCAAATATTTTGGAGGTGTAGACCCCCCAAATATTTTACAGACATACATCTGCCAATTATTTTGGAGGTGTAGACCCCCCAAATATTTGACGGACATACATCCGTCAAATTTTTTCGGGTGTAGACCCCCCAAATATTTGACGGACATACATCCGTCAAATATTTTGGAGCTGGAGACCCCCCAAATATTTGACGGACATACATCCGTCAAATATTTTGGGGGTGTAGACCCCCCGAATATTTGACGGACATACATCCGTCAAATATTTTCGAGGTGTAGACCCCCCAAATATTTGACGGACATACATCCGTCAAATGTTTTGGAGGTGTAGACCCCCCAAATATTTGACGGACATACATCCGTCAAATATTTTGGAGGTGTAGACCCCCCAAATATTTGACGGACATACATCCGTCAAATATTTTGGAGGTGTAGACCCCCCAAATATTTGACGGACATACATCCGTCAAATATTTTGGGGGTGTAGACCCCCCAAATATTTGATGGACATACACCCGTCAAATATTTCGGGGGTGTAGACCCCCGAAATATTTGACGGACATACATCCGTCAAATATTTTGGATATGTAGACCCCCCAAATATTTGACGGACATACATCCGTCAAATATTTTTGGGGTGTAGACGGCCCAAATATTTGACGGACATACATCCGTCAAATATTTTGGAGGTGTAGACCCCCCAAATATTTGACGGACATACATCCGTCAAATATTTTGGGGGTGCAGACCCCCCCAAATATTTGACGGACATACATCCGTCAAATGTTTTGGAGGTGTAGACCCCCCAAATATTTGACGGACATACATCCGTCAATCTTTTTGGAGCTGTAGACCCCCCAAATATTTGAAGGACATACATCCGTCAAATATTTTGGAGGTGTAGACCCCCCAAATATTTGACGGACATGCATCCGTCAAATATTTTGGAGGTGTAGACCCCCCAAATATTTTACAGACATACATCTGTCAAACATTTTGGAGGTGTAGACCCCCCAAATATTTGACGGACATACATCCATCAAATATTTTGGGGGTGTAGACCCCCCAAATATTTGACGGACATGCATCCGTCAATTATTTTGGGGGTGTAGACCCCCCAAATATGTGACGGACATACATCCGTCAAATATTTTGGAGGTGTAGACCCCCCAAATATTTGACGGACATACATCGGTCGAATATGTTTTGGGGGTGTAGGCCCCCCAAATATTTGACGGACATACATCTGTCAAATATTTTGGAGATGTAGACCCCCCAAATATTTTACAGACATACATCTGCCACTTATTTTGGAGGTGTAGACCCCCCAAATATTTGACAGACATACATCCGTCAAATTTTTTTCGGGTGTAGACCCCCCAAATATTTGACGGACATACATCCGTCAAATATTTTGGAGCCGGAGACCCCCCAAATATTTGACGGACATACATCCGTCAAATATTTTGGGGGTGTAGACCCCCCGAATATTTGACGGACATACATCCGTCAAATATGTTTCGGGGATGTAGACCCCCCAAATATTTGACGGACATACATCCGTCAAATATTTTGGAGGTGTAGACCCCCCAAATATTTGACGGACATGCATCCGTCAAATATTTTCGGGGTGTAGACCCCCCAAATATTTGACGGACATACATCCGTCAAATATTTTGGAGGTGTAGACCCCCCAAATATTTGATGGACATACATCCGTCAATTATTTTGGGGGTGTAGACCCCCCAAATGTGTGACGGACATACATCCGTCAAATATTTTGGAGGTGTAGACCCCCCAAATATTTGACGGACATACACCGGTCGAATATGTTTTGGGGGTGTAGTCCCCCCAAATATTTGACGGACATACATCTGTCAAATATTTTGGAGGTGTAGACCCCCCAAATATTTGACGGACATACATCCGTCAAATTTTTTCGGGTGTAGACCCCCCAAATATTTGACGGACATACATCCGTCAAATATTTTGGAGCTGGAGACCCCCCAAATATTTGACGGACATACATCCGTCAAATATTTTGGGGGTGTAGACCCCCCGAATATTTGACGGACATACATCCGTCAAATATTTTCGAGGTGTAGACCCCCCAAATATTTGACGGACATACATCCGTCCAATATTTTGGAGGTGTAGACCCCCCAAATATTTGACGGACATACATCCGTCAAATGTTTTGGAGGTGTAGACCCCCCAAATATTTGACGGACATACATCCGTCAAATATTTTGGAGGTGTAGACCCCCCAAATATTTGACGGACATACATCCGTCAAATATTTTGGAGGTGTAGACCCCCCAAATATTTGACGGACATACATCCGTCAAATATTTTCGAGGTGTAGACCCCCCAAATATTTGACGGACATACATCTGTCCAATATTTTGGAGGTGTAGACCCCCCAAATATTTGACGCACATACATCCGTCAAATATTTTGGGGGTGTAGACCCCCCAAATATTTGATGGACATACATCCGTCAAATATTTCGGGGGTGTAGACCCCCGAAATATTTGACGGACATACATCCGTCAAATATTTTGGATGTGTAGACCCCCCAAATATTTGACGGACATGCATCCGTCAAATATTTTCGGGGTGTAGACCCCCCAAATATTTGACGGACATACATCCGTCAAATATTTTGGAGGTGTAGACCCCCCAAATATTTGATGGACATACATCCGTCAATTATTTTGGGGGTGTAGACCCCCCAAATGTGTGACGGACATACATCCGTCAAATATTTTGGAGGTGTAGACCCCCCAAATATTTGACGGACATACACCGGTCGAATATGTTTTGGGGGTGTAGTCCCCCCAAATATTTGACGGACATACATCTGTCAAATATTTTGGAGGTGTAGACCCCCCAAATATTTGACGGACATACATCCGTCAAATTTTTTCGGGTGTAGACCCCCCAAATATTTGACGGACATACATCCGTCAAATATTTTGGAGCTGGAGACCCCCCAAATATTTGACGGACATACATCCGTCAAATATTTTGGGGGTGTAGACCCCCCGAATATTTGACGGACATACATCCGTCAAATATGTTTCGGGGATGTAGACCCCCCAAATATTTGACGGACATACATCCGTCAAATATTTTGGAGGTGTAGACCCCCCAAATATTTGACGGACATGCATCCGTCAAATATTTTCGGGGTGTAGACCCCCCAAATATTTGACGGACATACATCCGTCAAATATTTTGGAGGTGTAGACCCCCCAAATATTTGATGGACATACATCCGTCAATTATTTTGGGGGTGTAGACCCCCCAAATGTGTGACGGACATACATCCGTCAAATATTTTGGAGGTGTAGACCCCCCAAATATTTGACGGACATACACCGGTCGAATATGTTTTGGGGGTGTAGTCCCCCCAAATATTTGACGGACATACATCTGTCAAATATTTTGGAGGTGTAGACCCCCCAAATATTTGACGGACATACATCCGTCAAATTTTTTCGGGTGTAGACCCCCCAAATATTTGACGGACATACATCCGTCAAATATTTTGGAGCTGGAGACCCCCCAAATATTTGACGGACATACATCCGTCAAATATTTTGGGGGTGTAGACCCCCCGAATATTTGACGGACATACATCCGTCAAATATTTTCGAGGTGTAGACCCCCCAAATATTTGACGGACATACATCCGTCCAATATTTTGGAGGTGTAGACCCCCCAAATATTTGACGGACATACATCCGTCAAATGTTTTGGAGGTGTAGACCCCCCAAATATTTGACGGACATACATCCGTCAAATATTTTGGAGGTGTAGACCCCCCAAATATTTGACGGACATACATCCGTCAAATATTTTGGAGGTGTAGACCCCCCAAATATTTGACGGACATACATCCGTCAAATATTTTCGAGGTGTAGACCCCCCAAATATTTGACGGACATACATCTGTCCAATATTTTGGAGGTGTAGACCCCCCAAATATTTGACGCACATACATCCGTCAAATATTTTGGGGGTGTAGACCCCCCAAATATTTGATGGACATACATCCGTCAAATATTTCGGGGGTGTAGACCCCCGAAATATTTGACGGACATACATCCGTCAAATATTTTGGATGTGTAGACCCCCCAAATATTTGACGGACATGCATCCGTCAAATATTTTCGGGGTGTAGACCCCCCAAATATTTGACGGACATACATCCGTCAAATATTTTGGAGGTGTAGACCCCCCAAATATTTGATGGACATACATCCGTCAATTATTTTGGGGGTGTAGACCCCCCAAATGTGTGACGGACATACATCCGTCAAATATTTTGGAGGTGTAGACCCCCCAAATATTTGACGGACATACACCGGTCGAATATGTTTTGGGGGTGTAGTCCCCCCAAATATTTGACGGACATACATCTGTCAAATATTTTGGAGGTGTAGACCCCCCAAATATTTGACGGACATACATCCGTCAAATTTTTTCGGGTGTAGACCCCCCAAATATTTGACGGACATACATCCGTCAAATATTTTGGAGCTGGAGACCCCCCAAATATTTGACGGACATACATCCGTCAAATATTTTGGGGGTGTAGACCCCCCGAATATTTGACGGACATACATCCGTCAAATATTTTCGAGGTGTAGACCCCCCAAATATTTGACGGACATACATCCGTCCAATATTTTGGAGGTGTAGACCCCCCAAATATTTGACGGACATACATCCGTCAAATGTTTTGGAGGTGTAGACCCCCCAAATATTTGACGGACATACATCCGTCAAATATTTTGGAGGTGTAGACCCCCCAAATATTTGACGGACATACATCCGTCAAATATTTTGGAGGTGTAGACCCCCCAAATATTTGACGGACATACATCCGTCAAATATTTTCGAGGTGTAGACCCCCCAAATATTTGACGGACATACATCTGTCCAATATTTTGGAGGTGTAGACCCCCCAAATATTTGACGCACATACATCCGTCAAATATTTTGGGGGTGTAGACCCCCCAAATATTTGATGGACATACATCCGTCAAATATTTCGGGGGTGTAGACCCCCGAAATATTTGACGGACATACATCCGTCAAATATTTTGGATGTGTAGACCCCCCAAATATTTGACGGACATACATCCGTCAAATATTTTTGGGGTGTAGACGGCCCAAATATTTGACGGACATACATCCGTCAAATATTTTGGAGGTGTAGACCCCCCAAATATTTTACAGACATACATCTGTCAAATATTTTGGAGGTGTAGACCCCCCAAATATTTGACGGACATACATCCGTCAAATATTTTGGGGGTGTAGACCCCCCCAAATATTTGACGGACATACATCTGTCAAATGTTTTGGAGGTGTAGACCCCCGAAACATTTGACGGACATACATCCGTCAAACATTTTGGAGCTGTAGACCCCCCAAATATTTGACGGACATACATCCGTCAAATATTTTGGAGGTGTAGACCCCCCAAATATTAGACGGACATGCATCCGTCAAATATTTTGGAGGTGTAGACCCCCCAAATATTTTACAGACATACATCTGTCAAACATTTCGGAGGTGTAGACCCCCCAAATATTTGACGGACATACATCGGTCAAATATTTTGGATCTGTAGACCCCCAAAATATTTGACGGACATACATCCGTCAATTATTTTGGGGGTGTAGACCCCCCAAATATGTGACGGACATACATCCGTCAAATATTTTGGAGGTGTAGACCCCCCAAATATTTGACGGACATACATCGGTCAAATATTTTTTGGGGGTGTAGACCCCCCAAATATTTGACGGACATACATCTGTCAAATATTTTGGAGGTGTAGACCCCCCAAATATTTTACAGACATACATCTGCCAATTATTTTGGAGGTGTAGACCCCCCAAATATTTGACGGACATACATCCGTCAATTTTTTTTGGGGTGTAGACCCCCCAAATATTTGACGGACATACTTCCGTCAAATATTTTGGAGCTGGAGACCCCCCAAATATTTGACGGACATACATCCGTCAAATATTTTGGGGGTGTAGACCCCCCGAACATTTGACGGACATACATCCGTCAAATATGTTTTGGAGGTGTAGACCCCCCAAATATTTGACGGACATGCATCCGTCAAATATTTTGCGGGTGTAGACCCCCCAAATATTTGACGGACATACATCCGTCAAATGTTTGGGAGCTGGAGACCCCCCAAATATTTGACGGACATACATCCGTCAGATATTTTGGGGGTGTAGACCCCCCAAATATTTGACGGACATACATCCGTTAAATATTTTGCATGTGCAGACCCCCCAAATATTCGACGGACATACATCCGTCAAATATTTTGGGGCTGTAGACCCCCCGAACATTTGACGGACATACATCCGTCAAATATGTTTTTGGGGTGTAGACCCCTCAAATATTTGACGGACATACATCCGTCAAATGTTTTGGAGGTGTAGACCCCCCAAATATTTGACGGACATGCATCCGTCAAATATTTTGCGGGTGTAGACCCCCCAAATATTTGACGGACATACATCCGTCAAATGTTTGGGAGCTGGCGACCCCCCAAATATTTGACGGACATACATCCGGCAAATATTTTGGGGGTGTTGGACCCCAAATATTTGACGGTCATACATCCGTCAAATATTTTGGGGGTGTAGACCCCCCAAATATTTGACGGACATACATCCGTTAAATATTTTGGATGTGCAGACCCCCCAAATATTTGACGGACATACATCCGTCAAATATTTTGGAGGTGTAGACCCCCCAAATATTTGACGGACATACATCCGTCAAATATTTTGGAGGTGTAGACCCCCCAAATATTTGACGGACATACATCCGTCAAATATTTTCGAGGTGTAGACCCCCCAAATATTTGACGGACATACATCTGTCCAATATTTTGGAGGTGTAGACCCCCCAAATATTTGACGGACATACATCCGTCAAATATTTTGGGGGTGTAGACCCCCCAAATATTTGATGGACATACATCCGTCAAATATTTCGGGGGTGTAGACCCCCGAAATATTTGACGGACATACATCCGTCAAATATTTTGGATGTGTAGACCCCCCAAATATTTGACGGACATACATCCGTCAAATATTTTTGGGGTGTAGACGGCCCAAATATTTGACGGACATACATCCGTCAAATATTTTGGAGGTGTAGACCCCCCAAATATTTTACAGACATACATCTGTCAAATATTTTGGAGGTGTAGACCCCCCAAATATTTGACGGACATACATCCGTCAAATATTTTGGAGGTGTAGACCCCCCAAATATTTGACGGACATGCATCCGTCAAATATTTTGGAGGTGTAGACCCCCCAAATATTTACAGACATACATCTGTCAAACATTTCGGAGGTGTAGACCCCCCAAATATTTGACGGACATACATCGGTCAAATATTTTGGATGTGTAGACCCCCAAAATATTTGACGGACATACATCCGTCAATTATTTTGGGGGTGTAGACCCCCCAAATATGTGACGGACATACATCCGTCAAATATTTTGGAGGTGTAGACCCCCCAAATATTTGACGGACATACATCGGTCAAATATGTTTTGGGGGTGTAGACCCCCCAAATATTTGACGGACATACATCTGTCAAATATTTTGGAGGTGTAGACCCCCCAAATATTTCACAGACATACATCTGCCAATTATTTTGGAGGTGTAGACCCCCCAAATATTTGACGGACATACATCCGTCAATTTTTTTTGGGGTGTAGACCCCCCAAATATTTGACGGACATACTTCCGTCAAATATTTTGGAGCTGGAGACCCCCCAAATATTTGACGGACATACATCCGTCAAATATTTTGGGGGTGTAGACCCCCCGAACATTTGACGGACATACATCCGTCAAATATGTTTTGGGGGTGTAGACCCCCCAAATATTTGACGGACATACATCCGTCAAATGTTTTGGAGGTGTAGACCCCCCAAATATTTGACGGACATGCATCCGTCAAATATTTTGCGGGTGTAGACCCCCCAAATATTTGACGGACATACATCCGTCAAATGTTTGGGAGATGTAGACCCCCCAAATATTTGACGGACATACATCCGTCAAATATTTTGGGGGTGTAGACCCCCCAAATATTTGACGGTCATACATCCGTCAAATATTTTGGGGGTGTAGACCCCCCAAATATTTGACGGACATACATCCGTTAAATATTTTGGATGTGCAGACCCCCCAAATATTCGACGGACATACATCCGTCATATATTTTTGGAGGTGTAGACCCCCCAAATATTTTACAGACATACATCTGTCAAATGGTTTGGGGGTGTACACCCCCCCAAATATTTGACGGATATACATCCGTCAAATATTTTGGGGGTGTAGACCCCCCGAACATTTGACGGACATACATCCGTCAAATATGTTTTGGGGGTGTAGACCCGCCAAATATTTGACGGACATACATCCGTCAAATGTTTTGGAGGTGTAGACCCCCCAAATATTTGACGGACATACATCCGTCAAATATTTTGCGGGTGTAGACCCCCCAAATATTTGACGGACATACATCCGTCAAATGTTTGGGAGCTGGAGACCCCCCAAATATTTGACGGACATACATCCGTCAAATATTTTGGGGGTGTAGACCCCCCAAATATTTGACGGACATACATCCGTTAAATATTTTCCATGTGCAGACCCCCCAAATATTCGACGGACATACATCCGTCAAATATTTTGGGGCTGTAGACCCCCCGAACATTTGACGGACATACATCCGTCAAATATGTTTTGGGGGTGTAGACCCCTCAAATATTTGACGGACATACATCCGTCAAATGTTTTGGAGGTGTAGACCCCCCAAATATTTGACGGACATGCATCCGTCAAATATTTTGCGGGTGTAGACCCCCCAAATATTTGACGGACATACATCCGTCAAATGTTTGGGAGCTGGCGACCCCCCAAATATTTGACGGACATACATCCGGCAAATATTTTGGGGGTGTTGGACCCCAAATATTTGACGGACATACATCCGTTAAATATTTTGGATGTGCAGACCCCCCAAATATTTGACGGACATACATCCGTCAAATATTTTGGGGGTGTAGACCCCCCAAATATTTGACGGACATACATCCGTCAAATATTTTTGGGGTGTAGACCCCCCAAATATTTGACGGACATACATCTGTCAAATATTTTGGAGGTGTAGACCCCCCAAATATTTTACAGACATACATCTGTCAAATATTTTGGAGGTGTAGACCCCCCAAATATTTGACGGACATACATCCGTCAAATATTTTGGAGGTGTAGACCCCCCAATCATTTGACGGACATGCATCCGTCAAATATTTTGGAGGTGTAGACCCCCCAAACATTTTACAGACATACATCTGTCAAATATTTTGGAGGTGTAGACCCCCCAAATATTTGACGGAAATACATCCGTGAAATATTTTGGGGGTGTAGACCCCCCAAATATTTGACGGACATACATCCGTCAAATGTTTTTGGGGTGTAGACCCCCCAAATATTTGACGGACATGCATTGGTCAAATATGTTTTGGGGGTGTAGACCCCCTAAAATATTTGACGGACATACATCTGTCAAATATTTTGGAGGTTTAGACCCCCCAAATATTTTACAAACATACATCTGTCAATTGATTTGGAGGTGTAGACCCCCCAAATATTTGACGGACATACATCCGTCAATTATTTTCGGGGTGTAGACCCCCCAAATATGTGACGGACATACATCCGTCAAATGTTTTGGACGTGTAGACCCCCCAAATATTTGACATACATGCATCGGTCAAATATGTTTTGGGGGTGTAGGCCCCCCAGATATTTGACGGACATACATCTGTCAAATATTTTGGAGGTGTAGACCCCCCAAATATTTTACAGACATACATCTGTCAATTATTTTGGAGGTGTAGACCCCCCACATATTTGACGGACATACATCCGTCAAATATTTTGGAGGTGTAGACCCCCCAAATATTTGACGGACATACATCCGTCAATTATTTTGGAGGTGTAGATCCCCAAATATTTGACGGACATACCTCCGTCAATTATTTTGGAGGTGTAGACCCCCCAAATATTTGACGGACATACATCCGTCAAATATTTTGGAGGTGTAGACCCCCCAAATATTTGACGGACATGCTTCCGTCAAATATTTCGGAGGTGTAGACCCTCCAAATATTTGACGGACATACATCCGTCAATTATTTTGGAGCTATAGACCCCCCAAATATTGGACGGACATACATCCATCAAATATTTTGGGGGTGTAGACCCCCCAAATATTTGACGGACATACATCCGTCAAGTATTTTGGAGGTGTAGACCCCCCCAAATATTTGACGGACATACATCCGTCAAATATTTTGGGGGTGTAGACCCCCCAAATATTTGACGGACATACATCCGTCAAGTATTTTGGAGGTGTAGACCCCCCAAATATCTGACGGACATACATCCGTCAAATATTTTGGGGGTGTAGACCCCCCAAACATTTGACGGACATACATCCGTCAAATATGTTTTGGGGGTGTAGACCCCCCAAATATTTGACGAACATACATCTGTCAAATATTTTGGAGGTTTAGACCCCCCCAAATATTTTACAGACATACATCTGTCAATCATTATGGGGGTGTAGACCCCCCAAGTATTTGATGGATGTACATCCGTCAAATATTTCCGGGCTGTAGAGCCCCAAAATATTTGATGGACATACCTCCGTCAAATATTTTGGATGTGTAGACCCCCCAAATATTTGACGGACATACATCCGTCAATTTTTTTGGGGGTGTAGACAGCCCAAATATTTGACGGACATACATCCTTCGAATATTTTGGAGGTGTAGACCCCCCAAATATTTTACAGACATATATCTGTCAAATATTTTGGAGGTGTAGACCCCCCAAATATTTTACAGACATACATCTGTCAAATATTTTGGAGGTGTAGACCCCCCAAATATTTGACGGACATACATCCGTCAAATCTTTTGGAGGTGTAGACCCCCCCAAATATTTGACGGACATACATCCGTCAAATCTTTTGGAGGTGTAGACCCCCCAAATATTTGACGGACATACATCCGTCAAATATTTTGGAGGTGTAGACCCCCCAAATATTTGATGGACATGCATCCGTCAAATATTTTGGAGGTGTAGACCCCCCAAATATTTTACAGACATACATCTGTCAAACATTTTGGAGGTGTGAACCCCCCAAATATTTGACAGACATACATCCGTCAAATATTTTCGGGGTGTAGACCCCCCAAATATTTGACGGACATACATCCGCCAAATATTTAGGGGGTGTAGACCCCCCAAATATTTGACGGACATACATCCGTCCATTATTTTGGGGGTGTAGACCCCCCAAATATGTGACGGACATACATCCGTCAAATATTTTGGAGGTGTAGACCCCCCAAATATTTGACGGACATACATCGGTCAAATATGTTTTGGGGGTGTAGACCCCCCAAATATTTGACGGACATACATCTGTCAAATATTTTGGACGTGTAGACCCCCCAAATATTTTACAGACATACATCTGTCAATTATTTTGGAGGTGTAGACCCCCCAAATATTTGACGGACATACATCCGTCAAATTTTTTTGGGGTGTAGACCCCCCAAATATTTGACGGACATACATCCGTCAAATATTTTGGGGGTGTAGACCCCCCAAATATTTGACGGACATGCATCCGTCAAATATTTTGGGGGTGTAGACCCCCCAAATATTTGACGGACATACACCTGTCAAATATTTTGGAGGTGTAGACCCCCCAAATATTTTACAGACATACATCTGTCAATTATTTTGGAGGTGTAGACCCCCCAAATCTTTGACGGACATACATCTGTCAAATATTTTGGAGGTGTAGACCCCCCACATATTTGACGGACATACATCCGTCAATTTTTTTGGAGGTGTAGATCCTCAAATATTTGACGGACATACATCCAATAATAATTCTGGAGGTGTAGACCCCCCAAAATATTTGACGGACATACATCCGTCAAATATTTTGGAGGTGTAGACCCCCCAAATATTTGACGGACATACAAATGTCAATTATTTCGGAGTTATAGACTCCCTAAATATTGGACGGACATACATCTGTCAAATATTTTCGGAGTGTAGACCCCCCAAATATTTGACGGACATACATCCGTCAAATATTTTTGGGGTGTAGACCCCCCAAATATTTGACGGACATACGTCCGTCAAGTATTTTGGAGGTGTAGACCCCCCCAAATATCTGACGGACATACATCCGTCAAATATTTTCGGGGTGTAGACCCCCCAAATATTTGACGGACATACATCCGTCAATTATTTTGGAGGTGTAGACCCCCCCAAATATTTGACGGACATACATCCGTCAAATATTTTCGGGGGCCAGACCCCCCAAATATTTGACGGACATACATCTGTCAAATTTTTTCGCGGTGTAGACCGCCCAAATATTTGACGGACATACTGCCGTCAAATATTTTGGAGGTCTAAGCCCCCCAAGTATTTGACGGACATACATCCGTCAAATATTTTGGAGGTGTAGACCCCCCAAATATTTGACGGACGTAAATCCGTCAATTATTTTGGAGGTGTAGACTCCCAAATATTTGACGGACATACATCCGTCAATTATTTTGGAGGTGTAGACCCCCCAAATATTTGAAGGACATGCATCCGTCAAATATTTTGGAGGTGTAGACCCCCCAAATATTTGACGGACATACATCCGTCAATTTTTTGGAGGTGTAGACCCCCCAAATATTTGACGGACATACATCCGTCAATTATTTCGGAGGTGTAGACCCCCCAAATATTTGACGGACATGCATCCGTCAAATATTTTGGAGGTGTAGACCCCCCAAATATTTGACGGACATACATCGGTCAAATTTGTTTTGGGGGTGTAGACCCCCCAGATATTTGACGGACATACATCTGTCAAATATT
This sequence comes from Eutreptiella sp. 'Long Island Sound 2002', assembly GCA_964036045.1. Classification (NCBI taxonomy): domain Eukaryota; phylum Euglenozoa; class Euglenophyceae; order Eutreptiales; family Eutreptiaceae; genus Eutreptiella; species Eutreptiella sp. 'Long Island Sound 2002'. The sequence goes on from OZ038380.1 coordinate 57,782,601, forward strand.
TTGGAGGTGTAGACCCCCCAAACATTTTACAGACATACATCTGTCAATTTTTTTGGAGGTGTAGACCCCCCAAATATTTGACGGACATACATCCGTCAAATATTTTGGAGGTGTAGACGCCCCACATATTTGACGGACATACATCCGTCACTTATTTTGGAGGTGTAGACCCCCCAAATATTTGACGGACATACATCCGTCAAATATTTTGGAGGTGTAGACCCCCCAAATATTTGACGGACATACATCCGTCAAATATTTTGGAGGTGTAGACCCCCCAAATATTTGACGGACATACATCCGTCAATTATTTTGGAGTTATAGACCCCCTAAATATTGGACGGACATACATCCATCAAATATTTTCGGAGTGTAGACCCCCCAAATATTTGACGGACATACATCTGTCAAGTATTTTGCAGGTGTAGACCCCCCCAAATATTTGACGGACATACATCCGTCAAATATTTTCGGGGTGTAGACCCCCCAAATATTTGACGGACATACATCCGTCAATTTTTTTTTGGGGTGTAGACCCCCCAAATATTTGACGGACATACATCTGTCAAATATTTTGGAGGTGTAGACCGCCCAAATATTTGACGGACATACATCCGTCAAATATTTTGGAGGTGTAGGCCCCCCAAATATTTGACGGACATACATCCGTCAAACATTTTGGAGGTGTAGACTCCCAAATATTTGACGGACATACATCCGTCAAATATTTTGGAGGTGTAGACCCCCCAAATATTTGACGGACATACATCCGTCAATTATTTTGGAGGTGTAGACCCCCCCAAATATTTGACGGACATACATCCGTCAAATATTTTCGGGGGCCAGACCCCCCAAATATTTGACGGACATACATCCGTCAAATATGTTTTGGGGGTGTAGACCCCCCAAATATTTGACGGACATACATCTGTCAAATTTTTTCGCGGTGTAGACCGCCCAAATATTTGACAGACATACTGCCGTCAAATATTTTGGAGGTTCAAGCCCCCCAAGTATTTGACGGACATACATCCGTCAAATATTTTGGAGGTGTAGACCCCCCAAATATTTGACGGACGTAAATCCGTCAATTATTTTGGAGGTGTAGACTCCCAAATATTTGACGGACATACATCCGTCAATTATTTTGGAGGTGTAGACCCCCCAAATATTTGAAGGACATGCATCCGTCAAATATTTTGGAGGTGTAGACCCCCCAAATATTTGACGGACATACATCCGTCAATTTTTTGGAGGTGTAGACCCCCCAAATATTTGACGGACATACATCCGTCAATTATTTTGGAGGTGTAGACCCCCCAAATATTTGACGGACATGCATCCGTCAAATATTTTGGAGGTGTAGACCCCCCAAATATTTGACGGACATACATCGGTCAAATTTGTTTTGGGGGTGTAGACCCCCCAGATATTTGACGGACATACATCTGTCAAATATTTTGGAGGTGTAGACCCCCCAAACATTTTACAGACATACATCTGTCAATTATTTTGGAGGTGTAGACCCCCCAAATATTTGACGGACATACATCCGTCAAATATTTTGGAGGTGTAGACCCCCCACATATTTGACGGACATACATCCGTCACTTATTTTGGAGGTGTAGACCCCCCAAATATTTGACGGACATACATCCGTCAAATATTTTGGAGGTGTAGACCCCCCAAATATTTGACGGACATACATCCGTCAAATATTTTGGAGGTGTAGACCCCCCAAATATTTGACGGACATACATCCGTCAATTATTTTGGAGTTATAGACCCCCTAAATATTGGACGGACATACATCCATCAAATATTTTCGGAGTGTAGACCCCCCAAATATTTGACGGACATACATCTGTCAAGTATTTTGCAGGTGTAGACCCCCCCAAATATTTGACGGACATACATCCGTCAAATATTTTCGGGGTGTAGACCCCCCAAATATTTGACGGACATACATCCGTCAATTTTTTTTTGGGGGTGTAGGCCCCCCAAATATTTGACGGACATACATCCGTCAAACATTTTGGAGGTGTAGACTCCCAAATATTTGACGGACATACATCCGTCAAATATTTTGGAGGTGTAGACCCCCCAAATATTTGACAGACATGCATCCGTCAAATATTTTGGAGGTGTAGACCCCCCAAATATTTGACGGACATACATCCGTCAATTATTTTGGAGGTGTAGACCCCCAAAATATTTGACGGACATACATCCGTCAATTATTTTGGAATTATAGACCGCCCAAAACATTTGACGGACATACATCCGTCAAATATTTTGGAGGTGTAGACCCCCCAAATATTTGACAGACATACATCCGTCAAATATTTTTGGGGTGTAGACCCCCCAAATATTTGACGGACATACATCCGTCAATTATTTTGGAGGTTCAGACACCCCAAATATTTGACGGACATACATCTGTCAAATATTTTGGAGGTGTAGACCCCCCAAATATTTGACGGACATACATCCGTCAAATATTTTGGGGGTGTAAACCCCCCAAATATTTGACGGACATGCATCCGTCAAATATTTTGGAGGTGTAGATCCCCCAAATATTTGACGGACATACATCCGCCAAATATTTTGGGGGTCTAAACCCCCCAAATATTTGACGGACATACATCCGTCAAATATTTTGGGGGTGTAGACCCCCCAAATATTTGACGGACATACATCCGTCAAACATTTTGGAGGTGTAGACCCCCCAAATATTGGACGGACATATATCCATCAAATATTTTGGGGGTGTAGACCCCCCAAATATTTGACGGACATACATCTGTCAAATATTTTGGAGGTGTAGACCCCCAAAATATTTGACGGACATACATCCGTCAATTATTTTGGAATTATAGACCGCCCAAAACATTTGACGGACATACATCCGTCAAATATTTTGGAGGTGTAGACCCCCCAAATATTTGACAGACATACATCCGTCAAATATTTTTGGGGTGTAGACCCCCCAAATATTTGACGGACATACATCCGTCAATTATTTTGGAGGTTCAGACACCCCAAATATTTGACGGACATACATCTGTCAAATATTTTGGAGATGTAGACCCCCCAAATATTTGACGGACATACATCCGTCAAATATTTTGGGGGTGTAAACCCCCCAAATATTTGACGGACATGCATCCGTCAAATATTTTGGAGGTGTAGATCCCCCAAATATTTGACGGACATACATCCGCCAAATATTTTGGGGGTCTAAACCCCCCAAATATTTGACGGACATACATCCGTCAAATATTTTGGGGGTGTAGACCCCCCAAATATTTGACGGACATACATCCGTCAAACATTTTGGAGGTGTAGACCCCCCCAATATTTGACGGACATACATCCGTCAAATATTTTTGGGGTGTAGACCCCCCAAATATTTGACGGACATACATCCGTCAAATATTTTGGAGGTGTAGACCCCCCAAATATTTGACGGACATACATCTGTCAAATATTTTGGAGGTGTAGACCGCCCAAATATTTGACGGACATATATCCGTCAAATATTTTGGAGGTGTAGGCCCCCCAAATATTTGACGGACATACATCCGTCACACATTTTGGAGGTGTAGACTCCCAAATATTTGACGGACATACATCCGTCAAATATTTTGGAGGTGTAGACCCCCCAAATATTTGACAGACATACATCCGTCAAATATTTTGGAGGTGTAGACCCCCCAAATATTTGACGGACATACATCCGTCACATATTTTGGAGGTGTAGACCCCCCAAATATTTGACGGACATACATCTGTCAAATATTTTGGAGGTGTAGACCCCCCAAATATTTGACGGACATACATCCGTCAAATATTTTGGAATTATAGACCCCCGAAATATTGGACGGACATATATCCATCAAATATTTTGGGGGTGTAGACCCCCCAAATATTTGACGGACATACATCCGTCACATATTTTGGAGGTGTAGACCCCCAAATATTTGACGGACATACATCCGTCACATATTTTGGAGGTGTAGACCCCCAAAATATTTGACGGACATACATCCGTCAATTATTTTGGAATTATAGACTCCCCAAAACATTTGACGGACATACATCTGTCAAATATTTTGGAGGTGTGGACCCCCCAAATATTTGACAGACATACATCCGTCAAATATTTTGGAATTATAGACCCCCGAAATATTGGACGGACATATATCCATCAAATATTTTGGGGGTGTAGACCCCCCAAATATTTGACGGACATATATCCGTCACATATTTTGGAGGTGTAGACCCCCCAAATATTTGACGGACATACATCCGTCACATATTTTGGAGGTGTAGACTCTCCAAAATATTTGACGGACATACATCCGTCAATTATTTTGGAATTATAGACTCCCCAAAACATTTGACGGACATACATCCGTCAAATATTTTGGAGGTGTAGACCCCCCAAATATTTGACAGACATACATCCGTCAAATATTTTTGGGGTGTAGACCCCCCAAATATTTGACGGACATACATCCGTCAATTATTTTGGAGGTTCAGACCCCCCAAATATTTGACGGACATACATCTGTCAAATATTTTGGAGGTGTAGACCCCCCAAATATTTGACGGACATACATCCGTCAAATATTTTGGGGGTGTAGACCCCCCAAATATTTGACGGACATGCATCCGTCAAATATTTTGGAGGTGTAGATCCCCCAAATATTTGACGGACATACATCCGCCAAATATTTGGGGGGTCTAGACCCCCCAAATATTTGACGGACATACATCCGTCAAATATTTTGGGGGTGTAGACCCCCCAAATATTTGACGGACATACATCCGTCAAACATTTTGGAGGTGTAGACCCCCCAAATATTTGACGGACATACATCCGTCGAATATTTTGGAGGTGTAGACCCCCCAAATATTTGACGGACATACATCTGTCAAATATTTTGGAGGTGTAGACCCCCCAAATATTTTACAGACATACATCTGTCAAATATTTTGGAGGTGTAGACCCCCCAAATATTTGACGGACATACATCCGTCAAATATTTTGGAGGTGTAGACCCCCCAAATATTTTACAGACATACATCTGTCAAATACTTTGGAGGTGTAGACCCCCCAAATATTTGACGGACATACATTCCTCAAATATTTTGGGGGTGTAGACCCCCCAAATATTTGACGGACATACATCCGTCAAACATTTTGGAGGTGTAGACCCCCCAAATATTTGACGGACATACATTCGTCAAATATTTTGGAGGTGTAGACCCCCCAAATATTTGACGGACATACATCTGTAAAATATTTTGGAGGTTTAGACCCCCCAAATATTTGACGGACATACATCCGTCAAATATTTTGGACGTGTAGACCCCCCAAATATTTTACAGACATACATCCGTCAATTATTTTGGAGGTGTAGACCCCCCAAATATTTGACGGACATACATCCGTCAAATATTTTGGAGGTGTAGACCCCCCAAATATTTGACGGACATACATCCGTCAAATATTTTGGAGGTGTAGACCCCCCAAATATTTGACGGACATACATCCGTCAAATATTTTGGTGGTGTAGACCCCCCAAATATTTGACGGACATACATCCGTCAAATATTCCGGGGGTGTAGAACCCCCAAATATTTGACGGACATACATCCGTCAAATTTTTTGGGGGTGTAAACCCCCCAAATATTTGACGGACATGCATCTGTCAAATATTTTGGAGGTGTAGACCCCCCAAATATTTGACGGACATGCATCTGTCAAATATTTTGGAGGTGTAGACCCCCCAAATATTTGACGGACATACATCTGTCAAATATTTTGGAGGTGTAGACCCCCCAAATATTTGACGGGCATACATCCGTCAAATATTTTGGGGGTGTAGACCCCCCCAAATATTTGACGGACATACATCCGTCAAATGTTTTGGAGGTGTAGACCCCCCAAATATTTGACGGACATACATCCGTCAAATATTTTGGGGGTGTAGACCCCCCAATTATTTGACGGACATGCATCTGTCAAATATTTTGGAGGTGTAGACCCCCCAAATATTTTACAGACATACATCTGTCAAATACTTTGGAGGTGTAGACCCCCCAAATATTTGACGGACATACATTCGTCAAATATTTTGGGGGTGTAGACCCCCCAAATATTTGACGCACATACATCCGTCAAACATTTTGGAGGTGTAGACCCCCCAAATATTTGACGGACATACATCCGTCAAATATTCCGGGGGTGTAGAACCCCCAAATATTTGACGGACATACATCCGTCAAATTTTTTTTGGGTGTAAACCCCCCAAATATTTGACGGACATGCATCTGTCAAATATTTTGGAGGTGTAGACCCCCCAAATATTTGACGGACATACATCCGTCAAATAATTTGGAGGTGTAGACCCCCCCAATATTTGACGGACATGCATCTGTCAAATATTTTGGAGGTGTAGACCCCCCAAATATTTGACGGACATACATCTGGCAAATATTTTGGAGGTGTAGACCCCCCAAATATTTGACGGGCATACATCCGTCAAATATTTTGGGGGTGTAGACCCCCCCAAATATTTGACGGACATACATCCGTCAAATGTTTTGGAGGTGTAGACCCCCCAAATATTTGACGGACATACATCCGTCCATTTTTTTGGAGCTGTAAACCCCCCAAACATTCGACGGACATACATCCGTCAAATATTTTGGGAGTGTAGACCCCCCAAATATTTGACGGACATACATCCGTCAAATATTTTGGAGGTGTAGACCCCCCAAATATTTGACGGACATGCATCCGTCAAATATTTTGCAGGTGTACACCCCCCAAATATTTGATGGACATACATCCGTCAAATATTTTGGTGGTGTAGACCCCCCAAATATTTTACAGACATACATCTGTCAAATATTTTGGAGGTGTAGACCCCCCAAATATTTGACGGACATACATCCGTCAAATACTTTGGGGGTGTAGACCCCCCAAATATTTGAGGGACATACATCCGTCAAATATTTTGGAGGTGTAGACCTGCCAAACATTTGACGGACATACATCCGTCAATTATTTTGGAGGTGTAGACCTCCCAAATATTTTACAGACATACATCCGTCAAATATTTTGGAGGTGTAGACCCCCCAAATATCTGACGGACATACATCCGTCAAATATTTTGGGGGTGCAGACCCCCCAAATATTTGACGGACATACATCTGTAAAATATTCTGGAGGTGTAGACCCCCCAAATATTTGACGGACATACATCCGTCAAATATTTTGGAGGCGTAGACCCCCCAAATTCTTGACGGACGTACATCCGCCAATTATTTTGGAGGTGTAGATCCCCAAATATTTGACAGACATACATCCGTCAAGTATTTTGGAGGTGTAGACCCCCCAAATATTTTACAGACATACATCTGTCAAATATTTTGGAGGTGTAGACCCCCCAAATATTTGACGGACATACATCCGTCAAATACTTTGGAGGTGTAGACCCCCCAAATATTTGAGGGACATACATCCGTCAAATAATTTGGAGGTGTAGACCCCCCAAATATTTGACGGACATACATCCGTCAATTATTTTGGAGGTGTAGACCCCCCAAGTATTTGACGGACATACATCCGTCAAGTATTTTGGAGGTGTAGACCCCCCAAATATTTTACAGACATACATCCGTCAAATACTTTGGGGGTGTAGACCCCCCAAATATTTGAGGGACATACATCTGTCAAATATTTTGGAGGTGTAGACCCCCGAAATTTTTGACGGACATACATGCGTCAAATATTTTGGAGGTGTAGACCCCCCAAATATTTGACGGACATACATCTGTCAAATATTTTGGAGGTGTAGACCCCCCAAATATTTTACAGACATACATCCGTCAAATATTTTGGAGGTGTAGACCCCCCAAATATTTGACGGACATACATCTGTCAAATATTTTGGGGGTGCAGACCCCCCAAATATTTGACGAACATACATCTGTCAAATATTTTGGAGGTGTAGACCCCCCAAATATTTGACGGACATACATCCGTCAAATATTTTGGAGGTGTAGACCCCCGAAATTTTTGACGGACATACATGCGTCAAATATTTTGGAGGCGTAGACCCCCTGAATTCTTGACGGACATACATCTGTCAATTATTTTGGAGGTGTAGATCCCCAAATATTTGACGGACATACATCCGTCAAGTATTTTGGAGGTGTAGACCCCCCAAATATTTGACGGACATACATCCGTCAAATATTTTGGAGGTGTAGACCCCCCAAATATTTGACGGACATACATCGGTCAAATATTTTGGAGGTGTAGACCCCCCAAATATTTACGGGACATACATCCGTCAATTATTTTCGAGTTATAGACCCCCCAAATATTGGACGGATTTACATCCATCAAATATTTTGGGGGTGTACACCCCCAAAATATTTGACGGACATACATCCGTCAAATATTTTGGAGGTTTAGACCCCCCAAATATTTGACGGACATACATCCGTCAAATATGTTTTGGGGCTGTAGACCCCCCAAATATTTGATGGACATACATCTGTCAAATATTTTGGAGGCATACACCCCCCAAATATTTGACGGACATACATCCGTCAATTATTTTGGAGGTGTAGACCCCCCAAATATTTGACGGACATACATCCGTCAAATATTTCGGGGGTGTAGACCCCCCAAATGTTTGACGGACATACATCCGTCCAATATGTTTTGGGGGTGTAGACCCCCCAAATGTTTGACGGACATACATCCGTCAATTATTTTGGAGGTGTAGACCCCCAAATATTTGACGGACATACATCCGTCAATTGTTCTGGAGGTGTAGACCCCCCAAATATTTGCCGGACATACATCGGTCAAATATTTTGGAGGTGTAGACCCCCCAAATATTTGAGGGACATGCATCCGTAAAATATTTTGGAGGCGTAGACCCCCCAAATATTTGACGGACATACATTCGTCAATTTTTTTGGAGTTGTAGACCCCTCAAATATTGGACAGACATACATCCCTCAAATATTTTGGGGGTGTAGACCCCCCAAATATTTGACGGACATACATCCGTCAAATATTTTGGAGGTGTAGACCCCCCAAATATGTGCCGGACATACATCCGTCAATTATTTTGGAGGTTGAGACCCCCCAAATATTTGACGGACATACATCCGTCAAATATTTTCGAGGTGTAGACCCCCCAAACATTTCACGGACATACATCTGTCAAATATTTTGGAGGTGACCACCCAAATATTTGACGGACATACATCTGTCAAATATTATGGAGATGTAGACCTCCCAAATATTTTGCGGACATACATCCGTCAAATATTTTGGAGGTGTAGACCCCCCCAAATATTTGACGGACATACATCCGCCAAATATTTTGGAGGTATAGACCCCCCAAATATTTGACGGACATACATCCGTCAAATATTTTGGAGGTGTAGACCCCCCAAATATTTGACGGACATACATCCATCAAATATTTTGGAGGTGTAGACCTCCCAAATATTTGACGGACATACAGCTGTCAAATATTTTGGAGGTGTAGACCCCCCAAACGTTTCACGGACATACATCTGTAAAATATTTTGGAGGTGTAGACCCCCCAAATATTTGACGGACATACATCCGTGAAATATTTTGGAGGTGTAGACCCTCCAAATGTTTAACGGACATACATCTGTCACTTATTTTGGAGGTGTAGACCCCCCAAATATTTGACGGACGTACATTCATCAAATATTTTGGGGGTGTAGACCCCCCAAATATTTGACGGACATACATCCGTCAAATATTTTCGAGGTGTAGACTCCCCAAACGTTTCCCGGACATACATCTGTAAAATATTTTGGAGGTGACCCCCCAAATATTTGACGGACATACATTCGTGAAATATTTTGGGGGTGTAAACCCCCCAAATATTTGACGGACATGCATCCGTCAAATATTTTGGAGGTGTAGACCACCCAAATATTTGACGGACATACATCCGTCAAATACTTTGGGGGTGTAGACCCCCCAAATGTTTGACGGACATACATCCGTCAAATATTTTGGAGGTGTAGACCCCCCCAAAAATTTGACGGACATACATCCGTCAAATATTTTGGAGGTGTAGACACCCCAAATATTTGACGGGCATACATCCGTGAAATATTTTGGAGGTGTAGACCCCCCACATATTTGACGGACATACATCCCTCAAATATTTTGGAGGTGTAGACCCCCCAAATACTTGACGGACATACACCCGTCAAATATTTTGGAGGTTTAGACCCCCCAAATATTTGACGGACATACATCTGTCAATTATTTTGGAGGTGTAGACCCCCCAAATATTTGACGGACATACATCCGTCAAATATTTTGGAGGTGTAGACCCCCCAAATAGTTGACGGACATACACCCGTCAAATATTTTGGGGGTGTAGACCCCCCAAATATTTGACGGACATACATCTGTCAAATATTTTGGAGGTGTAGACCCCCCAAATATTTGACGGACATACATCCGTCAAATATTTTGGAGGTGTAGACCCCCCAAATATTTGACGGACATACATCCGTCAAATATTTTGGAGGTGTAGACCCCCCAAATATTTGACGGACATACATCCGTCAAATATTTTGGAGGTGTAGACCCCCCAAATAGTTGACGGACATACACCCGTCAAATATTTTGGGGGTGTAGACCCCCCAAATATTTGACGGACATACAGCCGCCAACTATTTTGCAGGTGTAGACCCCTCAAATATTTGACGGACATACATCCGTCAAATATTTTGGAGGTGTAGACCCCCCAAATATTTGACGGACATACATGCGTCAAATATTTTGGGGGTGTAGACCCCACAAATATTTGACGGACATACATCCGTCAATTATTTTGGAGGTGTAGACCCCCTAAATATTTGACGGACATACATCCGTCAAATATTTTGGAGGTGTAGAGCCCCCATATAGTTGACGGACATACACCCGTCAAATATTTTGGGGGTGTAGACCCCCCAAATATTTGACGGACATACAGCCGTCAAATATTTTGGAGGTGTAGACCCCCCAAATATTTGACGGACATACATCCGTCAAATATTTTGGAGGTGTAGACCCCCCAAATATTTGACGGACATACATCCGTCAAATATTTTCGGGGTGTAAACCCCCCAAATATTTGACGGACATGCATCCGTCAAAGATTTTGGAGGTGTAGACCACCCAAATATTTGACGCACATACATCCGTCAAATTTTTTGGAGGTGTAGACCCCCCAAATATTCGACGGACATACATCCGTCAATTATTTTGGAGGTGTAGACCCCCCAAATATTTGACGGACATACATCCGTCAATCATTTTGGAGGTGTAGACCCCCCAAATATTTGACGGACGTACATCCGTCAATTATTTTGGAGTTATAGACCCCCCAAATATTTGACGGACATACATCCGTCAAATATTTTGGAGGTGTAGACCCCCCAAACATTTGACGGACATACATCCATCAAATATTTTTGGGGTGTAGACCCCCCAAATATTTGACGGACATACATCCGTCAAATATTTTGGAGGTGTAGACCCCCCAAATATTTTGACGGACATACATCCGTCAAATATTTTTGGGGTGTAGACCCCCCAAATATTTGACGGGATTACATCCGTCAAATATTTTGGGGCCGTAGACCCCCCAAATATTTGACGGACATACATCCGTCAAATATGGTTTCGGGGTGTAGACCCCCCAAATATTTGACGGACATACATCCGTCAAATATTTTGGAGGTGTAGACCCCCCAAATATTTTACAGACATACATCTGTCAATTTTTTTGGAGGTGTAGACCCCCCACATATTTGACGGACATACATCCGTCAAATAATTTGGGGGTGTAGACCCCCCAAATATTGGACGCACATACATCCGTCAAAAATTTCGGAGGTGTAGACCCCCCAAATATTTGACGGACATACATCCGTCAAATAATTTGGAGGTGTAGACCCCCCAAATATTTGACGGACATACATCCGTCAAATAATTTGGGGGTGTAGACCCCCCAAATATTGGACGCACATACATCCGTCAAATATTTTGGAGGTGTAGACCCCCCAAATATTTGACGGACATACATCTGTCAAATAATTTGGAGGTGTAGACCCCCCAAATATTTGACGGACGTACATCCGTCAATTATTTTGGAGTTATAGACCCCCCAAATATTGGATGGACATACATCCATCAAATATTTTGGGGGTGTAGACCCCCCAAATATTTGACGGACATACATCCGTCAAATATTTTGGAGGTGTAGACCCCCCAAACATTTGACGGACATACATCCATCAAATATTTTTGGGGTGTAGACCCCCCAAATATTTGACGGACATACATCGGTCAAATATTTTGGAGGTGTAGACCCCCCAAATATTTGAGGGACATACATCCGTCAATTTTTTTCGAGTTATAGACCCCCCAAATATTGGACGGATTTACATCCATCAAATATTTTGGGGGTGTACACCCCCAAAATATTTGACGGACATACATCCGTCAAATATTTTGGAGGTTTAGACCCCCCAAATATTTGACGGACATACATCCGTCAAATATGTTTTGGGGGTGTAGACCCCCCAAATATTTGATGGACATACATCTGTCAAATATTTTGGAGGCATACACCCCCCAAATATTTTACAGACATACATCTGTCAATTATTTTGGAGGTGTAGACCCCCCAAATATTTGACGGACATACATCCGTCAAATATTTCGGGGGTGTAGACCCCCCAAATGTTTGACGGACATACATCCGTCCAATATGTTTTGGGGGTGTAGACCCCCCAAATGTTTGACGGACATACATCCGTCAATTATTTTGGAGGTGTAGACCCCCAAATATTTGACGGACATACATCCGTCAATTGTTCTGGAGGTGTAGACCCCCCAAATATTTGCCGGACATACATCGGTCAAATATTTTGGAGGTGTAGACCCCCCAAATATTTGACGGACATACATCCGTCAAATATTTTCGAGGTGTAGACCCCCCAAACATTTCACGGACATACATCTGTCAAATATTTTGGAGGTGACCACCCAAATATTTGACGGACATACATCTGTCAAATATTATGGAGGTGTAGACCCCCCAAATATTTTGCGGACATACATCCGTCAAATATTTTGGAGGTGTAGACCCCCCCAAATATTTGACGGACATACATCCGCCAAATATTTTGGAGGTGTAGACCCCCCAAATATTTGACGGACATACATCCGTCAAATATTTTAGAGGTGTAGACCCCCCAAATATTTGACGGACATACATCCATCAAATATTTTGGAGGTGTAGACCTCCCAAATATTTGACGGACATACAGCTGTCAAATATTTTGGAGGTGTAGACCCCCCAAACGTTTCACGGACATACATCTGTAAAATATTTTGGGGGTGTAGACCCCCCAAATATTTGACGGATATACATCCGTGAAATATTTTGGAGGTGTAGACCCTCCAAATGTTTAACGGACATACATCTGTCACTTATTTTGGAGGTGTAGACCCCCCAAATATTTGACGGACGTACATTCATCAAATATTTTGGGGATGTAGACCCCCCAAATATTTGACGGACATAGTTCCGTCAAATATTTTCGAGGTGTAGACCCCCCAAACGTTTCCCGGACATACATCTGTAAAATATTTTGGAGGTGACCCCCCAAATATTTGACGGACATACATCCGTCAAATATTTTGGGGGTGTAAACCCCCCAAATATTTGACGGACATGCATCCGTCAAATATTTTGGAGGTGTAGACCACCCAAATATTTGACGGACATACATCCGTCAAATATTTTGGGGGTGTAGACCCCCCAAATGTTTGACGGACATACATCCGTCAAATATTTTGGAGGTGTAGACCCCCCGAAATATTTGACGGACATACATCCGTCAAATATTTTGGAGGTGTAGACACCCCAAATATTTGACGGGCATACATCCGTGAAATATTTTGGAGGTGTAGACCCCCCAAATATTTGACGGACATACATGCGTCAAATATTTTGGAGGTGTAGACCCCCCAAATATTTGACGGACATACATCCCTCAAATATTTTGGAGGTGTAGACCCCCCAAATACTTGACGGACATACACCCGTCAAATATTTTGGAGGTTTAGACCCCCCAAATATTTGACGGACATACATCTGTCAATTATTTTGGAGGTGTAGACCCCCCAAATATTTGACGGACATACATCCGTCAAATATTTTGGAGGTGTAGACCCCCCAAATAGTTGACGGACATACACCCGTCAAATATTTTGGGGGTGTAGACCCCCCAAATATTTGACGGACATACATCTGTCAAATATTTTGGAGGTGTAGACCCCCCAAATATTTGACGGACATACATCCGTCAAATATTTTGGAGGTGTAGACCCCCCAAATATTTGACGGACATACATCCGTCAAATATTTTGGAGATGTAGACCCCCCAAATATTTGACGGACATACATCCGTCAAATATTTTGGAGGTGTAGACCCCCCAAATAGTTGACGGACATACACCCGTCAAATATTTTGGGGGTGTAGACCCCCCAAATATTTGACGGACATACAGCCGCCAACTATTTTGCAGGTGTAGACCCCTCAAATATTTGACGGACATACATCCGTCAAATATTTTGGAGGTGTAGACCCCCCAAATATTTGACGGACATACATGCGTCAAATATTTTGGGGGTGTAGACCCCACAAATATTTGACGGACATACATCCGTCAATTATTTTGGAGGTGTAGACCCCCTAAATATTTGACGGACATACATCCGTCAAATATTTTGGAGGTGTAGAGCCCCCATATAGTTGACGGACATACACCCGTCAAATATTTTGGGGGTGTAGACCCCCCAAATATTTGACGGACATACAGCCGTCAAATATTTTGGAGGTGTAGACCCCCCAAATATTTGACGGACATACATCCGTCAAATATTTTGGAGGTGTAGACCCCCCAAATATTTGACGGACATACATCCGTCAAATATTTTCGGGGTGTAGACCCCACAAATATTTGACGGACATGCATCCGTCAAAGATTTTGGAGGTGTAGACCACCCAAATATTTGACGCACATACATCCGTCAAATTTTTTGGAGGTGTAGACCCCCCAAATATTTGACGGACATACATCCGTCAATTATTTTGGAGGTGTAGACCCCCCAAATATTTGACGGACATACATCCGTCAATCATTTTGGAGGTGTAGACCCCCCAAATATTTGACGGACGTACATCTGTCAATTATTTTGGAGTTATAGACCCCCAAAATATTGGATGGACATACATCCATCAAATATTTTGGGGGTGTAGACCCCCCAAATATTTGACGGACATACATCCGTCAAATATTTTGGAGGTGTAGACCCCCCAAACATTTGACGGACATACATCCATCAAATATTTTTGGGGTGTAGACCCCCGAAATATTTGACGGACATACATCCGTCAAATATTTTGGAGGTGTAGACCCCCCAAATATTTTGACGGACATACATCCGTCAATTATTTTCGAGTTATAGACCCCCCAAATATTGGACGGACATACATCCATCAAATATTTTGGGGGTGTAAACCCCCCAAATATTTGACGGACATACATCCGTCAAATATTTTGGAGGTGTACACCCCCCAAATATTTGACGGACATACATCCGTCAAATACTTTGGAGGTGTAGACCCCCCAAATATTTTACAGACATACATCTGTCAATTTTTTTGGAGGTGTAGACCCCCCAAATATTTGACGGACATACATCCGTCAGATAATTTTGGGGTGTAGACCCCCCAAATATTGGACGCACATACATCCGTCAAATATTTTGGAGGTGTAGACCCCCCAAATATTTGACGGACATACATCTGTCAAATAATTTGGAGGTGTAGACCCCCCAAATATTTGACGGACGTACATCCGTCAATTATTTTGGAGTTATAGACCCCCCAAATATTGGATGGACATACATCCATCAAATATTTTGGGGGTGTAGACCCCCCAAATATTTGACGGACATACATCCGTCAAATATTTTGGAGGTGTAGACCCCCCAAACATTTGACGGACATACATCCATCAAATATTTTTGGGGTGTAGACCCCCCAAATATTGGACGGACATACATCCATCAAATATTTTGGGGGTGTAGACCCCCCAAATATTTGACGGACATACATCCGTCAAATATTTTGGAGGTGTACACCCCCCAAATATTTGACGGACATACACCCGTCAAATATTTTTGGGGTGTAGACCCCCCAAATATTTGACGGGATTACATCCGTCAAATATTTTGGGGCCGTAGACCCCCCAAATATTTGACGGACATACATCCGTCAAATATGTTTTGGGGGTGTAGACCCCCCAAATATTTGACGGACATACATCCGTCAAATATTTTGGAGGTGTAGACCCCCCAAATATTTTGACAGACATACATCCGTCAATTATTTTCGAGTTATAGACCCCCCAAATATTGGACGGACATACATCCATCAAATATTTTGGGGGTGTAGACCCCCCAAATATTTGACGGACATACATCCGTCAAATATTTTGGAGGTGTACACCCCCCAAATATTTGACGGACATACATCCGTCAAATATTTTTGGGCTGTAGACCCCCCAAATATTTGACGGGATTATATCGGTCAAATATTTTGGGGCCGTAGACCCCCCAAATATTTGACGGACATACATCCGTCAAATATGTTTTGGGGGTGTAGACCCCCCAAATATTTGACGGACATACATCCGTCAAATATTTTGGAGGTGTAGACCCCCCAAATATTTGACGGACATACATCCGTCAATCATTTTGGAGGTGTAGACCCCCCAAATATTTGACGGACGTACATCCGTCAATTATTTTGGAGTTATAGACCCCCCAAATATTGGATGGACATACATCCATCAAATATTTTGGGGGTGTAGACCCCCCAAATATTTGACGGACATACATCCGTCAAATATTTTGGAGGTGTAGACCCCCCAAACATTTGACGGACATACATCCATCAAATATTTTTGGGGTGTAGACCCCCCAAATATTTCACGGACATACATCCGTCAAATATTTTGGAGGTGTACACCCCCCAAATATTTGACGGACATACATCCGTCAAATATTTTTGGGGTGTAGACCCCCCAAATATTTGACGGGATTACATCCGTCAAATACTTTGGGGCCGTAGACCCCCCAAATATTTGACGGACATACATCCGTCAAATATGTTTTGGGGGTGTAGACCCCCCAAATATTTGACGGACATACATCTGTCAAATATTTTGGAGGTGTAGACCCCCCAAATATTTTACAGACATACATCTGTCAATTTTTTTTGGAGGTGTAGACCCCCCAAATATTTGACGGACATACATCCGTCAAATAATTTGGGGGTGTAGACCCCCCAAATATTGGACGCACATACATCTGTCAAATACTTTGGAGGTGTAGACCCCCCAAATATTTGACGGACGTACATCCGTCAAATAATTTGGAGGTGTAGACCCCCCAAATATTTGACGGACATACATCCGTCAAATAATTTGGGGGTGTAGACCCCCCAAATATTGGACGCACATACATCCGTCAAATATTTTGAAGGTGTAGACCCCCCAAATATTTGACGGACATACACCCGTCAAATAATTTGGAGGTGTAGACCCCCCAAATATTTGACGGACATACATCCGCCAAATTTTTTTGGGGTGTAGACCCCCCAAATATTTGACGGCCACACATCCGTCAAATATTTTGGGGCCGTAGACCCCCCAAATATTTGACGGACATACATCCGTCAAATATGTTTTGGGGGTGTAGACCCCCCAAATATTTTACAGACATACATCTGTCAAATATTTTGGAGGTGACCTCCCAAATATTTGACGGACATACATCCGTCAAATATTTTGGAGGTGTAGATCCCCCAAATATTTTGCGGACATACATCCGTGAAATATTTTGGAGGTGTAGACCCCCCCAAATATTTGACGGACATACATCCGCCAAATATTTTGGAGGTGTAGACCCCCCAAATATTTGACGGACATACATCCGTCAAATATTTTGGAGGTGTAGACCCCCCAAATATTTGACGGACATACATCCATCAAATATTTTGGAGGTGTAGACCTCCCAAATATTTGACGGACATACAGCCGTCAAATATTTTGGAGGTGTAGACCCCCCAAATATTTGACGGACATACATCCGTGAAATATTTTGGAGGTGTAGACCCTCCAAATGTTTAACGGACATACATCTGTCACTTATTTTGGAGGTGTAGACCCCCCAAATATTTGACGGACGTACATTCATCAAATATTTTGGGGGTGTAGACCCCCCAAATATTTGACGGACATACATCCGTCCAATATTTTGGAGGTGTAGACCCCCCAAATATTTGACGGACATACATCCGTCAATTATTTTGGAGGTTGAGACCCCCCAAATATTTGACGGACATACTTCCGTCAAATATTTTCGAGGTGTAGACCCCCCAAACAGTTCACGGACATACATCTGTAAAATATTTTGGAGGTGACCCCCCAAATATTTGACGGACATACATCCGTCAAATATTTTGGAGGTGTAGACCACCCAAATATTTGACGGACATACATGCGTCAAAGATTTTGGAGGTGTAGACACCCCAAATATTTGACGGACATACATCCGTCAAATATTTTGGGGGTGTAGACCCCCCAAATATTTGACGGACACACATCCGTCAAATATTTTGGAGGTGTAGACCCCCCCAAATATTTGACGGACATACATCCGTCAAATATTTTGGAGGTGTAGACCCCCCAAATATTTGACGGACATACATCCGTGAAATATTTTGGAGGTGTAGACCCCCCAAATATTTGACGGACATACATCCATCAAATATTTTGGAGGTGTAGACCCCCCAAATATTTGACGGACATACATCCCTCAAATATTTTGGAGGTGTAGACCCCCCAAATAGTTGACGGACATACACCCGTCAAATATTTTGGAGGTTTAGACCCCCCAAATATTTGACGGACATACATCTGTCAATTATTTTGGAGGTGTAGACCCCCCAAATATTTGACGGACATACATCCGTCAAATATTTCGGAGGTGTAGACCCCCCGAATAGTTGACGGACATACACCCGTCAAATATTTTGGGGGTGTAGACCCCCCAAATATTTGACGGACATACAGCCGTCAAATATTTTGGAGGTGTAGACCCCCCAAATATTTGACGGACATACATCCGTCAAATAATTTGGGGGTGTAGACCCCCCAAATATTGGACGCACATACATCTGTCAAATATTTTGGAGGTGTAGACCCCCCAAATATTTGACGGACATACATCCGTCAAACAATTTGGAGGCGTAGACCCCCCAAATATTTGACGGACATACATCCGTCAAATAATTTGGGGGTGTAGACCCCCCAAATATTGGACGCACATACATTCGTCAAATATTTTGGAGGTGTAGACCCCCCAAATATTTGACGGACATACATCCGTCAAATAATTTGGAGGTGTAGACCCCCCAAATATTTGACGGACATACATCCGTCAAATAATTTGGGGTGTAGACCCCCCAAATATTTGACGGCCATACATCCGTCAAATATTTTGGGGCCGTAGACCCCCCAAATATTTGACGGACATACATCCGTCAAATATGTTTTGGGGCTGTAGACCCCCCAAATATTTTACAGACATACATCTGTCAAATATTTTGGAGGTGACCCCCCAAATATTTGACGGACATACATCCGCCAAATATTTTGGAGGTGTAGACCCCCCAAATATTTGACGGACATACATCCGTCAAATATTTTGGAGGTTTAGACCCCCCAAATATTTGACGGACATACATCCATCAAATATTTTGGAGGTGTAGACCTCCCAAATATTTGACGGACATACAGCCGTCAAATATTTTGGAGGTGTAGACCCCCCAAATATTTGACGGACATACATCTGTCACTTATTTTGGAGGTGTAGACCCCCCAAATATTTGACGGACGTACATTCATCAAATATTTTGGGGGTGTAGACCCCCCAAATATTTGACGGACATACATCCGTCCAATATTTTGGAGGTGTAGACCCCCCAAATATTTGACGGACATACATCCGTCAATTATTTTGGAGGTTGAGACCCCCCAAATATTTGACGGACATACTTCCGTCAAATATTTTCAAGGTGTAGACCCCCCAAACATTTCACGGACATACATCTGTAAAATATTTTGGAGGTGACCCCCCAAATATTTGACGGACATACATCCGTCAAATATTTTGGAGATGTAGACCACCCAAATATTTGACGGACATACATGCGTCAAAGATTTTGGAGGTGTAGACACCCCAAATATTTGACGGACATACATCCGTCAAATATTTTGGGGGTGTAGACCCTCCAAATATTTGACGGACACACATCCGTCAAATATTTTGGAGGTGTAGACCCCCCCAAATATTTGACGGACATACATCCGTCAAATATTTTGGAGGTGTAGACCACCCAAATATTTGACGGACATACATCCGTGAAATATTTTGGAGGTGTAGACCCCCCAAATATTTGACGGACATACATCCATCAAATATTTTGGAGGTGTAGACCCCCCAAATATTTGACGGACATACATCCCTCAAATATTTTGGAGGTGTAGACCCCCCAAATAGTTGACGGACATACACCCATCAAATATTTTGGAGGTTTAGACCCCCCAAATATTTGACGGACATACATCTGTCAATTATTTTGGAGGTGTAGACCCCCCAAATATTTGACGGACATACATCCGTCAAATATTTTGGAGGTTTAGACCCCCCAAATATTTGACGGACATACATCCATCAAATATTTTGGAGGTGTAGACCTCCCAAATATTTGACGGACATACAGCCGTCAAATATTTTGGAGGTGTAGACCCCCCAAATATTTGACGGACATACATCTGTCACTTATTTTGGAGGTGTAGACCCCCCAAATATTTGACGGACGTACATTCATCAAATATTTTGGGGGTGTAGACCCCCCAAATATTTGACGGACATACATCCGTCCAATATTTTGGAGGTGTAGACCCCCCAAATATTTGACGGACATACATCCGTCAATTATTTTGGAGGTTGAGACCCCCCAAATATTTGACGGACATACTTCCGTCAAATATTTTCAAGGTGTAGACCCCCCAAACATTTCACGGACATACATCTGTAAAATATTTTGGAGGTGACCCCCCAAATATTTGACGGACATACATCCGTCAAATATTTTGGAGGTGTAGACCACCCAAATATTTGACGGACATACATGCGTCAAAGATTTTGGAGGTGTAGACACCCCAAATATTTGACGGACATACATCCGTCAAATATTTTGGGGGTGTAGACCCTCCAAATATTTGACGGACACACATCCGTCAAATATTTTGGAGGTGTAGACCCCCCCAAATATTTGACGGACATACATCCGTCAAATATTTTGGAGGTGTAGACCACCCAAATATTTGACGGACATACATCCGTGAAATATTTTGGAGGTGTAGACCCCCCAAATATTTGACGGACATACATCCATCAAATATTTTGGAGGTGTAGACCCCCCAAATATTTGACGGACATACATCCCTCAAATATTTTGGAGGTGTAGACCCCCCAAATAGTTGACGGACATACACCCATCAAATATTTTGGAGGTTTAGACCCCCCAAATATTTGACGGACATACATCTGTCAATTTTTTTGGAGGTGTAGACCCCCCAAATATTTGACGGACATACATCCGTCAAATATTTTGGAGGTGTAGACCCCCCGAATAGTTGACGGACATACACCCGTCAAATATTTTGGGGGTGTAGACCCCCCAAATATTTGACGGACATACAGCCGTCAAATATTTTGGAGGTGTAGACCCCCCAAATATTTGACGGACATACATCCGTCAAATATTTTGGAGGTGTAGACCCCCCAAATATTTGACGGACATACATCCGTCAAATATTTTGGAGGTGTAGACCCCCCAAATAGTTGACGGACATACACCCGTCAAATATTTTGGAGGTGTAGACCCCCCAAATATTTGACGGACATGCATCCGTCAAATATTTTGGAGGTGTAGACCCCCCAAATATTTGACGGACATACATCCGTCAAATATTTTGGGGGTGTAGACCCCCCAAATATTTGAAGGACATACACCCGTCCAATATTTTGGAGGTGTAGACCCCCCAAACATTTGACGGACATACATCCATCAAATATTTTTGGGGTGTAGACCCCCCAAATATTTGACGGACATACATCCGTCAAATATTTTGGAGCTGTAGACCCCCCAAATATTTTGACGGACATACATCCGTCAATTATTTTCGAGTTTTAGACCCCCCAAATATTGGACGGACATACATCCCTCAAATATTTTGGGGGTGTAGACCCCCCAAATATTTGACGGACATACATCCGTCAAATATTTTGGAGGTGTACACCCCCCAAATATTTGACGGACATACATCCGTCAAATATTTTTGGGGTGTAGACCCCCCAAATATTTGACGGCCATACATCCGTCAAATATTTTGGGGCCGTAGACCCCCCAAATATTTGACGGACATACATCCGTCAAATATGTTTTTGGGGTGTAGACCCCCCAAATATTTGACGGACATACATCCGTCAAATATTTTGGAGGTGTAGACCCCCCAAATATTTTACAGACATACATCTGTCAATTATTTTGGAGGTGTAGACCCCCCAAATATTTGACGGACATACATCCGTCAAATAATTTGGGGGTGTAGACCCCCCAAATATTGGACGCACATACATCCGTCAAATATTTTGGAGGTGTAGACCCCCCAAATATTTGACGGACATACATCCGTGAAATAATTTGGAGGTGTAGACCCCCCAAATATTTGACGGACATACATCCGTCAAATATGTTTTGGGGGTGTAGAACCCCAAAATATTTTACAGACATACATCTGTCAATTATTTTGGACGTGTAGACCCCCCAAATATTTGACGGACATACATCCTTCAAATATTTTGGAGGTGTAGACCCCCCACATATTTGACGGACATACATCTGTCAAATATTTTGGAGGTGTAGATCCCCCAAATATTTGACAGACATACATCTGTCGAATATTTTGGAGGTGTAGACCCCCAAATCTTTGACGGACATACATCCGTCAATTATTTTGGAGGTTGAGACCCCCCAAATATTTGAAGGACATACATCCGTCAAATATCATTTCGAGGTGTAGACCCCCCAAACATTTGACGGACATACATCTGTCAAATATTTTGGAGGTGACCCCCCAAATATTTGACGGACATACATCCGTCAAATATTTTGGGGGTGTAGGCCCCCCAAATATTTGACGGACATACATCCGTCAAATATTTCCGGGGTGTAAACCCCCCAAATATTTGACGGACATGCATCCGTCAAATATTTTGGAGGTGTAGACCACCCAAATATTTGACGGACATACATCCGTCAAATATTTTGGAGGTGTAGACCCCCCAAATATTTGACGGACATACATGCGTCAAATATTTTGGGGGTGTAGACCCCACAAATATTTGACGGACATATCCCGTCAATTATTTTGGAGGTGTAGACCCCCTAAATATTTGACGGACATACATCCGTCAAATATTTTGGAGGTGTAGAGCCCCCAAATAGTTGACGGACATGCATCCGTCAAATATTTTGGGGGTGTAGACCCCCCAAATATTTGACAGACATACAGCCGTCAAATATTTTGGAGGTGTAGACCCCCCAAATATTTGACGGACATACATCCGTCAAATATTTTGGAGGTGTAGACCCCCCAAATATTTGACGGACATACATCCGTCAAATATTTTCGGGGTGTAAACCCCCCAAATATTTGACGGACATGCATCTGTCAAATATTTTGGAGGTGTAGACCACCCAAATATTTGACGCACATACATCCGTCAAATATTTTGGAGGTGTAGACCCCCCAAATGGTTGACGGACATACATCTGTCAAAAATTTTGGAGGTGTAGACCCCCCAAATATTTGACGGACATACATCCGTCAATCATTTTGGAGGTGTAGACCCCCCAAATATATGACGGACGTACATCCGTCAATTATTTTCGAGTTGGAGACCCCCCAAATATTGGATGGACATACATCCATCAAATATTTTTGGCGTGTAGACCCCCCAAATATTTGACGGACATACATCCGTCAAATATTTTGGAGGTGTAGACCCCCCAAACATTTGACGGACATACATCCATCAAATATTTTTGGGGTGTAGACCCCCCAAATATTTGACGGACATACATCCGTCAAATATTTTGGAGGTGTAGACCCCCCAAATATGTTGACGGACATGCATCCGTCAATTATTTTCGAGTTTTAGACCCCCCAAATATTGGACGGACATACATCCATCAAATATTTTGGGGGTGTAGACCCCCCAAATATTTCACGGACATACATCCGTCAAATATTTTTGGGGTGTAGACCCCCCAACTATTTGACGGCCATACATCCGTCAAATATTTTGGGGCCGTAGACCCCCCAAATATTTGACGGACATACATCCGTCAAATATGTTTTGGGGGTGTAGACCCCCCAAATATTTGACGGACATACATCCGTCAAATATTTTGGAGGTGTAGACCCCCCAAATATTTTACAGACATACATCTGTCAATTATTTTGGAGGTGTAGACCCCCCAAATATTAGACGGACATACATCCGTCAAATAATTTCGGGGTGTAGACCCCCCAAATATTGGACGCACATACATCCGTCAAATATTTTGGAGGTGTAGACCCCCCAAATATTGGACGGACATACATCCGTCAATTATTTTGGAGGTGTAGACCCCCCAAATATTTGACGGCCATACATCCGTCAAATATTTTTGGGCCGTGGACCCCCCAAATATTTGACGGACATACATCCGTCAAATATGTTTTGGGGGTGTAGAACCCCCAAATATTTTACAGACATACATCTGTCAATTGTTTTGGACGTGTAGACCCCCCAAATATTTGACGGACATACATCCTTCAAATATTTTGGAGGTGTAGACCCCCCACATATTTGACGGACATACATCCGTCAAATATTTTGGAGGTGTAGATCCCCCAAATATTTGACAGACATACATCTGTCAAATATTTTGGAGGTGTAGACCCCCCAAATATTTGACGGACATACATCCGTCAATTATTTTGGAGTTATAGACCCCCCAAATATTTGACGGACATACATCCATCAAATATTTTTGGGGTGTAGACCCCCCAAAATATTTGACGGACATACATCCGTCAAATATTTTGGAGGTGTAGACCCCCCAAATATTTTGACGGACATACATCCGTCAATTGTTTTCGAGTTATAGACCCCCCAAATATTGGACGGACATACATCCATCAAATTTTTTGGGGGTGTAGACCCCCCAAATATTTGACGGACATACATCCGTCAAATATTTTGGAGGTGTAGACCCCCCAAATATTTGACGGACATGCATCCGTGAAATATTTTGTAGGTGTAGACCTCCCAAATGTTTGACGGACATACATCCGTCAAATACGTTTTGGCGGTGTAGACCCCCCAAATATTGGACGGACATACATCCATCAAATATTTTGGGGGTGTAGACCCCCCAAATATTGGACGGACATACATCCATCAAATATTTTGGGGGTGTAGACCCCCCAAACATTTGACGGACATACATCCGTCAAATATTTTGGAGGTGTAGACCCCCCAAATATTTGACGGACATACATCCATCAAATATGTTTTGGGGGTGTAGACCCCCCAAATATTTGACGGACATACATCTGTCAAATATTTTGGAGGTGTAGACCCCCCAAATATTTTACAGACATACATCTGTCAAATATTTTGGAGGTGTAGACCCCCCAAATATTTGACGGATATACATCCGTCAAATATTTTGGGGTGTAGACCTCCCAAATGTTTGACGGACATACATCCGTCAAATATTTTGGAGGTGTAGACCCCCCAAATATTTGACGGCCATACATCCGTCAAATATTTTGGGGCCGTAGACCCCCCAAAATATTTGACGGACATACATCCGTCAAATATGTTTTGGGGGTGTAGAACCCCCAAATATTTTACAGACATACATCTGTCAATTATTTTGGAGGTGTAGACCCCCCAAATATTTGACGGACATGCATCCGTCAATTATTTTGGAGGTGTAGACCCCCCAAATATTTGACGGACATACATCCATCAAATGATTTGGGGGTCTAGACCCCTCAAATATTTGACGGACATACATCCGTCAAATATTTTGGGAGGTGTAGACCCCCCAAATATTTGACAGACATACATCCGTCAAATATTTTGGAGGTGTAGACCCCCAAATATTTGACGGACATACATCTGTCAAATCTTTTGGAGGTGACCCCCCAAATATTTGACGGACATACATCCGTCAAATATTTTTGGGGTGTAAACCCTCCAAATATTTGACGGACATGCATCCGTCAAATATTTTGGAGGTGTAAACCCCCCAAATATTTGACGGACATACATACGTCAAATATTTTGGGGGTGTAAACCCCCCAAATATTTGACGAACATGCATCCGTCAAATATTTTGGAGGTGTAGACCCCCCAAATATTTGACGGACATACATCCGTCAAATATTTTGGAGGTGTAGACCCCCCAAATATTTGACGGACATACATCCGTCAATTATTTTGGAGGTTGAGACCCCCCAAATATTCGAAGGACATACATCCGTCAAATATTATTTCGAGGTGTAGACCCCCCAAACATTTGACGGACATACATCTGTCAAATATTTTGGAGGTGACCCCCCAAATATTTGACGGACATACATCCGTCAAATATTTTTGGGGTGTAAACCCTCCAAATATTTGACGGACATGCATCCGTCAAATATTTTGGAGGTGTAAACCCCCCAAATATTTGACGGACATGCATACGTCAAATATTTTGGAGGTGTAGACCACCCAAATATTTGACGGACATACATCCGTCAAATATTTTGGAGGTGTAGACCCCCCAAATACTTGACGGACATACATCCGTCAAATATTTCGGAGGTGTAGACCCCCCAAATATTTGACGGACATACATCCCTCAATCATTTTGGAGGTGTAGACCCCCGTAATATTTGACGGACATACACCCTTCAAATATTTTGGGATGTAGACCCCCCAAATATTTCACGGACATACAGCCGTCAAATATTTTGGAGGTGTAGACCCCCCATATATTTCACGGACATACATCCGTCAAATATTTTCGAGGTGTAGACCCCCCAAATATTTGACGGACATACATCCGTCAATTATTTTGTCAATTATTTTGGAGGTGTAGACCCCCCAAATATTTGATGGACATACATCCGTCAATTATTTTGGAGTTATAGACGCCTCAAATATTCGACGGACATACATCCATCAAATATTTTTCGGGTGTAGACCCCCCAAATATTTGACGGACATACATCCGTCAAATATTTTGGAGGTGTAGACCCCCCAAATATTTGACGGACATACATCCGTCAATTATTTTGGAGGTTGAGACCCCCCAAATATTTGAAGGACATACATCCGTCAAATATTATTTCGAGGTGTAGACCCCCCAAACATTTGACGGACATACATCTGTCAAATATTTTGGACGTGACATACATCCGTCAATTATTTTGGAGTTATAGACGCCTCAAATATTCGACGGACATACATCCATCAAATATTTTTGGGGTGTAGACCCCCCAAATATTTGACGGACATACATCCGTCAAATATTTTGAAGTTGTACGGCCCCCAAATATTTGACGGACATACATCCGTCAAATATTTTGGAGGTGTAGACCCCCCAAATATTTGACGGACATACATCCCTCAATCATTTTGGAGGTGTAGACCCCCCCAAATATTTGACGGACATACACCCGTCAAATATTTTGGGGTGTAGACCCCCCAAATATTTGACGGACCTGCATCCGTCAATTATTTTGGAGGTGTAGACCCCCCAAATATTTGACGGACATACATCCGTCAAATATTTTGGAGGTATAGACCCCCCAAATATTTGACGGACATACATCCGTCAATTATTTTGGAGGTGTAGACCCCCCAAATATTTGACGGTCATACATCCGTCAATTATTTTGTCAATTATTTTGGAGGTGTAGACCCCCCAAATATTTGACGGACATACATCCGTCAATTATTTTGGAGTTATAGACGCCTCAAATATTCGACGGACATACATCCGTCAAATATTTTGGAGGTGTAGACCCCCAAAATATTTGACGGACATACATCCGTCAAATATTTTGAAGTTGTACGGCCCCCAAATATTTGACGGACATACATCCGTCAAATATTTTGGAGGTGTAGACCCCGTCAAATATTTGGGGGGTCTACACCTCCAAAATAATTGACAAAATAATTGACGGATGTATGTCCGTCAAATATTTGGGGGGTCTACACCTCCAAAATATTTTACGGATGTATGTCCGTCAAATATTTGGGGGGGTCTACACCTCAAAAATATTTGACGGGTGTATGTCCGTCAAATATTTGGGGGGTCTGCACCTCCAAAATAATTGAGGGATGTATGTCCGTCAAATATTTGGGGGGTCTACACCTCCAAAATATTTGACGGATGTATGTCCGTCAAATGTTTGGGGGGTCTACACCCCCAAAATATTTGACGGATGTATGTCCGTCAAGTATTTGGGGGGTCTACACCTCCAAAATATTTGACGGATGTATGTCCGTCAAATATTTGGGTGGTCTACACCTCCAAAATATTTGTCGGATGCATGTCCGTCAAATATTTGGGGGGTCTACACCTCCAAAATATTTGACGGATGTATGTCCGTCAAATATTTGGGGGGGTATACACCTCCAAAATATTTGACGGATGTATGTCCGTCAAATATGTGGGGGGGTCTACACCTCCAAAATATTTGACGGATGTATGTCCGTCAAATGTTTGGGGGGTCTACACCCCCAAAATATTTGACGGATGTATGTCCGTCAAGTATTTGGGGGGTCTACACCTCCAAAATATTTGACGGATGTATGTCCGTCAAATATTTGGGGGGTCTACACCCCCAAAATATTTGACAGATGTATGTCCGTCAAATATTTTGGGGGGTTTACACCCCAAAAATATTTGACGGATGTATGTCCGTCAAATATTTGGGGGGTCCCCAAATATTTGACGGACATGCATCCGTCAAATATTTTGGAGGTGTAGACCCCCCAAATATTTGACGGACATACATCCGTCAATTATTTTCGAGTTATGGACCCCCCAAATATTGGACGGACATACATCCATCAAATATTTTGGGGCTGTAGACCCCCCAAATATCTGACGGACATACATCCGTCAAATATTTTTGGGGTGTAGACCCCCCAAAATATTTGACGGACATACATCTGTCAAATATTTTGGGGGTGTAGACCCCCCAAATATTTGACGGACATACATCCGTCAAATATCTTTTGGGGGTGTAGACCCGCCAAATATTTGACGGACATACATCTGTCAAATATTTTGGAGGTGTAAACCCCCCAAATGTTTTACAGACATACATCTGTCAATTATTTTGGAGGTGTAGACCCCCCAAATATTTGAGGGACATACATCCGTCAAATATGTTGGGGACGTAGACCCCCCAAATATTTGATGGACATACATCCGTCAAATATGTTTTGGGGGTGTAGACCCCCCAAATATTTGACGGACATACATCCGTCAATTATTTTGGAGGTGTAGACCCCCCAAATATTTGACGGACATACATCCGTCAAATATTTTGGAGGTGTAGACCCCCCAAATATTTGACGGACATACATCCGTCAAATATTTTGGAGATGTAGACCCCCCAAATATTTGACGGACATGCATCCGTCAAATATTTTGGAGGTGTAGACCCCCCAAATATTTGACGGACATACATCCGTCAATTATTTTGAAGTTCTAGACCCCCCAAATATTGGAAGGACATACATCCATCAAATATTTTGGGGGTGTAGACCCCCCAAATATTTGACGGGCATACATCCGTCAAATATTTTGGAGGTGTAGACCCCCCAAATATTTGACAGACATACATCCGTCAAATATTTTGGAGGTGTAGACCCCCCAAATATTTGACGGACATACATCCGTGAAATATTTTGGGGGTGTAGACCCCCCAATTATTTGACGGACATACATCCGTCAAATATTTTGGAGGTGTAGAGCCCCCAAACATTTGACGGACATACATCCGTCAATTATTTTGGAGGTGTAGACCCCCAAACATTTGACGGACATACATCCGTCAATTATTTTGGAGGTTGAGACCCCCCAAATATTTGACGGACATACATCCGTCAAATATTTTCGAGGTGTAGACCCCCCAAACATTTGACGGACATACATCTGTCAAATATTTTGCAGGTGACACCCCAAATATTTGACGGACATACATCCGTCAAATATTTTGGGGGTGTAAACCCCCCAAACGTTTGACGGACATGCATCCGTCAAATATTTTGGAGCTGTAGACCGCCCAAATATTTGACGGACGTACATCCGTCAATTATTTTGGAGGTGTAGACCCCCCCAATATTTGACGGACATACATCCGTCAAATATTTTGGAGGTGTAGACCCCCCAAATATTTGACGGACATACATCCATCAAATATTTTGGAGGTGTAGACCCCCCAAATATTTGACGGACATACATCCGTCAATTATTTTGGAGGTGTAGACCCCCCAAATATTTGACGGACATACATCCGTCAAATATTTTGGAGATGTAGACACCCCAAATATTTGACGGACATGCATCCGTCAAATATTTTGGAGGTGTAGACCCCCCAAATATTTGACAGACATACATCCGTCAAATATTTTGAAGTTATAGACCCCCCAAATATTGGAAGGACATACATCCATCAAATATTTTGGGGGTGTAGACCCCCCAAATATTTGACGGACATACATCCGTCAAATATTTTGGAGGTGTAGACCCCCCAAATATTTGACAGACATACATCCGTCCAATATTTTGGAGGTGTAGACCCCCCAAATATTTGACGGACACACATCCGTGAAATATTTTGGGGGTGTAGACCCCCCAATTATTTGACGGACATACATCCGTCAAATATTTTGGAGGTGCAGAGCCCTCAAATATTTGACGGACATACATCCGTCAATTATTTTGGAGGTGTAGACCCCCAAACATTTGACGGACATACATCCGTCAATTATTTTGGAGGTTGAGACCCCCCAAATATTTGACGGACATACATCCGTCAAATATTTTCGAGGTGTAGACCCCCCAAACATTTGACGAACATACATCTGTCAAATATTTTGCAGGTGACACCCCAAATATTTGACGGACATACATCCGTCAAATATTTTGGGGCTGTAAACCCCCCAAACGTTTGACGGACATGCATCCGTCACATATTTTGGAGGTGTAGACCGCCCAAATATTTGACGGACGTTCATCCGTCAAATATTTTGGAGGTGTAGACCCCCCAAATATTTGACGGACATACATCCGTGAAATATTTTGGGGGTGTAGACCCCCCAAACATTTGACGGACATACATCCGTCAAATATTTTGGAGTTGTGGACCCCCCCAATATTTGACGGACATACATCCGTCAAATATTTTGGAGGAGTAGACCCCCCAAATATTTGACGGACATACATCCGTCAAATATTTTGGAGGTGTAGACCCCCCAAATATTTGACGGACATACATCCGTGAAATATTTTGGGGGTGTAGACCCCCCAAACATTTGACGGACATACATCCGTCAAATATTTTGGAGGTGTAGACCCCCCCAATATTTGACGGACATACATCCGTCAAATATTTTGGAGGTGTAGACCCCCCAAATATTTGACGGACATACATCCATCAAATATTTTGGAGATGTAGACCCCCCAAATATTTGACGGACATACAGCCGTCAATTATTTTGGAGGTGTAGACCCCCGAAATATTTGACGGACATACATCCGTCAAATATTTTGGGGGTGTAGACCCCCCAAATATTTGACGGACATACATCCGTCAAATATTTTGGAGATGTAGACCCCCCAAATATTTGACGGACATACATTTGTCAAATATTTTGGGGGTGTAGACCTCCCAAATATCTGACGGACATACATCTGTCAAATATTTTGGAGATGTAGACCCCCCAAATATTTGACGGACATACATCCGTCAAATATTTTGGGGGTGTAAACCACTTAAATATTTGACGGACATGCATCCGTCAAATATTTTGGAGGTGTAGACCACCCAAATATTTGACGGACATACATCCGTCAAATATTTTGGAGGTGTAGACCCCCCAAATATTTGACGGACATACATCCGTCAAATATTTTGGGGGTGTAGACCCCCCAAACATTTGACGGACATACATCCGTTCAATATTTTGGAGGTGTAGACCCCCCAAATATTTGACGGACATACATCCGTCAATTATTTTGGAGGTGTAGACCCCCCAAATATTTGACGGACATACATCCATCAAATATTTTTGGGGTGTAGACCCCCCAAATATTTGACGGACATACATCTGTCAAATATTTTGGAGGTGTAGACCCCCCAAATATTTGACGGACATACATCCCTCATATATTTTGGGGGTGTAGACCCCGCAAATATTTGACGGACATACATCCGTCAAATATTTCGGAGGTGTAGACCCCCCAAATATTTGACGGACATACATCCGTCAAATATTTTGGAGGTGTAGACCCCCCAAATATTTGACGGACATACATCCGTCAATTATTTTGGAGGTGTAGACCCCCCAAATATTTGACGGACATACATCCATCAAATATTTGTGGGGTGTAGACCCCCCAAATATTTGACGGACATACATCCGTCAAATATTTTGGAGGTGTAGACCCCCCAAATATTTGACGGACGTACATCCGTCAAATATATTGGGGGTGTAGACCCCGCAAATATTTGACGGACATACATCCGTCAAATATTTTGGAGGTGTAGACCCCCGAAATATTTGACGGACATACATCCGTCAAATATTTGCGAGGTGTAGACCCCTCAAATATTTGACGGACATACATCCGTCAATTATTTTGGAGGTGTAGACCCCCCAAATATTTGACGGACATGCATCCGTCAATTATTTAGGAGGTGTAGACCCCCAAAATATTTGACGGACATACATCCATCAAATTTTTTTGGGAAGTAGACCTCCCAAATATTTGACGGACATACATCCGTCAAATATTTTGGAGGTGTAGACCCCCCAAATGTTTGACGGACATACATCCGTCAAATATTTTGGGGGTGTAGACCCCCCAAATATTTGACGGACATACATCCGTCAAATATTTTGTAGGTGTAGACCCCCCAAATATTTGACGGACATACATCCGTCAAATATTTTTCGGGTGTAGACCCCCCAAACATTTGACGGACATACATCCGTCAAATATTTTGGAGGTGTAGACCCCCCAAATGTTTGATGGACATACATCCCTCAAATGTTTTTGGCGTGTAGACCCCCCAAATATTTGACGGACATGCATCCGTCGAATATTTTCGAGGTGTAGACACCCCAAATATTTGACGGACATACATCTGTCAAACACTTTGGAGGTGTAGACCCCCCAAATATTTGGCGGACATACATCCGTCAAATATTTTGGGGGTGTAGACCCCCCAAATATTTGACGGACATGCATCCGTCAAATATTTTGGAGTTGTAGACCCCCCAAATATTTGACGGACATACATCCGTCAAATATTTGGGAGGTGTAGACCCCCCAAACATCTGACGGACATACATCCGTCAATTATTTTGGAGGTGTAGACCCACCAAGTATTTGACGGACATACATCCGTCAAATATTTTGAAGGTGTAGACCCCCCAAATATTTGACGGACATACATCCGTCAAATATTTTGGGGGTGTAGGCGCCCCAAATATTTGACGGACATACATCCGTCCAATATTTTGGAGGTGTAGACCCCCCAAATATTTGACGGACATACATCCGTCAATTATTTTGGAGGTGTAGACCCCCCAAATATTTGACGGACATACATCCATCAAATATTTTTGGGGTGTAGACCCCCCAAATATTTGACCGACATACATCCGTCAAATATTTTGGAGGTGTAGACCCCCCAAATATTTGACGGACATACATCCCTCATATATTTTGGGGGTGTAGACCCCGCAAATATTTGACGGACATACATCCGTCAAATATTTCGGAGGTGTAGACCCCCCAAATATTTGACGGACATACATCCGTCAAATATTTTGGAGGTGTAGACCCCCCAAATATTTGATGGACATACATCCGTCAATTATTTTGGAGGTGTAGACCCCCCAAATATTTGACGGACATGCATCCGTCAATTATTTTGGAGGTGTAGACCCCCCAAATATTTGACGGACATACATCCATCAAATATTTTTGGGGTGTAGACCCCCCAAATATTTGACGGACATACATCCGTCAAATATTTTGGAGGTGTAGACCCCCCAAATATTTGACGGACGTACATCCGTCAAATATATTGGGGGTGTAGACCCCGCAAATATTTGACGGACATACATCCGTCAAATATTTTGGAGGTGTAGACCCCCCAAATATTTGACGGACATACATCCGTCAAATATTTTGGAGGTGTAGACCCCTCAAATATTTGACGGACATACATCCGTCAATTATTTTGGAGGTGTAGACCCCCCAAATATTTGACGGACATGCATCCGTCAATTATTTAGGAGGTGTAGACCCCCAAAATATTTGACGGACATACATCCATCAATTTTTTTTGGGAAGTAGACCCCCCAAATATTTGACGGACATACATCCGTCAAATATTTTGGAGGTGTAGACCCCCCAAATGTTTGACGGACATACATCCGTCAAATATTTTGGGGGTGTAGACCCCCCAAATATTTGACGGACATACATCCGTCAAATATTTTGTAGGTGTAGACCCCCCAAATATTTGACGGACATACATCCGTCAAATATTTTTTTGGGTGTAGACCCCCCAAACATTTGACGGACATACATCCGTCAAATATTTTGGAGGTGTAGACCCCCCAAATGTTTGATGGACATACATCCCTCAAATGTTTTTGGCGTGTAGACCCCCCAAATATTTGACGGACATGCATCCGTCGAATATTTTCGAGGTGTAGACACCCCAAATATTTGACGGACATACATCTGTCAAACACTTTGAAGGTGTAGACCCCCCAAATATTTGGCGGACATACATCCGTCAAATATTTTGGGGGTGTAGACCCCCCAAATATTTGACGGACATGCATCCGTCAAATATTTTGGAGTTGTAGACCCCCCAAATATTTGACGGACATACATCCGTCAAATATTTGGGAGGTGTAGACCCCCCAAACATCTGACGGACATACATCCGTCAATTATTTTGGAGGTGTAGACCCACCAAGTATTTGACGGACATACATCCGTCAAATATTTTGAAGGTGTAGACCCCCCAAATATTTGACGGACATACATCCGTCAAATATTTTGGGGGTGTAGGCGCCCCAAATATTTGACGGACATACATCCGTCAAATATTTTGGAGGTGTGCACCCCCCAAGTATTCGACGGACATACATCCGTCAAATATTTTGGGCCTGTAGACCCCCCAAATATTTGACGGACATACATCCGTCAAATATTTTGGAGTTGTACACCCCCCAAATATTTGACGGACATACATCCGTCAAATCTTTTGGAGGTGTAGACCCCCCAAATGTTTGACGGATATACATCCGTCAATTATTTTGGAGGTGTAGACCCCCCAAATATTTGACGGACATACATTCGTCAAATATTTTGGGGGTGTAGACCCCCCAAATATTTGACGAACATACATCCGTCAAATATTTTGGGCGTGTAGACCCCCCAAACATTTGACGGACATACATCCGTCAAATTTTTTGGAGGTGTAGGCGCCGCAAATACTTGACGGATATACATCCGTCAAATATTTTGGGGGTTAAGACCCCCCAAATGTTTGACGAACGTACATCCGTCAAATATTTTGGAGTTGTAGACTCCCCAAATATTTGACGGACATACATCCGTCAAATATTTTGGAGGTGTAGACCCCCCAAATATTTGATCGACATACATCCGTCAAATATTTTGGGGGTGTAGACCCCCCAAATATTTGACGGACATGCATCCGTCAAATATTTTGGAGTTGTAGACCCCGCAATTATTTGACGGACATGCATCCGTCAAATATTTTGGAGTTGTAGACTCCCCAAATATTTGACGGACATACATCCGTCAAATATTTTGGAGGTGTAGACCCCCCAAATATTTGACGGACATACGTCCGTCAATTATCTTGGACGTGTAGACCCCCCAAATATTTGACGGACATACATCCGTCAAATATTTTGGGGGTGTAGGCGCCAGAAATCTTTGACGGACATGCATCCGTCAAATATTTTCGAGGTGTAGACCCCCCAAATATTTGACGGACATACATCCGTCAAATATTTCGGAGGTGTAGACCCCCCAAATATTTGACGGACATACATCCGTCGAATATTTTGGGGGTGTAGACACCCCAAATATTTGACGGACATACATCCGTCAAATATTTTGGGGGTGTAGGCGCCAGAAATCTTTGACGGACATGCATCCGTCAAATATTTTGGAGTTGTAGACCCCCCAAATATTTGACGGACATACATCCGTCAAATATTTTGGGGGTGTAGACCCCCCAAATATTTGACGGACATACATCCGTCAAATATTTTGGAGTTGTACACCCCCCAAAATTTTGACGGACATACATCCGTCAAAATTTTTGGAGGTGTAGACCCCCCAAATATTTGAGGGACATACATCCGTCAAATATTTTGGAGGTGTAGACCCCCCAAATATTTGACAGACATACATCCGTCAATTATTTTGGAGGTGTAGACCCCCCAAATATTTGACGGCCGTACATCCGTCAAATATGTTGGAGGTGTAGACCCCCCAAATATTTGACGGACATACATCCGTCAAATATTTTGGAGGTGTAAACCCCCCAAATATTTGACGGACATGCATCCGTCAAATATTTTGGAGGTGTAGACCCCCCAAATATTTGACGGACATACAGCCGTCAATTATTTTGGAGGTGTAGACCCCCCAAATATTTGACGAACATACATCCGTCAAACATTTTGGGGGTGTAGACCCCCCAAATATTTGACGGACATACATCCGTCAAATAATTTGGGGGTGTAGACCCCCCAAAAATTTGACGGACATGCATCCGTCAAATATTTTGGAGGTGTAGACCCCCCAAATATTTGATGGACATACATCCGTCAAATATTTTGGGGGTGTAGACCCCCCAAATATTTGACGGACATACATCCGTCAAATATTTTGGAGGTGTAGACCCCCCAAATATTTGACGGACATTCATCCGTCAAATATTTTGGAGGTGTAGACCCCCCAAATATTTGACGGACATGCATCCGTCAAATATTTTGGAGGTGTAGACCCCCCAAATATTTGACGGACATTCATCCGTCAAATATTTTGGAGGTGTAGACCCCCCAAACATTTGACGGACATACATCCGTCAAATATTTTGGAGGTGTAGACCCCCCAAATATTTGACAGACATACATCCGTCAATTATTTTGGAGGTGTAGACCCCCCAAATATTTGACGGCCGTACATCCGTCAAATATGTTGGAGGTGTAGACCCCCCAAATATTTGACGGACATACATCCGTCAAAATTTTTGGAGGTGTAGACCCCCCAAATATTTGAGGGACATACATCCGTCAAATATTTTGGAGGTGTAGACACCCCAAATATTTGACAGACATACATCCGTCAATTATTTTGGAGGTGTAGACCCCCCAAATATTTGACGGCCGTACATCCGTCAAATATGTTGGAGGTGTAGACCCCCCAAATATTTGACGGACATACATCCGTCAAATATTTTGGAGGTGTAAACCCCCCAAAAATTTGACGGACATGCATCCGTCAAATATTTTGGAGGTGTAGACCCCCCAAATATTTGACGGACATACAGCCGTCAATTATTTTGGAGGTGTAGACCCCCCAAATATTTGACGGACATACATCCGTCAATTATTTTGGAGGTGTAGACCCCCCAAACATTTGACGGACATACATCCGTCAAATATTTTGGGGGTGTAGGCGCCCCAAATATTTGACGGACATGCATCCTTTAAATATTTTGGAATTGTAGACCCCCCAAATATTTGACGGACATGCATCCGTCCAATATTTTGGAGTTGTAGACCCCCCGAATATTTGACGGACATACATCCGTCAAATATTTTGGAGGTGTAGACCCCCCAAATATTTGATGGACATACATCCGTCAAATATTTTGGGGGTGTAGACCCCCCAAATATTTGACGGACATACATCCGTCAAATATTTTGGAGGTGTAGACCCCCCAAATATTTGACGGACATTCATCCGTCAAATATTTTGGAGGTGTAGACCCCCCAAATATTTGACGGACATGCATCCGTCAAATATTTTGGAGGTGTAGACCCCCCAAATATTTGACGGACATTCATCCGTCAAATATTTTGGAGGTGTAGACCCCCCAAACATTTGACGGACATACATCCGTCAAATATTTTGGGGGTGTAGGCGCCCCAATTATTTGACGGACATGCATCCGTCAAATATTTTGGAATTGTAGACCCCCCAAATATTTGACGGACATACATCCGTCAAATATTTTGGAGGTGTAGACCCCCCAAATATTTGACGGACATACATCCGTCAAATATTTTGGAGGTGTACACCCCCCAAATATTTGACGGACATACATCCGTCAACAATTTTGGAGGTGTAGCCCCCCCAAATATTTGACGGACATACATCCGTCAAATATTTTGGAGGTGTAGACCCCCCAAATATTTGACGGACATGCATCCGTCAATCATTTTGGAGGTGTAGACCCCCCAAATATTTGACGGACATACATCCGTCAAATATTTTGGAGGTGTAGACCCCCCAAAAATTTGACGGACATACATCCGTCAAATATTTTGGAGGTGTAGACCCCCCAAATATTTGACGGACATACATCCGTCAAATATTTTGGAGGTGTAGACCCCCCAAATATTTGACAGACATACATCCGTCAAATATTTTGGGGGTGCAGACCCCCCAAATATTTGACGGACATGCATCCGTCAAACATTTTGGAGGTGTAGACCCCCCAAATATTTGACGGACATACATCCGTCAAATATTTCCGAGGTGTAGACCCCCCAAACATTTGACGGACATACATCCGTCAATTATTTTGGAGGTGTGGACCCCCCAAATATTTGACGGACATACATCCGTCAAATATTTTGGAGGTGTAGACCCCCCAAATATTCGACGGACATACATCCGTCAAATATTTTGGGGTGTAGACCCCCCAAATATTTGACGGACATACATCCGTCAATTTTTTTCGAGGTGTGGACCCCCCAAATATTTGAGGGACATACATCCGTCAAATATTTTGGAGGTGTAGACCCCCCAAATATTTGAAGGACATACATCCGTCAAATATTTTGGAGATGTAGACCCCCCAGATGTTTGACGGACATGCATCCGTCAATTATTTTGGAGTTATAGACCCCCCAAATATTTGACGGACATACATCCATCAAATATTTTGGGGGTGTAGACCCCCCAAATATTTGACGGACATACATCCGTCAAATATTTTGGAGGTGTAGACCCCCCAAATATTTGACGGACATACATCCGTCAATTATTTTGGAGGTGTAAACCCCCCAAATATTTGACGGACATACATCCGTCAATTATTTTGGAGGTGTAGACCCCCCGAATATTTGACGGACATACATCCGTCAAATATTTTTGAGGTGTAGACCCCCCAAATATTTGACGGACATACATCCGTCAAATATTTTGGGGGTGCAGACCCCCCAAATATTTGACGGACATGCATCCGTGAATTATTTTGGAGGTGTAGACCCCCCAAATATTTGACGGACATACATCGGTCAATTCTTTTTGGGGTGTAGACCCCCCAAATATTTGACGGACATACATCCGTCAATTTTTTTGGAGGTGTGGACCCCCCAAATATTTGACGGACATACATCCGTCAAATATTTTGGAGGTGTAGACCCCCCAAATATTTGAAGGACATACATGCGTCAAATATTTTGGAGGTGTAGACCCCCCAGATGTTTGACGGACATACATCCGTCAATTATTTTGGAGTTATAGACCCCCCAAATATTTGACGGACATACATCCATCAAATATTTTGGGGGTGTAGACCCCCCAAATATTTGACGGACATACATCCGTCAAATATTTTGGAGGTGTAGACCCTCCAAATATTTGACGGACATACATCCCTCATATATTTTGGAGGTGTAGACCCCCCAAATATTTGACGGACATACATCCGTCAAATATTTGGGGGGTGTAGACCCCCCAAATATTTCACGGACATACATCCGTCAAATATTTTGGAGGTGTAGACCCCCCAAAAAATATTTGACGGACATACATCCGTCAATTATTTTGGAGGTGTAAACCCCCCAAATATTTGACGGACATACACCTGTCAATTATTTTGGAGGTGTAGACCCCCCGAATATTTGACGGACATACATCTGTCAAAAATATTGGAGGTGTAGACCCCCCAAAAATTTGACGGACATACATCCGTCAAATACTTTGGAGTTGTAGACCCCCCAAATATTTGATGGACATACATCCCTCAAATATTTTCGGCGTGTAGACCCCCCAAATATTTGACGGACATACATCCGTCAAATATTTGGGGGGTGCAGACCCCCCAAATATTTGACGGACATGCATCCGTCAAATATTTTGCAGGTGTAGACCCCCCAAATATTTGACTGACATACATCCGTCAAATATATTTCCGAGGTGTAGACCCCCCAAACATTTGCGGACATACATCCGTCAATTATTTTGGAGGTGTAGACCCCCCAAATATTTGACGGACATACATCCGTCAATTCCTTTTGGGGTGTAGACCCCCCAAATATTTGACGGACATACATCCGTCAATTTTTTTGGAGGTGTGGACCCCCCAAATATTTGACGGACATACATCCGTCAAATATTTTGGAGGTGTAGACCCCCCAAATATTTGAAGGACATACATGCGTCAAATATTTTGGACGTGTAGACCCCCCAGATGTTTGACGGACATAGTTCCGTCCATTATTTTGGAGTTATAGACCCCCCAAATATTTGACGGACATACATCCATCAAATATTTCTGGGGTGTAGACCCCCCAAATATTTGACGGACATACATCCGTCAAATATTTTGGAGGTGTAGACCCTCCAAATATTTGACGGACATACATCCCTCATATATTTTGGAGGTGTAGACCCCCCAAATATTTGACGGACATACATCCGTCAAATATTTGGGGGGTGTAGACCCCCCAAATATTTGACGGACATACATCTGTCAAATATTTTGGAGGTGTAGACCCCCCAAATATTTGACGGACATACATCCGTCAATTATTTTGGAGGTGTAAACCCCCCAAATATTTGATGGACATACATCCGTCAATTATTTTGGAGGTGTAGACCCCCCGAATATTTGACGGACATACATCCGTCAAATATTTTGGAGGTGTAGACCCCCCAAAAATTTGACGGACATACATCCGTCAAATATTTTAGAGGTGTAGACCCCCCAAATATTTGACGGACGTACATCCGTCAAATACTTTGGAGTTGTAGACCCCTCAAATATTTGATGGACATACATCCCTCAAATATTTTCGGCGTGTAGACCCCCCAAATATTTGACGGACATACATCCGTCGAATATTTTCGAGGTGTAGACACCCCAAATATTTGACGGACATACATCCGTCAAATATTTGGGGGGTGCAGACCCCCCAAATATTTGACGGACATGCATCCGTCAAACATTTTGGAGGTGTAGACCCCCCAAATATTCGACGGTCATACATCCGTCAAATATTTTGGAGGTGTAGACCCCCCAAATATTTGACGGACATACATCCGTCAAATATTTCCGAGGTGTAGACCCCCCAAACATTTGACGGACATACATCCGTCAATTATTTTGGAGGTGTAGACCCCCCAAATATTTGACAGACATACATCCGTCAAATATTTTGGAGGTGTAGACCCCCCAAATATTTGAAGGACATACATGCGTCAAATATTTTGGAGGTGTACACCCCCCAAATATTTGGCGGACATACATCCGTCAAATATTTTGGGGGTGCAGACCCCCCAAATATTTGACGGACATGCATCCGTCAAACATTTTGGAGGTGTAGACCCCCCAAATATTCGACGGTCATACATCCGTCAAATATTTTGGAGGTGTAGACCCCCCAAATATTTGACGGACATACATCCGTCAAATATTTCCGAGGTGTAGACCCCCCAAACATTTGACGGACATACATCCGTCAATTTTTTTGGAGGTGTGGACCCCCCAAATATTTGACAGACATACATCCGTCAAATATTTTGGAGGTGTAGACCCCCCAAATATTTGAAGGACATACATGCGTCAAATATTTTGGAGGTGTAGACCCCCCAGATGTTTGACGGACATACATCCGTCAATTATTTTGGAGTTATAGACCCCCCAAATATTTGACGGACATACATCCATCAAATATTTTGGGGGTGTAGACCCCCCAAATATTTGACGGACATACATCCGTCAAATATTTTGGAGGTGTAGACCCTCCAAATATTTGACGGACATACATCCCTCATATATTTTGGAGGTGTAGACCCCCCAAATATTTGACGGACATACATCCCTCAAATATTTGGGGGGTGTAGACCCCTCAAATATTTGACGGACATACATCCGTCAAATATTTTGGAGGTGTAGACCCCCCAAATATTTGACGGACATACATCCGTGAAATATTTTGGAGGTGTAAACCCCCCAAATATTTGACGGACATACATCCGTCAATTATTTTGGAGGTGTAGACCCCCCGAATATTTGACGGACATACATCCGTCAAATATTTTGGAGGTGTAGACCCCCCAAAAATTTGACGGACATACATCCGTCAAATATTTTAGAGGTGTAGACCCCCCAAATATTTGACGGACGTACATCCGTCAAATACTTTGGAGTTGTAGACCCCCCAAATATTTGACGGACATACATCCCTCAAATATTTTCGGCGTGTAGACCCCCCAAATATTTGACGGACATACATCCGTCGAATATTTTCGAGGTGTAGACACCCCAAATATTTGACGGACATACATCCGTCAAATATTTTAGAGGTGTACACCCCCCAAATATTTTGCGGACATACATCCGTCAAATATTTTGGGGGTGTAAACCCCCCAAATATTTGACGGACATGCATCTGTCAAATAATTCGGAGTTGTAGACCCCCCAAATATTCGACGGACATACATCTGTCAAATATTTTGGAGGTGTAGACCCCCCAAATATTTGGCGGACATACATCCGGCGAATGTTTTCGAGGTGTAGACACCCCAAATATTTGACGGACATACATCCGTCAAATATTTCGGAGGTGTAGACCCCTCAAATATTTGACGGACATACATCCGTCAAATATTTTGGAGGTGTAGACCCCCCAAATATTTGACGGACATACATTCGTCAAATATTTTGGGGGTGCAGACCCCCCAAATATTTGACGGACATGCATCCGTCAAATATTTTGGAGGTGTAGACCCCCCAAATATTTGACGGACATACATCCCTCAGAGGTTTCCGAGGTGTAGACCCCCCAAACATTTGACGGAAATACATCTGTCAAATATTTTGGAGGTGTAGACCCCCCAAATATTTGACGGACATACATCCGTCAATTCTTTTTGGGGTGTAGACCCCCCAAATATTTGACGGACATACATCCGTCAAATATTTTGGAGGTGTAGACCCCCCAAATATTTGAAGGACATACATGCGTCAAATATTTTGGAGGTGTAGACCCCCCAGATGTTTGACGGACATACATCCGTCAATTATTTTGGAGTTATAGACCCCCCAAATATTTGACGGACATACATCCATCAAATATTTTGGGGGTGTAGACCCCCCAAATATTTGACGGACATACATCCGTCAAATATTTGGGGGGTGTAGACCCCCCACATATTTGACGGACATACATCCGTCAAATATTTTGGAGGTGTAGACCCCCCAAATATTTGACGGACATACATCCGTCAATTTTTTTGGAGGTGTAGACCCCCCAAATATTTGACGGACATACATCCGTCAAATATTTTGGAGGTGTAGACCCCCCAAATA
The DNA here is from genome assembly GCA_964036045.1 of Eutreptiella sp. 'Long Island Sound 2002'. NCBI lineage: Eukaryota > Euglenozoa > Euglenophyceae > Eutreptiales > Eutreptiaceae > Eutreptiella > Eutreptiella sp. 'Long Island Sound 2002'. Next base: position 57,827,146 of record OZ038380.1, read on the forward strand.
TTTGAAGGACATACATGCGTCAAATATTTTGGAGGTGTAGACCCCCCAGATGTTTGACGGACATACATCCGTCAATTATTTTGGAGTTATAGCCCCCCCAAATATTTGACGGACATACATCCATCAAATATTTTGGGGGTGTAGACCCTCCAAATATTTGACGGACATACATCCCTCATATATTTTGGAGGTGTAGACCCCCCAAATATTTGACGGACATACATCCGTCAAATATTTGGGGGGTGTAGACCCCCCAAATATTTGACGGACATACACCCGTCAAATATTTTGGAGGTGTAGACCCCCCAAATATTTGACGCACATACATCCGTCAATTATTTTGGAGGTGTAAACCCCCCAAATATTTGACTGACATACATCCGTCAATTATTTTGGAGGTGTAGACCCCCCGAATATTTGACGGACATACATCCGTCAAATATTTTGGAGGTGTAGACCCCCCAAAAATTTGACGGACATACATCCGTCAAATATTTTAGAGGTGTAGACCCCCCAAATATTTGACGGACGTACATCCGTCAAATACTTTGGAGTTGTAGACCCCCCAAATATTTGATGGACATACATCCGTCAAATATTTTGGAGGTGTAGACCCCCCAAAAATTTGACGGACATACATCCGTCAATTATTTTGGAGGTATAGACCCCCCAAATATTTGACAGACATACATCCGTCAAATATTTTGGAGGTGTAGACCCCCCAAATATTTGACGGACATACATTCGTCAAATATTTTGGGGGTGCAGACCCCCCAAATATTTGACGGACATGCATCCGTCAAATATTTTGGAGGTGTAGACCCCCCAAATATTTGACGGACATACATCCCTCAAATGTTTCCGAGGTGTAGACCCCCCAAACATTTGACGGAAATACATCTGTCAAATATTTTGGAGGTGTAGACCCCCCAAATATTTGACGGACATGCATCCGTCAATTCTTTTTGGGGTGTAGACCCCCCAAATATTTGACGGACATACATCCGTCAAATTTTTTTTGGGGTGTAGACCCCCCAAATATTTGACGGACATACATCCGTCAAATATTTTGGAGGTGTAGACCCCCCAAATATTTGAAGGACATACATGCGTCAAATATTTTGGAGGTGTAGACCCCCCAGATGTTTGACGGACATACATCCGTCAATTTTTTTGGAGTTATAGACCCCCCAAATATTTGACGGACATACATCCATCAAATATTTAGGGGGTGTAGACCCCCCAAATATTTGACGGACATACATCCGTCAAATATTTTGGAGGTGTAGACCCCCCAAATATTTGACGGACATACATCCGTCAAATATTTGGGGGGTGTAGACCCCCCACATATTTGACGGACATACATCCGTCAAATATTTTGGAGGTGTAGACCCCCCAAATATTTGACGGACATACATCCGTCAATTTTTTTGGAGGTGTGGACCCCCCAAATATTTGACGGACATACATCTGTCAAATATTTTGGAGGTGTAGACCCCCCAAATATTTGAAGGACATACATGCGTCAAATATTTTGGAGGTGTAGACCCCCCAGATGTTTGACGGACATACATCCGTCAATTATTTTGGAGTTATAGACCCCCCAAATGTTTGACGGACATACATCCATCAAATATTTTGGGGGTGTAGACCCTCCAAATATTTGACGGACATACATCCCTCATATATTTTGGAGGTGTAGACCCCCCAAATATTTGACGGACATACATCCGTCAAATATTTGGGGGGTGTAGACCCCCCAAATATTTGACGGACATACGTCCGTCAAATTTTTTGGAGGTGTAGACCCCCCAAATATTTGACGGACATACATCCGTCAATTATTTTGGAGGTGTAAACCCCCCAAATATTTGACGGACATACATCCGTCAATTATTTTGGAGGTGTAGACCCCCCGAATATTTGACGGACATACATCCGTCAAATATTTTGGAGGTGTAGACCCCCCAAAAATTTGACGGACATACATCCGTCAAATATTTTAGAGGTGTAGACCCCCCAAATATTTGACGGACGTACATCCGTCAAATACTTTGGAGATGTAGACCCCCCAAATATTTGATGGACATACATCCCTCAAATATTTTCGGCGTGTAGACCCCCCAAATATTTGACGGACATACATCCGTCGAATATTTTCGAGGTGTAGACACCCCAAATATTTGACGGACATACATCCGTCAAATATTTTGGAGGTGTACACCCCCCAAATATTTGGCGGACATACATCCGTCAAATATTTTGGGGGTGTAAACCTGCCAAATATTTGACGGACATGCATCTGTCAAATAATTCGGAGTTGTAGACCCCCCAAATATTCGACGGACATACATCCGTCAAATATTTTGGAGGTGTAGACGCCCAAAATATTTGGCGGACATACATCCGGCGAATGTTTTCGAGGTGTAGACACCCCAAATATTTGACGGACATACATATGTCAAATATTTCGGAGGTGTAGACCCCTCAAATATTTGACGGACATACATCCGTCAAATATTTTGGAGGTGTAGACCCCCCAAAAATTTGACGGACATACATCCGTCAATTATTTTGGAGGTATAGACCCCCCAAATATTTGACAGACATACATCCGTCAAATATTTTGGAGGTGTAGACCCCCCAAATATTTGACGGACATACATTCGTCAAATATTTTGGGGGTGCAGACCCCCCAAATATTTGATGGACATGCATCCGTCAAATATTTTGGAGGTGTAGACCCCCCAAATATTTGACGGACATACATCCCTCAAATATTTTGGAGGTGTAGACCCCCCAAACATTTGACGGAAATACATCTGTCAAATATTTTGGAGATGTAGACCCCCCAAATAATTGACGGACATGCATCCGTCAAATATTTTGGAGGTGTAGACCCCCCAAGTATTTGACGGACATACATCCGTCAAATATTTCCGAGGTGTAGACCCCCCAAATATTTGACGGACATACATCCGTCAATTTTTTTGGAGGTGTAGACCCTTCAAATATTTGACGGACATACATTCGTCAAATATTTTGGAGGTGTAGACCCCCCAAAAATCTGACGGACATACAGCCGTCAATTATTTTGGAGGTATAGACCCCCCAAATATTTGACGGACATACATCCGTCAAATATTTTGGAGGTGTAGACCCCCCAAATATCTGACAGACATACATCAGTCAAATATTTTGGAGGTGTAGACACCCCAAATATTTGACGGACATACATCCGTCAAATATTTTGGGCGTGTAAACCCCCCAAATATTTGACGGACATGCATCTGTCAAATAATTCGGAGTTGTAGACCCCCCAAATATTTGACGGACATACATCCGTCAAATATTTTGGAGGTGTAGACCCCCCAAATATTTGGCGGACATACATCCGGCGAATTTTTTCGAGGTGTAGACCCCCCAAATATTTGACGGACATACAGCCGTCAAATATTTCGGAGGTGTAGACCCCCCAAATATTTGACGGACATACATCCGTCAAATATTTTGGAGGTGTAGACCCCCCAAATATTTGACAGACATACATCCGTCAAATATTTTGCAGGTGTAGACCCCCCAAATATTTGACGGACATACATTCGTCAAATATTTTGGGGGTGCAGACCCCCCAAATATTTGACGGACATGCATCCGTCAAATATTTTGGAGGTGTAGACCCCCCAAATATTTGACGGACATACATCCCTCAAATATTTCCGAGGTGTAGACCCCCCAAACATTTGACGGAAATACATCCGTCAAATATTTTGGAGGTGTAGACCCCCCAAAAATTTGACGGACATACTGCCGTCAATTATTTTTGGAGGTATAGACCCCCCAAATATTTGACGGACATACATCCGTCAAATATTTTGGAGGTATAGACCCCCCAAATATTTGACGGACATACATCCGTCAAATATTTTGGAGGTGTAGACACCCCAAGTATTTGACGGACATACATCCGTCAAATATTTTGGGGCTGCAGACCCCCCAAATATTTGACGGACATACATCCGTCAAATATTTGCGAGGTGTAGACCCCCCAAATATTTGACGGACATACATCCGTCAAATATTTTGGAGGTGTAGACCCCCCAAAAATTTGACGGACATACTGCCGTCAATTATTTTTGGAGGTGTAGACCCCCCAAATATTTGACGGACATACATCCGTCAAATATTTCCGAGGTGTAGACCCCCCAAACATTTGACGGACATACATCCGTCAATTATTTTGGAGGTGTAGACCCCCCAAATATTTGACGGACATACATCCGTCATTCATTTTTGGGGTGTAGACCCCCCAAATATTTGACGGACATACATCCGTCAATTATTTTGGAGGTGTAGACCCCCCAAATATTTGACGGACATACATCCGTCAAATATTTTGGAGTTGTAGACCCCCCAAATATTTGAAGGACATACATCCGTCAAATATTTTGGAGGTGTAGACCCCCCAGATGTTTGACGGACATACATCCGTCAATTATTTTGGAGTTATAGAACCCCCAAATATTTGACGGACATACATCCATCAAATATTTTGGGGGTGTAGACCCCCCAAATATTTGACGGACATACATCCGTCATATATTTTGGAGGTGTAGACCCCCCAAATATTTGACGGACATACATCCGTCAAATATTTTGGGGATGTAGACCCCCCAAATATTTGACGGACATACATCCGTCAAATATTTTGGAGGTGTAAACCCCCCAAATATTTGACGGACATACATCCGTCAATTATTTTGGAGGTGTAGACCCCCCGAATATTTGACGGACATACATCTGTCAAATATATTAGAGGTGTAGACCCCCCAAATATTTGAAGGACATACATCCGTCAAATATTTTGGAGTTGTAGACCCCCCAAATATTTGATGGACATACATCCGTCAAATATTTTGGGGGTGTAGACCCCCCAAATATTTGACGGACATACATCCGTCAAATATTTTGGGGGTGTAGACCCCCCAAATATTTGACGGACATACATCCGTCAAATATTTTGGAGGTGTAAACCCCCCAAATATTTGACGGACATACATCCGTCAATTATTTTGGAGGTGTAGACCCCCCGAATATTTGACGGACATACATCTGTCAAATATATTGGAGGTGTAGACCCCCCAAATATTTGAAGGACATACATCCGTCAAATATTTTGGAGGTGTAGACCCCCCAAATTTTTGGCGGACATACATCCGGCGAATGTTTTCGAGGTGTAGACACCCCAAATATTTGACGGACATACATCCGTCAATTATTTTGGAGGTGTAGACCCCCCAAATATTTGACGGACATACATCCATCAAATATTTTGGAGGTGTAGACCCCCCAAATATTTGGCGGACATACATCCGTCAAATATTTTGGGGGTGTAAACCCCCCAAATATTTGACGGACATGCATCTGTCAAATAATTCGGAGTTGTAGACCCCCCAAATATTCGACGGACATACATCCGTCAAATATTTTGGAGGTGTAGACGCCCCAAATATTTGGCGGACATACATCCGGCGAATGTTTTCGAGGTGTAGACCCCCCAAAAATTTGACGGACATACATCCGTCAATTATTTTGGAGGTATAGACCCCCCAAATATTTGACGGACATACATCCGTCAAATATTTTGGAGGTGTAGACCCCCCAAATATTTGGCGGACATACATTCGTCAAATATTTTTGGGGGTGCAGACCCCCCAAATATTTGACGGACATGCATCCGTCAAATATTTTGGAGGTGTAGACCCCCCAAATATTTGACGGACATACATCCCTCAAATAATTTGGAGGTGTAGACCCCCAAAACATTTGACAGAAATACATCTGTCAAATATTTTGGAGGTGTAGACCCCCCAAATAATTGACGGACATGCATCCGTCAAATATTTTGGAGGTGTAGACCCCCCAAATATTTGACGGACATACATCCGTCAAATATTTCCGAGGTGTAGACCCCCCCCATATTTGACGGACATACATCCGTCAATTTTTTTGGAGGTGTAGACCCTTCAAATATTTGACGGACATACATCCGTCAAATATTTTCGAGGTGTAGACCCCCCAAATATTTGACGGACATACATTCGTCAAATATTTTGGAGGTGTAGACCCCCCAAAAATTTGACGGACATACAGCCGTCAATTATTTTGGAGGTATAGACCCGCCAAATATTTGACGGACATACATCCGTCAAATATTTTGGAGGTGTAGACCCCCCAAATATCTGACAGACATACATCAGTCAAATATTTTGGAGGTGTAGACACCCCAAATATTTGACGGACATACATCCGTCAAATATTTTGGGCGTGTAAACCCCCCAAATATTTGACGGACATGCATCTGTCAAATAATTCGGAGTTGTAGACCCCCCAAATATTTGACGGACATACATCCGTCAAATATTTTGGAGGTGTAGACCCCCCAAATATTTGGCGGACATACATCCGGCGAAATTTTTCGAGGTGTAGACCCCCCAAATATTTGACGGACATACAGCCGTCAAATATTTCGGAGGTGTAGACCCCCCAAATATTTGACAGACACACACCAGTCAAATATTTTGCAGGTGTAGACCCCCCAAATATTTGACGGACATACATTCGTCAAATATTTTGGGGGTGCAGACCCCCCAAATATTTGACGGACATGCATCCGTCAAATATTTTGGAGGTGTAGACCCCCCAAATATTTGACGGACATACATCCCTCAAATATTTCCGAGGTGTAGACCCCCCAAACATTTGACGGACATACATCCGTCAAATATTTTGGAGGTGTAGACCCCCCAAATATTTGACGGACAAACATCCGTCAAATATTTTGGAGGTGTAGACCCCCCAAATATTTGACGGACATACATCCGTCAAATATTTGCGAGGTGTAGACCCCCCAAATATTTGACGGACATACATCCGTCAATTTTTTTGGAGGTGTAGACCCTTCAAATGTTTGACGGACATACATCCGTCAAATATTTTGGAGGTGTAGACCCCCCAAAAATTTGACGGACATACTGCCGTCAATTATTTTTGGAGGTATAGACTCCCCAAATATTTGACGGACATACATCCGTCAAATACTTTGGAGGTATAGACCCCCCAAATATTTGACGGACATACATCCGTCAAATATTTTGGAGGTGTAGACACCCCAAATATTTGAAGGACATACATCCGTCAAATATTTTGGGGGTGTAAACCCCCCAAATATTTGACGGACATGCATCTGTCAAATAATTCGGAGTTGTAGACCCCCCAAATATTCGACGGACATACATCTGTCAAATATTTTGGAGGTGTAGACGCCCCAAATATTTGGCGGACATACATCCGGCGAATGTTTTCGAGGTGTAGACACCCCAAATATTTGACGGACATACATCCGTCAAATATTTCGGAGGTGTAGACCCCTCAAATATTTGACGGACATACATCCGTCAAATATTTTGGAGGTGTAGACCCCCCAAAAATTTGACGGACATACATCCGTCAATTATTTTGGAGGTATAGACCCCCCAAATATTTGACAGACATACATCCGTCAAATATTTTGGAGGTGTAGACCCCCCAAATATTTGACGGACATACATCCGTCAAATATTTTGGGGGTGCAGACCCCCCAAATATTTGACGGACATGCATCCGTCAAATATTTTGGAGGTGTAGACCCCCCAAATATTTGACGGACATACATCCCTCAAATATTTTGGAGGTGTAGACCCCCCAAATTTTTGACGGACATACATCCCTCAAATATTTTGGAGGTGTAGACCCCCCAAATTTTTGGCGGACATACATCCGGCGAATGTTTTCGAGGTGTAGACACACCAAATATTTGTCGGACATACATCCGTCAATTATTTTGGAGGTGTAGACCCCCCAAATATTTGACGGACATACATCCCTCAAATATTTTGGAGGTGTAGACCCCCCAAATTTTTGGCGGACATACATCCGGCGAATGTTTTCGAGGTGTAGACACACCAAATATTTGTCGGACATACATCCGTCAATTATTTTGGAGGTGTAGACCCCCCAAATATTTGACGGACATACATCCATCAAATATTTTGGAGGTGTAGACCCCCCAAATATTTGGCGGACATACATCCGTCAAATATTTTGGGGGTGTAAACCCCCCAAATATTTGACGGACATGCATCTGTCAAATAATTCGGAGTTGTAGACCCCCCAAATATTCGACGGACATACATCTGTCAAATATTTTGGAGGTGTAGACGCCCCAAATATTTGGCGGACATACATCCGGCGAATGTTTTCGAGGTGTAGACACCCCAAATATTTGACGGACATACATCCGTCAAATATTTCGGAGGTGTAGACCCCTCAAATATTTGACGGACATACATCCGTCAAATATTTTGGAGGTGTAGACCCCCCAAAAATTTGACGGACATACATCCGTCAATTATTTTGGAGGTATAGACCCCCCAAATATTTGACAGACATACATCCGTCAAATATTTTGGAGGTGTAGACCCCCCAAATATTTGACGGACATACATCCGTCAAATATTTTGGGGGTGCAGACCCCCCAAATATTTGACGGACATGCATCCGTCAAATATTTTGGAGGTGTAGACCCCCCAAATATTTGACGGACATACATCCCTCAAATATTTTGGAGGTGTAGACCCCCCAAACATTTGACGGAAATACATCTGTCAAATATTTTGGAGGTGTAGACCCCCCAACTATTTGACGGACATGCATCCGTCAAATATTTCGGAGGTGTAGACCCCCCAAATATTTGACGGACATACATCCGTCAAATATTTACGAGGTGTAGACCCCCCAAACATTTGACGGACATACAACCGTCAATTTTTTTGGAGGTGTAGACCCTTCAAAAATTTGACGGACATACATCCGTCAAATATTTTGGAGGTGTAGACCCCCCAAATATTTGACAGACATACATCCGTCAAATATTTTGGAGGTGTAGACCCCCCAAATATCTGACAGACATACATCAGTCAAATATTTTGGAGGTGTAGACACCCCAAATATTTGACGGACATACATCCGTCAAATATTTTGGGCGTGTAAACCCCCCAAATATTTGACGGACATGCATCTGTCAAATAATTCGGAGTTGTAGACCCCCCAAATATTTGACGGACATACATCCGTCAAATATTTTGGAGGTGTAGACCCCCCAAATATTTGGCGGACATACATCCGGCGAATTTTTTCGAGGTGTAGACCCCCCAAATATTTGACGGACATACAGCCGTCAAATATTTCGGAGGTGTAGAGCCCCAAATATTTGGCGGACATACATCCGGCGAATGTTTTCGAGGTGTAGACACCCCAAATATTTGACGGACATACATCCGTCAAATATTTCGGAGGTGTAGACCCCTCAAATATTTGACGGACATACATCCGTCAATTTTTTTGGAGGTATAGACCCCCCAAATATTTGACAGACATACATCCGTCAAATATTTTGGAGGTGTAGACCCCCCAAATATTTGACGGACATACATTCGTCAAATATTTTGGGGCTGCAGACCCCCCAAATATTTGACGGACATGCATCCGTCAAATATTTTGGAGGTGTAGACCCCCCAAATATTTGACGGACATACATCCCTCAAATATTTCCGAGGTGTAGACCCCCCAAACATTTGACGGAAATACATCCGTCAAACATTTTGGAGGTGTAGACCCCCCAAATATTTGACGGACATGCATCCGTCAAATATTTTGGAGCTGTAGACCCCCCAAATATTTGACGGACATACATCCGTCAAATATTTGCGAGGTGTAGACCCCCCAAATATTTGACGGACATACATCCGTCAATTTTTTTGGAGGTGTAGACCCTTCAAATGTCTGACGGACATACATCCGTCAAATATTTTGGAGGTGTAGACCCCCCAAAAATTTGACGGACATACTGCCGTCAATTATTTTGGAGGTGTAGACCCCTCAAATATTTGACGGACATACATCCGTCAATTATTTTGGAGGTGTAGACCCCCCAAATATTTGACGGACATGCATCCGTCAAATATTTTGGAGCTGTAGACCCCCCAAATATTTGACGGACATACATCCGTCAAATATTTGCGAGGTGTAGACCCCCCAAATATTTGACGGACATACATCCGTCAATTTTTTTGGAGGTGTCGACCCTTCAAATGTCTGACGGACATACATCCGTCAAATATTTTGGAGGTGTAGACCCCCCAAATATTTGACGGACATACATCCGTCAATTATTTTGGAGGTGTAGACCCCTCAAATATTTGACGGACATACATCCGTCAATTATTTTGGAGTTGTAGACCCCCCAAATATTTGAAGGACATACATCCGTCAAATATTTTGGAGGTGTAGACCCCCCAAGATGTTTGACGGACATACATCCGTCAATTATTTTGGAGTTATAGAACCCCCAAATATTTGACGGACATACATCCATCAAATATTTTGGGGGTGTAGACCCCCCAAATATTTGACGGACATACATCCCTCAAATATTTTGGAGGTGTAGACCCCCCAAATATTTGACGGACATGCATCCGTCAAATATTTTGGGGGTGTAGACCCCCCAAATATTTGACGGACATACATCCGTCAAATATTTTGGAGGTGTAAACCCCCCAAATATTTGACGGACATACATCCGTCAATTATTTTGGAGGTGTAGACCCCCCGAATATTTGACGGACATACATCTGTCAAATATTTTGGAGGTGTAGACCCCCCAAAAATTTGACGGACATACATCCGTCAAATATTTTGGAGATGTAGACCCCCCAAATATTTGAAGGACATACATCCGTCAAATATTTTGGAGGTGTAGACCCCCCAAATTTTTGGCGGACATACATCCGGCGAATGTTTTCGAGGTGTAGACACCCCAAATATTTGACGGACATACATCCGTCAATTATTTTGGAGGTGTAGAGCCCCCAAATATTTGACGGACATACATCCATCAAATATTTTGGAGGTGTAGACCCCCCAAATATTTGAAGGACATACATCTGCCAAATATTTTGGAAGTGTAGACCCCCCAGATGTTTGACGGACATACATCCATCAATTATTTTGGAGTTATAGACCCCCCAAATATTTGACGGACATACATCCATCAAATATTTTGGGGGTGTAGACCCCCCAAGTATTTGACGGACATACATCCGTCAAATATTTTGGAGGTGTAGACGCCCCAAATATTTGACGGACATACATCCGTCAAATATTTTGGAGTTGTAGACCCCCCAAATATTTGATGGACACACATCCCTCAAATATTTTCGGCGTGTAGATCCCCCAAATATTTGACGGACATACATCCGTCGAATATTTTCGAGGTGTAGACACCCCAAATATTTGACGGACATACATCCGTCAAATATTTTGGAGGTGCGCACCCCCCAAATATTTGGCGGACATACATCCGTCAAATATTTTGGGGGTGTAAACCCCCCAAATATTTGACGGACATGCATCTGTCAAATAATTTGTAGTTGTAGACCCCCCAAATATTTGACGGACATACATCCGTCAAATATTTTGGAGGTGTAGACCCCCCAAATTTTTGGCGGACATACATCTGGCGAATGTCTTCGAGGTGTAGACACCCCAAATATTTGACGGACATACATTCGTCACATATTTTAGAGGTGTACACCCCCCAAATAATTGACGGACATACATCCGTCAAATATTTTGGAGGTGTAGACCCCGCAAATATTTGACGGACATACATCCGTCAAATATTTTGGAGTTGTAGACCCCCCAAATATTTGATGGACATACATCCGTCAAATATTTTGGAGCTATAGACCCCCCAAAAATTTGACGGACATACATCCGTCAATTATTTTGGAGGTGTAGACCCCCCAAATATTTGACGGACATACATTCATCAAATATTTTGGAGGTGTAGACGCCTCAAAAATTTGACGGACATACATCTGTCAAATATTGTGGAGGTGTAGACCCCCCATATATTTGACGGACATACATCCGTCAATTATTTTGGAGGTGTAGACCCCCCAAATATTTGACGGACATACATCCGTCAAATATTTTGGAGTTGTAGACCCCCCAAATATTTGATGGACATACATCCCTCAAATATTTTCAGCGTGTAGATCCCCCAAACATTTGACGGACATACATCCGTCGAATATTTTCGAGGTGTAGACACCCCAAATATTTGACGGACATACATCCGTCAAATATTTCGGAGGTGTACACCCCTCAAATATTTGGCGGACATACATCCGTGAAATATTTTGGGGGTGTAGACCCCCCAAATATTTGACGGACATGCATCTGTCAAATAATTTGGACTTGTAGACCCCCCAAATATTTGACGGACATAGATCCGTCAAATATTTTGGAGGTGTAGACCCCCCAAAATTTTGGCTGACATACATCAGGCGAATGTCTTCGAGGTGTAGACACCCCAAATATATGACGGACATACATCCGTCAAATATTTTGGAGGTGTAGACCCCCCAAATATTTGGCGGACATACATCCGTCAAATATTTTCGGGGTGTAAACCCCCCAAATATTTGACGGACATGCATCCGTCAAATATTTTGGAGGTGTAGACCCCCCAAACATTTGACGGACATACATCCGTCAATTTTTTTGGAGGTGTAGACCCCCCAAATATTTGACGGACATACATCGCTCAATTATTTTGGGGGTGTAGACTTCCCAAATATTTGACGGACATACATTCGTCACATATTTTGGAGGTGCACACCCCCCAAATAATTGATTGACATACATCCGTCAAATATTTTGGAGGTGTAGACCCCGCAAATATTTGACGGACATACATCCGTCAAATATTTTGGAGTTGTAGACCCCCCAAATATTTGATGGACATACATCCGTCAAATATTTTCGGGGTGTAGGCGCCCCAAATATTTGACGGACATACATCCGTCAAATATTTTGGAGTTGCACACCCCCCCAATATTTGCCGGACATACATCCGTCAATTATTTTGGAGGTGTAGACCCCCCAAATATTTGACGGACATACATTCGTCAAATATTTTGGAGGTGTAGACGCCTCAAAAATTTGACGGACATACATCTGTCAATTATTTTGGAGGTGTAGACCCCCCAAATATTTGACGGAAATACATCCGTCAATTATTTTGGAGGTGTAGACCCCCCAAATATTTGATGGACATACATCCGTCAAATATTTTGGGGGTGTAGACCCCCCAAATATTTGACGGACATACATCCGTCAAATATTTTGGAGGTTTAGACCCCCCAAATATTTGATGGACATACATCCCTCAAATATTTCCGGCGTGTAGACCCCCCAAATATTTGACGGACATGCATCCGTCAAATATTTTCGAGTTGTAGACACCCCAAATATTTGACGGACATACATCCGTCAAATATTTTGGAGGTGTAGACCCCCCAAAAATTTGACGGACATACATCTGTCAAATATTTTTGGGGTGTAGACCCTCCAAACATTTGACGGACATACATCCGTCATTTATTTTGGACGTGTAGACCCCCCAAATATTTAACGGACATACATCCGTCGAATATTTCGGGGGTGTAGACCCCCCAAATATTTGACGGACACACATCCGTCAAATATTTTTGGGGTGTAGACCCCCCAAATATTTGACGGACATACATCCGTCAAATATTTTGGAGTTGTACACCCCCCAAACATTTGACGGACATACATCCGTCAAATATTTTGGAGGTGTAGACCCCCCAAATATTTGACGGACATACACCCGTCAGATATTTTGGAGGTGTAAACCCCCTAAATCTTTGACGGATCCACTTTCGTCAAATATTTTGGAGGTGTAGACCCCCCAAATATTTGACGGACATACATCTGTCAAAAATTTTGGAGGTGCAGACCCCCCAAATGTTTGACGGACATACATCCGTCAAATATTTTGGAGGTGTAGGCCCCCCAATTGTTTGACGGACATACATCCGTCAAATATTTTGGAGGTGTAGACCCCCCATATATTTGACGGACATACATCTGTGAAATATTTTGGAGGTGTAGACCCCCCAAATACTTGACGGATGTACATCCGTCAAATATTTTGGAGTTGTACACCCCCCAAATATTTGACGGACATACATCCGTCAAATATTTTGGAGCGGTAGACCCCCCAAATATTTGACGGACGTACATCCGTCAACTATTTTGGAGGTGTAGACCCCCGAAATGTTAGAGGGACATACATCCGTCAATTATTTTGGAGGTGTAGACCCCCCAAATTTTTGACGGACATACATCCGTCAAATATTTTGGAGGTGTAAACCCCCCAAATATTTGACGGACATACATCCGTCAATTATTTTGGAGGTGTAGACCCCCCAATTATTTGATGGACATACATCCGTCAAATATTTTGGGGGTGTAGACCCCCAAAATATTTGACGGACATACATCCGTCAAATTTTTTGGAGGTGTAGACCCCCCAAATATTTGATGGACATACATCCCTCAAATATTTTGGTCGTGTAGACCCCCCAGATGTATGACGGACATACATCCGTCAAATATTTTGGAGGTGTAGACCCCCCAAATATTTGACGGACATACATTCGTCAAATTTTTTGGGGGTGTAGGCGCCCCAAATATTTGACGGTCATGCATCCGTCAAATATTTGGGAGTTGTAGACCCCCCAAATATTTGACGGACATACATCCGTCCAATATTTTGGGGGTGTAGACCCCCCAAATATTTGACGGACATACATTCGTCAAATATTTTGGGTGTGTAGACCCCCCAAATATTTGATGGACATACATCCGTCAAATATTTTGGGGGTGTAGGCGCCCCAAATATTTGACGGACATACATCCGTCAAATATTTTGGACGTGTAGACCCCCCAAATATTTGACGGACATACATCCGTCAAATATTTTGGAGGTGTAAACCCCCCAAACATTTGACGGACATACATCCGTCAAATATTTTGGAGGTGTACACCCCCCAAATATTTGACGGACATACATTCGTCAATTTTTTTGGACGTGTAGACCCCCCAAATATTTGACGGACATACATCCGTCAAATATTTTGGGGGGATAGGCGCCCCAAATATTTGACGGACATACATCGGCCAAATATTTTGGGGGTGTAGACCCCCCAAACATTTGACAGACATACATCCGTCAATTATTTTGGACGTGTAGACTCCCCAAATATTTGACGGACATACATCCGTCGAATATTTTTGGGGTGTAGACCCCCCAAATATTTGACGGACATACATCCGTCAAATATTTTGGGGGTGTAGACCCCCCAAATATTTGACGGACATACATCCGTCAAATATTTTGGAGTTGTACACCCCCCAAATATTTGACGGACATACATCCGTCAAAAACTTTGGAGGTGTAGACCCCCCAAATGTTTGACGGACATACATCCGTCAAATATTTTGGAGGTATAGACCCCCCAAATATTTGACGGACATACATCCGTCGAATACTTTTGGGGTGTAGGCGCCCCAAACATTTGACGGACATACATCCGTCAAATAATTTAGGGGTGTAGACCCCCCAAATACTTGACGGACATACATCCGTCAATTATTTTGGAGTTGTACACCCCCCAAATATTTGACGGACATACATCCGTCAAATATTTTGGGAGTGTAGACCCCCAAAAAATATTTGATGGACATACATACATCCGTCAAATATTTTGGGGGTGTAGACACCCCAAATATTTGACGGACATACATCCGTCAAATATTTTGGAGGTGTAGACCCCCCAAATATTTGACGGATCCACATTCGTCAAATATTTTGGAGGTGTAGACCCCCCAAATATTTGACGGACATACATCCGTCAAAAATTTGAAGGTGTAAACCCTCCAAATATTTGACGGACATACGTCCGTCAAACATTTTGGAGGTGTAGACCCCCCAAATGTTTCATGGACATACATCCGTCAATTATTTTCGAGGTGTAGGGCCCCCAAATGTTTGACGGACATACATCCGTCAAATACTTTGGGGTTGTAGGCCCCCCAAACATTTGACGGACATACATCCGTCAAATATTTTGGAGGTGTAGACCCCCCCAATCTTTGACGGACAAACATCCGTCAAATATTCTGGGGGTGTAGACCCCCCAAATACTTGACGGACATGCATCCGTCAAGCTTTTTGGAGTTGTAGACCCCCGAAGTATTTGACGGACATACATCCGTCAAATATTTTGGAGGTGTAGGCCCCCAAATATTTGACGGACATACATCTGTCAAATATTTTGGGGGTGTAGACCCCCCAAATATTTGACGGACATACATCCGTCGAATATTTTGGGGGTGTAGACCCCCCAAATATTTGACGGACATACATCTGTCAAATATTTTGGGGCTGTAGACCCCCCAAATATTTGACGGACATACATCCGTCAAATATTTTGGAGTTGTACACCCCCCAAATATTTGACAGACATACATACGTCAAATATTTTGGAGGTGTAGACCCCCCAAATACTTGACGGACATACATCCGCCAATTTTTTTGACGTGTAGACCCCCCAAATATTTGACGGACATACAACCGTCGAATATTTTGGGGGTGTAGACCCCCCAAATATGTGACGGACATACATCCCTCAAATATTTTGGAGGTGTACACCCCCCAAATATTTGACGGACATACATCCGTCAAATATTTTGGAGGTGTAGACCCCCCAAATATTTGACGGATCCACATTCGTCAAATTTTTTGGAGGTGTAGACCCCCCAAATATTTGACGGACATACATCCGTCAAAAATTTTGGAGGTGTAAACCCTCCAAATATTTGACGGACATACATCCGTCAAATATTTTGGAGATGTAGACCCCCCAAATGTTTGACGGACATACATCCGTCAAATATTTTGGAGGTGTAGACCCCCCAAATATTCGACAGACATACATCCGTCCAATATTTTGGACGTGTAGACTCCCCAAATATTTGACGGACATACATCCGTCAAATATTTTGGAGGTGTAGACCCCCCAAATATTTGACAGACATACATCCGTGAAATATTTTGGGGGTGTAGACCCCCCAAATACTTGACGGACATACATCCGTCAAATATTTTGGAGTTGTACACTCCCCAAATATTTGACGGACATACATCTGTCAATTATTTCGGAGGTGTAGACCCCCCAAATATTTGATGGACATACATCCGTCAAATATTTTGGGGTCGTAGACCCCCCAAACATTTGACGGACATACATCCGTCAAATATTTTGGAGGTGTAGACCCTCCAAATATTTGACGGACATACATCCCTCAAATATTTTGGGGGTGTAAACCCTGCAAATATTTGACGGACATGCATCCGTCAAATATTTTGGAGTTGTAGACCCCCCAAACATTTGACGGACATACCTCCGTCAATTATTTTGGACGTGTAGACCCCCAAAATATTTGACGGACATATATCCGTCGAATATTTTTGGGGTGTAGACCCCCCAAATATTTGACGGACATACATCCGTCAATAATTTTGGGCGTGTAGACCCCACAAATATTTTACGGACATACATCCGTCAAATATTTTGGAGGTGTAGACCCCCCAAGTATTTGACGGACATACATCCGTCAAATCTTTTCGGCCTGTAGAACCCCCAAAGATTTGACGGTCATACATCCGTCAATAATTTTGGGCGTGTAGACCCCCCAAATATTTGACGGACATACATCCGTCAAATATTTTGGAGGTGTAGACCCCCCAAATATTTGACGGACATACATCCGTCAAATACTTTGGAGGTGTAGACCCCCCAAATATTTGACGGACATACATCAGTCAAATATTTTGGGGGTGTAGGCGCCCCAAATATTTGACGGACACACATCCGTCAAATATTTTGGACGTGTAGACCCCCCAAATATTTGACGGACATACATCCGTCAAATATTTCGGGTGTGTAGACCCCCCAAATATTTGACGGACATACACCCGTCAAATATTTTCGGGCTGTAGACCCCCCAAATATTTGACGGACATACATCTGTCAAATATTTTGGAGGTGTAGACCCCCCAAATATTTGACGGACATACATCCGTCAAATATTTTGGAGGTGTAGGCCCCCGAAATATTTGGAGGACATACATCCGTCAAATATTTAGGGGGTGCAGGCCCCCAAATATTTGACGGACATACATCCCTCAAACATTTTGGAGTTGTAGACCCCCCAAATATTTGACGGACATACATTTGTCAAATATTTTGGAGGTGTACACCCCCCAAATATTTGACGGACATACATCCGTCAAATATTTTGGAGGTGTAGACCCCCCAAATATTTCACGGGCATACATCCGTCAAATATTTTGGAGGTGTAGACCCCCCAAACTTTTGACGGACATACATCCGTCAAATATTTTGGAGTTGTACACCCCCCAAATATTTGACGGACATACATCCGTCAAATTTTTTGGAGATGTAGACCCCCCAAATATTTGACCGACATACATCCGTCAGATATTTTGGAGGTGTAGACCCCCCAAATATTTGACGGACATACATCTGTCAAATATTTTGGAGGTGTGGACCCCCCAAATATTTGACGGACATACATCCGTCAAATATTTTGGAGGTGTAGGCCCCCGAAATATTTGGAGGACATACATCCGTCAAATATTTAGGGGGTGCAGGCCCCCAAATATTTGACGGACATACATCCCTCAAACATTTTGGAGTTGTAGACCCCCCAAATATTTGACGGACATACATTTGTCAAATATTTTGGAGGTGTACACCCCCCAAATATTTGACGGACATACATCCGTCAAATATTTTGGAGGTGTAGACCCCCCAAATATTTCACGGGCATACATCCGTCAAATATTTTGGAGGTGTAGACCCCCCAAATATTTGACGGACATACATCCGTCAAATATTTTGGGGGTGTAGACCCCCCAAACATTTGACGGACATACATCCGTCAAATATTTTGGAGTTGTACACCCCCCAAATATTTGACGGACATACATCCGTCAAATTTTTTGGAGATGTAGACCCCCCAAATATTTGACGGACATACATCCGTCAGATATTTTGGAGGTGTAGACCCCCCAAATATTTGACGGACATACATCCGTCAAATATTTTGGAGGTGTAGACCCCCCAAATATTTGACGGACATACATCCGTCAAATATTTTGGAGGTGTAGACCCCCCAAATATTTGACGGACATACATCCGTCAAATACTTCCGGGGTGTAGGCGCCCCAAACATTTGACGGACATACATCCGTCAAATTCTTTGGAGGTGTAGACCCCCCAAATATTTGACGGACATACATCCGTCAAATATTTTTGGGATGTAGACCCCCCAAATATTTGACGGACATACATCCGTCAAATATTTTGGAGTTGTACACCCCCCAAATATTTGACGGACATACATCCGTCAAATGTTTTGGAGGTGTAGACCCCCCAAATGTTTGACGGACATACATCCGTCAAATGTTTTGGAGGTGTAGACCCCCCAAATATTTGACGAACATACATCTGTCAATTATTTTGGAGGTGTACACCCCCCAAATATTTGATGGACATACATCTGTCAAATATTTTGGGGGTGTAGACCCCCCAAATATTTGAGGGACATACATCCGTCAAATATTTTGGAGGTGTAGTCCCCCCAAATATTTGACGGACATACATCCCTGAAATATTTTGGGCGTGTAGACCCCCCAAATATTTGACGGACATACATCCGTCAAATATTTTGGAGGTGTAGACCCCCCAGATATTTGACGGACATACATCCGTCAAATATTTTGGGGTGTAGACCCCCCTAACATTTGACGGACATACGTCCGTCAAATATTTCGGACGTGTAGACCCCCAAAATATTGGACGGACATACATCCGTCGAATATTTTGGGGGTGTAGACCCCCCAAATATTTGAGGGACATACATCCGTCAAATATTTTGGGGCCGTAGACCCCTCAAATATTTGACGGACCTACATCCGTCAAATATTTTGGAGGTGTAGACCCCCCAAATTTTTGACGGACATACATCCGTCAATTATTTTAGAGGTGTACACCCCCCAAACATTTGACGGTCATACATCCGTCAAATATTTTGGAGGTGTAGACCCCCCAAATATTGGACGGACATACATCCGTCAATTATTTTGGAGGTGTACACTCCCCAAATATTTGATGGACATACATCCGTCAAATATTTTGGGGGTGTAGACCCCCCAAATATTTGAGGGGCATACATTCGTCAAATATTTTGGAGGTGTAGACCCCCCAAATACTTGAAGGACATACATCCCTGAAATATTTTGGGCGTGTAGACCCCCCAAATATTTGACGGACATACATCCGTCAAATATTTTGGAGGTGTAGACCCCCCAGATATTTGACGGACATACATCCGTCAAATATTTTGGGGTGTAGACCCCCCTAACATTTGACGGACATACATTCGTCAAATATTTTGGGGCTGTAGACCCCCCAAATATTTGACGGACATACATCCGTCAAATATTTTGGAGGTGTAGACCCCCCAAATATTTGACGGACATACATCTGTCAAATATTTTGGAGGTGTAGACCCCCCAAATATTTGACAGACATACATCCGTCAAATATTTTGGAGTTGTACACCCCCCCAAAATTTTAAACGGACATACATCCGTCAAATATCTTGGAGGTGTAGACCCCCAAATATTTGACGGACATGCATTCGTCAAATATTTTGGAGGTGTAGACCACCCAAACATTTGACGGACATACATTCGTCAAATATTTTGGGGCTGTAGACCCCCCAAATATTTGACGGACATCCATCCGTCAAATATTTTAGGGGTGTAGGCGCCCCAAATATTTCACGGACATACATCCGTCAAATATTTTGGAGGTGTACACCCCCCAAATATTTGACGGACATACATCCGTCAAATATTTTGGGGGTGTAGACCCCCCAAATATTTGACGGACATACACCCGTCAATTATTTTGGAGGTGTAGACCCCCCAAATATTTGACGGACATGCATCCGTCAAATATTTTGCAGGTGTAGACCCCCCAAAAATTTGACGGACATACATCCGTCAAATATTTTGGAGGTGTAGACCACCCAATCATTTGACGGACATACATTCGTCAAATATTTTGGGGCTGTAGACCCCCCATATATTTGACGGACATACATCCGTCAAATATTTTGGAGGTGTAGACCCCCCAAATATTTGACGGACATCCATCCGTCAAATATTTTGGGGGTGTAGAGCCCCCAAATATTTGACGGACATACACCCGTCAATTATTTTGGAGGTGTAGACCCCCCAAATATTTGACGGACATGCATCCGTCAAATATTTTGGAGGTGTAGACCCCCCAAATCTTTGACGGACATACATCCGTCAAATATTTTGGAGGTGTAGACCCCCCAAATATTTGACGGACATACATCCGTCAAATATTTTGGGGCTGTAGACCCCCCAAATATTTGACGGACATACATCCGTCAATTACTTTGGACGTGTAGACCCCCCAAATATTTGACGGACATACATCCGTCAAATGTTTCTGGTGTGTAGACCCCCCAAATATTTGACGGACATACATCCGTCAAATATTTGGGAGGTGTAGACCCCCCAAATATTTGACGGACATACCTCCCTCAAATATTTTGGAGGTGTAGACCCCCCAAATATTTGACGGACATACATCCGTCAAATATTTTGGAGGTGTACACCCCCCAAATATTTGACGGACATACATCCGTCAAATATTTAGGGGGTGCAGGGCCCCAAATATTTGACGGACATACATCCCTCAAATATTTTGGAGTTGTAGACCCCCCAAATATTTGACGGACATACATTTGTCCAATATTTTGGAGGTCCACACACCCCAAATATTTGACGGAAATACATCCGTCAAATGTTTCGGGCGTGTAGACCCCCCAAATATTGGACGGACATACATCCGTCAAATATTTTGGAGGTGTAGACCCCCCAAATATTTGACGGACATACATCCGTCAAATATTTTGGAGGTGTAGACCCCCCAAATATTTGACGGAAATACATCCGTCAAATATTTTGGGGCCGTAGACCCCCCTAATATTTGACGGACATACATCCGTCAAATACGTTGGGGGTGTAGGCGCCCCAAACATTTGACGGACATACATCTATCAAATATTTTGGAGGTGTAGACCCCCCAAATATTTGACGGACATACATCCGTCAAATATTTCGGGTGTGTAGACCCCCCAAATATTTGACGGACATACATCCGTCAAATATTTTGGAGGTGTAGACCCCCCAAATATTTGACGGACATACATCCGTCAAATATTTTGGAGGTGTAGACCCCCCAGATATTTGACGGACATACATCCGTCAAATATTTTGGAGGTGTAGACCCCCCAAATATTTGACGGACATACATCCGTCAAATATTTTGGAGGTGTAGACCCCCCAGATATTTGACGGACATACATCCGTCAAATATTTTGGGGTGTAGACCCCCCTAACATTTGACGGACATACACCCGTCAAATATTTTGGGGGTGTAGACCCCCCAAATATTTGACGGACATACATCCGTCAAATATTTTGGAAGTGTAGACCCCCCAAATATTTGACGGACATACATCTGTCAAATATTTTGGAGTTGTACACCCCCAAATATTTGACGGACATGCATTCGTCAAATATTTTGGAGGTGTAGACCACCCAAACATTTGACGGACATACATTCGTCAAATATTTTGGGGCTGTAGACCCCCCAAATATTTGACGGACATCCATCCGTCAAATATTTTGGGGGTGTAGGCGCCCCAAATATTTCACGAACATACATCCGTCAAATATTTTGGAGGTGTACACCCCCCAAATATTTGACGGACATACATCCGTCAACCATTTTGGGGGTGTAGACCTGCCAAATATTTGACGGACATACATCCGTCAAATATTTTGGAGGTGTACACCCCCCAAATATTTGACGGACATACATCCGTCAAATATTTAGGGGGTGCAGGCCCCCAAATATTTGACGGACATACATCCCTCAAATATTTTGGAGTTGTAGACCCCCCAAATATTTGACGGACATACATTTGTCCAATATTTTGGAGGTCCACACACCCCAAATATTTGACGGACATACATCCGTCAAATATTTCGGGCGTGTAGACCCCCCAAATATTGGACGGACATACATCCGTCAAATATTTTGGAGGTGTAGACCCCCCAAATATTTGACGGACATACATCCGTCAAATGTTTCTGGTGTGTAGACCCCCCAAATATTTGACGGACATACATCCGTCAAATATTTGGGAGGTGTAGACCCCCCAAATATTTGACGGACATACCTCCCTCAAATATTTTGGAGGTGTAGACCCCCCAAATATTTGACGGACATACATCCGTCAATTATTTTGGAGGTGTACACCCCCCAAATATTTGACGGACATACATCCGTCAAATATTTAGGGGGTGCAGGGCCCCAAATATTTGACGGACATACATCCCTCAAATATTTTGGAGTTGTAGACCCCCCAAATATTTGACGGACATACATTTGTCCAATATTTTGGAGGTCCACACACCCCAAATATTTGACGGAAATACATCCGTCAAATGTTTCGGGCGTGTAGACCCCCCAAATATTGGACGGACATACATCCGTCAAATATTTTGGAGGTGTAGACCCCCCAAATATTTGACGGACATACATCCGTCAAATATTTTGGAGGTGTAGACCCCCCAAATATTTGACGGAAATACATCCGTCAAATATTTTGGGGCCGTAGACCCCCCTAATATTTGACGGACATACATCCGTCAAATACGTTGGGGGTGTAGGCGCCCCAAACATTTGACGGACATACATCTATCAAATATTTTGGAGGTGTAGACCCCCCAAATATTTGACGGACATACATCCGTCAAATATTTCGGGTGTGTAGACCCCCCAAATATTTGACGGACATACATCCGTCAAATATTTTGGAGGTGTAGACCCCCCAAATATTTGACGGACATACATCCGTCAAATATTTTGGAGGTGTAGACCCCCCAAATATTTGACGGACATACATCCGTCAAATATTTTGGAGGTGTAGACCCCCCAGATATTTGACGGACATACATCCGTCAAATATTTTGGGGTGTAGACCCCCCTAACATTTGACGGACATACACCCGTCAAATATTTTGGGGGTGTAGACCCCCCAAATATTTGACGGACATACATCCGTCAAATATTTTGGAGGTGTAGACCCCCCAAATATTTGACGGACATACATCTGTCAAATATTTTGGAGGTGTAGACCCCCCAAATATTTGACAGACATACATCCGTCAAATATTTTGGAGTTGTACACCCCCCCAAAATTTTAAACGGACATACATCCGTCAAATATCTTGGAGGTGTAGACCCCCAAATATTTGACGGACATGCATTCGTCAAATATTTTGGAGGTATAGACCACCCAAACATTTGACGGACATACATTTGTCAAATATTTTGGGGCTGTAGACCCCCCAAATATTTGACGGACATCCATCCGTCAAATATTTTGGGGGTGTAGGCGCCCCAAATATTTCACGAACATACATCCGTCAAATATTTTGGAGGTGTACACCCCCCAAATATTTGACGGACATACATCCGTCAACTATTTTGGGGGTGTAGACCTGCCAAATATTTGACGGACATACATCCGTCAAATATTTTGGAGGTGTACACCCCCCAAATATTTGACGGACATACATCCGTCAAATATTTAGGGGGTGCAGGCCCCCAAATATTTGACGGACATACATCCCTCAAATATTTTGGAGTTGTAGACCCCCCAAATATTTGACGGACATACATTTGTCCAATATTTTGGAGGTCCACACACCCCAAATATTTGACGGACATACATCCGTCAAATATTTCGGGCGTGTAGACCCCCCAAATATTGGACGGACATACATCCGTCAAATATTTTGGAGGTGTAGACCCCCCAAATATTTGACGGACATACATCCGTCAAATATTTTGGAGGTGTAGACCCCCAAATATTTGACGGACATACATCCGTCAAATATTTTGGGGCCGTAGACCCCCCTAATATCTGACGGACATACATCCGTCAAACATTTTGGAGGTGTACACCCCCCAAATATTTGACGGACATACATCCGTCAAATACGTTGGGGGTGTAGGCGCCCCAAACATTTGACGGACATACATCTATCAAATATTTTGGAGTTGTAGACCCCCCAAATATTTGACGGACATACATCCGTCAAATATTTCGGGTGTGTAGACCCCCCAAATATTTGACGGACATACATCCGTCAAATATTTTGGAGGTGTAGACCCCCCAAATATTTGACGGACATACATCCGTCAAATATTTTGGAGGTGTAGACCCCCCAGATATTTGACGGACATACATCCGTCAAATGATTTGGGGTGTAGACCCCCCTAACATTTGACGGACATACATTCGTCAAATATTTTGGGGCTGTAGACCCCCCAAATATTTGACGGACATACATCCGTCAAATATTTTGGAGGTGTAGACCCCCCAAATATTTGACGGACATACATCCGTCAAATATTTTGGGGGTGTAGACCCCCCAAATATTTGACGGACATACATCCGTCAAATATTTTGGGGGTGTAGACCCCCCAAATATTTGACGGACATACATCCGTCAAATATTTTGGAGGTGTAGACCCCCCAAATATTTGACGGACATACATCTGTCAAATATTTTGGAGGTGTAGACCCTCCAAATATTTGACAGACATACATCCGTCAAATATTTTGGAGTTGTACACCCCCCCAAAATTTTAAACGGACATACATCCGTCAAATATCTTGGAGGTGTAGACCCCCAAATATTTGACGGACATGCATTCGTCAAATATTTTGGAGGTGTAGACCACCCAAACATTTGACGGACATACATTCGTCAAATATTTTGGGGCTGTAGACCCCCCAAATATTTGACGGACATCCATCCGTCAAATATTTTTGGGGTGTAGGCGCCCCAAATATTTCGCGAACATACATCGGTCAAATATTTTGGAGGTGTACACCCCCCAAATATTTGACGGACATACATCCGTCAAATATTTTGTGGCCGTAGACCCCCCAAATATTTGACGGACATACACCCGTCAATCATTTTGGAGGTGTGGACCCCCCAAATATTTGACTGACATGCATCTGTCAAATGATTTGCAGGTGTAGACCCCCCAAAAGGTTGACGGACATACATCCGTCAAATATTTTGGAGGTGTAGACCACCCAAATATTTGATGGACATACATTCGTCAAATATTTTGGGGCTGTAGACCCCCCAACTATTTGACGGACATACATCCGTCAAATACTTTGGAGGTGTAGACCCCACAAATATTTGACGGACATCCATCCGTCAAATATTTTGGGGGTGTAGGCGCCCCAAATATTTGACGGACATACATCCGTCAAATATTTTGGGGGTGTAGACCCCCCAAATATTTGACGGACATACACCCGTCAATTATTTTGGAGGTGTAGACCCCCAAAATATTTGACGGACATGCATCCGTCAAATATTTTGGAGGTGTAGACCCCCCAAATCTTTGACGGACATACATCCGTCAAATATTTTGGAGGTGTAGACCCCCCAAATATTTGACGGACATACATCCGTCAAATATTTTGCGGCTGTAGACCCCCCAAATATTTGACGGACATACATCCGTCAATTACTTTGGACGTGTAGACCCCCCAAATATTTGACGGACATACATCCGTCAAATATTTCGGGCGTGTAGACCCCCCAAATATTGGACGGACATACATCCGTCAAATATTTTGGAGGTGTAGACCCCCCAAATATTTGACGGACATACATCCGTCAAATATTTTGGAGGTGTAGACCCCCCAAATATTTGACGGACATACATCCGTCAAATATTTTGGGGGTGTAGACCCCCCTAATATTTGACGGACATACATCCGTCAAATATTTAGGGGGTGCACGTCCCCAAATATTTGACGGACATACATCCCTCAAATATTTTGGAGTTGTAGACCCCCCAAATATTTGACGGACATACATTTGTCCAATATTTTGGAGGTCCACACACCCCAAATATTTGACGGACATGCATTCGTCAAATATTTCGGGCGTGTAGACCCCCCAAATATTGGACGGACATACATCCGTCAAATATTTTGGAGGTGTAGACCCCCAAATATTTGACGGACATACATCCGTCAAATATTTTGGAGGTGTAGACCCCCCAAATATTTGACGGACATACATCCGTCAAATATTTTGGGGGTGTAGACCCCCCTAATATTTGACGGACATACATCCGTCAAATATTTTGGAGGTGTACACCCCCCAAATATTTGACGGACAAACATCCGTCAAATACTTTGGCGGTGTAGGCGCCCCAAAAATTTGACGGACATACATCTATCAAATATTTTGGAGGTGTAGACCCCCCAAATATTTGACGGACATACATCCGTCAAATGTTATGGAGTTGTACACCCCCCAAATATTTGACGGACATACATCCGTCAAATATAATGGAGGTGTAGACCCCCCAAATATTTGACGGACATACATCCGTCAAATATTTTGGAGGTGTAGACCCCCCAAATATTTGACGGACATACATCCGTCAAATATTTTGGAGGTGTACACCCCCCAAATATTTGACGGACAAACATCCGTCAAAAACTTTGGGGGTGTAGGCGCCCCAAACATTTGACGGACATACATCTATCAAATATTTTGGAGGTGTAGACCCCCCAAATATTTGACGGACACACATCCGTCAAATATTTTGGGGGTGTAGACCCCCAAAAATTTGACGGACATACATCCGTCAATTATTTTGGAGGTGTAGACGCCCCGAATATTTGACGGACATACATCCGTCAAATATTTTGGAGGTGTAGACCCCCCAAATATTTGACGGACATACATCCGTCAAATATTTTGGGGGTGTAAACCCCCCAAATATTTGACGGACATGCATCCGTCAAATATTTTGGAGTTGTAGACCCCCCAAATATTTGACGGACATACATCCGTCAAATATTTTGGAGGTGTAGACCCCCCAGGTATTTGACGGACATACATCCGTCAAATATTTTGGGGTGTAGACCTGCCTAATATTTGACGGACATACATCCGTCAAAC
Organism: Eutreptiella sp. 'Long Island Sound 2002'; assembly: GCA_964036045.1. Classification (NCBI taxonomy): domain Eukaryota; phylum Euglenozoa; class Euglenophyceae; order Eutreptiales; family Eutreptiaceae; genus Eutreptiella; species Eutreptiella sp. 'Long Island Sound 2002'. The sequence continues at coordinate 57,855,401 of OZ038380.1, forward strand.
ATTTTGGAGGTATAGAGCCCCCAAATATTTGATGGACATACATCCCTCAAATATTTTGGGGGTGTAGACCCCCCAAATATTTGACGGACATACATCCGTCAAATATTTTCGAGGTGTAGATGCCCCGAATATTTGACGGACATACATCCGTCAAATATTTGGGACGTGTAGACCCCAAAAATATTTGACGGAAATACATCTGTCAAATATTTTGGGGGTGTAGACCCCCCAAATATTTGACGGACATACATCCGTCAAATATTTTGGAGGTGTAGACCCCCCAAATATTTGACGGATCCACATTCGTCAAATATTTTGTAGGTGTAGACCCCCCAAACATTTGACGGACATACATCCGTCAAATATTTTGGAGGTGTAGACCCCCCAAATATTTGACAGACATACATCCGTCAAATATTTTGGAGGTGTAGACCCCCCAAATATTTGACGGACATACATTTGTCAAATAGTTTGGGGGTGTAGGCGCCCCAAATATTTGACGGACATGCATCCGTCAAATGTTTTGCAGGTGTACACCCCCCAAATATTTGACCGACATACACCCGTCAATTATTTTGGAGGTGTAGATTCCCCATATATTTGACGGATCCACATCCGTCAAATATTTTGGGGGTGTAGACCCCCCAAATATTTGACGGATCCACATCCGTCAAATATTTTGGACGTGTAGACCCCCCAAACATTTGACGGACATACATATGTCAAATATTTTGGGGGTGTAGATCCCCCAAATATTTGACGGACATGCATCCGTCAAATACTTTGGAGGTGTAGACCCCCCAAATATTTGACGGACATACATCCGTCAAATATTTTGGGGGAGTAGACCCCCAAAAATTTGACGGACATACGTCCGTCAAATATTTTGGAGGTATAGACCCCCCAAATATTTGACGCACACAAATATGTCAAGTATTTTGGAGGTGTACACCCCCCAAATATTTGACGGACATACATCCGTCAGATGTTTTGGAGGTGTAGACCCCCCAAATATTTGACGGACATACACCCGTCAATTATTTTGGAGGCGTAGATCCCCAATTATTTGACGGATCCACATCCGTCAAATATTTTTGGGGTGTAGACCCCCCAAATATTTGACGGACATACATCCGTCAAATATTTTGGGGGTGTAGACCCCCCAAATATTTGACGGACACACATCCGTCAAATATTTTAGGCGGGTAGACCCCGCAACTATTTGACGGATCCACATCCGTCAAATATTTTGGAGGTGTAGACCCCCCAAATTTTTGACGGACACACATCCGTCAAATATTTTAGGCGGGTAGACCCCGCAACTATTTGACGGATCCACATCCGTCAAATATTTTGGAGGTGTAGACCCCCCAAATATTTGACGGACATACATCCGTCAAACATTTTGGAGGTGTAGACCCCCCAAAAATTTGACGGACATACATCCGTCAATTATTGTGGAGGTGTAGACCCCCGAAATGTTTGACGGACATACATCTGTCAAATATTTTGGAGGTGTAGACCCCCAAAAATTTGGCGGACATACATCCGTCAAATATTTTGGAAGTGTAGACCCCCCAAATATTTGACGGACATACATCCGTCAATTATTTTGGAGGTGTAGACCCCCCAAATGTTTGACGGACATACATCCGTCAAATATTTTGGGGGTGTAGACACCCCAAATATTTGACGGACATACAACCGTCAAAATTTTTGGAGGTGTAGACACCCCAAATATTTGACGGACATGCATCCGTCAAATATTTTCGAGGTGTAGACCCCCCAAATATTTGACGGACATACATCCGTCAAATTTTTCGGAGGTGTAGACCCCCCAAATATTTGACGGACATGCATCCGTCAAATATTTTCGAGGTGTAGACCCCCCAAATATTTGACGGACATACATCTGTCAAATATTTTCGGGGTGTAGACCCCCCAAATGTTTGACGGACATACATCCGTCAAATATTTTGGGGGTGTAAATCCCCCAAATATTTGACGGACATGAATCCGTCAAATATTTTGGAGTTGTAGACCCCCCAATTATTTGACGGACATACATCCTTCAAATATTTTGGAGGTGTAGACCCCCCAAATATTTGACTGACATACATCCGTCAAATATTTCGGGGCGTAGACCCCCCAAACATTTGACGGACATACATCCGTCAAATATTTTGGAGGTGTAGACCCCCCAAATATTTGACGGACATACATCCGTCAAATATTTTGGAGGTGTAGACCCCCCAAATATTTGACGCACATACATCCGTCAAATATTTTGGAGGTGTAGACCCCCCAAATATTTGACGGACATACATCCGTCAAATATTTTGGGGGTGTAGGCGCCCCAAATATTTGACCGACATTCATCCGTCAAATATTTTGGGGTGTAGACCCCCCAAACATTTGACGGACATACATCCGTCAAATATTTTGGAGGTGTAGACCCCCCAAATATTTGACGGACATACATCTGTCAATTATTTTGGAGGTGTAGACCCCCCAAATGTTTGACGGACATACATCCGTCAAATATTTTGGAGGTGTAGACCCCCCAAATATTTGACGGACATACATCTGTCAATTATTTTGGAGGTGTAGACCCCCCAAATATTTGACGGACATACATCCGTCAAATATTTTGGGGGTGTAGGCGCCCCAAATACTTGACCGACATACATCCGTCAAATATTTTGGGGTGTAGACCCCCCAAACATTTGACAGACATACATCCGTCAAATATTTTGGAGGTGTAGACCCCCCAAATATTTGACGGACATACATCTGTCAATTATTTTGGAGGTGTAGACCCCCCAAAAATTTGACGCACATACATCCGTCAAATATTTTGGAGGTGTAGACCCCCCAAATATTTCACGGACATACATCCCTCAAATATTTCGGGCGTGTAGACCCCCCAAATATTTGACGGACATACATCCCTCAAATATTTCGGGCGTGTAGACCCCCCAAATATTTGACGGACATACATCCCTCAAATATTTTGGAGTTGTAGACCCCCCAAATATTTGACGGACATACATTTGTCAAATATTTTGGAGGTGTACACCCCCCAAATATTTGACGGACATACATCCGTCAAATATTTCGGGCGTCTAGACCCCCGTAATATTGGACGGACATACATCATTCAAATATTTTGGAGGTGTAGACCCCCCAAATATTTGACGGACATACATCCGTCAAATTTTTTGGAGGTGTAGACGCCCCAAATATTTGACGGACATACATCCGTCAAATATTTTGGAGGTCTACACCCCCCAAACATTTGACGGACATACATCCGTCAAATATTTAGGGGGTGCAGGCCCCCAAATATTTGACGGACATACATCCCTCAAATATTTTGGAGTTGTAGACCCCCCAAATATTTGACGGACATACATTTGTCAAATATTTTGGAGGTGTACACCCCCCAAATATTTGACGGACATACATCCGTCAAATATTTCGGGCGTCTAGACCCCCGTAATATTGGACGGACATACATCTGTCAAATATTTTGGAGGTGTAGACCCCCCAAATATATGATGGACATACATCCGTCAAATATTTTGGAGTTGTACACCCCTTAAATATTTGACGGACATACATCCGTGAAATATTTTGGAGGTGTAGACCCCCCAAATATTTGAAGGACATGCATCCGTCAAATATTTTGGAGGTGTTGACCCCCCAAAAATTTGACGGACATACATCCGTCAAATATTATTGGAGGTGTAGACCCCCCAAATATTTGACGGACATAAATCCGTCAAATATTTTGGGGCTGTAGACCCCCCCAAATATTTGACGGACATACATCTGTCAAATATTTTGGAGGTGTAGACCCCCGAAATATTTGACGGACATACATCCGTCAAATATTTCGGGCGTGTAGACCCCCGAAATAATTGACGGACATACATCCGTCAAATATTTTGGAGGTGTAGACCCCCCAAATATTTGACGGACATACATCCGTCAAATATTTTGGAGGTGTAGACCCCCCAAATATTTGACGGACATACATCCGTCAATTTTTTTGGAGGTATAGACCCCCCAAATATTTGACGGACATACATCCGTCAAATATTTTGTAGGTGTAGACCCCCCAAATATCTGACGGACACACATCTGTCAAATATTTCGGGCGTCTAGACCCCCCAAATATTGGACGGACATACATCTGTCAAATATTTTGGAGGTGTAGACCCCCCCAAATATTTGACAGACATACATCCGTCAAATATTTTGGAGGTGTAGACCCCCTAAATATTTGACGGACATACATCCGTCAAATATTTTGGAGGTGTAGACCCCCCAAATATTTGACGGACATACATCCGTCAATTATTTTGGAGGTATAGACCCCCCAAAATATTTGGCGGACATACATCTGTCAATTATTTTGGAGGTGTAGACCCCCCAAACTTTTCACGGACATACATCCGTCAAATCTTTTGGAGGTGTAGACCCCCCAAGTATTTGACGGACATACATCCGTCAAATATTTTGGGGGTGTAGACCCCCCAAAAATTTGACGGACATACATCCGTCAAGTATTTTGGAGGTGTAGACCCCCCAAATATTTGACGGACATACATCCCTCAAATTTTTTGGAGTTGAAGACCCCCCAAATATTTGACGGACATACATCCGTCAAATATTTTGGAGGTGTACACCCCCCAAATATTTGACGGACATACATCCGTCAAATGTTTCGGGCGTTTAGACCCCCCAAATATTGGACGGACATACATCCGTCAAATATTTTGGACGTGTAGACCCCCCAAATATTGGACGGACATACATCCGTGAAATATTTTGGAGGTGTAGACCCCCCAAATATTTCACGGACATACATCCGTCAAATCCTTTGGAGGTGTGGACCCCGCAAAGATTTGACGGACATACATCCGTCAAATATTTTGGAGGTGTAGACCCCCCAAGTATTTGACGGACATACATCCGTCAAATATTTTGGGGGTGTAGACCCCCCAAATATTTGACGGACATATATCCGTCAAATATTTTGGAGGTATAGACCCCCCAAATATTTGACGGACATACATCCGTCAAATATTTAGGGGGTGCGGGCCCCCAAATATTTGACGGACATACATCCCTGAAATGATTTGGAGTTGTAGACCCCCCAAATATTTGACGGACATACATCTGTCAAATATTTCGGGCGTGTAGACCCCCCAAATATTTGACGGACATACATCCGTCAAATATTTTGGAGGTGTAGACCCCCCAAATATTGGACGGACATACATCCGTCAAATATTTTGGAGGTGTAGACCCCCCCAATATTTGACGGACATACATCCGTCAAATATTTTGGAGGTTTAGACCCCCCAAATATTTGACGGACATACATCCCTCAATTATTTTGGAGGTGTGGATTCCCCAAATATTTGACGGATCCACGTCCGTCAAATATTTTGGGGCTGTAGACCCCCCAAATATTTGACGGACATACATCCGTCAAATATTTTGGAGGTGTAGACCCCCCAAATATTTGACGGACATACATCAATCAAATATTTTGGGGGTGTAGACCCCCCAAATATTTGACAGACATACATCCGTCAAATTTTTTGGAGGTGTAGACCCCCCAAATGTTTGACGGACATACATCCGTCAAATACTTTGGGGGTGTAGGCGCCCCAAACAATTGACGGACATACATCCGTCAAATATTTTGGAGGTGTAGACCCCCCAAATATTTGACGGACATACATCCGTGAAATATTTTGGAGTTGTAAACCCCCCCAATATTTGACAGACATAAATCCGTCAAATATTTTGGAGGTGTAGACCCCCAAAAATTTGACGGACATACATCCGTCAATTATTTTGGAGGTGTAGACCCCCCAAATGTTTGACGGACATACATCCGTCAAATATTTTGGAGGTGTAGACCCCCAAAAATTTGACGGACATACATCCGTCAAATATTTTGGAGGTGTAGACCCCCCAAATATTTGACGGAAATACATCCGTCAATTATTTTTGAGGTGTAGACCCCCCAAATATTTGAGGGACATACATCCGTCAAATTTTTTTGGAGGTGTAGACCCCCCAAATATTTGATGGACATACATCCCTCAAATATTTTCGGGGCGTAGACCCCCCAAATATTTGACGGACATACATCCGTCAAATATTTTCGGGGGTGTAGACCCCCCAAATATCGGACGGACATACATTCGTCAAATATTTGGGGGGTGTACACCTCCAAAATATTTGACGGACATGCATCCGTCAAATATTTTGGAGGTGTAGACCCCCCAAATATTTGACGGACATACATCCGTTAATTATTTTGGAGGTGTCGACCCCCCAAATATTTGACGGACATACATCCGTCACATATTTTGGGGTTGTAGACCCCCCAAATATTTGACGGACATACATCCGTCAAACATTTTGGAGGTGTAGACCCCCCCAATATTTGATGGACATACATCCCTCAAATATTTTGGGGGTGTAGACCCCTCAAATATTTGACGGACATACATCCGTCAAATATTTTCGAGGTGTAGACACCCCAAATATTTGACAGACATACATCCGTCAAATATTTGGGGGGTGTACATCTCCAAAATATTTGACGGACATGCATCCGTCAAACATTTTGGAGATGTAGATCCCCCAAATATTTGACGGACACGCACCCGTCAATTATTTTGGAGTTGTAGCCCCCCCAAATATTTGACGAACATACGTCCGTCAAATATGTTGGAGGTGTAGACCCCCCAGATATTTGACGGACATACATCCGTCAAATATTTTGGGGTGTAGACCCCCCAAACATTTGACGGACATACATCCGTCATTTATTTTGGACGTGTAGACCCCCAAAACATTTGACTGACATACATCCGTCGAATATTTTGGGGGTGTAGACCCCTCAAATCTTTGACGGACATACATCCGTCAAATATTTTGGGGGTGTAGGCGCCCCAAAAATTTGACGGACATACATCCGTCAATTATTTTGGACGTGTAGACCCCCAAAATATTTGACGGACATACATCCGTCGAATATTTTGGGGGTGTAGACCCCCCAAATATTTGACGGACATACATCCGTCAAATATTTTGGAGGTGTAGACCCCCCAAATATTTGACGGATCCACATTCGTCAAATATTTTGGAGGTGTAGACCCCCCAAATATTTGACGGACCTACATCCGTCAACTATTTTGGAGGTGTAGACCCCCCAAATATTTGACGGACATACATCCCTCAAATTTTTTTGGAGGTGTAGACCCCCCAAATATTTGATGCACATTCATCCCTCAAATATTTTTGGGGTGTAGACCCCCCAAATATTTGACGGACATACATCCGTCAAATATTTTCGAGGTGTAGACACCCCAAATATTTGACAGACATACATCCGCCAAATATTTGGGCGGTGTGCACCTCCAGAATATTTGACGGACATGCATCCGTCAAATATTTTGGAGGTGTAGACCCCCCAAATGTTTGACGGACATACATCCGTCAAATATTTTGGAGGTGTAGACCCCCAAAAATTTGACGGACATACATCCGTCAAATATTTTGGAGGTGTAGACCCCCCAAATATTTGACGGAAATACATCCGTCAATTATTTTTGAGGTGTAGACCCCCCAAATATTTGAGGGACATACATCCGTCAAATTTTTTTGGAGGTGTAGACCCCCCAAATATTTGATGGACATACATCCCTCAAATATTTTCGGGGCGTAGACCCCCCAAATATTTGACGGACATACATCCGTCAAATATTTTCGAGGTGTAGACACCCCAAATATTTGACAGACATACATCCGTCAAACATTTGGGGGGTGTACACCTCCAAAATATTTGACGGACATGCATCCGTCAAATATTTTGGAGGTGTAGACCCCCCAAATATTGGACGGACATACATCCGTCAAATATTTTGGAGGTGTAGACCCCCCCAATATTTGACGGACATACATCCGTCAAATATTTTGGAGGTTTAGACCCCCCAAACATTTGACGGACATACATCCCTCAATTATTTTGGAGGTGTGGATTCCCCAAATATTTGACGGATCCACGTCCGTCAAATATTTTGGGGCTGTAGACCCCCCAAATATTTGACGGACATACATCCGTCAAATATTTTGGAGGTGTAGACCCCCCAAATATTTGACGGACATACATCAATCAAATATTTTGGGGGTGTAGACCCCCCAAATATTTGACAGACATACATCCGTCAAATATTTTGGACGTGTAGACCCCCCAAATGTTTGACGGACATACATCAATCAAATATTTTGGGGGTGTAGACCCCCCAAATATTTGACAGACATACATCCGTCAAATATTTTGGAGGTGTAGACCCCCCAAATGTTTGACAGACATACATCCGTCAAATATTTTCGGGGCGTAGACCCCCCAAATATTTGACGGACATACATCCGTCAAATATTTTCGAGGTGTAGACACCCCAAATATTTGACAGACATACATCCGTCAAATATTTGGGGGGTGTACACCTCCAAAATATTTGACGGACATGCATCCGTCAAATATTTTGGAGGTGTAGACCCCCCAAATATTTGACGGACATACATCCGTTAATTATTTTGGAGGTGTCGACCCCCCAAATATTTGACGGACATACATCCGTCACATATTTTGGGGTTGTAGACCCCCCAAATATTTGACGGACATACATCCGTCAAACATTTTGGAGGTGTAGACCCCCCGAATATTTGATGGACATACATCCCTCAAATATTTTGGGGGTGTAGACCCCTCAAATATTTGACGGACATACATCCGTCAAATATTTTCGAGGTGTAGACACCCCAAATATTTGACAGACATACATCCGTCAAATATTTGGGGGGTGTACATCTCCAAAATATTTGACGGACATGCATCCGTCAAACATTTTGGAGATGTAGATCCCCCAAATATTTGACGGACACGCACCCGTCAATTATTTTGGAGTTGTAGCCCCCCCAAATATTTGACGGACATACGTCCGTCAAATATGTTGGAGGTGTAGACCCCCCAGATATTTGACGGACATACATCCGTCAAATATTTTGGGGTGTAGACCCCCCAAACATTTGACGGACATACATCCGTCATTTATTTCGGACGTGTAGACCCCCAAAACATTTGACTGACATACATCCGTCGAATATTTTGGGGGTGTAGACCCCTCAAATCTTTGACGGACATACATCCGTCAAATATTTTTGGGGTGTAGGCGCCCCAAAAATTTGACGGACATACATCCGTCAATTATTTTGGACGTGTAGACCCCCAAAATATTTGACGGACATACATCCGTCAATTATTTTGGACGTGTAGACCCCCAAAATATTTGACGGACATACATCTGTCGAATAATTTGGGGGTGTAGACCCCCCAAATATTTGACGGACATACATCCGTCAAATATTTTGGAGGTGTAGACCCCCCAAATATTTGACGGATGCACATTCGTCAAATATTTTGGAGGTGTAGACCCCCCAAATATTTGACGGACCTACATCCGTCAACTATTTTGGAGGTGTAGACCCCCCAAATATTTGACGGACATACATCCCTCAAATTCTTTTGGAGGTGTAGACCCCCCAAATATTTGATGCACATTCATCCCTCAAATATTTTTGGGGTGTAGACCCCCCAAATATTTGACGGACATACATCCGTCAAATATTTTCGAGGTGTAGACACCCCAAATATTTGACAGACATACATCCGTCAAATATTTGGGCGGTGTACACCTCCAGAATATTTGACGGACATGCATCCGTCAAATATTTTGGAGGTGTAGACCCCCCAAATATTTCACGGACATACATCCGTCAAATATTTTGGAGGTGTAGACCCCCCAAATATTTGACGGACATACATCCGGCAATTATTTTGGAGGTGTAGACCCCCAAAAATTTGACGGACATACATCCGTCAAATATTTTGGAGGTGTAGACCCCCCAAATATTTGACGGAAATACATCCGTCAATTATTTTTGAGGTGTAGACCCCCCAAATATTTGAGGGACATACATCCGTCAAATTTTTTTGGAGGTGTAGACCCCCCAAATATTTGATGGACATACATCCCTCAAATATTTTCGGGGCGTAGACCCCCCAAATATTTGACGGACATACATCCGTCAAATATTTTCGAGGTGTAGGCACCCCAAATATTTGACAGACATACATCCGTCAAATATTTGGGGGGTGTACACCTCCAAAATATTTGACGGACATGCATCCGTCAAATATTTTGGAGGTGTAGACCCCCCAAATATTTGACGGACATACATCCGTTAATTATTTTGGAGGTGTCGACCCCCCAAATATTTGACGGACATACATCCGTCACATATTTTGGGGTTGTAGACCCCCCAAATATTTGACGGACATACATCCGTCAAACATTTTGGAGGTGTAGACCCCCCCCAATATTTGATGGACATACATCCCTCAAATATTTTGGGGGTGTAGACCCCTCAAATATTTGACGGACATACATCCGTCAAATATTTTCGAGGTGTAGACACCCCAAATATTTGACAGACATACATCCGTCAAATATTTGGGGGGTGTACACCTCCAAAATATTTGACGGACATGCATCCGTCAAACATTTTGGAGATGTAGACCCCCCAAATATTTGACGGACACGCACCCGTCAATTATTTTGGAGTTGTAGCCCCCCCAAATATTTGACGGACATACGTCCGTCAAATATGTTGGAGGTGTAGACCCCCCAGATATTTGACGGACAAACATCCGTCAAATATTTTGGGGTGTAGACCCCCCAAACATTTGACGGACATACATCCGTCATTTATTTTGGACGTGTAGACCCCCAAAACATTTGACTGACATACATCCGTCGAATATTTTGGGGGTGTAGACCCCTCAAATCTTTGACGGACATACATCCGTCAAATATTTTGGGGGTGTAGGCGCCCCAAAAATTTGACGGACATACATCCGTCAATTATTTTGGAAGTGTAGACCCCCAAAATATTTGACGGACATACATCCGTCGAATATTTTGGGGGTGTAGACCCCCCAAATATTTGACGGATCCACATTCGTCAAATATTTTGGAGGTGTAGACCCCCCAAATATTTGACGGACCTACATCCGTCAACTATTTTGGAGGTGTAGACCCCCCAAATATTTGACGGACATACATCCCTCAAATTTTTTTGGAGGTGTAGACCCCCCAAATATTTGATGCACATTCATCCCTCAAATATTTTTGGGGTGTAGACCCCCCAAATATTTGACGGACATACATCCGTCAAATATTTTCGAGGTGTAGACACCCCAAATATTTGACAGACATACATCCGTCAAATATTTGGGCGGTGTACACCTCCAGAATATTTGACGGACATGCATCCGTCAAATATTTTGGAGGCGTAGACCCCCCAAATATTTGACGGACATACATCCGTCAAATATTATGGAGGTGTAGACCCCCCAAATATTTGACGGACATACATCCGGCAATTATTTTGGAGGTGTCGACCGCCCAAATATTTGACGGACATACATCCGTCAAATATTTTGGGGTTGTAGACCCCCCAAATATTTTACAGACATACATCCGTCAAATATTTTGGAGGTGTAGACCCCCCCAATATTTGATGGACATACATCCGTCAAATATTTTGGGGGTGTAGACACCCCAAATATTTGACAGACATACATCCGTCAAATATTTGGGGGGTGTACACCTCCAAAATATTTGACGGACATGCATCCGTCAAATGTTTTGGAGGTGTAGATCCCCCAAATATTTGACGGACATACATCCGTCAAACATATTGGAGGTGTAGACCCCCCCCCAGATATTTGACGGACATACATCTGTCAAATAATTTGGGGTGTAGACCCCCCAAACATTTGACGGACATACATCCGTCAATTATTTTGGACGTGTAGACCCCCAAAACATTTGACGGACATACATCTGTCGAATATTTTGGGGGTGTAGACCCCCCAAATATTTGACGGACATACATCTGTCAAATATTTTGGGGGTGTAGGCGCCCCAAAAATTTGACGGACATACATCCGTCAATTATTTTGGACGTGTAGACCCCCAAAATATTTGACAGACATACATCCGTTGAATATTTTGGAGGTGTAGACCCCCCGAATATTTGACGGATCCACATTCGTCAAATATTTTGGAGGTGTAGACCCCCCAAATATTTGACGAACATACATCCGTCAAATATTTTGGAGGTGTAGACCCCCCAAATATTTGACGGACATACATGGGTCAAATATTTTGGAGGTGTAGACCCCCCAAATATTTGACGGACATACATCCGTCAAATATTTTCGGGGCTGTAGACCCCCCAAATATTCGACGGACATACATCCGTCGAATATTTTGGGGGTGTAGACCCCCCAAATCTTTGACGGACATATATCCGTCAAATATTTTGGACGTGTAGACCCCCAAAATATTTGACGGACATACATCCGTCGAATATTTTGGGGGTGTAGACCCCCCAAATATTTGACGGACATACATCCGTCAAATATTTTGGAGGTGTAGACCCCCCAAATATTTGACGGACATACATCCGTCAAATATTTTGGAGGTGTAGACACCCCAAATATTTGACGGACACACATCTGTCAAATATTTTAGGCGGGTAGACCCCGCAACTATTTGACGGATCCACATCCGTCAAACATTTTGGAGCTGTAGACCCCCCCAAATATTTGACGGACATACATCGGTCCAATATTTTGGGGGTGTTAACCCCCCTAATATTTGACGGTCATACATCCGTCAACTATTTTGGAGGTATAGACCCCCCAAATATTTGACGGACATACATCCGTCAAATATTTTGGAGGTGTAGACCCCCCAAATATTTGACGGACATACATCGGTCAAATATTTTGGGGGTCTAGACCCCCCTAATATTTGACGGACATACATCCGTCAAATATTTTCGAGGTGTAGACCCCTCAAAAATTTGACGGACATACATCCGTCAAATATTTTGCAGGTGTACACCCCCCAAATATTTGACGGACATACATCCGTGAAATATTTTTGGGGCTGTAGACCCCCCAAATATTTGACGGACATACATCCGTCAAATATTTCGGGCGTGTAGACCCCCCAAATATTTGACGGACATACATCCGTCAAATATTTTGGAGGTGTAGACCCGCCAAATATTTGACGGACATACATGCGTCAAATATTTTGGAGGTTCACACCCCCCAAATATTTGACGGACATACATCCCTCAAATATTTTGGAGTTGTACACCCCCCAAATATTGGACGGACATACATCTGTCAAATATTTTGGAGGTGTCGACCCCCCAAATATTTGACGGACATATATCCGTCAAATATTTTGGAGGTGTAGACCCCCCAAATATTTGACGGACATACATCCGTCAATTATTTTGGAGGTATAGACCCCCCAAATATTTGACGGACATACATCCGTCAAATATTTTGGAGGTGTAGACCCCCCTAATATTTGACGGACATACATCCGTCAAATATTTTGGAGGTGTAGACCCCCCAAATATTTGACGGACATACATCCGTCAAATATTTTGGGGGTGTAGACCCCCCAAATATTTGACGGACACACATCTGTCAAATATTTTAGGCGGGTAGACCCCGCAACTATTTGACGGATCCACATCCGTCAAACATTTTGGAGCTGTAGACCCCCCCAAATATTTGACGGACATACATCGGTCAAATATTTTGGGGGTGTAAACCCCCCTAATATTTGACGGTCATACATCCGTCAACTATTTTGGAGGTATAGACCCCCCAAATATTTGACGGACATACATCCGTCAAATATTTTGGAGGTGTAGACCCCCCAAATATTTGACGGACATACATCGGTCAAATATTTTGGGGGTCTAGACCCCCCTAATATTTGACGGACATACATCCGTCAAATATTTTGGAGGTGTAGACCCCCCAAATATTTGACGGATCCACATTCGTCAAATATTTTGGGGGTGTAGACCCCCCTAATATTTGACTGACATACATCCGTCAACTTTTTTGGAGGTATAGACCCCCCAAATATTTGACGGACATACATCCGTCAAATATTTTGGGGGTGTAGACCCCCCAAATATTTGACGGACATACATCGGTCAAATATTTTGGGGGGTCTAGACCCCCCTAATATTTGACGGACATACATCCGTCAAATATTTTGGAGGTGTAGACCCCCCAAATATTTGACGGATCCACATTCGTCAAATATTTTGGAGCCGTAGACCCCCCAAATATTTGACGGACATACATCCGTCAAATATTTTGAAGGTGTAGACCCCCCAAATATTTGACGGACATACATCCGTCAAATATTTTGACGGACATACATCCGTCAAATATTTTGGAGGTGTAGACCCCCCTAATATTTGACGGATATACATCTGTCAAATATTTTGGGGGTGTAGGCGCCCCAAATATTTGACGGACATACATCCGTCAAATATTTTGCAGGTGTACACCCCCCAAATATTTGACGGACATACATCCGTGAAATATTTTGGGGTCGTAGACCCCCCAAATATTTGACGGACATACATCCGTCAAATATTTTGGAGTTGCACACCCCCCAAATATTTGACGGACATACATCCGTCAAATATTTTGGAGGTGTAGACCTCCCAAAATATTTGACGGACATGCATCCGTCAAATATTTCGGAGGTGTAGACACCCCAAAAATTTGACGGACATACATCCGTCAAATATTTTGGGGCTGTAGACCCCCCAAATATTTGACGGACATACATCCGTCAAATATTTCGGGCATGTAGACCCCCCAAATATTTGACGGACATACATCCGTCAAATATTTTGGAGGTGTAGACCCCCCAAATATTTCACGGACATACATCCGTCAAATATTTTGGAGGTTTACACCCCCCAAATATTTCACGGACATACATCCGTCAAATGTTTAGGGGCTGCAGGCCCCCAAATATTTGACGGACATACACCCCTCAAATATTTTGGAGTTGTAGACCCCCAAAATATTTGACGGACATACATTTGTCAAATATTTTGAGGCTGTAGACCCCCCAAATATTTGACGGACATACATCCGTCAAATATCTTGGAGGTATAGACGCCCCAAATATTTGACGGACATACACCCGTCAAATATTTTGGAGGTGTAGAGCCCCCGAATATTTGACGGACATACATCCGTCAATTATTTGGGAGGTGTAGATTCCCCAAATATTTGAGGGACATACATCCGTTAAAAATTTTGGGGGTGCAGACCCCCCAAATATTTGACGGACATACATCTGTCAAATATTTTGGGGGTGTAGACCCCCCAAATATTTGACGGACATACATCCGTCAAATATTTTGGGGGTGTAGGCCCCCCAAATATTTGACGGACACACATCCGTCAAATATTTTAGGCGGGTAGACCCCGCAACTATTTGACGGATCCACACCCATCAAATATTTTGGAGGTGTAGACCCTCCAAATATTTGACGGACATACATCCGTCAAATATTTTGGGCGTGTAGACCCCCCAAATAGTTGACGGACATACATCCGTCAAATATTTTGGAGGTATAGACCCCCCTACTATTTGGCGGACATACATCCGTCAATAATTTTGGGGCTGTAGACCCCCCAAATATTTGACGGACATACATCCGTCAAATATTTAGGGGGTGCAGGCCCCAAAATATTTAACGGACATACATCTGTCAAATATTTTGGAGGTGTAGACCCCCCAAGTATTTGACGAACATACATCCGTCAAATATTTTCGGGCTGTAGAACCCCCAAATATTTGACGGACATACATCCGTCAAATATTTTGCAGGTGTAGACCCCCCAAGTATTTGACGAACATACATCCGTCAAATATTTTCGGGCTGTAGACCCCCCAAATATTTGACGGACATACATCCGTCAAATATTTTGGAGGTGTAGACCCCCCAAGTATTTGACGAACATACATCCGTCAAATATTTTGGGGCTGTAGACCCCCCAAATATTTGACGGACATACATCCGTCAAGTATTTCTGGGCTGTAGACCCCCCTAATATTTGACGGACATACATCCGTCAAATATTTTGGAGGTGTAGACCCCCCAAATATTTGACGGACATACATCCCTCAAATATTTTGGAGGTGTAGACCCCCCAAATATTTGACGGACATACATCGGCCAAATATTTTGGGGGTGTAGACCCCCCTAATATTTGACGGACATACATCCGTCAAATATTTTGGAAGTATAGACCCCCCAAATATTTGACGGACATACATCCGTCAAATATTTTGGAGGTGTAGACCCCCCAAATATTTGACAGACATACATCGGTCAAATATTTTGGGGGTGTAGACCCCCCTAAGATTTGACGGACATACATCCGTCAAATATTTTGGGGGTGTAGACCCCCAAAATATTTGACGGATCCACATCCGTCAAACATTTTGGAGGTGTAGACCCCCCAAATATTTGACGGACACACATCCGTCAAATATTTTAGGCGGGTAGACCCCGCAACTATTTGACGGATCCACATCCGTCAAATATTTTGGAGGTGTAGACCCCCCAAACATTTGACGGACATACATCCCTCAAATATTTTGGAGGTGTAGACCCCCCAAATATTTGACGGACATACATCGTCCAAACATTTTGGGGGTGTAGACCCCCCTAATATTTGACGGACATACATCCGTCAAATATTTTGGAGGTATAGACCCCCCAAATATTTGACGGACATACATCGGTCAAATATTTTGGAGGTGTAGACCCCCCAAATATTTGACGGACATACATCGGTCAAATATTTTGGGGGTGTAAACCCCCCTAATATTTGACGGACATACATCGGCCAAATATTTTGGGGGTGTAGACCCCCCTAATATTTGACGGACATACATCCGTCAAATATTTTGGAGGTATAGACCCCCCAAATATTTGACGGACATACATCCGTCAAATATTTTGGAGGTGTAGACCCCCCAAATATTTGACGGACATACATCCGTCAAATATTTTGGAGGTGTAGACCCCCCAAACATTTGACGGACATACATCCGTCAAATATTTTGGACGTGTAGACCCCCCAACAATTTGACGGACATACATCCGTCAAAGATTTTGAGGATGTAGACCCCCCAAATATTTGACGGACATACATCCGTCAATTATTTTGGAGGTGTAGACCCCCCAAGTATTTGACGAACATACATCCGTCAAATATTTTCGGGCTGTAGACCCCCCTAATATTTGACGGACATACATCCGTCAAATATTTTGGAGGTATAGACCCCCCAAATATTTGACGGACATACATCCGTCAAATATTTTGGAGGTGTAGACCCCCCAAATATTTGACGGACATACATCCCTCAAATATCTCCGAGGTGTAGACCCCCCAAATATTTGACGGACATACATCGGCCAAATATTTTGGGGGTGTAGACCCCCCTAATATTTGACGGACATACATCCGTCAAATATTTTGGAGGTATAGACCCCCCAAATATTTGACGAACATACATCCGTCAAATATTTTGGAGGTGTAGACCCCCCAAATATTTGACGGACATACATCCGTCAAATATTTTGGAGGTATAGACGCCCCAAATATTTGACGGACATACACCCGTCAAATATTTTGGAGGTGTAGAGCCCCCGAATATTTGACGGACATACATCCGTCAATTATTTGGGAGGTGTAGATTCCCCAAATATTTGAGGGACATACATCCGTTAAAAATTTTGGGGGTGCAGACCCCCCAAATATTTGACGGACATACATCTGTCAAATATTTTGGGGGTGTAGACCCCCCAAATATTTGACGGACATACATCCGTCAAATATTTTGGCGGTGTAGACCCCCCAAATATCTGACCGACATACATCCGTCAAATATTTTGGGGGTGTAGGCCCCCCAAATATTTGACGGACACACATCCGTCAAATATTTTGGAGGTATAGACCCCCCAAATATTTGACGGACATACATCCGTCAAATATTTAGGGGGTGCAGGCCCCAAAATATTTAACGGACATACATCCGTCAAATATTTTGGAGGTGTAGACCCCCCAAGTATTTGACGAACATACATCCGTCAAATATTTTCGGGCTGTAGACCCCCCAAATATTTGACGGACATACATCCGTCAAATATTTTGCAGGTGTAGACCCCCCAAGTATTTGACGAACATACATCCGTCAAATATTTTCGGGCTGTAGACCCCCCAAACATTTGACGGACATACATCCGTCAAATATTTTGGAGGTGTAGACCTCCCAAGTATTTGACGAACATACATCCGTCAAATATTTTGGGGCTGTAGACCCCCCAAATATTTGACGGACATACATCCGTCAAGTATTTCTGGGCTGTAGACCCCCCTAATATTTGACGGACATACATCCGTCAAATATTTTGGAGGTATAGACCCCCCAAATATTTGACGGACATACATCCGTCAAATATTTTGGAGGTGTAGACCCCCCAAATATTTGACGGACATACATCCCTCAAATATTTTGGAGGTGTAGACCCCCCAAATATTTGACGGACATACATCGGCCAAATATTTTGGGGGTGTAGACCCCCCTAATATTTGACGGACATACATCCGTCAAATATTTTGCAAGTATAGACCCCCCAAATATTTGACGGACATACATCCGTCAAATATTTTGGAGGTGTAGACCCCCCAAATGTTTGACGGACATACATCGGTCAAATTTTTTGGGGGTGTAGACCCCCCTAATATTTGACGGACATGCATCCATCAAATATTTTGGAGGTGTAGAACCCCCAAACATTTGACAGACATACATCGGTCAAATATTTTGGGGGTGTAGACCCCCCTAAGATTTGACGGACATACATCCGTCAAATATTTTGGAGGTGTAGACCCCCCAAATATTTGACGGACATACATCCGTCAAATATTTTGGAGGTGTAGACCCCCCAAATATTTGATGGACATACATCCCTCAAATATTTTGGGGGTGTAGACCCCCCAAATATTTGACGGACATACATCCGTCAAATGGTCTCGAGGTGTAGACACCCCAAATATTTGACGGACATACATCCGTTAATTATTTTGGAGGTGTAGACCCCCCAAATATTTGACGGACGTACATCCGTCAAATATTTCGGGGGTGTAGACCCCCCAAATATTGGACAGACATACATCCGTCAATTCTTTTCGAGTTGTAGACCCCCCAAATATTTGACGGACATGCATCCGTCAAATATTTTGGAGTTGTAGACCCCCCAAGTATTTGACGAACATACGTCCGTCAAATATTTTGGGGGTGTAGACCCCCCAGATATTTGACGGATCCACATCCGTCAAACATTTTGGAGGTGTAGACCCCCCAAATATTTGACGGACACACATCCGTCAAATATTTTAGGCGGGTAGACCCCGCAACTATTTGACGGATACACATCCGTCAAATATTTTGGAGGTGTAGACCCCCCAAATATCTGACGGACATACATCGGCCAATTATTTTGGGGGTGTAGACCCCCCTAATATTTGACGGACATACATCCGTCAAATATTTTGGAGGTATAGACCCCCCAAATGTTTGACGGACATACATCCGTCAAATATTTCGGAGGTGTAGACCCCCCTAATATTTGACGGACATACATCCGTCAAATATTTTGGAGGTGTAGACCCCCCAAACATTTGACGGACATACATCCGTCAAATACTTTGGGGGTGTAGGCGCCCCAAACATTTGACGGACATACATCCGTCAAATATTTTGGACGTGTAGACCCCCCAACAATTTGACGGACATACATCCGTCAAAGATTTTGAGGATGTAGACCCCCCAAATATTTGACGGACATACATCCGTCAATTATTTTGGAGGTGTAGACCCCCCAAGTATTTGACGAACATACATCCGTCAAATATTTTCGGGCTGTAGACCCCCCTAATATTTGACGGACATACATCCGTCAAATATTTTGGAGGTATAGGCCCCCCAAATATTTGACGGACATACATCCGTCAAATATTTTGGAGGTGTAGACCCCCCAAATATTTGACGGACATACATCCCTCAAATATTTCCGAGGTGTAGACCCCCCTAATATTTGACGGACATACATCGGCCAAATATTTTGGGGGTGTAGACCCCCCTAATATTTGACGGACATACATCCGTCAAATATTTTGGAGGTATAGACCCCCCAAATATTTGACGGACATACATCCGTCAAATATTTTGGAGGTGTAGACCCCCCAAATATTTGACGGACATACATCGGTCAAATATTTTGGGGGTGTAGACCCCCCTAATATATGACGGACATGCATCCGTCAAATTTTTTGGAGGTGCAGCCCCCCCAAACATTTGACGGACATACATCCGTCAAATACTTTGGGGGTGTAGGCGCCCCAAACATTCGACGGATATGCATCCGTCAAATATTTTGGAGGTGTAGACCCCCCTAATATTTGGCAGACATACATCCGTCAAATATTTTGGAGGTGTAGACCCCCCAAATGTTTGACGGACATACATCCGTTAATTATTTTGGAGGTGTAGACCCCCCAAATATTTGACGGACGTACATCCGTCAAATATTTCGGGGGTGTAGACCCCCCAAATATTGGACGGACATACATCCGTCAAATATTTTGGAGGTGTAGACCCCCCAAATATTTGATGGAAATACATCCCTCAAATATTTTGGGGGTGTAGACCCCCCAAATATTTGACGGACATACATCCGTCAAATGGTCTCGAGGTGTAGACACCCCAAATATTTGACAGACATACATCCGTCAAATATTTTGGAGCTGTAGACCCCCCAAATATTTGACGGACATACATCCGTTATATATTTTGGAGGTGTAGCCCCCCCAAATATTTGACGGACGTACATCCGTCAAATGTTTCGGGGGTTTAGACCCTACAAATATTGGACAGTCATGCATCCGTCAAATATTTTGGAGTCGTAGACCCCCGAAGTATTTGACGGACATACATCCGTCAAATATTTTGGGGTGTAGACCCCCAAAATATTTGACGGACATACATCCGTTAAATATTTTGGAGGTGTAGACCCCCCTAATATTTGACGGACATACATCCGTCAAATATTTTGGAGGTATAGACCCCCCAAATATTTGACGGACATACATCCGTCAAATATTTTGGGGCTGTAGACCCCCCAAGTGTTTGACGGACATACATCCGTCGAATATTTTGGGGGTGTAGACCCCTCAAATATTTGACGGACATACATCTGTCAAATTTTTTGGGGGTGTAGACCCCCCAAATATTTGACAAACATACCTCCGTCAAATATTTTCGAGGTGTAGACCCCCCAAATATTTGACGGACATACATTCGTCAAATATTTTGGCGGTGTAGACCCCCCAAATATTTGACGGACATACATCCGTCAAATATTTTGGAGGTGTAGACCCCCCAAGTATTTGACGAACATACATCCGTCAAATATTTTGGGGCTGTAGACCCCCCAAATATTTGACGGACATACATCTGTCAAATATTTTGGAGGTATAGACCCCCCAAATATTTGACGGACATACATCCGTTAAATATTTTGGAGGTGTAGACCCCCCAAATATTTGACGGACATACATCGGTCAAATATTTTGGGGGTGTTGACCCCCCTAATATTTGACGGACATACATCCGTCAAAAATTTTGGAGGTGTAGACCCCCCAAACATTTGACGGACATACATCCGTCAAATACTTTGGGGGTGTAGGTGCCCCAAACATTTGACGGACATGCATCCGTCAAATATTTTGGAGCTTTAGACCCCCCAAATATTTGACGGACATACATCTGTCAAATATTTTGGGGATGTAGACCCCCCAAATATTTGAACGACATACATCCGTCGAATATTTTGGAGGTGTAGACCCCCCAAGTATTTGACGAACATACATCCGTCAAATATTTCGGGGCTGAAGACCCCCCAAATATTTGACGGATCCACATCCGTCAAATATTTTGGAGGTGTAGACCCCCCAAATATTTGACGGACACACATCCGTCAAATATTTTAGGCGGGTAGACCCCGCAACTATTTGACGGATCCACATCCGTCAAATATTTTGGAGGTGTAGACCCCCCAAATATTTGACGGACATACATCCCTCAAATATTTTGGAGGTGTAGACCCCCCAAATATTTGACGGACATACATCGTCCAAATCTTTTGGGGGTGTAGACCCCCCTAATATTTGACGGACATACATCCGTCAAATATTTTGGAGGTATAGACCCCCCAAATGTTTGACGGACATACATCCGTCAAATATTTCGGAGGTGTAGACCCCCCTAATATTTGACGGACATACATCCGTCAAATATTTTGCAGGTGTAGACCCCCCAAACATTTGACGGACATACATCCGTCAAATATTTTTGGGGATGTAGACCCCCCAAATATTTGACGGACATACATCCGTCAAATATTTTGGGCGTGTAGACCCCCAAAATATTTGACGGATCCACATCCGTCAAACATTTTGGAGGTGTAGACCCCCCAAATATTTGACGGACACACATCCGTCAAATATTTTAGGCGGGGAGACCCCGCAACTATTTGACGGATCCACATCCGTCAAATATTTTGGAGGTGTAGACCCCCCAAATATTTGACGGACATACATCCCTCAAATATTTTGGAGGTGTAGACCCCCCAAATATTTGACGGACATACATCGGCCAAACATTTTGGGGGTGTAGACCCCCCTAATATTTGACGGACATACATCCGTCAAATATTTTGGAGGTATAGACCCCCCAAATATTTGACGGACATACATCGGTCAAATATTTTGGAGGTGTAGACCCCCCAAATATTTGACGGACATACATCGGTCAAATATTTTGGGGGTGTAAACCCCCCTAATATTTGACGGACATACATCGGCCAAATATTTTGGGGGTGTAGACCCCCCTAATATTTGACGGACATACATCCGTCAAATATTTTGGAGGTATAGACCCCCCAAATATTTGACGGACATACATCCGTCAAATATTTTGGAGGTGTAGACCCCCCAAATATTTGACGGACATACATCCGTCAAATATTTTGGAGGTGTAGACCCCCCAAACATTTGACGGACATACATCCGTCAAATACTTTTGGGGGTGTAGGCGCCCCAAACATTTGACGGACATACATCCGTCAAATATTTTGGACGTGTAGACCCCCCTAATATTTGACGGACATACATCCGTCAAAGATTTTGAGGATGTAGACCCCCCAAATATTTGACGGACATACATCCGTCAATTATTTTGGAGGTGTAGACCCCCCAAGTATTTGACGAACATACATCCGTCAAATATTTTCGGGCTGTAGACCCCCCTAATATTTGACGGACATACATCCGTCAAATATTTTGGAGGTATAGACCCCCCAAATATTTGACGGACATACATCCGTCAAATATTTTGGAGGTGTAGACCCCCCAAATATTTGACGGACATACATCCCTCAAATATTTCCGAGGTGTAGACCCCCCAAATATTTGACGGACATACATCTGCCAAATATTTTGGGGGTGTAGACCCCCCTAATATTTGACGGACATACATCCGTCAAATATTTTGGAGGTATAGACCCCCCAAATATTTGACGGACATACATCCGTCAAATATTTTGGAGGTGTAGACCCCCCAAATATTTGACGGACATACATCGGTCAAATATTTTGGGGGTGTAGACCCCCCTAATATTTGACGGACATGCATCCGTCAAATATTTTGGAGGTGTAGCCCCCCCAAATATTTGACGGACATACATCCGTCAAATACTTTGGGGGTGTAGGCGCCCCAAACATTTGACGGATATGCATCCGTCAAATATTTTGGAGGTGTAGACCCCCCTAATATTTGGCAGACATACACCCGTCAAATATTTTGGACGTGTAGACCCCCCAAATGTTTGACGGACATACATCCGTTAATTTTTTTGGAGGTGTAGACCCCCCAAATATTTGATGGACATACATCCCTCAAATATTTTGGGGGTGTAGACCCCCCAAATATTTGACGGACATACATCCGTCAAATGGTCTCGAGGTGTAGACACCCCAAATATTTGACAGACATACATCCGTCAAATATTTTGGAGCTGTAGACCCCCCAAATATTTGACGGACATACATCCGTTTATTATTTTGGAGGTGTAGACCCCCCAAATATTTGACGGACGTACATCCGTCAAATGTTTCGGGGGTGTAGACCCCCCAAATATTGGACAGACATACATCCGTCAAATATTTTGGAGTTGTAGACCCCCCAAATATTTGACGGACATGCATCCGTCAAATATTTTGGAGTTGTAGACCCCCCAAATATTTGACGGACATACATCCGTCAAATATTTTGGGGCTGTAGACCCCCCAAGTGTTTGACGGACGTACATCCGTCGAATATTTTGGGGGTGTAGACCCCTCAAATATTTGACGGACATACATCCGTCAAATTTTTTATGGGGTGTAGACCCCCCAAATATTTGACAAACATACCTCCGTCAAATATTTTCGAGGTGTAGACCCCCCAAATATTTGACGGACATACATTCGTCAAATATTTTGGCGGTGTAGACCCCCCAAATATTTGACGGACATACATCCGTCAAATATCTTGGAGGTGTAGACCCCCCAAGTATTTGACGAACATACATCCGTCAAATATTTTGGGGCTGTAGACCCCCCAAATATTTGACGGATATACATCCGTCAAATATTTTGGAGGTATAGACCCCCCAAATATTTGACGGACATACATCCGTCAAATGGTCTCGAGGTGTAGACACCCCAAATATTTGACAGACATACATCCGTCAAATATTTTCGAGCTGTAGACCCCCCAAATATTTGACGGACATACATCCGTTAATTATTTTGGAGGTGTAGACCCCCCAAATATTTGACGGACGTACATCCGTCAAATGTTTCGGGGGTGTAGACCCCCCAAATATTGGACAGACATACATGCGTCAAATATTTTGGAGTTGTAGACCCCCCAAATATTTGACGGACATGCATCCGTCAAATATTTTGGAGTTGTAGACCCCCCAAATATTTGACGGACATACATCCGTCAAATATTTTGGGGTGTAGACCCCCAAAATATTTGACGGACATACATCCGTCAAATATTTTGGAGGTGTAGACCCCCCAAATATTTGACGGACATACATCCGTCAAATATTTTGGGGGTGTAGACCCCCGAAATATTTGACGGACATACATCCGTCAAATTTTTCGGGGCTGTAGACCCCCCAAGTGTTTGACGGACATACATCCGTCGAATATTTTGGGGGCGTAGACCCCTCAAATATTTGACGGACATACATCCGTCAAATTTTTTGGGGGTGTAGACCCCCCAAATATTTGACAAACATACCTCTGTCAAATATTTTCGAGGTGTAGACCCCCCAAATATTTGACGGACATACATTCGTCAAATATTTTGGCGGTGTAGACCCCCCAAATATTTGACGGACATACATCCGTCAAATATTTTGGAGGTGTAGACCCCCCAAGTATTTGATGAACATACATCCGTCAAATATTTTGGGGCTGTAGACCCCCCAAATACTTGACGGACATACATCCGTCAAATATTTTGGAGGTATAGACCCCCCAAATATTTGACGGACATACATCCGTTAAATATTTTGGAGGTGTAGACCCCCCAAATATTTGACGGACATACATCGGTCAAATATTTTGGGGGTGTAGACCCCCCTAATATTTGACGGACATACATCCGTCAAAAATTTTGGAGGTGTAGACCCCCCAAACATTTGACGGACATACATCCGTCAAACACTTTGGGGGTGTAGGTGCCCCAAACATTTGACGGACATGCATCCGTCAAATATTTTGGAGCTTTAGACCCCCCAAATATTTGACGGACATACATCTGTCAAATATTTTGGGGATGTAGACCCCCCAAATATTTGAACGACATACATCCGTCGAATATTTTGGAGGTGTAGACCCCCCAAGTATTTGACGAACATACATCCGTCAAATATTTTGGGGCTGAAGACCCCGCAAATATTTGACCGACATACATCCGTCAAATATTTTGGGGCTGTAGACCCCCGAAATATTTGACGGACATACATCCGTCAAATATTTTGGGGGTGTAGACCCCCCAAATATTTGACGGATCCACATCCGTCAAATATTTTGGAGGTGTAGACCCCCCAAATATTTGACGGACATACATCCCCCAAATAGTTTGGGAGTGTAGACCCCCCTAATATTTGACGGACATACATCCGTCAAACATTCTGGAGGTATAGACCCCCCAAATATTTGACGGACATACATCCGTCAAATATTTTGGAGGTGTAGACCCCCCAAATATTTGACGGACATACATCCGTCAAATATTTTAGAGGTGTAGACCCCCCAAACATTTGACGGACATACATCCGTCAAATACTTTGGGGGTGTAGGCGCCCCAAACATTTGACGGACATACATCCGTCAAATATTTTCGAGGTGTAGACCCCCCAAATTTTTGACGGACATACATCCGTCAAATATTTTGAGGATGTAGACCCCCCAAATATTTGACGGACATACATTCGTCAAATATTTCGGGGGTGTAGACCCCCGAAACATTTGACGGACATACATCCGTCAAACATTTTGGAGGTGTAGACCCCCCAAGTATTTGACGAACATACATCCGTCAAATATTTTTGGGCTGTAGACACCCCAAATATTTGACGGACATACATCCGTCAAATATTTCGGGGGTGTAGACCCCCGAAATATTTGACGGACATACATCCGTCAAATATTTTGGGGGTGTAGACCCCCCAAATATTTGACGGATCCACATCCGTCAATCATTTTGGAGGTGTAGACCCCCCAAATATTTGACGGACATACATCCCTCAAATATTTTGGAGGTGTAGACCCCCCAAATATTTGACGGACATACATCGGCCAAATATTTTGGGGTTGTAGACCCCCCTAATATTTGACGGACATACATCCGTCAAATATTTTGGAGGTGTAGACCCCCCAAATATTTGACGGACATACATCCCTCAAATATTTTGGAGGTGTAGACCCCCCAAATATTTGACGGACATACATCGGTCACATATTTTGGGGGTGTAGACCCCCCTCATATTTGACGGACATGCATCCGTCAAATATTTTTGAGGTGTAGCCCCCCCAAACATTTGACGGACATACATCCGTTATTTATTTTGGAGGTGTAGACCCCCCAAATATTTGACGGACGTACATCCGTCAAATATTTTGGGGGTGTAGACCCCCCAAATATTGGACGGACATACATCCGTCAAATATTTTCGAGGTGTAGACCCCCCAAATATTTGATGGACATACATCCCTCAAATATTTTGGGGTTGTAGACCCCCCAAATATTTGACGGACATACATCCGTCAAATGTTCTCGAGGTGTAGACACCCCAAATATTTGACAGACATACATCCGTCAAATATTTTGGAGCTGTAGACCCCCCAAATATTTGACGGACATACATCCGTCAAATATTTTGGGGGTGTAAACCCCCCAAATATTTGACGGACATGCATCCGTCAAATATTTTGGAGTTGTAGACCCCCCAAATATTTGACGGACATACATGCGTCAAATATTTTGGAGGTGTAGACCCCCCAGATATTTGACGGACATACATCCGTCAAATATTTTGGGGTGTAGACCCCCCAAACATTTGACGGACATACATCCGTCAAATATTTTGGGGCTGAAGACCCCGCAAATATTTGACGGACATACATCCGTCAAATATTTCGGGGGTGTAGACCCCCGAAATATTTGACGGACATACATCCGTCAAATATTTTGGGGGTGTAGACCCCCCAAATATTTGACGGATCCACATCCGTCAAATATTTTGGAGGTGTAGACCCCCCAAATATTTGACGGACACACATCCGTCAAATATTTTAGGCGGGTAGACCCCGCAACTATTTGACGGACATACATCCGTCAAATATTTTGGCAGTGTAGACCCCCCAAATATTTGACGGACATACGTCCCTCAAATTATTTGGAGGTGTAGACCGCCCAAATATTTGAGGGACATACATCGTCCAAATATTTTTGGGGTGTAGACCCCCCTAATATTTGACGGACATACATACGTCAAACATTTTGGAGGTATAGACCCCCCAAATATTTGACGGACATACATCCGTCAAATATTTTGGAGGTGTAGACCCCCCAAATATTTGACGGACATACATCCGTCAAATATTTTGGAGGTGTAGACCCCCCAAACATTTGACGGACATTCATCCGTCAAATACTTTGAGGGTGTAGGCGCCCCAAACATTTGACGGACATACATCCGTCAAATATTTTGGAGGTGTAGACCCCCCAAATATTTGACGGACATACATCCGTCAAATATTTTGAGGATGTAGACCCCCCAAATATTTGACGGACATACATCCGTCAAATATTTCGGGGGTGTAGACCCCCGAAACATTTGACGGACATACATCCGTGAAATATTTTGGAGGTGTAGACCCCCCAAGTATTTGACGAACATACATCCGTCAAATATTTTGGGGCTGTAGACACCCCAAATATTTGACGGACATACATCCGTCAAATTTTTTGGGGGTGTAGACCCCCCAAATATTTGACAAACATACCTCCGTCAAATATTTTCGAGGTGTAGACCCCGCAAATATTTGACGGACATACATTCGTCAAATATTTTGGCGGTGTAGACCCCCCAAATATTTGACGGACATACATCCGTCAAATATTTTGGAGGTGTAGACCCCCCAAGTATTTGACGAACATACATCCGTCAAATATTTTGGGGCTGTAGACCCCCCAAATATTTGACGGACATACATCCGTCAAATATTTTGGAGGTATAGACCCCCCAAATATTTGACGGACATACATCCGTTAAATATTTTGGAGGTGTAGACCCCCCAAATATTTGACGGACATACATCGGTCAAATATTTTGGGGGTGTAGACCCCCCTAATATTTGACGGACATACATCCGTCAAAAATTTTGGAGGTGTAGACCCCCCAAACATTTGACGGACATACATCCGTCAAATACTTTGGGGGTGTAGGTGCCCGAAACATTTGACGGACATGCATCGGTCAAATATTTTGGAGCTTTAGACCCCCCAAATATTTGACGGACATACATCTGTCAAATATTTTGGGGATGTAGACCCCCCAAATATTTGAACGACATACATCCGTCGAATATTTTGGAGGTGTAGACCCCCCCAGTATTTGACGAACATACATCCGTCAAATATTTTGGGGCTGAAGACCCCGCAAATATTTGACGGACATACATCCGTCAAATATTTTGGGGCTGTAGACCCCCGAAATATTTGACGGACATACATCCGTCAAATATTTTGGGGGTGTAGACCCCCCAAATATTTGACGGATCCACATCCGTCAAATATTTTGGAGGTGTAGACCCCCCAAATATTTGACGGACACACATCCGTCAAATATTTTAGGCGGGTAGACCCCGCAACTATTTGACGGATCCACATCCGTCAAATATTTTGGAGGTGTAGACCCCCCAAATATTTGACGGACATACATCCCTCAAATATTTTGGAGCTGTAGACCCCCCAAACATTTGACGGACATACATCGTCCAAATATTTTGGGGGTGTAGACCCCCCTAATATTTGACGGACATACATCCGTCAAACATTCTGGAGGTATAGACCCCCCAAATATTTGACGGACATACATCCGTCAAATATTTTGGAGGTGTAGACCCCCCAAATATTTGACGGACATACATCCGTCAAATATTTTGGAGGTGTAGACCCCCCAAACATTTGACGGACATACATCCGTCAAATACTTTGGGGGTGTAGGCGCCCCAAACATTTGACGGACATACATCCGTCAAATATTTTGGAGGTGTAGACCCCCCAAATATTTGACGGACATACATCCGTCAAATATTTTGAGGATGTAGACCCCCAAAATATTTGACGGACATTCATCCGTCAAATATTTCGGGGGTGTAGACCTGCGAGACATTTGACGGACATACATCCGTCAAATATTTTGGAGGTGTAGACCCCCCAAGTATTTGACGAACATACATCCGTCAAACGATTTTGGGGCTGTAGACACCCCAAATATTTGACGGACATACATCCGTCAAATATTTCGGGGGTGTAGACCCCCGAAATATTTGACGGACATACATACAGACATACAGACATACATCCGTCAAATATTTTGGGGGTGTAGACCCCCCCAAATATTTGACGGATCCACATCCGTCAATCATTTTGGAGGTGTAGACCCCCCAAATATTTGACGGACATACATCCCTCAAATATTTTGGAGGTGTAGACCCCCCAAATATTTGAGGGACATACATCGGCCAAATATTTTGGGGGTGTAGACCCCCCTAATATTTGACGGACATACATCCGTCAAATATTTTGGAGGTGTAGACCCCCCAAATATTTGACGGACATACATCCCTCAAATATTTTGGAGATGTAGACCCCCCAAATATTTGACGGACATACATCGGTCACATATTTTGCGGGTGTAGACCCCCCTCATATTTGACGGACATGCATCCGTCAAATATTTTTGAGGTGTAGCCCCCCCAAACATTTGACGGACATACATCCGTCAAATACTTTGGGGGTGTAGGCGCCCCAAACATTTGACGGACATACATCCGTCAAATACTTTGGGGGTGTAGGTGCCCCAAACATTTGACGGACATGCATCGGTCAAATATTTTGGAGCTTTAGACCCCCCAAATATTTGACGGACATACATCTGTCAAATATTTTGGGGATGTAGACCCCCCAAATATTTGAACGACATACATCCGTCGAATATTTTGGAGGTGTAGACCCCCCCAGTATTTGACGAACATACATCCGTCAAATATTTTGGGGCTGAAGACCCCGCAAATATTTGACGGACATACATCCGTCAAATATTTTGGGGCTGTAGACCCCCGAAATATTTGACGGACATACATCCGTCAAATATTTTGGGGGTGTAGACCCCCCAAATATTTGACGGATCCACATCTGTCAAATATTTTGGAGGTGTAGACCCCCCAAATATTTGACGGACACACATCCGTCAAATATTTTAGGCGGGTAGACCCCGCAACTATTTGACAGATCCACATCCGTCAAATATTTTGGAGGTGTAGACCCCCCAAATATTTGACGGACATACATCCCTCAAATATTTTGGAGGTGTAGACCCCCCAAATATTTGACGGACATACATCGTCCAAATATTTTGGGGGTGTAGACCCCCCTAATATTTGACGGACATACATCCGTCAAACATTCTGGAGGTATAGACCCCCCAAATATTTGACGGACATACATCCGTCAAATATTTTGGAGGTGTAGACCCCCCAAATATTTGACGGACATACATCCGTCAAATATTTTGGAGGTGTAGACCCCCCAAACATTTGACGGACATACATCCGTCAAATACTTTGGGGGTGTAGGCGCCCCAAACATTTGACGGACATACATCCGTCAAATATTTTGGAGGTGTAGACCCCCAAAATATTTGACGGACATACATCCGTCAAATATTTTGAGGATGTAGACCCCCAAAATATTTGACGGACATACATCCGTCAAATATTTTGGGGGTGTAGACCCCCGAGACATTTGACGGACATACATCCGTCAAATATTTTGGAGGTGTAGACCCCCCAAGTATTTGACGAACATACATCCGTCAAATATTTTGGGGCTGTAGACACCCCAAATATTTGACGGACATACATCCGTCAAATATTTCGGGGGTGTAGACCCCCGAAATATTTGACGGACATACATACAGACATACAGACATACATCCGTCAAATATTTTGGGGGTGTAGACCCCCCAAATATTTGACGGATCCACATCCGTCAATCATTTTGGAGGTGTAGACCCCCCAAATATTTGACGGACATACATCCCTCAAATATTTTGGAGGTGTAGACCCCCCAAATATTTGACGGACATACATCGGCCAAATATTTTGGGGGTGTAGACCCCCCTAATATTTGACGGACATACATCCGTCAAATATTTTGGACGTGTAGACCCCCCAAATATTTGACGTACATACATCCCTCAAATATTTTGGAGGTGTAGACCCCCCAAATATTTGACGGACATACATCGGTCACATATTTTGGGGGTGTAGACCCCCCTCATATTTGACGGACATGCATCCGTCAAATATTTTTGAGGTGTAGCCCCCCCAAACATTTGACGGACATACATCCGTCAAATACTTTGGGGGTGTAGGCGCCCCAAACATTTGACGGATATGCATCCGTCAAGTATTTTGGAGGTGTAGACCCCCCTAATATTTGACGGACATACAACCGTCAAATATTTTGGAGGTGTAGACCCCCCAAATGTTTGACGGACATACATCCGTTATTTATTTTGAAGGTGTAGACCCCCCAAATATTTGACGGACGTACATCCGTCAAATATTTTGGGGGTGTAGACCCCCCAAATATTGGACGGACATACATCCGTCAACTATTTTTGAGGTGTAGACCCCCCAAATATTTGATGGACATACATCCCTCAAATATTTTGGGGTTGTAGACCCCCCAAATATTTGACGGACATACATCCGTCAAATATTTGGGGGGTGTAGACCCCCCAAATATTTGACGGACATACATGCGTCAAATATTTTGGAGCTGTAGACCCCCCAAATATTTGACGGACATGCATCCGTCAAATATTTTGGAGTTGTAGACCCCCCAAATATTTGACGGACATACATGCGTCAAATATTTTGGAGGTGTAGACCCCCCAGATATTTGACGGACATACATCCGTCAAATATTTTGGGGTGTAGACCCCCCAAACATTTGACGGACATACATCCGTCAAATATTTTGGGGCTGAAGACCCCGCAAATATTTGACGGACATACATCCGTCAAATATTTCGGGGGTGTAGACCCCCGAAATATTTGACGGACATACATCCGTCAAATATTTTGGGGGTGTAGACCCCCCAAATATTTGACGGACATACATCCGTCAAATATTTTGGAGGTGTAGACCCCCCAAATATTTGACGGACACACATCCGTCAAATATTTTAGGCGGGTAGACCCCGCAACTATTTGACGGATCCACATCCGTCAAATATTTTGGAGGTGTAGACCCCCCAAATATTTGACGGACATACATCCCTCAAATATTTTGGAGGTGTAGACCCCCCAAATATTTGACGGACATACATCGTCCAAATATTTTTGGGGTGTAGACCCCCCTAATATTTGACGGACATACATCCGTCAAACATTTTGGAGGTATAGACCCCCCAAATATTTGACGGACATACATCCGTCAAATATTTTAGAGGTGTAGACCCCCCAAATATTTGACGGACATACATCCGTCAAATATTTTGGAGGTGTAGACCCCCCAAACATTTGACGGACATACATCCGTCAAATACTTTGGGGGTGTAGGCGCCCCAAACATTTGACGGACATACATCCGACAAATATTTTGGAGGTGTAGACCCCCCAAATATTTGATGGACATACATCCGTCAAATATTTTGAGGATGTAGACCCCCCAAATATTTGACGGACATACATCCGTCAAATATTTCGGGGGTGTAGACCCCCGAAACATTTGATGGACATACATCCGTCAAATATTTTAGGCGGGTAGACCCCGCAACTATTTGACGGATCCACATCCGTCAAATATTTTGGAGGTGTAGACCCCCCAAATATTTGACGGACATACATCCCTCAAATATTTTGGAGGTGTAGACCCCCCAAATATTTGACGGACATACATCGTCCAAATATTTTTGGGGTGTAGACCCCCCTAATATTTGACGGACATACATCCGTCAAACATTTTGGAGGTATAGACCCCCCAAATATTTGACGGACATACATCCGTCAAATATTTTAGAGGTGTAGACCCCCCAAATATTTGACGGACATACATCCGTCAAATATTTTGGAGGTGTAGACCCCCCAAACATTTGACGGACATACATCCGTCAAATACTTTGGGGGTGTAGGCGCCCCAAACATTTGACGGACATACATCCGACAAATATTTTGGAGGTGTAGACCCCCCAAATATTTGATGGACATACATCCGTCAAATATTTTGAGGATGTAGACCCCCCAAATATTTGACGGACATACATCCGTCAAATATTTCGGGGGTGTAGACCCCCGAAACATTTGATGGACATACATCCGTCAAATATTTTGGGGGTGTAGACCCCCCAAATATTTGACGGATCCACATCCGTCAATCATTTTGGAGGTGTAGACCCCCCAAATATTTGACGGACATACATCCCTCAAATATTTTGGAGGTGTAGACCCCCCAAATATTTGACGGACATACATCGGCCAAATATATTGGGGGTGTAGACCCCCCTAATATTTGACGGACATACATCCGTCAAATATTTTGGAGGTGTAGACCCCCCAAATTTTTGACGGACATACATCCCTCAAATATTTTGGAGGTGTAGACCCCCCAAATATTTGACGGACATGCATCGGTCACATATTTTGGGGGTGTAGACCCCCCTCATATTTGACGGACATGCATCCGTCAAATATTTTTGAGGTGTAGCCCCCCCAAACATTTGACGGACATACATCCGTCAAATACTTTGGGGGTGTAGGCGCCCCAAACATTTGACGGATATGCATCCCTCAAATATTTTGGAGGTGTAGACCCCCCTAATATTTGACGGACATACAACCGTCAAATATTTTGGAGGTGTAGACCCCCCAAATGTTTCACGGACATACATCCGTCAAATATTTTGGAGGTGTAGATCCCCCAAGTATTTGAGGAACATACATCCGTCAAATATTTTGGGGCTGTAGACACCCCAAATATTTGACGGACATACATCCGTCAAATATTTCGGGGGTGTAGACCCCCGAAATATTTGACGGACATACATCCGTCAAATATTTTGGGGGTGTAGACCCCCCAAATATCTGACGGATCCACATCCGTCAATCATTTTGGAGGTGTAGACCCCCCAAATATTTGACGGACATACATCCCTCAAATATTTTGGAGGTGTAGACCCCCCAAATATTTGACGGACATACATCGGCCAAATATTTTGGGGGTGTAGACCCCCCTAATATTTGACGGACATAATTCCGTCAATTATTTTGGAGGTGTAGACCCCCCAAATATTTGACGGACATACATCCCTCAAATATTTTGGAGGTGTAGACCCCCCAAATATTTGACGGACATACATCGGTCACATATTTTGGGGGTGTAGACCCCCCTCATATTTGACGGACATGCATCCGTCAAATATTTTTGAGGTGTAGCCCCCCCAAACATTTGACGGACATACATCCGTCAAATACTTTGGGGGTGTAGGCGCCCCAAACATTTGACGGATATGCATCCCTCAAATATTTTGGAGGTGTAGACCCCCCTAATATTTGACGGAAAACCAACCGTCAAATATTTTGGAGGTGTAGACCCCCCAAATGTTTGACGGACATACATCCGTCAAATATTTTGGAGGTGTAGACCCCCCAAATATTTGACGGACATACATCTGTTATTTTTTTTGGAGGTGTAGACCCCCCAAATATTTGACGGACGTACATCCGTCAAATATTTTGGGGGTGTAGACCCTTCAAATATTGGACGGACATACATCCGTCAAATATTTTCGAGGTGTAGACCCCCCAAATATTTGATGGACATACATCCCTCAAATATTTTGGGGTTGTAGACCCCCCAAATATTTGACGGACATACATCCGTCAAATGTTCTCGAGGTGTAGACACCCCAAATATTTGACAGACATACATCCGTCAAATATTTTGGAGCTGTAGACCCCCCAAATATTTGACGGACATACATCCGTCAAATATTTTGGGGGTGTAAACCCCCCAAATATTTGACGGACATACATCCGTCAAATATTTTGGAGTTGTAGACCCCCCAAATATTTGACGGACATACATGCGTCCAATATTTTGGAGGTGTAGACCCCCCAGATATTTGACGGACATACATCCGTCAAATATTTTGGGGTGTAGACCCCCCAAACATTTGACGGACATACATCCGTCAAATATTTTGGGGCTGAAGACCCCGCAAATATTTGACGGACATACATCCGTCAAATATTTCGGGGGTGTAGACCCCCGAAATATTTGACGGATCCACATCCGTCAAATATTTTGGAGGTGTAGACCCCCCAAATATTTGACGGACACACATCCGTCAAATATTTTAGGCGGGTAGACCCCGCAACTATTTGACGGATCCACATCCGTCAAATATTTTGGAGGTGTAGACCCCCCAAATATTTGACGGACATACATCCCTCAAATATTTTGGAGGTGTAGACCCCCCAAATATTTGACGGACATACATCCGTCAAATATTTTGGAGGTGTAGACCCCCCAAATATTTGACGGACATACATCCGTCAAATATTTTGGAGGTGTAGACCCCCCAAACATTTGACGGACATACATCCGTCAAATACTTTGGGGGTGTAGGCGCCCCAAACATTTGACGGACATACCCCCGTCAAATATTTTGGAGGTGTAGACCCCCCAAATATTTGACGGACATACATCCGTCAAATATCTTGAGGATGTAGACCCCCCAAATATTTGACGGACATACATCCGTCAAATATTTCGGGGGTGTAGACCCCCGAAACATTTGACGGACATACATCAGTCAAATAATTTGGAGGTGTAGACCCCCCAAGTATTTGACGAACATACATCCGTCAAATATTTTGGGGCTGTAGACACCCCAAATATTTGACGGACATACATCCGTCAAATATTTTGGGGGTGTAGACCCCCCAAATATTTGACGGATCCACATCCGTCAATCATTTTGGAGGTGTAGACCCCCCAAATATTTGACGGACATACATCCCTCAAATATTTTGGAGGTGTAGACCCCCCAAATATTTGACGGACATACATCGGCCAAATATTTTGGGGGTGTAGACCCCCCTAATATTTGACGGACATACATCCGTCAAATATTTTGGAGGTGTAGACCCCCCAAATATTTGACGGACATACATCCCCCAAATATTTTGGAGGTGTAGACCCCCCAAATATTTGACGGACATACATCGGTCACATATTTTGGGGGTGTAGACCCCCCTCATATTTGACGGACATGCATCCGTCAAATATTTTTGAGGTGTAGACACCCCAAATATTTGACACACATACATCCGTCAAATATTTTGGAGCTGTAGACCCCCCAAATATTTGACGGACATACATCCGTCAAATATTTTGGGCTTGTAAACCGCCCAAATATTTGACGGACATACATCCGTCAAATATTTTG
Organism: Eutreptiella sp. 'Long Island Sound 2002'; assembly: GCA_964036045.1. Taxonomy (NCBI): domain Eukaryota; phylum Euglenozoa; class Euglenophyceae; order Eutreptiales; family Eutreptiaceae; genus Eutreptiella; species Eutreptiella sp. 'Long Island Sound 2002'. The sequence goes on from OZ038380.1 coordinate 57,892,916, forward strand.
GAGTTGTAGACCCCCCAAATATTTGACGGACATACATGCGTCAAATATTTTGGAGGTGTAGACCCCCCAGATATTTGACGGACATACATCCGTCAAATATTTTGGGGTGTAGACCCCCCAAACATTTGACGGACATACATCCGTCAAATATTTTGGGGCTGAAGACCCCGCAAATATTTGACGGACATACATCCGTCAAATATTTCGGGGGTGTAGACCCCCGAAATATTTGACGGACATACATCCGTCAAATATTTTGGGGGTGTAGACCCCCCAAATATTTGACGGATCCACATCCGTCAAATATTTTGGAGGTGTAGACCCCCCAAATATTTGACGGACACACATCCGTCAAATATTTTAGGCGGGTAGACCCCGCAACTGTTTGACGGATCCACATCCGTCAAATATTTTGGAGGTGTAGACCCCCCAAATATTTGACGGACATACATCCCTCAAATATTTTGGAGGTGTAGACCCCCCAAATATTTGACGGACATACCTCCGTCAAATATTTTGGAGGTGTAGACCCCCCAAATATTTGACGGACATACATCCGTCAAATGTTCTCGAGGTGTAGACACCCCAAATATTTGACAGACATACATCCGTCAAATATTTTGGAGCTGTAGACCCCCCAAATATTTGACGGACATACATCCGTCAAATATTTTGGGGGTGTAAACCCCCCAAGTATTTGACGGACATACATCCGTCAAATATTTTGGAGTTGTAGACCCCCCAAATATTTGACGGACATACATGCGTCCAATATTTCGGAGGTGTAGACCCCCCAGATATTTGACGGACATACATCCGTCAAATATTTTGGGGTGTAGACCCCCCAAACATTTGACGGACATACATCCGTCAAATATTTTGGGGCTGAAGACCCCGCAAATATTTGACGGACATACATCCGTCAAATATTTCGGGGGTGTAGACCCCCGAAATATTTGACGGACATACATCCGTCAAATATTTTGGGGGTGTAGACCCCCCAAATATTTGACGGATCCACATCCGTCAAATATTTTGGAGGTGTAGACCCCCCAAATATTTGACGGACACACATCCGTCAAATATTTTAGGCGGGTAGACCCCGCAACTATTTGACGGATCCACATCCGTCAAATATTTTGGAGGTGTAGACCCCCCAAATATTTGACGGACATACATCCCTCAAATATTTTGGAGGTGTAGACCCCCCAAATATTTGACGGACATACATCCGTCAAATATTTTAGGAGGTGTAGACCCCCCAAATATTTGACGGACATACATCCGTCAAATATTTTGGAGGTGTAGACCCCCCAAACATTTGACGGACATACATCCGTCAAATACTTTGGGGGTGTAGGCGCCCCAAATATTTGACGGACATACCCCCGTCAAATATTTTGGAGGTGTAGACCCCCCAAATATTTGACGGACATACATCCGTCAAATATCTTGAGGATGTAGACCCCCCAAATATTTGACGGACATACATCCGTCAAATATTTCGGGGGTGTAGACCCCCGAAACATTTGACGGACATACATCAGTCAAATATTTTGGAGGTGTAGACCCCCCAAGTATTTGACGAACATACATCCGTCAAATATTTTGGGGCTGTAGACACCCCAAATATTTGACGGACATACATCCGTCAAATATTTTGGGGGTGTAGACCCCCCAAATATTTGACGGATCCACATCCGTCAATCATTTTGGAGGTGTAGACCCCCCAAATATTTGACGGACATACATCCCTCAAATATTTTGGAGGTGTAGACCCCCCAAATATTTGACGGACATACATCGGCCAAATATTTTGGGGGTGTAGACCCCCCTAATATTTGACGGACATACATCCGTCAAATATTTTGGAGGTGTAGACCCCCCAAATATTTGACGGACATACATCCCCCAAATATTTTGGAGGTGTAGACCCCCCAAATATTTGACGGACATACATCGGTCACATATTTTGGGGGTGTAGACCCCCCTCATATTTGACGGACATGCATCCGTCAAATATTTTTGAGGTGTAGCCCCCCCAAACATTTGACGGACATACATCCGTCAAATACTTTGGCGGTGTAGGCGCCCCAAACATTTGACGGATATGCATCCCTCAAATATTTTGGAGGTGTAGACCCCCCTAATATTTGACGGACATACAACCGTCAAATATTTTGGAGGTGTAGACCCCCCAAATGTTTGACGGACATACATCCGTCAAATATTTTGGAGCCGTAGACTCCCAAAAATTTGACGGACATACATCCGTCAAATATTTTGGAGGTGTAGACCCCCCAAATATTTGACGGACATACATCCGTTATTTATTTTGGAGGTGTAGACCCCCCAAATATTTGACGGACATACATCCGTCAAATGTTCTCGAGGTGTAGACACCCCAAATATTTGACAGACATACATCCGTCAAATATTTTGGAGCTGTAGACCCCCCAAATATTTGACGGACATACATCCGTCAAATATTTTGGGGGTGTAAACCCCCCAAATATTTGACGGACATACATCCGTCAAATATTTTGGAGTTGTAGACCCCCCAAATATTTGACGGACATACATGCGTCAAATATTTTGGAGGTGTAGACCCCCCAAACATTTGACGGACATACATCCGTCAAATATTTTGGGGCTGAAGACCCCGCAAATATTTGACGGACATACATCCGTCAAATATTTCGGGGGTGTAGACCCCCGAAATATTTGACGGACATACATCCGTCAAATATTTTGGAGGTGTAGACCCCCCAAACATTTGACGGACATACATCCGTCAAATACTTTGGGGGTGTAGGCGCCCCAAACATTTGACGGACATACCCCCGTCAAATATTTTGGAGGTGTAGACCCCCCAAATATTTGACGGACATACATCCGTCAAATATCTTGAGGATGTAGACCCCCCAAATATTTGACGGACATACATCCGTCAAATATTTCGGGGGTGTAGACCCCCGAAACATTTGACGGACATACATCAGTCAAATATTTTGGAGGTGTAGACCCCCCAAGTATTTGACGAACATACATCCGTCAAATATTTTGGGGCTGTAGACACCCCAAATATTTGACGGACATACATCCGTCAAATATTTTGGGGGTGTAGACCCCCCAAATATTTGACGGATCCACATCCGTCAATCATTTTGGAGGTGTAGACCCCCCAAATATTTGACGGACATACATCCCCCAAATATTTTCGAGGTGTAGCCCCCCCAAACATTTGACGGACATACATCCGTCAAATACTTTGGCGGTGTAGGCGCCCCAAACATTTGACGGATATGCATCCCTCAAATATTTTGGAGGTGTAGACCCCCCTAATATTTGACGGACATACAACCGTCAAATATTTTGGAGGTGTAGACCCCCCAAATGTTTGACGGACGTACATCCGTCAAATATTTTGGGGGTGTAGACCCCCCAAATATTGGACGGACATACGTCCTTCAAATATTTTCAAGGTGTAGACCCCCCAAATATTTGATGGACATACATCCCTCAAATATTTTGGGGGTGTAGACCCCCCAAATATTTGACGGACATACATCCGTCAAATGTTCTCGAGGTGTAGACACCCCAAATATTTGACAGACATACATCCGTCAAACATTTTGGAGCTGTAAACCCCCCAAATATTTGACGGACATGCATCCGTCAAATATTTTGGAGTTGTAGACCCCCCAAATATTTGACGGACATACATGCGTCAAATATTTTGGAGGTGTAGACCCCCCAGATATTTGACGGACATACATCCGTCAAATATTTTGGGGTGTAGACCCCCCAAACATTTGACGGACATACATCCGTCAAATATTTTGGAGGCGTAGACCCCCCAAATATTTGACGGACATACATCCGTCAAATATTTTGGAAGTGTAGACCCCCCAAATATTTGACGGACAGACATCGTCAAATATTTTGGAGGTGTAGACCCCCCAACTATTTGACGAACATACACCTGTCAAATACTTTTGGGGTGTAGACCCCCCAAATATTTGACGGACATACATCCGTCAAATATTTTGGGGTGTAGACCCCCAAAACATTTGACGGACATACATCCGTCGAATAATTTGGGGGTGTAGACCCCTCAAATATTTGACGGACATACATCCGTCAAATATTTTGGAGGTGTAGACCCCCCAAATATTTGACGAACATACATCCGTCAAACATTTTGGGGGTGTAGACCCCCCAAATATTTGACGGACATACATCCGTCAAATATTTTGGGGTGTAGACCCCCAAAATATTTGACGGACATACATCCGTTGAATATTTTGGAGGTATAGACCCCTCGAATCTTTGACGGACATACATCCGTCAAATTTTTTTTTGGGGTGTAGACCCCCCAAATATTTGACGGACATACATCCGTCAAATATTTTGGAGGTGTAGACCCCCCAAATGTTTGACGGACATACATCCGTCAAATATTTTGGAGCTGTAGACCCCCAAAAATTTGACGGACATACATCCGTCAAATATTTTGGAGGTGTAGACCCCCCAAATATTTGACGGACATACATCCGTTAATTATTTTGGAGGTCTAGACCCCCCAAATTTTTGACGGACGTACATCCGTCAAATGTTTCGGGGGTGTAGACCCCCCAAATATTGGACGGACATACATTCGTCAAATATTTTGGAGGTGTAGACCCCCCAAATATTTGATGGACATACATCCGTCAAATGTTCTCGAGGTGTAGACACCCCAAATATTTGACGGACATACATCCGTCAAATATTTTGGAGCTGTAGACCCCCCAAATATTTGACGGACATGCATCCGTCAAATATTTTGGAGGTGTAGACCCCCCAGATATTTGACGGACATACATCCGTCAAATATTTTGGGGTGTAGACCCCCCAAACATTCGACGGACATACATCCGTCAAATATTTTGGAGGTGTAGCCCCCCCAAATATTTGACGGACATACATCCGTCAAATATTTTGGGGGTGTAGACTCCCCAAGTATTTGACGGACATACATCCGTCAAATATTTTGGAGGTGTAGACCCCCCAAGTATTTGACGAACATACATCCGTCAAATATTTTGGGGGTGTAGACCCCCCAAATATTTGACGGACATACATCCGTCAAATACTTTGGGGGTGTAGGCGCCCCAAACATTTGACGAACATACATCCGTCAAATATTTGGGGGGTGTAGACCCCTCAAATCTTTGACGGACATACATCCGTCAAATATTTTGGGGGTGTAGACCCCCCAAATATTTGACGGACATACATCCGTCAAATATTTCGGGGGTGTAGACCCCCGAAACATTTGACGGACATACATCCGTCAAATATTTTGGAGGTGTAGACCCCCCAAGTATTTGACGAACATACATCCGTCAAATATTTTGGGGCTGTAGACACCCCAAATATTTGACGGACATACATCCGTCAAATATTTTGGGGGTGTAGACCCCCGAAATATTTGACGGACATACATCCGTCAAATATTTTGGGGGTGTGACCCCCCAAATATTTGACGGATCCACATCCGTCAATCATTTTGGAGGTGTAGACCCCCCAAAAATTTGACGGACATATATCCCTCAAATATTTTGGAGGTGTAGACCCCCGAAATATTTGACGGACATACATCGGCCAAATATTTTGGGGGTGTAGACCCCCCTAATATTTGACGGACATACATCCCTCAAATATTTTGGAGGTGTAGACCCCCCAAATATTTGACGGACATACATCGGTCACATATTTTGGGGGTGTAGACCCCCCTCATATTTGACGGACATGCATCCGTCAAATATTTTTGAGGTGTAGCCCCCCCAAACATTTGACGGACATACATCCGTCAAAGACTTTGGGGGTGTAGGCGCCCCAAACATTTGACGGATATGCATCCCTCAAATATTTTGGAGGTGTAGACCCCCCTAATATTTGACGGACATACAACCGTCAAATATTTTGGAGGTGTAGACCCCCCAAATGTTTGACGGACATACATCCGTCAAATATTTTGGAGCCGTAGACTCCCAAAAATTGGACGGACATACATCCGTTATTTATTTTGGAGGTGTAGACCCCCCAAATATTTGACGGACGTACATCCGTCAAATATTTTGGGGGTGTAGACCCCCCAAATATTGGACGGACATACATCCGTCAAATATTTTGGGGGTGTAGACCCCCCAAATATTGGACGGACATACATCCCTCAAATATTTTTCGGGTGTAGACCCCCCAAATATTTGACGGACATACATCCGTCAAATGTTCTCGAGGTGTAGACACTCCAAATATTTGACAGACATACATCCGTCAAATATTTTGGAGCTGTAGACCCCCCAAATATTTGACGGACATACATCCGTCAAATATTTTGGGGGTGTAAACCCCCCAAATATTTGACGGACATGCATCCGTCAAATATTTTGGAGTTGTAGACCCCCCAAATATTTGACGGACATACATGCGTCAAATATTTTGGAGGTGTAGAACCCCCAGATATTTGACGGACATACATCCGTCAAATATTTTGGGGTGTAGACCCCCCAAACATTTGACGGACATACATCCGTCAAATATTTTGGGAGTGTAGACCCCCCAAATATTTGACGGACAGACATCCGTCAAATATTTTGGAGGTGTAGACCCCCCAAATATTTGACGAACATACATCCGTCAAATATTTTGGGAGTGTAGACCCCCCAAATATTTGACGGACAGACATCCGTCAAATATTTTGGAGGTGTAGACCCCCCAACTATTTGACGAACATACACCTGTCAAATACTTTTGGGGTGTAGACCCCCCAAATATTTGACGGACATACATCCGTCAAATATTTTGGGGTGTAGACCCCCAAAACATTTGACGGACATACATCCGTCGAATAATTTGGGGGTGTAGACCCCTCAAATATTTGACGGACATACATCCGTCAAATTTTTTGGGGTGTAGACCCCCCAAATATTTGACGGACATACATCCGTCAAATATTTTGGAGGTGTAGACCCCCCAAATATTTGACGAACATACATCCGTCAAATATTTCGGGGTTGTAGACCCCCCAAATATTTGACGGACATACATCCGTCAAATATTTTGGGGTGTAGACCCCCAAAATATTTGACGGACATACATCCGTCGAATATTTTGGAGGTGTAGACCCCCAAAAATTTGACGGACATACATCCGTCAAATATTTTGGAGGTGTAGACCCCCCAAATATTTGACGGACATACATCCGTCAAATATTTTGGAGCTGTAGACCCCCCAAATATTTGACGGACATACATCCGTCAAATATTTTGGGGGTGTAAACCCCCCAAATATTTGACGGACATGCATCCGTCAAATATTTTGGGGTGTAGACCCCCCAAACATTTGACGGACATACATCCGTCAAATATTTTGGAGGTATAGACCCCCCAAACATTTGACGGACATACATCCGTCAAATATTTTGGAGGTGTAGACCCCCCAAATATTTGACGGACATACATCCGTCAAATATTTTGGAGGTGTAGACCCCCCAGATATTTGACGGACATACATCCGTCAAATATTTTGGGGTGTAGACCCCCCAAACATTTGACGGACATACATCCGTCAAATATTTTGGAGGTGTAGACCCCCCAAATATTTGACGGACATACATCCGTCAAATATTTTGGGGGTGTAGACCCCCCAAGTATTTCACGAACATACATCCGTCAAATATTTTGGAGGTGTAGACCCCCCAAATATTTGACGGACATACATCCGTCGAATATTTTGCGGGTGTAGACCCCTCAAATCTTTGACGGACATACATCCGTCAAATATTTTAGGGGTGTAGACCCCCCAAATATTTGACGGACATACATCCGTCAAATATTTTGGAGGTGTAGACCCCCCAAATATTTGACGGACATACCTCCGTCAAATATTTTGGGGGTGTAGACCCCCCAAATATTTGACGGACATACATCCGTCAAATATTTTGGAGGTGTAGACCCCCCAAGTATTTGACGAACATACATCCGTCAAATATTTTGGAGGTGTAGACCCCCCAGATATTTGACGGACATACATCCGTCAAATATTTTGGGGTGTAGACCCCCCAAACATTTGACGGACATACATCCGTCAAATATTTTGGAGGTGTAGACCCCCCAAACATTTGACGGACATACATCCGTCAAATAATTTGGAGGTGTAGACCCCCCAAATATTTGACGGACATACATCCGTCAAATATTTTGGGGGTGTAGACCCCCCAAGTATTTGACGGACATACATCCGTCAAATATTTTGGAGGTGTAGACCCCCCAAATATTTGACGGACATACATCCGTCGAATATTTTGGGGGTGTAGACCCCTCAAATCTTTGACGGACATACATCCGTCAAATATTTTGGGGGTGTAGACCCCCCAAATATTTGACGGACATGCATCCGTCAAACATTTTGGAGGTGTAGACCCCCCAAATATTTGACGGACATACATCCGTCAAATATTTTGGGGGTGTAGACCCCCCAAATATTTGACGGACATACATCCGTCAAATATTTTGGAGGTGTAGACCCCCCAAGTATTTGACGAACATACATCCGTCAAATATTTTCGGGCTGTAGACCCCCCAAATATTTGACGGACATACATCCGTCAAATATTTTGGAGGTATAGACCCCCCAAATATTTGACGGACATACATCCGTCAAATATACAGGGGGTGCAGGCCCCCAAATATTTGACGGACATACATCCGTCAAATATTTTGGAGGTGTAGACGCCCCAAGTATGTGACGAACATACATCCGTCAAATATATTTTGGGGCTGTAGACCCCCCAAATATTTGACGGACATACATCCGTCAAATATTTTGGGAGTGTAGACCCCCCAAATGTTTGACGGACATACATCCGTCAAATATTTTGGAGGTGTATACCCCCCAAGTATTTGACAAACATACACCTGTCAAATATTTTGGGGGTGTAGACCCCCCAAATATTTGACGGACATACATCCGTCAAATATTTTGGGGTGTAGACCCCCAAAACATTTGACGGACATACATCCGTCGAATATTTTGGGGGTGTAGACCCCTCAAATATTTGACGGACATACATCCGTCAAATTTTTCCGGGGTGTAGACCCCCCAAATCCTTGACGGACATAGATCCGTCAAATATTTTGGAGGTGTAGACCCCCCAAATATTTGACGGACATACATCCGTCAAATATTTTGGGGGTGTAGACCCCCCAAATATTTGACGGACATACATCGGTCACATGTTTCGGGCGTGTAGACCCCCCTAAAATTTGACGGACATGCATCCGTCAAATATTTTGGAGGTGTAGCCCCCCCAAACATTTGACGGACATACATCCGTCAAATACTTTGGGGGTGTAGGCGCCCCAAACATTTGACGGATATGCATCCGTCAAATATTTTGGAGGTGTAGACCCCCAAAAATTTGACGGACATACATCCGTCAAATATTTTGGAGGTGTAGACCCCCCAAATATTTGACGGACATACATCCGTTAATTATTTTGGAGGTGTAGACCCCCCAAAATTTTGACGGACGTACATCCGTCAAATGTTTCGGGGGTGTAGACCCCCCAAAAATTGGACGGACATACATCCGTCAAATATTTTGGAGGTGTACACCCCCCAAATATTTGATGGACATACATCCGTCAAATGTTCTCGAGGTGTAGACACCCCAAATATTTGACAGACATACATCCGTCAAATATTTTGGAGCTGTAAACCCCCCAAATATTTGACGGACATACATCCGTCAAATATTTTGGGGGTGTAAACCCCCCAAATATTTGACGGACATGCATCCGTCAAATATTTTGGAGGTGTAGACCCCCCAGATTTTTGACGGACATACATCCGTCAAATATTTTGGGGTGTAGACCCCCCAAACATTTGACGGACATACATCCGTCAAATATTTTGGAGGTGTAGACCCCCCAAATATTTGACGGACATCCATCCGTCAAATATTTTGGGGGTGTAGACCCCCCAAGTATTTGACGGACATACATCCGTCAAATATTTTGGAGGTGTAGACCCCCCAAGTATTTGACGAACATACGTCCGTCAAATATTTTTGGGGTGTAGACCCCCCAAATATTTGACGGACATACATCCGTGAAATATTTTGGTGTGTAGACCCCCAAAATATTTGACGGACATACATCCGTCGAATATTTTGGGGGTGTAGACCCCTCAAATCTTTGACGGACATACATCCGTCAAATTTTTTGGGGGCGTAGACCCCCCAAATATTTGACGGACATACATCCGTCAAATATTTTGGAGGTGTAGACCCCCCAAATATTTGACGGACATACATCCGTCAAATATTTTGGGGGTGTAGACCCCCCAAATATTTGACGGACATGCATCCGTCAAATATTTTGGAGGTGTAGACCCCCCAAGTATTTGACGAACATACATCCGTCAAATCTTTTGGGGCTGTAGACCCCCCAAATATTTGACGGACATACATCCGTCAAATATTTTGGAGGTATAGACCCCCAAAATGTTTGACGGACATACATACGTCAAATATTTTTGAGGTGTAGACCCCCCAAATATTTGATGGACATACATCCGTCAAATGTTCTCGAGGTGTAGACACCCCAAATATTTGACAGACATACATCCGTCAAATATTTTGGAGCTGTAGACCCCCCAAATATTTGACGGACATACATCCGTCAAATATTTTGGGGGTGTAAACCCCCCAAATATTTGACGGACATGCATCCGTCAAATATTTTGGAGGTGTAGACCCCCCAGATATTTGACGGACATACATCCGTCAAATATTTTGGGGTGTAGACCCCCCAAACATTTGACGGACATACATCCGTCAAATATTTTGGAGGTGTAGACCCCCCAAATATTTGACGGACATACATCCGTCAAATATTTTGGGGTGTAGACCCCCAAAATATTGGACGGACATACATCCGTCGAATATTTTGGGGGTGTAGACCCCTCAAATCTTTGACGGACATACATCCGTCAATTTTTTTGGGGGTGTAGACCCCCCAAATATTTGACGGACATACATCCGTCAAATATTTTGGAGGTGTAGACCCCCCAAATATTTGACGGACATACATCCGTCAAATATTTTGGGGGTGTAGACCCCCCAAATGTTTGACAGACATACATCCGTCAAACATTTTGGAGGTGTAGACCCCCCAAGTATTTGACGAACATACATCCGTCAAATATTTTGGGGCTGTAGACCCCCCAAATATTTGACGGACATACATCCGTCAAATATTTTGGGGGTGTAGACCCCCGAAATATTTGACGGACATACATCTGTCAAATATTTTGGGGGTGTAGACACCCCAAATATTTGACAGACATACATCCGTCAAATATTTTGGAGGTGTAGACCCCCCAGATATTTGACGGACTTACATCCGTCAAATATTTTGGGGTGTAGACCCCCCAAACATTTGACGGACATACATCCGTCAAATATTTTGGAGGTGTAGACCCCCCAAATATTTGACGGACATACATCCGTCAAATATTTTGGGGTGTAGACCCCCAAAATATTGGACGGACATACATCCGTCGAATATTTTGGGGGTGTAGACCCCTCAAATCTTTGACGGACATACATCCGTCAAATTTTTTGGGGGTGTAGACCCCCCAAATATTTGACGGACATACATCCGTCAAATATTTTGGAGGTGTAGACCCCCCAAATATTTGACGGACATACATCCGTGAAATATTTTGGGGGTGTAGACCCCCCAAATGTTTGACAGACATACATCCGTCAAACATTTTGGAGGTGTAGACCCCCCAAGTATTTGACGAACATACATCCGTCAAATATTTTGGGGCTGTAGACCCCCCAAATATTTGACGGACATACATCCCTCAAATATTTTGGAGGTGTAGACCCCCCAAATATTTGACGGACATACATCGGCCAAATATTTTGGGGGTGTAGGCCCCCCTAATATTTGACGGACATACATCTGTCAAATACTTTGGAGGTATAGACCCCCCAAATATTTGACGGACATACATCCGTCAAATATTTTGGAGGTGTAGACCCCCCAAATATTTGACGGACATACATCGGTCAAATATTTTGGGGGTGTAGACCCCCCTAATATTTGACGGACATACATCCGTCAAATATTTTGGAGGTGTAGACCCCCAAAAATTTGACGGACATACATCCGTCAAATATTTTGGAGGTGTAGACCCCCCAAATATTTGACGGACATACATCGGTCAAATATTTTGGAGGTGTAGACCCCCCAGATGTTTGACGGACATACATCCGTCAAATATTTTGGAGGTGTAGACCCCCAAAAATTTGACGGACATACATCCGTCAAATATTTTGGAGGTGTAGACCCCCCAAATATTTGACGGACATACATCCGTTAATTATTTTGGAGGTCTAGACCCCCCAAATTTTTGACGGACGTACATCCGTCAAATGTTTCGGGGGTGTAGACCCCCCAAATATTGGACGGACATACATTCGTCAAATATTTTGGAGGTGTAGATCCCCCAAATATTTGATGGACATACATCCGTCAAATGTTCTCGAGGTGTAGACACCCCAAATATTTGACAGACATACATCCGTCAAATATTTTGGAGCTGTAGACCCCCCAAATATTTGACGAACATACATCCGTCAAATATTTTGGGGGTGTAAACCCCCCAAATATTTGACGGACATGCATCCGTCAAATATTTTGGGGTGTAGACCCCCCAAACATTTGACAGACATACATCCGTCAAATATTTTGGAGGTGTAGACCCCCCAAACATTTGACGGACATACATCCGTCAAATATTTTGGAGGTGTAGACCCCCCAAATATTTGACGGACATACATCCGTCAAATATTTTGGAGGTGTAGACCCCCCAAATATTTGACGGACATACATCCGTCAAATATTTTGGAGCTGTAGACCCCCCAAATATTTAAGGGACATACATCCGTCAAATATTTTGGGGGTGTAAACCCCCCAAATATTTGACGGACATGCATCCGTCAAATATTTTGGGGTGTAGACCCCCCAAACATTTGACGGACATACATACGTCAAATATTTTGGAGGTGTAGACCCCCCAAACATTTGACGGACATACATCCGTCAAATATTTTGGAGGTGTAGACCCCCCAAATATTTGACGGACATACATCCGTCAAATAATTTGGGGGTGTAGACCCCCCAAGTATTTGACGGACATACATCCGTCAAATATTTTGGAGGTGTAGACCCCCCAAATATTTGACGGACATACATCCGTCGAATATTTTGGGGGTGTAGACCCCTCAAATCTTTGACGGACATACATCCGTCAAATATTTTGGGGGTGTAGACCCCCCAAATATTTGACGGACATACATCCGTCAAATATTTTGGAGGTGTAGACCCCCCAAATATTTGACGGACATACATCCGTCAAATATTTTGGGGGTGTAGACCCCCCAAATATTTGACGGACATACATCCGTCAAATATTTTGGAGGTGTAGACCCCCCAAGTATTTGACGAACATACATCCGTCAAATATTTTGGGGCTGTAGACCCCCCAAATATTTGACGGACATACATCCGTCAAATATTTTGGAGGTATAGACCCCCCAAATATTTGACGAACATACATCCGTCAAATATTTTGGGGCTGTAGACCCCCCAAATATTTGACGGACATACATCCGTCAAATAATTTGGGGGTGTAGACCCCCCTAATATTTGACGGACATACATCCGTCAAATATTTTGGAGGTGTAGACCCCCAAAAATTTGACGGACATACATCCGTCAAATATTTTGGAGGTGTAGACCCCCCAAATATTTGACGGACATACATCGGTCAAATATTTTGGAGGTGTAGACCCCCCAAATGTTTGACGGACATACATCCGCCAAATATTTTGGAGGTGTAGACCCCCCAAATATTTGACGGACATACATCCGTCAAATATTTTGGAGGTGTAGACCCCCCAAATATTTGACGGACATACATCCGTCAAATATTTTGGTGGTGTAGACCCCCCAAATATTTGACGGACATACATCCGTTAATTATTTTGGAGGTCTAGACCCCCCAAATTTTTGACGGACGTACATCCGTCAAATGTTTCGGGGGTGTAGACCCCCCAAATATTGGACGGACATACATTCGTCAAATATTTTGGAGGTGTAGACCCCCCAAATATTTGATGGACATACATCCGTCAAATGTTCTCGAGGTGTAGACACCCCAAATATTTGACAGACATACATCCGTCAAATATTTTGGAGCTGTAGACCCCCCAAATATTTGACGGACATACATCCGTCAAATATTTTGGGGGTGTAAACCCCCCAAATATTTGACGGACATGCATCCGTCAAATATTTTGGGGTGTAGACCCCCCAAACATTTGACGGACATACATCCGTCAAATATTTTGGAGGTATAGACCCCCCAAACATTTGACGGACATACATCCGTCAAATATTTTGGAGGTGTAGACCCCCCAAATATTTGACGGACATACATCCGTCAAATATTTTGGAGGTGTAGACCCCCCAGATATTTGACAGACATACATCCGTCAAATATTTTGGGGTGTAGACCCCCCAAACATTTGACGGACATACATCCGTCAAATATTTTGGAGGTGTAGACCCCCCAAACATTTGACGGACATACATCCGTCAAATATTTTGGAGGTGTAGACCCCCCAAATATTTGACGGACATACATCCGTCAAATATTTTGGGGGTGTAGACCCCCCAAGTATTTGACGGACATACATCCGTCAAATATTTTGGAGGTGTAGACCGCCCAAATATTTGACGGACATACATCCGTCGAATATTTTGGGGGTGTAGACCCCTCAAATCTTTGACAGACATACATCCGTCAAATATTTTGGAGGTGTAGACCCCCCAAATATTTGACGGACATACATCCGTCAAATATTTTGGGGGTGTAGACCCCCCAAATATTTGACGGACATACATCCGTCAAATATTTTGGAGGTGTAGACCCCCCAAGTATTTGACGAACATACATCCGTCAAATATTTTGGAGGTGTAGACCCCCCAGATATTTGACGGACATACATCCGTCAAATATTTTGGGGTGTAGACCCCCCAAACATTTGACGGACATACATCCGTCAAATATTTTGGAGGTGTAGACCCCCCAAACATTTGACGGACATACATCCGTCAAATATTTTGGAGGTGTAGACCCCCCAAATATTTGACGGACATACATCCGTCAAATATTTTGGGGGTGTAGACCCCCCAAGTATTTGACGGACATACATCCGTCAAATATTTTGGAGGTGTAGACCCCCCAAATATTTGACGGACATACATCCGTCAAATATTTTGGGGGTGTAGACCCCCCAAATATTTGACGGACATACATCCGTCAAATATTTTGGAGGTGTAGACCCCCCAAATATTTGACGGACATACATCCGTCAAATATTTTGGGGGTGTAGACCCCCCAAATATTTGACGGACATACATCCGTCAAATATTTTGGAGGTGTAGACCCCCCAAGTATTTGACGAACATACATCCGTCAAATATTTTGGGGCTGTAGACCCCCCAAATATTTGACGGACATACATCCGTCAAATATTTTGGAGGTATAGACCCCCCAAATATTTGACGGACATACATCCGTCAAATATACAGGGGGTGCAGGCCCCCAAATATTTGACGGACATACATCCGTCAAATATTTTGGAGGTGTAGACGCCCCAAGTATTTGACGAACATACATCCGTCAAATATTTTGGGGCTGTAGACCCCCCAAATATTTGACGGACATACATCCGTCAAATATTTTGGGGGTGTAGACCCCCGAAATATTTGACGGACATACATCCGTCAAATATTTTGGGAGTGTAGACCCCCCAAATGTTTGACGGACATACATCCGTCAAATATTTTGGAGGTGTATACCCCCCAAGTATTTGACAAACATACACCTGTCAAATATTTTGGGGGTGTAGACCCCCCTAAAATTTGACGGACATGCATCCGTCAAATATTTTGGAGGTGTAGCCCCCCCAAACATTTGACGGACATACATCCGTCAAATACTTTGGGGGTGTAGGCGCCCCAAACATTTGACGGATATGCATCCGTCAAATATTTTGGAGGTGTAGACCCCCAAAAATTTGACGGACATACATCCGTCAAATATTTTGGAGGTGTACACCCCCCAAATATTTGATCGACATACATCCGTCATATGTTCTCGAGGTGTAGACACCCCAAATATTTGACGGACATACATCCGTCAAATATTTTGGAGCTGTAAACCCCCCAAATATTTGACGGACATACATCCGTCAAATATTTTGGGGGTGTAAACCCCCCAAATATTTGACGGACATGCATCCGTCAAATATTTTGGAGGTGTAGACCCCCCAGATTTTTGACGGACATACATCCGTCAAATATTTTGGGGTGTAGACCCCCCAAACATTTGACGGACATACATCCGTCAAATATTTTGGAGGTGTAGACCCCCCAAATATTTGACGGACATCCATCCGTCAAATATTTTGGGGGTGTAGACCCCCCAAGTATTTGACGGACATACATCCGTCAAATATTTTGGAGGTGTAGACCCCCCAAGTATTTGACGAACATACGTCCGTCAAATATTTTGGGGGTGTAGACCCCCCAAATATTTGACGGACATACATCCGTGAAATATTTTGGGGTGTAGACCCCCAAAATATTTGACGGACATACATCCGTCGAATATTTTGGGGGTGTAGACCCCTCAAATCTTTGACGGACATACATCCGTCAAATTTTTTGGGGGTGTAGACCCCCCAAATATTTGACGGACATACATCCGTCAAATATTTCGGAGGTGTAGACCCCCCAAATATTTGACGGACATACATCCGTCAAATATTTTGGGGGTGTAGACCCCCCAAGTATTTGACGAACATACATCCGTCAAATCTTTTGGGGCTGTAGACCCCCCAAATATTTGACGGACATACATCCGTCAAATATTTTGGAGGTATAGACCCCCAAAATATTTGACGGACATACATCCGTCTAATATTTTGGAGGTGTAGACCCCCCAAATATTTGATGGACATACATCCGTCAAATGTTCTCGAGGTGTAGACACCCCAAATATTTGACAGACATACATCCGTCAAATATTTTGGAGCTGTAGACCCCCCAAATATTTGACGGACATACATCCGTCAAATATTTTGGGGGTGTAAACCCCCCAAATATTTGACGGACATGCATCCGTCAAATATTTTGGAGGTGTAGACCCCCCAGATATTTGACGGACATACATCCGTCAAATATTTTGGGGTGTAGACCCCCCAAACATTTGACGGACATACATCCGTCAAATATTTTGGAGGTGTAGACCCCCCAAATATTTGACGGACATACATCCGTCAAATATTTTGGGGTGTAGACCCCCAAAATATTGGACGGACATACATCCGTCGAATATTTTGGGGGTGTAGACCCCTCAAATCTTTGACGGACATACATCCGTCAAATTTTTTGGGGGTGTAGACCCCCCAAATATTTGACGGACATACATCCGTCAAATATTTTGGAGGTGTAGACCCCCCAAATATTTGACGGACATACATCCGTCAAATATTTTGGGGGTGTAGACCCCCCAAATGTTTGACAGACATACATCCGTCAAACATTTTGGAGGTGTAGACCCCCCAAGTATTTGACGAACATACATCCGTCAAATATTTTGGGGCTGTAGACCCCCCAAATATTTGACGGACATACATCCGTCAAATATTTTGGGGGTGTAGACCCCCGAAATATTTGACGGACATACATCTGTCAAATATTTTGGGGGTGTAGACACCCCAAATATTTGACAGACATACATCCGTCAAATATTTTGGAGGTGTAGACCCCCCAGATATTTGACGGACATACATCCGTCAAATATTTTGGGGTGTAAACCCCCCAAACATTTGACGGACATACATCCGTCAAATATTTTGGAGGTGTAGACCCCCCAAATATTTGACGGACATACATCCGTCAAATATTTTGGGGTGTAGACCCCCAAAATATTGGACGGACGTACATCCGTCGAATATTTTGGGGGTGTAGACCCCTCAAATCTTTGACGGACATACATCCGTCAAATTTTTTGGGGGTGTAGACCCCCCAAATATTTGACGGACATACATCCGTCAAATATTTTGGAGGTGTAGACCCCCCAAATATTTGACGGACATACATCCGTGAAATATTTTGGGGGTGTAGACCCCCCAAATGTTTGACAGACATACATCCGTCAAACATTTTGGAGGTGTAGACCCCCCAAGTATTTGACGAACATACATCCGTCAAATATTTTGGGGCTGTAGACCCCCCAAATATTTGACGGACATACATACCTCAAATATTTTGGAGGTGTAGACCCCCCAAATATTTGACGGACATACATCGGCCAAATATTTTGGGGGTGTAGGCCCCCCTAATATTTGACGGACATACATCTGTCAAATACTTTGGAGGTATAGACCCCCCAAATATTTGACTGACATACATCCGTCAAATATTTTGGAGGTGTAGACCCCCCAAATATTTGACGGACATACATCGGTCAAATATTTTGGGGGTGTAGACCCCCCTAATATTTGACGGACATACATCCGTCAAATATTTTGGAGGTGTAGACCCCCAAAAATTTGACGGACATACATCCGTCAAATATTTTGGAGGTGTAGACCCCCCAAATATTTGACGGACATACATCGGTCAAATATTTTGGAGGTGTAGACCCCCCAAATGTTTGACGGACATACATCCGTCAAATATTTTGGAGGTGTAGACCCCCAAAAATTTGACGGACATACATCTGTCAAATATTTTGGAGGTGTAGACCCCCCAAATATTTGACGGACATACATCCGTTAATTATTTTGGAGGTCTAGACCCCCCAAATTTTTGACGGACGTACATCCGTCAAATGTTTCGGGGGTGTAGACCCCCCAAATATTGGACGGACATACATTCGTCAAATATTTTGGAGGTGTAGATCCCCCAAATATTTGATGGACATACATCCGTCAAATGTTCTCGAGGTGTAGACACCCCAAATATTTGACAGACATACATCCGTCAAATATTTTGGAGCTGTAGACCCCCCAAATATTTGACGGACATACATCCGTCAAATATTTTGGGGGTGTAAACCCCCCAAATATTTGACGGACATGCATCCGTCAAATATTTTGGGGTGTAGACCCCCCAAACATTTGACAGACATACATCCGTCAAATATTTTGGAGGTGTAGACCCCCCAAACATTTGACGGACATACATCCGTCAAATATTTTGGAGGTGTAGACCCCCCAAATATTTGACGGACATACATCCGTCAAATATTTTGGAGGTGTAGACCCCCCAAATATTTGACGGACATACATCCGTCAAATATTTTGGAGCTGTAGACCCCCCAAATATTTGAGGGACATACATCCGTCAAATATTTTGGGGGTGTAAACCCCCCAAATATTTGACGGACATGCATCCGTCAAATATTTTGGGGTGTAGACCCCCCAAACATTTGACGGACATACATCCGTCAAATATTTTGGAGGTGTAGACCCCCCAAACATTTGACGGACATACATCCGTCAAATATTTTGGAGGTGTAGACCCCCCAAATATTTGACGGACATACATCCGTCAAATAATTTGGGGGTGTAGACCCCCCAAGTATTTGACGGACATACATCCGTCAAATATTTTGGAGGTGTAGACCCCCCAAATATTTGACGGACATACATACGTCGATTATTTTGGGGGTGTAGACCCCTCAAATCTTTGACGGACATACATCCGTCAAATATTTTGGGGGTGTAGACCCCCCAAATATTTGACGGACATACATCCGTCAAATATTTTGGAGGTGTAGACCCCCCAAATATTTGACGGACATACATCCGTCAAATATTTTGGGGTGTAGACCCCCCAAATATTTGACCGACATGCATCCGTCAAATATTTTGGAGGTGTAGACCCCCCAAGTATTTGACGAACATACATCCGTCAAATATTTTGGGGCTGTAGACCCCCCAAATATTTGACGGACATACATCCGTCAAATATTTTGGAGGTATATACCCCCCAAATATTTGACGAACATGCATCCGTCAAATATTTTGGGGCTGTAGACCCCCCAAATATTTGACGGACATACATCCGTCAAATAATTTGGGGGTGTAGACCCCCCTAATATTTGACGGACATACATCCGTCAAATATTTTGGAGGTGTAGACCCCCAAAAATTTGACGGACATACATCCGTCAAATATTTTGGAGGTGTAGACCCCCCAAATATTTGACGGACATACATCGGTCAAATATTTTGGAGGTGTAGACCCCCCAAATGTTTGACGGACATACATCCGCCAAATATTTTGGAGGTGTAGACCCCCCAAATATTTGACGGACATACATCCGTCAAATTTTTTGGGGGTGTAGACCCCCCAAATATTTGACGGACATACATCCGTCAAATATTTTGGAGGTGTAGACCCCCCAAATATTTGACGGACATACATCCGTGAAATATTTTGGGGGTGTAGACCCCCCAAATGTTTGACAGACATACATCCGTCAAACATTTTGGAGGTGTAGACCCCCCAAGTATTTGACGAACATACATCCGTCAAATATTTTGGGGCTGTAGACCCCCCAAATATTTGACGGACATACATACCTCAAATATTTTGGAGGTGTAGACCCCCCAAATATTTGACGGACATACATCGGCCAAATATTTTGGGGGTGTAGGCCCCCCTAATATTTGACGGACATACATCTGTCAAATACTTTGGAGGTATAGACCCCCCAAATATTTGACTGACATACATCCGTCAAATATTTTGGAGGTGTAGACCCCCCAAATATTTGACGGACATACATCGGTCAAATATTTTGGGGGTGTAGACCCCCCTAATATTTGACGGACATACATCCGTCAAATATTTTGGAGGTGTAGACCCCCAAAAATTTGACGGACATACATCCGTCAAATATTTTGGAGGTGTAGACCCCCCAAATATTTGACGGACATACATCGGTCAAATATTTTGGAGGTGTAGACCCCCCAAATGTTTGACGGACATACATCCGTCAAATATTTTGGAGGTGTAGACCCCCAAAAATTTGACGGACATACATCTGTCAAATATTTTGGAGGTGTAGACCCCCCAAATATTTGACGGACATACATCCGTTAATTATTTTGGAGGTCTAGACCCCCCAAATTTTTGACGGACGTACATCCGTCAAATGTTTCGGGGGTGTAGACCCCCCAAATATTGGACGGACATACATTCGTCAAATATTTTGGAGGTGTAGATCCCCCAAATATTTGATGGACATACATCCGTCAAATGTTCTCGAGGTGTAGACACCCCAAATATTTGACAGACATACATCCGTCAAATATTTTGGAGCTGTAGACCCCCCAAATATTTGACGGACATACATCCGTCAAATATTTTGGGGGTGTAAACCCCCCAAATATTTGACGGACATGCATCCGTCAAATATTTTGGGGTGTAGACCCCCCAAACATTTGACAGACATACATCCGTCAAATATTTTGGAGGTGTAGACCCCCCAAACATTTGACGGACATACATCCGTCAAATATTTTGGAGGTGTAGACCCCCCAAATATTTGACGGACATACATCCGTCAAATATTTTGGAGGTGTAGACCCCCCAAATATTTGACGGACATACATCCGTCAAATATTTTGGAGCTGTAGACCCCCCAAATATTTGAGGGACATACATCCGTCAAATATTTTGGGGGTGTAAACCCCCCAAATATTTGACGGACATGCATCCGTCAAATATTTTGGGGTGTAGACCCCCCAAACATTTGACGGACATACATCCGTCAAATATTTTGGAGGTGTAGACCCCCCAAACATTTGACGGACATACATCCGTCAAATATTTTGGAGGTGTAGACCCCCCAAATATTTGACGGACATACATCCGTCAAATAATTTGGGGGTGTAGACCCCCCAAGTATTTGACGGACATACATCCGTCAAATATTTTGGAGGTGTAGACCCCCCAAATATTTGACGGACATACATACGTCGATTATTTTGGGGGTGTAGACCCCTCAAATCTTTGACGGACATACATCTGTCAAATATTTTGGGGGTGTAGACCCCCCAAATATTTGACGGACATACATCCGTCAAATATTTTGGAGGTGTAGACCCCCCAAATATTTGACGGACATACATCCGTCAAATATTTTGGGGTGTAGACCCCCCAAATATTTGACCGACATGCATCCGTCAAATATTTTGGAGGTGTAGACCCCCCAAGTATTTGACGAACATACATCCGTCAAATATTTTGGGGCTGTAGACCCCCCAAATATTTGACGGACATACATCCGTCAAATATTTTGGAGGTATATACCCCCCAAATATTTGACGAACATGCATCCGTCAAATATTTTGGGGCTGTAGACCCCCCAAATATTTGACGGACATACATCCGTCAAATAATTTGGGGGTGTAGACCCCCCTAATATTTGACGGACATACATCCGTCAAATATTTTGGAGGTGTAGACCCCCAAAAATTTGACGGACATACATCCGTCAAATATTTTGGAGGTGTAGACCCCCCAAATATTTGACGGACATACATCGGTCAAATATTTTGGAGGTGTAGACCCCCCAAATGTTTGACGGACATACATCCGCCAAATATTTTGGAGGTGTAGACCCCCCAAATATTTGACGGACATACATCCGTCAAATATTTTGGAGGTGTAGACCCCCAAAAATTTGACGGACATACATCCGTCAAATATTTTGGTGGTGTAGACCCCCCAAATATTTGACGGACATACATCCGTTAATTATTTTGGAGGTCTAGACCCCCCAAATTTTTGACGGACGTACATCCGTCAAATGTTTCGGGGCTGTAGACCCCCCAAATATTGGACGGACATACATTCGTCAAATATTTTGGAGGTGTAGACCCCCCAAATATTTGATGGACATACATCCGTCAAATGTTCTCGAGGTGTAGACACCCCAAATATTTGACAGACATACATCCGTCAAATATTTTGGAGCTGTAGACCCCCCAAATATTTGACAGACATACATCCGTCAAATATTTTGGGGGTGTAAACCCCCCAAATATTTGACGGACATGCATCCGTCAAATATTTTGGGGTGTAGACCCCCCAAACATTTGACGGACATACATCCGTCAAATATTTTGGAGGTGTAGACCCCCCAAACATTTGACGGACATACATCCGTCAAATATTTTGGAGGTGTAGACCCCCCAAATATTTGACGGACATACATCCGTCAAATATTTTGGAGGTGTAGACCCCCCAAATATTTGACGGACATGCATCCGTCAAATATTTTGGGGTGTAGACCCCCCAAACATTTGACGGACATACATCCGTCAAATATTTTGGAGGTGTAGACCCCCCAAACATTTGACGGACATACATCCGTCAAACATTTTGGAGCCCGTAGACCCCCCAAATATTTGACGGACATACATCCGTCAAATATTTTGGGGGTGTAAACCCCCCAAATATTTGACGGACAGACATCCGTCAAATATTTTGGGGTGTAGACCCCCCAAACATTTGACGGACATACATCCGTCAAATATTTTGGAGGTGTAGACCCCCCAAACATTTGACGGACATACATCCGTCAAACATTTTGGAGGTGTAGACCCCCCAAATATTTGACGGACATACATCCGTCAAATATTTTGGGGGTGTAGACCCCCCAAGTATTTGACGGACATACATCCGTCAAATATTTTGGAGGTGTAGACCCCCCAAATATTTGACGGACATACATCTGTCGAATATTTTGGGGGTGTAGACCCCTCAAATCTTTGACGGACATACATCCGTCAAATATTTTGGGGGTGTAGACCCCCCAAATATTTGACGGACATACATCCGTCAAATATTTTGGAGGTGTAGACCCCCCAAATATTTGCCGGACATACATCCGTCAAATATTTTGGGGGTGTAGACCCCCCAAATATTGGACGGACATACATCCGTCAAATATTTTGGAGGTGTAGACCCCCCAAATATTTGACGGACATACATCCGTCAAATATTTTGGAGGTGTAGACCCCCCAAATATTTGCCGAACATACATCCGTCAAATATTTTGGGGGTGTAGACCCCCCAAATATTGGACGGACATACATCCGTCAAATATTTTGGGGCTGTAGACCCCCCAAATATTTGAGGGACATACATCCGTCAATTATTTTGGAGGTGTAGACCCCCCAAATATTTGACGGACATACATCCGTCAAATATTTTGGGGGTGTAGACCCCCCAAATGTTTGACAGACATACATCCGTCAAACATTTTGGAGGTGTAGACCCCCCAAGTATTTGACGAACATACATCCGTCAAATATTTTGGGGCTGTAGACCCCCCAAATATTTGACGGACATACATCTGTCAAATATTTTGGGGGTGTAGACACCCCAAATATTTGACAGACATACATCCGTCAAATATTTTGGAGCTGTAGACCCCCCAAATATTTGACGGACATACATCCGTCAAATATTTTGGGGGTGTAAACCCCCCAAATATTTGACGGACATGCATCCGTCAAATATTTTGGAGGTGTAGACCCCCCAGATATTTGACGGACATACATCCGTCAAATATTTTGGGGTGTAGACCCCCCAAACATTTGACGGACATACATCCGTCAAATATTTTGGAGGTGTAGACCCCCCAAATATTTGACGGACATACATCCGTCAAATATTTTGGGGTGTAGACCCCCAAAATATTGGACAGACATACATCCGTCGAATATTTTGGGGGTGTAGACCCCTCAAATCTTTGACGGACATACATCCGTCAAATAATTTGGACGTGTAGACCCCCCAAATATTTGACGGACATACATCCGTCAAATATTTTGGAGGTGTAGACCCCCCAAATATTTGACGGACCCACATCCGTGAAATATTTTGGGGGTGTAGACCCCCCAAATGTTTGACAGACATACATCCGTCAAACATTTTGGAGGTGTAGACCCCCCAAGTATTTGACGAACATACATCCGTCAAATATTTTGGGGCTGTAGACCCCCCAAATATTTGACGGACTCACATCCCTCAAATATTTTGGAGGTGTAGACCCCCCAAATATTTGACGGACATACATCGGCCAAATATTTTGGGGGTGTAGGCCCCCCTAATATTTGACGGACATACATCTGTCAAATACTTTGGAGGTGTAGACCCCCCAAATATTTGACGGACATACATCCGTCAAATATTTTGGAGGTGTAGACCCCCCAAATATTTGACGGACATACATCCGTCAAATATTTTCGAGGTGTAGACCCCCCAAATATTTGACGGACATACATGCGTTAATTATTTTGGAGGTCTAGACCCCCCAAATTTTTGACGGACGGACATCCGTCAAATGTTTCGGGGGTGTAGACCCCCCAAATATTGGACGGACATACATTCGTCAAATATTTTGGAGGTGTAGACCCCCCAAATATTTGATGGACATACATCCGTCAAATGTTCTCGAGGTGTAGACACCCCAAATATTTGACAGACATACATCCGTCAAATATTTTGGAGCTGTAGACCCCCCAAATATTTGACGGACATACATCCGTCAAATATTTTGGGGGTGTAAACCCCCCAAATATTTGACGGACATGCATCCGTCAAATATTTTGGGGTGTAGACCCCCCAAACATTTGACAGACATACATCCGTCAAATATTTTGGAGGTGTAGACCCCCCAAACATTTGACGGACATACATCCGTCAAATATTTTGGAGGTGTAGACCCCCCAAATATTTGACGGACATACATCCGTCAAATATTTTGGAGGTGTAGACCCCCCAAATATTTGACGGACATACATCCGTCAAATATTTTGGAGCTGTAGACCCCCCAAATATTTGACGGACATACATCCGTCAAATATTTTGGGGGTGTAAACCCCCCAAATATTTGACGGACATGCATCCGTCAAATATTTTGGGGTGTAGACCCCCCAAACATTTCACGGACATACATCCGTCAAATATTTTGGAGGTGTAGACCCCCCAAACATTTGACAGACATACATCCGTCAAATATTTTGGAGGTGTAGACCCCCCAAATATTTGACGGACATACATCCGTCAAATATTTTGGGGGTGTAGACCCCCCAAGTATTTGACGGACATACATCCGTCAAATATTTTGGAGGTGTAGACCCCCCAAATATTTGACGGACATACATCCGTCGAATATTTTGGGGGTGTAGACCCCTCAAATCTTTGACGGACATACATCCGTCAAATATTTTGGAGGTGTAGACCCCCCAAATATTTGACGGACATACATCCGTCAAATATTTTGGGGGTGTAGACCCCCCAAATATTTGACGGACATACATCCGTCAAATATTTTGGAGGTGTAGACCCCCCAAGTATTTGACGAACATACATCCGTCAAATATTTTGGGGCTGTAGACCCCCCAAATATTTGACGGACATACATCCGTCAAATATTTTGGAGGTGTAGACCCCCAAAAATTTGACGGACATACATCCGTCAAATATTTTGGAGGTGTAGACCCCCCAAATATTTGACGGACATACATCGGTCAAATATTTTGGAGGTGTAGACCCCCCAAATGTTTGACGGACATACATCCGTCAAATATTTTGGAGGTGTAGACCCCCAAAAATTTGACGGACATACATCCGTCAAATATTTTGGTGGTGTAGACCCCCCAAATATTTGACGGACATACATCCGTTAATTATTTTGGAGGTCTAGACCCTCCAAATGTTTGACGGACATACATCCGTCAAATATTTTGGAGGTGTAGACCCCCAAAAATTTGACGGACATACATCCGTCAAATATTTTGGTGGTGTAGACCCCCCAAATATTGGACGGACATACATTCGTCAAATATTTCGGAGGTGTAGACCCCCCAAATATTTGATGGACATGCATCTGTCAAATATTTTGGGGTGTAGACCCCCCAAACATTTGACGGACATACATCCGTCAAATATTTTGGAGGTGTAGACCCCCCAAACATTTGACGGACATACATCCGTCAAATATTTTGGAGGTGTAGACCCCCCAAATATTTGACGGACATACATCCGTCAAATATTTTCGAGGTGTAGACCCCCCAAATATTTGACGGACATACATGCGTTAATTATTTTGGAGGTCTAGACCCCCCAAATTTTTGACGGACGGACATCCGTCAAATGTTTCGGGGGTGTAGACCCCCCAAATATTGGACGGACATACATTCGTCAAATATTTTGGAGGTGTAGACCCCCCAAATATTTGATGGACATACATCCGTCAAATGTTCTCGAGGTGTAGACACCCCAAATATTTGACAGACATACATCCGTCAAATATTTTGGAGCTGTAGACCCCCCAAATATTTGACGGACATACATCCGTCAAATATTTTGGGGGTGTAAACCCCCCAAATATTTGACGGACATGCATCCGTCAAATATTTTGGGGTGTAGACCCCCCAAACATTTGACGGACATACATCCGTCAAATATTTTGGAGGTGTAGACCCCCCAAACATTTGACGGACATACATCCGTCAAATATTTTGGAGGTGTAGACTCCCTGAATATTTGACGGACATACATCCGTCAAATATTTTGGAGGTGTAGACCCCCCAAATATTTGACGGACATACATCCGTCAAATATTTTGGAGCCCGTAGACCCCCCAAATATTTGACGGACATACATCCGTCAAATATTTTGGGGGTGTAAACCCCCCAAATATTTGACGGACATGCATCCGTCGAATTTTTTGGGGTGTAGACCCCCCAAACATTTGACGGACATACATCCGTCAAATATTTTGGAGGTGTAGACCCCCCAAACATTTGACGGACATACATCCGTCAAATATTTTGGAGGTGTAGACCCCCCAAATATTTGACGGACATACATCCGTCAAATATCTTGGGGGTGTAGACCCCCCAAGTATTTGACGGACATACATCCGTCAAATATTTTGGAGGTGTAGACCCCCCAAATATTTGACGGACATACATCCGTCGAATATTTTGGGGGTGTAGACCCCTCAAATCTTTGACGGACATACATCCGTCAAATATTTTGGGGGTGTAGACCCCCCAAATATTTGACGGACATACATCCGTCAAATATTTTGGAGGTGTAGACCCCCCAAATATTTGCCGGACATACATCCGTCAAATATTTTGGGGGTGTAGACCCCCCAAATATTGGACGGACATACATCCGTCAAATATTTTGGAGGTGTAGACCCCCCAAATATTTGACGGACGTACATCCGTCAAATATTTTGGAGGTGTAGACCCCCCAAATATTTGCCGGACATACATCCGTCAAATATTTTGGGGGTGTAGACCCCCCAAATATTGGACGGACATACATCCGTCAAATATTTTGGGGCTGTAGACCCCCCAAATATTTGAGGGACATACATCCGTCAAATATTTTGGGGGTGTAGACCCCCGAAATATTTGACGAACATACATCCGTCAAATATTTTGGGAGTGTAGACCCCCCAAATGTTTGACGGACATACATCCGTCAAATATTTTGGAGGTGTAGACCCCCCAAGTATTTGACGAACATACACCTGTCAAATATTTTGGGGGTGTAGACCCCTCAAATATTTGACGGACATACATCCGTCAAATTTTTTCGGGGTGTAGACCCCCCAAATCTTTGACGGACATACATCCGTCAAATATTTTGGAGGTGTAGACCCCCCAAATATTTGACGGACATACATCCATCAAATATTTTGGGGGTGTAGACCCCCCAAATATTTGACGGACATACATCGGTCACATGTTTTGGGCGTGTAGACCCCCCTAAAATTTGACGGACATGCATCCGTCAAATATTTTGGAGGTGTAGCCCCCCCAAACATTTGACGGACATACATCCGTCAAATATTTTGGAGGTGTAGACCCCCCAAATATTTGACGGACATACATCCGTTAATTATTTTGGGGGTGTAGACCCCCCAAGTATTTGACGGACATACATCCGTCAAATATTTTGGAGGTGTAGACCCCCCAAAATTTTGACGGACGTACATCCGTCAAATGTTTCGGGGGTGTAGACCCCCCAAAAATTGGACGGACATACATCCGTCAAATATTTTGGAGGTGTAGACCCCCCAAATATTTGATGGACATACATCCGTCAAATGTTCTCGAGGTGTAGACACCCCAAATATTTGACAGACATACATCCGTCAAATATTTTGGAGCTGTAGACCCCCCAAATATTTGACGGACATACATCCGTCAAATATTTTGGGGGTGTAAACCCCCCAAATATTTGACGGACATGCATCCGTCAAATATTTTGGAGGTGTAGAGCCCCCAGATATTTGACGGACATACATCCGTCAAATATTTTGGGGTGTAGACCCCCCAAACATTTGACGGACATACATCCGTCAAATATTTTGGAGGTGTAGACCCCCCAAATATTTGACGGACATACATCCGTCAAATATTTTGGGGTGTAGACCCCCAAAATATTGGACGGACATACATCCGTCGAATATTTTGGGGGTGTAGACCCCTCAAATCTTTGACGGACATACATCCGTCAAATATTTTGGGGGTGTAGACCCCCCAAATATTTGACGGACATACATCCGTGAAATATTTTGGCGTGTAAACCCCCAAAATATTTGACGGACATACATCCGTCGAATATTTTGGGGGTGTAGACCCCTCAAATCTTTGACGGACATACATCCGTCAAACATGTTGGAGGTGTAGACCCCCCAAGTATTTGACGAACATACATCCGTCAAATATTTTGGGGCTGTAGACCCCCCAAATATTTGACGGACATACATCCATCAAATATTTTGGGGGTGTAGACCCCCGAAATATTTGACGGACATACATCCGTCAAATATTTTGGGGCTGTAGACCCCCCAAATATTTGACGGATCCACATCCGTCAAATATTTTGGAGGTGTAGACCCCCCAAATATTTGACGGACATACATCCCTCAAATATTTTGGAGGTGTAGACCCCCCAAATATTTGACGGACATACACCGGCCAAATATTTTTGGGGTGTAGGCCCCCCTAATATTTGACGGACATACATCTGTCAAATACTTTGGAGGTATAGACCCCCCAAATATTTGACGGACATACATCCGTCAAATATTTTGGAGGTGTAGACCCCGCAAATATTTGACGGACATACATCGGTCAAATATTTTGGGGGTGTAGACCCCCCTAATATTTGACGGACATACATCCGTCAAAAATTTTGGAGGTGTAGACCCCCCAAACATTTGACGGACATACATCCGTCAAATACTTTGGGGGTGTAGGCGCCCCAAACATTTGACGGACATACATCCGTCAAATATTTTGGAGGTGTAGACCCCCCAAATATTTGACGGACATACATCCGTCAAATATTTTGGGGATGTAGACCCCCCAAATATTTGACGGACATACATCTGTCAAATGTTTTGGGGCTGTAGACCCCCCAAAAATTTGACGGACATACATCCGTCAATTATTTTGGAGGTGTAGGCCCCCCAAATGTTTGACGGACATACATCCGTCAAATATTTTGGAGGTGTAGACCCCCCAAACATTTGACGGACATACATCTGTCAAATATTTTGGGGGTGTAGACCCCCCAAATATTTGACGGACATACATCTGTCAAATGTTTTGGGGGTGTAGACCCCCCAAACATTTGACGGACATACATCCGTCAAATACTTTGGGGGTGTAGGCGCCCCAAACATTTGACGGACATACATCCGTCAAATATTTTGGAGGTGTAGACCCCCCAAATAGTTGACGGACATACATCCGTCAAATATTTTGGAGGTGTAGACCCCCCAGATATTTGACGGACATACATCCGTCAAATATTTTGGGGTGTAGACCCCCCAAACATTTGACGGACATACATCCGTCAAATATTTTGGAGGTGTAGACCCCCCAAATATTTGACGGACATACATCCGTCAAATATTTTGGGGTGTAGACCCCCAAAATATTGGACGGACATACATCCGTCGAATATTTTGGGGGTGTAGACCCCTCAAATCTTTGACGGACATACATCCGTCAAATTTTTTGGGGGTGTAGACCCCCCAAATATTTGACGGACATACATCCGTCAAATATTTTGGAGGTGTAGACCCCCCAAATATTTGACGGACATACATCCGTCAAATATTTTGGGGGTGTAGACCCCCCAAATGTTTGACAGACATACATCCGTCAAACATTTTGGAGGTGTAGACCCCCCAAGTATTTGACGAACATACATCCGTCAAATATTTTGGGGCTGTAGACCCCCCAAATATTTGACGGACATACATCCGTCATATTGTTTGGGGGTGTAGACCCCCGAAATATTTGACGGACATACATCCGTCAAATATTTTGGGGCTGTAGACCCCCCAAATATTTTACGGACAAACATCCGTCAAATATTTTGGGGTGTAGACCCCCAAAATATTGGACGGACATACATCCGTCGAATATTTTGGGGGTGTAGACCCCTCAAATCTTTGACGGACATACATCCGTCAAATTTTTTGGGGGTGTAGACCCCCCAAATATTTGACGGACATACATCCGTCAAATATTTTGGGGGTGTAGACCCCCCAAATGTTTGACGGACATGCATCCGTCAAATATTTTGGAGGTGTAGACCCCCCAAATATTTGACGGACATACATCCCTCAAATATTTTGGGGTGTAGACCCCCAAAATATTGGACGGACATACATCCGTCGAATATTTTGGGGGTGTAGACCCCTCAAATCTTTGACGGACATACATCCGTCAAATTTTTTGGGGGTGTAGACCCCCGAAATATTTGACGGACATACATCCGTCAAATATTTTGGGGCTGTAGACCCCCCAAATATTTGACGGACAAACATCCGTCAAATATTTTGGGGTGTAGACCCCCAAAATATTGGACGGACATACATCAGTCGAATATTTTGGGGGTGTAGACCCCTCAAATCTTTGACGGACATACATCCGTCAAATTTTTTGGGGGTGTAGACCCCCCAAATATTTGACGGACATACATCCGTCAAATATTTTGGGGGTGTAGACCCCCCAAATGTTTGACGGACATGCATCCGTCAAATATTTTGGAGGTGTAGACCCCCCAAATATTTGACGGACATACATCGGCCAAATATTTTGGGGGTGTAGGCCCCCCTAATATTTGACGGACATACATCTGTCAAATACTTTGGAGGTATAGACCCCCCAAATATTTGACGGACATACATCCGTCAAATATTTTGGAGGTGTAGACCCCCCAAATATTTGACGGACATACATCCGTCAAATATTTTGGGGGTGTAGACCCCCCAAATATTTGACGGACATACATCGGTCACATGTTTCGGGCGTGTAGACCCCCCTAAAATTTGACGGACATGCATCCGTCAAATATTTTGGAGGTGTAGCCCCCCCAAACATTTGACGGACATACATCCGTCAAATACCTTGGGGGTGTAGGCGCCCAAAACATTTGACGGATATGCATCCGTCAAATATTTTGGAGGTGTAGACCCCCAAAAATTTGACAGACATACATCCGTCAAATATTTTGGAGGTTTAGACCCCCCAAATATTTGACGGACATACATCCGTCAAATATTTTGGGGGTGTAGACCCCCCAAGTATTTGACGGACATACATCCGTCAAATATTTTGGAGGTGTAGACCCCCCAAAATTTTGACGGACGTACATCCGTCAAATGTTTCGGGGGTGTAGACCCCCCAAAAATTGGACGGACATACATCCGTCAAATATTTTGGAGGTGTAGACCCCCCAAATATTTGATGGACATACATCCGTCAAATGTTCTCGAGGTGTAGACACCCCAAATATTTGACAGACATACATCCGTCAAATATTTTGGAGCTGTAAACCCCCCAAATATTTGACGGACATACATCCGTCAAATATTTTGGGCGTGTAAACCCCCCAAATATTTGACGGACATGCATCCGTCAAATATTTTGGAGGTGTAGACCCCCCAGATATTTGACGGACATACATCCGTCAAATATTTTGGGGTGTAGACCCCCCAAACATTTGACGGACATACATCCGTCAAATATTTTGGAGGTGTAGACCCCCCAAATATTTGACGGACATACATCCGTCAAATATTTTGGGGTGTAGACCCCCAAAATATTGGACAGACATACATCCGTCGAATATTTTGGGGGTGTAGACCCCTCAAATCTTTGACGGACATACATCCGTCAAATAATTTGGACGTGTAGACCCCCCAAATATTTGACGGACATACATCCGTCAAATATTTTGGAGGTGTAGACCCCCCAAATATTTGACGGACCCACATCCGTGAAATATTTTGGGGGTGTAGACCCCCCAAATGTTTGACAGACATACATCCGTCAAACATTTTGGAGGTGTAGACCCCCCAAGTATTTGACGAACATACATCCGTCAAATATTTTGGGGCTGTAGACCCCCCAAATATTTGACGGACTCACATCCCTCAAATATTTTGGAGGTGTAGACCCCCCAAATATTTGACGGACATACATCGGCCAAATATTTTGGGGGTGTAGGCCCCCCTAATATTTGACGGACATACATCTGTCAAATACTTTGGAGGTGTAGACCCCCCAAATATTTGACGGACATACATCCGTCAAATATTTTGGAGGTGTAGACCCCCCAAATATTTGACGGACATACATCCGTCAAATATTTTCGAGGTGTAGACCCCCCAAATATTTGACGGACATACATGCGTTAATTATTTTGGAGGTCTAGACCCCCCAAATTTTTGACGGACGGACATCCGTCAAATGTTTCGGGGGTGTAGACCCCCCAAATATTGGACGGACATACATTCGTCAAATATTTTGGAGGTGTAGACCCCCCAAATATTTGATGGACATACATCCGTCAAATGTTCTCGAGGTGTAGACACCCCAAATATTTGACAGACATACATCCGTCAAATATTTTGGAGCTGTAGACCCCCCAAATATTTGACGGACATACATCCGTCAAATATTTTGGGGGTGTAAACCCCCCAAATATTTGACGGACATGCATCCGTCAAATATTTTGGGGTGTAGACCCCCCAAACATTTGACAGACATACATCCGTCAAATATTTTGGAGGTGTAGACCCCCCAAACATTTGACGGACATACATCCGTCAAATATTTTGGAGGTGTAGACCCCCCAAATATTTGACGGACATACATCCGTCAAATATTTTGGAGGTGTAGACCCCCCAAATATTTGACGGACATACATCCGTCAAATATTTTGGAGCTGTAGACCCCCCAAATATTTGACGGACATACATCCGTCAAATATTTTGGGGGTGTAAACCCCCCAAATATTTGACGGACATGCATCCGTCAAATATTTTGGGGTGTAGACCCCCCAAACATTTCACGGACATACATCCGTCAAATATTTTGGAGGTGTAGACCCCCCAAACATTTGACAGACATACATCCGTCAAATATTTTGGAGGTGTAGACCCCCCAAATATTTGACGGACATACATCCGTCAAATATTTTGGGGGTGTAGACCCCCCAAGTATTTGACGGACATACATCCGTCAAATATTTTGGAGGTGTAGACCCCCCAAATATTTGACGGACATACATCCGTCGAATATTTTGGGGGTGTAGACCCCTCAAATCTTTGACGGACATACATCCGTCAAATATTTTGGAGGTGTAGACCCCCCAAATATTTGACGGACATACATCCGTCAAATATTTTGGGGGTGTAGACCCCCCAAATATTTGACGGACATACATCCGTCAAATATTTTGGAGGTGTAGACCCCCCAAGTATTTGACGAACATACATCCGTCAAATATTTTGGGGCTGTAGACCCCCCAAATATTTGACGGACATACATCCGTCAAATATTTTGGAGGTGTAGACCCCCAAAAATTTGACGGACATACATCCGTCAAATATTTTGGAGGTGTAGACCCCCCAAATATTTGACGGACATACATCGGTCAAATATTTTGGAGGTGTAGACCCCCCAAATGTTTGACGGACATACATCCGTCAAATATTTTGGAGGTGTAGACCCCCAAAAATTTGACGGACATACATCCGTCAAATATTTTGGTGGTGTAGACCCCCC
Source organism: Eutreptiella sp. 'Long Island Sound 2002' (assembly GCA_964036045.1). Classification (NCBI taxonomy): domain Eukaryota; phylum Euglenozoa; class Euglenophyceae; order Eutreptiales; family Eutreptiaceae; genus Eutreptiella; species Eutreptiella sp. 'Long Island Sound 2002'. Next base: position 57,928,266 of record OZ038380.1, read on the forward strand.
AAATATTTGACGGACATACATCCGTTAATTATTTTGGAGGTCTAGACCCTCCAAATGTTTGACGGACATACATCCGTCAAATATTTTGGAGGTGTAGACCCCCAAAAATTTGACGGACATACATCCGTCAAATATTTTGGTGGTGTAGACCCCCCAAATATTGGACGGACATACATTCGTCAAATATTTCGGAGGTGTAGACCCCCCAAATATTTGATGGACATACATCCGTCAAATGTTCTCGAGGTGTAGACACCCCAAATATTTGACAGACATACATCCGTCAAATATTTTGGAGCTGTAGACCCCCCAAATATTTGACGGACATACATCCGTCAAATATTTTGGGGGTGTAAACCCCCCAAATATTTGACGGACATGCATCCGTCAAATATTTTGGGGTGTAGACCCCCCAAACATTTGACGGACATACATCCGTCAAATATTTTGGAGGTGTAGACCCCCCAAACATTTGACGGACATACATCCGTCAAATATTTTGGAGGTGTAGACTCCCTGAATATTTGACGGACATACATCCGTCAAATATTTTGGAGGTGTAGACCCCCCAAATATTTGACGGACATACATCCGTCAAATATTTTGGAGCCCGTAGACCCCCCAAATATTTGACGGACATACATCCGTCAAATATTTTGGGGGTGTAAACCCCCCAAATATTTGACGGACATGCATCCGTCGAATTTTTTGGGGTGTAGACCCCCCAAACATTTGACGGACATACATCCGTCAAATATTTTGGAGGTGTAGACCCCCCAAACATTTGACGGACATACATCCGTCAAATATTTTGGAGGTGTAGACCCCCCAAATATTTGACGGACATACATCCGTCAAATATCTTGGGGGTGTAGACCCCCCAAGTATTTGACGGACATACATCCGTCAAATATTTTGGAGGTGTAGACCCCCCAAATATTTGACGGACATACATCCGTCGAATATTTTGGGGGTGTAGACCCCTCAAATCTTTGACGGACATACATCCGTCAAATATTTTGGGGGTGTAGACCCCCCAAATATTTGACGGACATACATCCGTCAAATATTTTGGAGGTGTAGACCCCCCAAATATTTGCCGGACATACATCCGTCAAATATTTTGGGGGTGTAGACCCCCCAAATATTGGACGGACATACATCCGTCAAATATTTTGGAGGTGTAGACCCCCCAAATATTTGACGGACGTACATCCGTCAAATATTTTGGAGGTGTAGACCCCCCAAATATTTGCCGGACATACATCCGTCAAATATTTTGGGGGTGTAGACCCCCCAAATATTGGACGGACATACATCCGTCAAATATTTTGGGGCTGTAGACCCCCCAAATATTTGAGGGACATACATCCGTCAAATATTTTGGGGGTGTAGACCCCCGAAATATTTGACGAACATACATCCGTCAAATATTTTGGGAGTGTAGACCCCCCAAATGTTTGACGGACATACATCCGTCAAATATTTTGGAGGTGTAGACCCCCCAAGTATTTGACGAACATACACCTGTCAAATATTTTGGGGGTGTAGACCCCTCAAATATTTGACGGACATACATCCGTCAAATTTTTTCGGGGTGTAGACCCCCCAAATCTTTGACGGACATACATCCGTCAAATATTTTGGAGGTGTAGACCCCCCAAATATTTGACGGACATACATCCATCAAATATTTTGGGGGTGTAGACCCCCCAAATATTTGACGGACATACATCGGTCACATGTTTTGGGCGTGTAGACCCCCCTAAAATTTGACGGACATGCATCCGTCAAATATTTTGGAGGTGTAGCCCCCCCAAACATTTGACGGACATACATCCGTCAAATATTTTGGAGGTGTAGACCCCCCAAATATTTGACGGACATACATCCGTTAATTATTTTGGGGGTGTAGACCCCCCAAGTATTTGACGGACATACATCCGTCAAATATTTTGGAGGTGTAGACCCCCCAAAATTTTGACGGACGTACATCCGTCAAATGTTTCGGGGGTGTAGACCCCCCAAAAATTGGACGGACATACATCCGTCAAATATTTTGGAGGTGTAGACCCCCCAAATATTTGATGGACATACATCCGTCAAATGTTCTCGAGGTGTAGACACCCCAAATATTTGACAGACATACATCCGTCAAATATTTTGGAGCTGTAGACCCCCCAAATATTTGACGGACATACATCCGTCAAATATTTTGGGGGTGTAAACCCCCCAAATATTTGACGGACATGCATCCGTCAAATATTTTGGAGGTGTAGAGCCCCCAGATATTTGACGGACATACATCCGTCAAATATTTTGGGGTGTAGACCCCCCAAACATTTGACGGACATACATCCGTCAAATATTTTGGAGGTGTAGACCCCCCAAATATTTGACGGACATACATCCGTCAAATATTTTGGGGTGTAGACCCCCAAAATATTGGACGGACATACATCCGTCGAATATTTTGGGGGTGTAGACCCCTCAAATCTTTGACGGACATACATCCGTCAAATATTTTGGGGGTGTAGACCCCCCAAATATTTGACGGACATACATCCGTGAAATATTTTGGCGTGTAAACCCCCAAAATATTTGACGGACATACATCCGTCGAATATTTTGGGGGTGTAGACCCCTCAAATCTTTGACGGACATACATCCGTCAAACATGTTGGAGGTGTAGACCCCCCAAGTATTTGACGAACATACATCCGTCAAATATTTTGGGGCTGTAGACCCCCCAAATATTTGACGGACATACATCCATCAAATATTTTGGGGGTGTAGACCCCCGAAATATTTGACGGACATACATCCGTCAAATATTTTGGGGCTGTAGACCCCCCAAATATTTGACGGATCCACATCCGTCAAATATTTTGGAGGTGTAGACCCCCCAAATATTTGACGGACATACATCCCTCAAATATTTTGGAGGTGTAGACCCCCCAAATATTTGACGGACATACACCGGCCAAATATTTTTGGGGTGTAGGCCCCCCTAATATTTGACGGACATACATCTGTCAAATACTTTGGAGGTATAGACCCCCCAAATATTTGACGGACATACATCCGTCAAATATTTTGGAGGTGTAGACCCCGCAAATATTTGACGGACATACATCGGTCAAATATTTTGGGGGTGTAGACCCCCCTAATATTTGACGGACATACATCCGTCAAAAATTTTGGAGGTGTAGACCCCCCAAACATTTGACGGACATACATCCGTCAAATACTTTGGGGGTGTAGGCGCCCCAAACATTTGACGGACATACATCCGTCAAATATTTTGGAGGTGTAGACCCCCCAAATATTTGACGGACATACATCCGTCAAATATTTTGGGGATGTAGACCCCCCAAATATTTGACGGACATACATCTGTCAAATGTTTTGGGGCTGTAGACCCCCCAAAAATTTGACGGACATACATCCGTCAATTATTTTGGAGGTGTAGGCCCCCCAAATGTTTGACGGACATACATCCGTCAAATATTTTGGAGGTGTAGACCCCCCAAACATTTGACGGACATACATCTGTCAAATATTTTGGGGGTGTAGACCCCCCAAATATTTGACGGACATACATCTGTCAAATGTTTTGGGGGTGTAGACCCCCCAAACATTTGACGGACATACATCCGTCAAATACTTTGGGGGTGTAGGCGCCCCAAACATTTGACGGACATACATCCGTCAAATATTTTGGAGGTGTAGACCCCCCAAATAGTTGACGGACATACATCCGTCAAATATTTTGGAGGTGTAGACCCCCCAGATATTTGACGGACATACATCCGTCAAATATTTTGGGGTGTAGACCCCCCAAACATTTGACGGACATACATCCGTCAAATATTTTGGAGGTGTAGACCCCCCAAATATTTGACGGACATACATCCGTCAAATATTTTGGGGTGTAGACCCCCAAAATATTGGACGGACATACATCCGTCGAATATTTTGGGGGTGTAGACCCCTCAAATCTTTGACGGACATACATCCGTCAAATTTTTTGGGGGTGTAGACCCCCCAAATATTTGACGGACATACATCCGTCAAATATTTTGGAGGTGTAGACCCCCCAAATATTTGACGGACATACATCCGTCAAATATTTTGGGGGTGTAGACCCCCCAAATGTTTGACAGACATACATCCGTCAAACATTTTGGAGGTGTAGACCCCCCAAGTATTTGACGAACATACATCCGTCAAATATTTTGGGGCTGTAGACCCCCCAAATATTTGACGGACATACATCCGTCATATTGTTTGGGGGTGTAGACCCCCGAAATATTTGACGGACATACATCCGTCAAATATTTTGGGGCTGTAGACCCCCCAAATATTTTACGGACAAACATCCGTCAAATATTTTGGGGTGTAGACCCCCAAAATATTGGACGGACATACATCCGTCGAATATTTTGGGGGTGTAGACCCCTCAAATCTTTGACGGACATACATCCGTCAAATTTTTTGGGGGTGTAGACCCCCCAAATATTTGACGGACATACATCCGTCAAATATTTTGGGGGTGTAGACCCCCCAAATGTTTGACGGACATGCATCCGTCAAATATTTTGGAGGTGTAGACCCCCCAAATATTTGACGGACATACATCCCTCAAATATTTTGGGGTGTAGACCCCCAAAATATTGGACGGACATACATCCGTCGAATATTTTGGGGGTGTAGACCCCTCAAATCTTTGACGGACATACATCCGTCAAATTTTTTGGGGGTGTAGACCCCCGAAATATTTGACGGACATACATCCGTCAAATATTTTGGGGCTGTAGACCCCCCAAATATTTGACGGACAAACATCCGTCAAATATTTTGGGGTGTAGACCCCCAAAATATTGGACGGACATACATCAGTCGAATATTTTGGGGGTGTAGACCCCTCAAATCTTTGACGGACATACATCCGTCAAATTTTTTGGGGGTGTAGACCCCCCAAATATTTGACGGACATACATCCGTCAAATATTTTGGGGGTGTAGACCCCCCAAATGTTTGACGGACATGCATCCGTCAAATATTTTGGAGGTGTAGACCCCCCAAATATTTGACGGACATACATCGGCCAAATATTTTGGGGGTGTAGGCCCCCCTAATATTTGACGGACATACATCTGTCAAATACTTTGGAGGTATAGACCCCCCAAATATTTGACGGACATACATCCGTCAAATATTTTGGAGGTGTAGACCCCCCAAATATTTGACGGACATACATCCGTCAAATATTTTGGGGGTGTAGACCCCCCAAATATTTGACGGACATACATCGGTCACATGTTTCGGGCGTGTAGACCCCCCTAAAATTTGACGGACATGCATCCGTCAAATATTTTGGAGGTGTAGCCCCCCCAAACATTTGACGGACATACATCCGTCAAATACCTTGGGGGTGTAGGCGCCCAAAACATTTGACGGATATGCATCCGTCAAATATTTTGGAGGTGTAGACCCCCAAAAATTTGACAGACATACATCCGTCAAATATTTTGGAGGTTTAGACCCCCCAAATATTTGACGGACATACATCCGTCAAATATTTTGGGGGTGTAGACCCCCCAAGTATTTGACGGACATACATCCGTCAAATATTTTGGAGGTGTAGACCCCCCAAAATTTTGACGGACGTACATCCGTCAAATGTTTCGGGGGTGTAGACCCCCCAAAAATTGGACGGACATACATCCGTCAAATATTTTGGAGGTGTAGACCCCCCAAATATTTGATGGACATACATCCGTCAAATGTTCTCGAGGTGTAGACACCCCAAATATTTGACAGACATACATCCGTCAAATATTTTGGAGCTGTAAACCCCCCAAATATTTGACGGACATACATCCGTCAAATATTTTGGGCGTGTAAACCCCCCAAATATTTGACGGACATGCATCCGTCAAATATTTTGGAGGTGTAGACCCCCCAGATATTTGACGGACATACATCCGTCAAATATTTTGGGGTGTAGACCCCCCAAACATTTGACGGACATACATCCGTCAAATATTTTGGAGGTGTAGACCCCCCAAATATTTGACGGACATACATCCGTCAAATATTTTGGGGTGTAGACCCCCAAAATATTGGACGGACATACATCCGTCGAATATTTTGGGGGTGTAGACCCCTCAAATCTTTGACGGACATACATCCGTCAAATATTTTGGGGGTGTAGACCCCCCAAATATTTGACGGACATACATCCGTGAAATATTTTGGGGTGTAGACCCCCAAAATATTTGACGGACATACATCCGTCGAATATTTTGGGGGTGTAGACCCCTCAAATCTTTGACGGACATACATCCGTCAAACATTTTGGAGGTGTAGACCCCCCAAGTATTTGACGAACATACATCCGTCAAATATTTTTGGGCTGTAGACCCCCCAAATATTTGATGGACATACATCCGTCAAATATTTTGGGGGTGTAGACCCCCCAAATATTTGACGGACATACATCCGTCAAATATTTTGGGGCTGTAGACCCCCCAAATATTTGACGGATCCACATCCGTCAAATATTTTGGAGGTGTAGACCCCCCAAATATTTGACGGACATACATCCGTCAAATATTTTGGGGGTGTAGACCCCCCAAATATTTGACGGACATACATCGGTCACATGTTTCGGGCGTGTAGACCCCCCTAAAATTTGACGGACATGCATCCGTCAAATATTTTGGAGGTGTAGCCCCCCCAAACATTTGACGGACATACATCCGTCGAATACCTTGGGGGTGTAGGCGCCCAAAACATTTGACGGATATGCATCCGTCAAATATTTTGGAGGTGTAGACCCCCAAAAATTTGACGGACATACATCCGTCAAATATTTTGGAGGTGTAGACCCCCCAAATATTTGACGGACATACATCCGTTAATTATTTTGGGGGTGTAGACCCCCCAAGTATTTGACGGACATACATCCGTCAAATGTTTCGGGGGTGTAGACCCCCCAAAAATTGGACGGACATACATCCGTCAAATATTTTGGAGGTGTAGACCCCCCAAATATTTGATGGACATACATCCGTCAAATGTTCTCGAGGTGTAGACACCCCAAATATTTGACAGACATACATCCGTCAAATATTTTGGAGCTGTAGACCCCCCAAATATTTGACGGACATACATCCGTCAAATATTTTGGGGGTGTAAACCCCCCAAATATTTGACGGACATGCATCCGTCAAATATTTTGGAGGTGTAGACCCCTCAAATATTTGATGGACATACATCCGTCAAAGGTTCCCGAGGTGTAGACCCCCAGATATTTGACGGACATACATCCGTCAAATATTTTGGAGGTGTAGACCCCCCAAATATTTGACGGACATACATCCGTCAAATATTTTGGGGTGTAGACCCCCAAAATATTGGACGGACATACATCCGTCGAATATTTTGGGGGTGTAGACCCCTCAAATCTTTGACGGACATACATCCGTCAAATATTTTGGGGGTGTAGACCCCCCAAATATTTGACGGACATACATCCGTGAAATATTTTGGGGTGTAGACCCCCAAAATATTTGACAGACATACATCCGTCGAATATTTTGGGGGTGTAGACCCCTCAAATCTTTGACGGACATACATCCCTCAAACATTTTGGAGGTGTAGACCCCCCAAGTATTTGACGAACATACATCCGTCAAATATTTTGGGGCTGTAGACCCCCCAAATATTTGACGGATCCACATCCGTCAAATATTTTGGAGGTGTAGACCCCCCAAATATTTGACGGACATACATCCCTCAAATATTTTGGAGGTGTAGACCCCCCAAATATTTGACGGACATACATCGGCCAAATATTTTCGGGGTGTAGGCCCCCCTAATATTTGACGGACATACATCTGTCAAATACTTTGGAGGTATAGACCCCCCAAATATTTGACGGACATACATCCGTCAAATATTTTGGAGGTGTAGACCCCCCAAATATTTGACGGACATACATCGGTCAAATATTTTGGGGGTGTAGACCCCCCTAATATTTGACGGACATACATCCGTCAAAAATTTTGGAGGTGTAGACCCCCCAAACATTTGACGGACATACATCCGTCAAATACTTTGGGGGTGTAGGCGCCCCAAACATTTGACGGACATACATCCGTCAAATATTTTGGAGGTGTAGACCCCCCAAATAGTTGACGGACATACACCCGTCAAATATTTTGGGGATGTAGACCCCCCAAATATTTGACGGACATACATCTGTCAAATGTTTTGGGGCTGTAGACCCCCCAAAAATTTGACGGACATACATCCGTCAATTATTTTGGAGGTGTAGGCCCCCCAAATGTTTGACGGACATACATCCGTCAAATATTTTGGAGGTGTAGACCCCCCAAACATTTGACGGACATACATCTGTCAAATATTTTGGAGTTGTATACCCCCGAAATATTTGACGGACATACATCTGTCAAATATTTTGGGGATGTAGACCCCCCAAATATTTGACGGACATACATCCGTCAAATGTTTTGGGGGTGTAGACCCCCCAAACATTTGACGGACATACATCCGTCAAATACTTTGGGGGTGTAGGCGCCCCAAACATTTGACGGACATACATCCGTCAAATATTTTGGGGTGTAGACCCCCCAAATAGTTGACGGACATACATCCGTCAAATATTTTGGAGGTGTAGACCCCCCAGATATTTGACGGACATACATCCGTCAAATATTTTGGGGTGTAGACCCCCCAAACATTTGACGGACATACATCCGTCAAATATTTTGGAGGTGTAGACCCCCAGATATTTGACGGACATACATCCGTCAAATATTTTGGAGGTGTAGACCCCCCAAATATTGGACGGACATACATCCGTCAAATATTTTGGGGTGTAGACCCCCAAAATATTGGACGGACATACATCCGTCGAATATTTTGGGGGTGTAGACCCCTCAAATCTTTGACGGACATACATCCGTCAAATATTCTGGGGGTGTAGACCCCCCAAATATTTGACGGACATACATCCGTGAAATATTTTGGGGTGTAGACCCCCAAAATATTTGACAGACATACATCCGTCGAATATTTTGGGGGTGTAGACCCCTCAAATCTTTGACGGACATACATCCGTGAAACATTTTGGAGGTGTAGACCCCCCAAGTCTTTGACGAACATACATCCGTCAAATATTTTGGGGCTGTAGACCCCCCAAATATTTGACGGACATACATCCGTCAAATATTTTGGGGGTGTAGACCCCCGAAATATTTGACGGACATACATCCGTCAAATATTTTGGGGCTGTAGACCCCCCAAATATTTGACGGATCCACATCCGTCAAATATTTTGGAGGTGTAGACCCCCCAAATATTTGACGGACATACATCCCTCAAATATTTTGGAGGTGTAGACCCCCCAAATATTTGACGGACATACATCGGCCAAATATTTTCGGGGTGTAGGCCCCCCTAATATTTGACGGACATACATCTGTCAAATACTTTGGAGGTATAGACCCCCCAAATATTTGACGGACATACATCCGTCAAATATTTTGGAGGTGTAGACCCCCCAAATATTTGACGGACATACATCGGTCAACTATTTTGGGGGTGTAGACCCCCCTAATATTTGACGGACATACATCCGTCAAAATTTTTGGAGGTGTAGACCCCCCAAACATTTGACGGACATACATCCGTCAAATACTTTGGGGGTGTAGGCGCCCCAAACATTTGACGGACATACATCCGTCAAATTTTTTGGAGGTGTAGACCCCCCAAATAGTTGACGGACATACATCCGTCAAATATTTTGGGGATGTAGACCCCCCAAATATTTGACGGACATACATCTGTCAAATGTTTTGGGGCTGTAGACCCCCCAAAAATTTGACGGACATACATCCGTCAATTATTTTGGAGGTGTAGGCCCCCCAAATGTTTGACGGACATACATCCGTCAAATATTTTGGAGGTGTAGACCCCCCAAACATTTGACGGACATACATCTGTCAAATATTTTGGAGTTGTATACCCCCGAAATATTTGACGGACATACATCTGTCAAATATTTTGGGGATGTAGACCCCCCAAATATTTGACGGACATACATCCGTCAAATGTTTTGGGGGTGTAGACCCCCCAAACATTTGACGGACATACATCCGTCAAATACTTTGGGGGTGTAGGCGCCCCAAACATTTGACGGACATACATCCGTCAAATATTTTGGGGTGTAGACCCCCCAAATAGTTGACGGACATACATCCGTCAAATATTTTGGAGGTGTAGACCCCCCAGATATTTGACGGACATACATCCGTCAAATATTTTGGGGTGTAGACCCCCCAAACATTTGACGGACATACATCCGTCAAATATTTTGGAGGTGTAGACCCCCCAAATATTTGACGGACATACATCCGTCAAATATTTTGGGGTGTAGACCCCCAAAATATTGGACGGACATACATCCGTCGAATATTTTGGGGGTGTAGACCCCTCAAATCTTTGACGGACATACATCCGTCAAATTTTTTGGGGGTGTAGACCCCCCAAATATTTGACGGACATACATCCGTCAAATATTTTGGAGGTGTAGACCCCCCAAATATTTGACGGACATACATCCGTCAAATATTTTGGGGGTGTAGACCCCCCAAATGTTTGACAGACATACATCCGTCAAACATTTTGGAGGTGTAGACCCCCCAAGTATTTGACGAACATAGATCCGTCAAATATTTTGGGGCTGTAGACCCCCCAAATATTTGACGGACATACATCCGTCAAATATTTTGGGGGTGTAGACCCCCGAAATATTTGACGGACATACATCCGTCAAATATTTTGGGGCTGTAGACCCCCCAAATATTTGACGGATCCACATCCGTCAAATATTTTGGAGGTGTAGACCCCCCAAATATTTGACGGACATACATCCCTCAAATATTTTGGAGGTGTAGACCCCCCAAATATTTGACGGACATACATCGGCCAAATATTTTGGGGGTGTAGGCCCCCCTAATATTTGACGGACATACATCTGTCAAATATTTTGGAGTTGTATACCCCCGAAATATTTGACGGACATACATCCGTCAAATATTTTGGAGGTGTAGACCCCCCAAATATTTGACGGACATATATCTGTCAAATGTTTTGGGGGTGTAGACCCCCCAAACATTTGACGGACATACATCCGTCAAATACTTTGGTGGTGTAGGCGCCCCAAACATTTGACGGACATACATCCGTCAAATATTTTGGAGGTGTAGACCCCCCAAATAGTTGACGGACATACATCCGTCAAATATTTTGGAGGTGTAGACCCCCCAAATATTTGACGCATATACATCCGTCAAATATTTTGGAGGTGTAGACCCCCCAAAAATTTGACGGACATACATCTGTCAATTATTTTGGAGGTGTAGACCCTCCAAATGTTTGACGGACATACATCCGTCAAATATTTTGGAGGTGTAGACCCCCAAAAATTTGACGGACATACATCCGTCAAATATTTTGGAGGTGTAGCCCCCCCAAATATTTGACGGACATACATCCGTTAATGATTTTGGAGGTGTAGACCCCCCAAATATTTGACGGACATACATCCGTCAAATATTTGGGGGGTGTAGACCCCCCAAATATTTGACGGACATACATCCGTCAAATATTTTGGAGGTGTAGACCCCCCAAATACTTGATGTCCATACATCCCTCAAATATTTTGGGGGTGTAGACCCCCCAAATATTTGACGGACATACATCCGTCAAATATTCTCGAGGTGTAGACACCCCAAATGTTTGACAGACATACATCCGTAAAATATTTTCGAGGTGTAGACCCCCCAAATATTTGTCGGACATACATCCGTCAAATATTTTGGGGGTGTAAATCCTACAAATATTTGACGGACATGCATCCGTCAAATATTTTGGAGTTGTAGACCCCCAAATATTTGACGGACATACATCCGTCAAATATTTTGGAGGTGTAGAGCCCCCAGATATTTGACGGACATACATACGTCAAATATTTTGGGGTGTAGACCCCCCAAATGTTTGACGGACATACATCCGTCAATTGTTTTGGACGTGTAGACCCCCAAAATAATGGACGGACATACATCCGTCGAATATTTTGGGGGTGTAGACCCCCCAAATATTTGACGGACATACATCCGTCAAATATTTTGGGGGTGTAGACCCCTCAAATATTTGACGGACATACATCCGTCAAATATTTTGGAGCTGTAGACCCCCCAAATATTTGACGGATCCACATCCGTCAAATATTTTGGAGGTGTAGACCCCCCAAATATTTGACGGACATACATCCGTCAAATATTTTGGAGGTGTAGACCCCCCAAATATTTGACGGACATACATCTGTCAAATATTTTGCAGGTATCGACCCCCCAAACATTTGACGGACATACATCCGTCAAATATTTTGGGGGTGTAGGCGCCGCAAATATTTGACCGACATACATCCGTCAAATATTTTGCAGGTGTACACCCCCCAAATATTTGACTGACATACATCCGTCAAATATTTTGGGGGTGTAGACCCCCCAAATATTTGACGGACATACATCCGTCAAATATTTTGGAGGTGTAGACCCCCCAAATATTTGACGGATATACATCCGTCAAATATTTTGGAGGTGCAGACCCCCCAAAAATTTGACGGACATACATCTGTCAATTATTTTGAAGGTGTAGACCCTCCAAATGTTTGACGAACATACATCCGTCAAATATTTTGGGGCTGTAGACCCCCCAAATATTTGACGGACATACATCCGTCAAATATTTTGGGGGTGTAGACCCCCGAAATATTTGACGGACATACATCCGTCAAATATTTTGGGGCTGTAGACCCCCCAAATATTTGACGGATCCACATCCGTCAAATATTTTGGAGGTGTAGACCCCCCAAATATTTGACGGACATACATCCCTCAAATATTTTGGAGGTGTAGACCCCCCAAATATTTGACGGACATACATCGGCCAAATATTTTGGGGGTGTAGGCCCCCCTAATATTTGACGGACATACATCTGTCAAATATTTTGGAGTTGTATACCCCCGAAATATTTGACGGACATACATCCGTCAAATATTTTGGAGGTGTAGACCCCCCAAATATTTGACGGGCATACATCTGTCAAATGTTTTGGGGGTGTAGACCCCCCAAACATTTGACGGACATACATCCGTCAAATACTTTGGTGGTGTAGGCGCCCCAAACATTTGACGGACATACATCCGTCAAATATTTTGGAGGTGTAGACCCCCCAAATATTTGACAGACATACATCCGTCAAATATTTTGGAGGTGTAGACCCCCCAAATATTTGACGCATATACATCCGTCAAATATTTTGGAGGTGTAGACCCCCCAAAAATTTGACGGACATACATCTGTCAATTATTTTGGAGGTGTAGACCCTCCAAATGTTTGACGGACATACATCCGTCAAATATTTTGGAGGTGTAGACCCCCAAAAATTTGACGGACATACATCCGTCAAATATTTTGGAGGTGTAGCCCCCCCAAATATTTGACGGACATACATCCGTTAATTATTTTGGAGGTGTAGACCCCGCAAATATCTGACGGACATACATCCGTCAAATATTTGGGGGGTGTAGACCCCCCAAATATTTGACGGACATACATCCGTCAAATATTTTGGAGGTGTAGACCCCCCAAATATTTGATGTCCATACATCCCTCAAATATTTTGGGGGTGCAGACCCCCCAAATATTTGACGGACATACATCCGTCAAATATTCTCGAGGTGTAGACACCCCAAATGTTTGACAGACATACATCCGTAAAATATTTTCGAGGTGTAGACCCCCCAAATATTTGACGGACATGCATCCGTCAAATATTTTGGAGTTGTAGACCCCCCAAATATTTGACGGACATACATCCGTCAAATATTTTGGAGGTGTAGAGCCCCCAGATATTTGACGGACATACATCCGTCAAATATTTTGGGGTGTAGACCCCCCAAATGTTTGACGGACATACATCCGTCAATTGTTTTGGACGTGTAGACCCCCAAAATAATGGACGGACATACATCCGTCGAATATTTTGGGGGTGTAGACCCCCCAAATATTTGACGGACATACATCCGTCAAATATTTTGGGGGTGTAGACCCCTCAAATATTTGACGGACATACATCCGTCAAATATTTTGGAGGTGTAGACCCCCCAAATATTTGACGGATCCACATCCGTCAAATATTTTGGAGGTGTAGACCCCCCAAAAATTTGACGGACATACATCTGTCAATTATTTTGAAGGTGTAGACCCTCCAAATGTTTGACGAACATACATCCGTCAAATATTTTGGGGCTGTAGACCCCCCAAATATTTGACGGACATACATCCGTCAAATATTTTGGGGGTGTAGACCCCCGAAATATTTGACGGACATACATCCGTCAAATATTTTGGGGCTGTAGACCCCCCAAATATTTGACGGATCCACTTCCGTCAAATATTTTGGAGGTGTAGACCCCCCAAATATTTGACGGACATACATCCCTCAAATTTTTTGGAGGTGTAGACCCCCCAAATATTTGACGGACATACATCGGCCAAATATTTTGGGGGTGTAGGCCCCCCTAATATTTGACGGACATACATCTGTCAAATATTTTGGAGTTGTATACCCCCGAAATATTTGACGGACATACATCCGTCAAATATTTTGGAGGTGTAGACCCCCCAAATATTTGACGGGCATACATCTGTCAAATGTTTTGGGGGTGTAGACCCCCCAAACATTTGACGGACATACATCCGTCAAATACTTTGGTGGTGTAGGCGCCCCATACATTTGACGGACATACATCCGTCAAATATTTTGGAGGTGTAGACCCCCCAAATATTTGACAGACATACATCCGTCAAATATTTTGGAGGTGTAGACCCCCCAAATATTTGACGCATATACATCCGTCAAATATTTTGGAGGTGTAGACCCCCCAAAAATTTGACGGACATACATCTGTCAATTATTTTGGAGGTGTAGACCCTCCAAATGTTTGACGGACATACATCCGTCAAATATTTTGGAGGTGTAGACCCCCAAAAATTTGACGGACATACATCCGTCAAATATTTTGGAGGTGTAGCCCCCCCAAATATTTGACGGACATACATCCGTTAATTATTTTGGAGGTGTAGACCCCGCAAATATTTGACGGACATACATCCGTCAAATATTTGGGGGGTGTAGACCCCCCAAATATTTGACGGACATACATCCGTCAAATATTTTGGAGGTGTAGACCCCCCAAATATTTGATGTCCATACATCCCTCAAATATTTTGGGGGTGTAGACCCCCCAAATATTTGACGGACATACATCCGTCAAATATTCTCGAGGTGTAGACACCCCAAATGTTTGACAGACATACATCCGTAAAATATTTTCGAGGTGTAGACCCCCCAAATATTTGTCGGACATACATCCGTCAAATATTTTGGGGGTGTAAATCCTACAAATATTTGACGGACATGCATCCGTCAAATATTTTGGAGTTGTAGACCCCCCAAATATTTGACGGACATACATCCGTCAAATATTTTGGAGGTGTAGAGCCCCCAGATATTTGACGGACATACATCCGTCAAATATTTTGGGGTGTAGACCCCCCAAATGTTTGACGGACATACATCCGTCAATTGTTTTGGACGTGTAGACCCCCAAAATAATGGACGGACATACATCCGTCGAATATTTTGGGGGTGTAGACCCCCCAAATATTTGACGGACATACATCCGTCAAATATTTTGGGGGTGTAGACCCCTCAAATATTTGACGGACATACACCCGTCAAATATTTTGGAGGTGTAGACCCCCCAAATATTTGACAGATCCACATCCGTCAAATATTTTGGAGGTGTAGACCCCTCAAATATTTGACGGACATACATCGGCCAAATATTTTGGGGGTGTAGGCCCCCCTAATATTTGACGGACATACATCTGTCAAATATTTTGGAGTTGTATACCCCCGAAATATTTGACGGACATACATCCGTCAAATATTTTGGAGGTGTAGACCCCCCAAATATTTGACGGGCATACATCTGTCAAATGTTTTGGGGGTGTAGACCCCCCAAACATTTGACGGACATACATCCGTCAAATACTTTGGTGGTGTAGGCGCCCCAAACATTTGACGGACATACATCCGTCAAATATTTTGGAGGTGTAGACCCCCCAAATATTTGACAGACATACATCCGTCAAATATTTTGGAGGTGTAGACCCCCCAAATATTTGACGCATATACATCCGTCAAATATTTTGGAGGTGTAGACCCCCCAAAAATTTGACGGACATACATCTGTCAATTATTTTGGAGGTGTAGACCCTCCAAATGTTTGACGGACATACATCCGTCAAATATTTTGGAGGTGTAGACCCCCAAAAATTTGACGGACATACATCCGTCAAATATTTTGGAGGTGTAGCCCCCCCAAATATTTGACGGACATACATCCGTTAATTATTTTGGAGGTGTAGACCACGCAAATATCTGACGGACATACATCCGTCAAATATTTGGGGGGTGTAGACCCCCCAAATATTTGACGGACATACATCCGTCAAATATTTTGGAGGTGTAGACCCCCCAAATATTTGATGTCCATACATCCCTCAAATATTTTGGGGGTGTAGACCCCCCAAATATTTGACGGACATACATCCGTCAAATATTCTCGAGGTGTAGACACCCCAAATGTTTGACAGACATACATCCGTAAAATATTTTCGAGGTGTAGACCCCCCAAATATTTGTCGGACATACATCCGTCAAATATTTTGGGGGTGTAAATCCTACAAATATTTGACGGACATGCATCCGTCAAATATTTTGGAGTTGTAGACCCCCCAAATATTTGACGGACATACATCCGTCAAATATTTTGGAGGTGTAGAGCCCCCAGATATTTGACGGACATACATCCGTCAAATATTTTGGGGTGTAGACCCCCCAAATGTTTGACGGACATACATCCGTCAATTGTTTTGGACGTGTAGACCCCCAAAATAATGGACGGACATACATCCGTCGAATATTTTGGGGGTGTAGACCCCCCAAATATTTGACGGACATACATCCGTCAAATATTTTGGGGGTGTAGACCCCTCAAATATTTGACGGACATACATCCGTCAAATATTTTGGAGGTGTAGACCCCCCAAATATTTGACGGATCCACATCCGTCAAATATTTTGGAGGTGTAGACCCCCCAAAAATTTGACGGACATACATCTGTCAATTATTTTGAAGGTGTAGACCCTCCAAATGTTTGACGAACATACATCCGTCAAATATTTTGGGGCTGTAGACCCCCCAAATATTTGACGGACATACATCCGTCAAATATTTTGGGGGTGTAGACCCCCGAAATATTTGACGGACATACATCCGTCAAATATTTTGGGGCTGTAGACCCCCCAAATATTTGACGGATCCACTTCCGTCAAATATTTTGGAGGTGTAGACCCCCCAAATATTTGACGGACATACATCCCTCAAATATTTTGGAGGTGTAGACCCCCCAAATATTTGACGGACATACATCGGCCAAATATTTTGGGGGTGTAGGCCCCCCTAATATTTGACGGACATACATCCGTCAAATATTTTGGAGGTGTAGACCCCCCAAATATTTGACGGGCATACATCTGTCAAATGTTTTGGGGGTGTAGACCCCCCAAACATTTGACGGACATACATCCGTCAAATACTTTGGTGGTGTAGGCGCCCCAAACATTTGACGGACATACATCCGTCAAATATTTTGGAGGTGTAGACCCCCCAAATATTTGACAGACATACATCCGTCAAATATTTTGGAGGTGTAGACCCCCCAAAAATTTGACGGACATACATCTGTCAATTATTTTGGAGGTGTAGACCCTCCAAATGTTTGACGGACATACATCCGTCAAATATTTTGGAGGTGTAGACCCCCAAAAATTTGACGGACATACATCCGTCAAATATTTTGGAGGTGTAGCCCCCCCAAATATTTGACGGACATACATCCGTTAATTATTTTGGAGGTGTAGACCCCCCAAATATTTGACGGGCATACATCTGTCAAATGTTTTGGGGGTGTAGACCCCCCAAACATTTGACGGACATACATCCGTCAAATACTTTGGTGGTGTAGGCGCCCCAAACATTTGACGGACATACATCCGTCAAATATTTTGGAGGTGTAGACCCCCCAAATATTTGACAGACATACATCCGTCAAATATTTTGGAGGTGTAGACCCCCCAAAAATTTGACGGACATACATCTGTCAATTATTTTGGAGGTGTAGACCCTCCAAATGTTTGACGGACATACATCCGTCAAATATTTTGGAGGTGTAGACCCCCAAAAATTTGACGGACATACATCCGTCAAATATTTTGGAGGTGTAGCCCCCCCAAATATTTGACGGACATACATCCGTTAATTATTTTGGAGGTGTAGACCCCGCAAATATTTGACGGACATACATCCGTCAAATATTTGGGGGGTGTAGACCCCCCAAATATTTGATGTCCATACATCCCTCAAATATTTTGGGGGTGTAGACCCCCCAAATATTTGACGGACATACATCCGTCAAATATTCTCGAGGTGTAGACACCCCAAATGTTTGACAGACATACATCCGTAAAATATTTTCGAGGTGTAGACCCCCCAAATATTTGTCGGACATACATCCGTCAAATATTTTGGGGGTGTAAATCCTACAAATATTTGACGGACATGCATCCGTCAAATATTTTGGAGTTGTAGACCCCCCAAATATTTGACGGACATACATCCGTCAAATATTTTGGAGGTGTAGAGCCCCCAGATATTTGACGGACATACATCCGTCAAATATTTTGGGGTGTAGACCCCCCAAATGTTTGACGGACATACATCCGTCAATTGTTTTGGACGTGTAGACCCCCAAAATAATGGACGGACATACATCCGTCGAATATTTTGGGGGTGTAGACCCCCCAAATATTTGACGGACATACATCCGTCAAATATTTTGGGGGTGTAGACCCCTCAAATATTTGACGGACATACATCCGTCAAATATTTTCGAGGTGTAGACCCCCCAAATATTTGACGGATCCACATCCGTCAAATATTTTGGAGGTGTAGACCCCCCAAAAATTTGACGGACATACATCCGTCAAATATTTTGGAGCTGTAAACCCCCCAAATATTTGACGGACATACATCGGCCAAATATTTTTGGGGGTGTAGGCCCCCCTAATATTTGACGGACATACCTCTGTCAAATATTTTGGAGTTGTATACCCCCGAAATATTTGACGGACATACATCCGTCAAATATTTTGGAGGTGTAGACCCCCCAAATATTTGACGGACATACATCTGTCAAATGTTTTGGGGCTGTAGACCCCCCAAACATTTGACGGACATACACTCGTCAAATACTTTGGTGGTGTAGGCGCCCCAAACATTTGACGGACATACATCCGTCAAATATTTTGGAGGTGTAGACCCCCCAAATAGTTGACGGACATACATCCGTCAAATATTTTGGAGGTGTAGACCCCCCAAATATTTGACGCATATACATCCGTCAAATATTTTGGAGGTGTAGACCCCCCAAAAATTTGACGGACATACATCTGTCAATTATTTTGGAGGTGTAGACCCTCCAAATGTTTGACGGACATACATTCGTCAAATATTTTGGAGGTGTAGACCCCCAAAATTTTGACGGACATACATCCGTCAAATATTTTGGAGGTGTAGCCCCCCCAAATATTTGACGGACATACATCCGTTAATTATTTTGGAGGTGTAGACCCCCCAAATATTTGACGGACAGACATCTGTCAAATATTTGGGGGGTGTAGACCCCCCAAATATTTGACGGACATACATCCGTCAAATATTTTGGAGGTGTAGACCCCCCAAATATTTGATGTCCATACATCCCTCAAATATTTTGGGGGTGTAGACCCCCCAAATATTTGACGGACATACATCCGTCAAATATTCTCGAGGTGTAGACACCCCGAATGTTTGACAGACATACATCCGTAAAATATTTTCGAGGTGTAGACCCCCCAAATGTTTGACGGACATACATCCGTCAATTGTTTTGGACGTGTAGACCCCCAAAATAATGGACGGACATACATCCGTCGAATATTTTGGGGGTGTAGACCCCCCAAATATTTGACGGACATACATCCGTCAAATATTTTGGGGGTGTAGACCCCTCAAATATTTGACGGACATACATCCGTCAAATATTTTGGAGGTGTAGACCCCCCAAATATTTGACGGATCCACATCCGTCAAATGTTTTGGAGGTGTAGACCCCTCAAATATTTGACGGACATACATCCGTCAAATATTTTGGAGGTGTAGACCCCCCAAATATTTGACGGACATACATCTGTCAAATATTTTGCAGGTGTCGACCCCCCAAACATTTGACGGACATACATCCGTCAAATATTTTGGGGGTGTAGGCGCCGCAAATATTTGACGGACATACATCCGTCAAATATTTTGCAGGTGTACACCCCCCAAATATTTGACTGACATACATCCGTCAAATATTTTGGGGGTGTAGACCCCCCAAATATTTGACGGACATACATCCGTCAAATATTTTGGA
This sequence comes from Eutreptiella sp. 'Long Island Sound 2002', assembly GCA_964036045.1. NCBI lineage: Eukaryota > Euglenozoa > Euglenophyceae > Eutreptiales > Eutreptiaceae > Eutreptiella > Eutreptiella sp. 'Long Island Sound 2002'. Next base: position 57,949,014 of record OZ038380.1, read on the forward strand.
GGTGTAGACCCCCCAAATATTTGACGGATATACATCCGTCAAATATTTTGGAGGTGTAGACCCCCCAAAAATTTGACGGATATACATCTGTCAATTATTTTGAAGGTGTAGACCCTCCAAATGTTTGACGGACATACATCCGTCAAATATTTTTGAGGTGTAGACCCCCATAAATTTGACGGACATACATCCGTCAAATATTTTGGAGGTGTAGCCCCCCCAAATATTTGACGGACATACATCCGTTAATTATTTTGGAGGTGTAGACCCCCCAAATATTTGCCGGACATACATCCGTCAAATATTTGGGGGGTGTAGACCCCCCAAATATTTGACGGACATACATCCGTCAAATATTTTAGAGGTGTAGACCCGCCAAATATTTGATGGACATACATCCCTCAAATATTTTGGGGCTGTAGACCCCCCAAATATTTGACGGACATACATCCGTCAAATATTCTCGAGGTGTAGACACCCCAAATGTTTGACAGACATACATCCGTAAAATATTTTCGAGGTGTAGACCCCCCAAATATTTGACGGACATACATCCGTCAAATATTTTGGGGGTGTAAACCCCCCAAATATTTGACGGACATGCATCCGTCAAATATTTTGGAGTTGTGGACCCCCAAAATATTTGACGGACATACATCCGTCAAATATTTTGGGGTGTAGACCCCCCAAACATTTGACGGACATACATCCGTCAATTATTTTGGACCTGTAGACCCCCCAAATTTGGACGGACATACATCCGTCAAATATTTTCGGGGTGTAGACCCCCCAAATATTTGACGGACATACATCCGTCAAATATTTTGGGGGTGTAGACCCCTCAAATATTTGACGGACATACATCCGTCAAATATTTTGGAGGTGTAGACCCCCCAAATATTTGACGGACATATATGCGTCAAATTTTTTGGAGGTGTCGACCCCCCAAACATTTCACGGACATACACCCGTCAAATATTTTGGGGGTGTAGGCGCCGCAAATATTTGACGGACGTACATCCGTCAAATATTTTGCAGGTGTACACCCCCCAAATATTTGACTGACATACATCCGTCAAATATTTTGGGGGTGTAGACCCCCCAAATATTTGACAGACATACATCCGTCAGATATTTTGGAGGTGTAGACCCCCCAAATATTTGACGGACATGCATCCGTCAAATATTTTGGAGTTGTAGACCCCCCAAACATTTGACGGACATACATCCGTCAAATATTCTGGCGGTGTAGACCCCCCAAATATTTGACGCACATACATCCGTCAAATATTTTGGAGGTTTACACCCCCCAAATATTTGACGGACATACATCCGTCAAATATTTAGGGGGTGCAGCCCCCAAAATATTTGACGGACTTACATCCCTCAAATATTTTGGAGGTGTAGACCCCCCAAATATTTGACGGACATACATCCGTCAAATATTTTTGTCGGTGTAGACCCCCCAAATATTTGACGGACATAAATCCGTCAAATATTTCGGCCGTGTAGACCCCCCAAATATTTGACGGACATACATCCGTGAAATATTTTGGTGGTGTAAACCCCCCAAATATCTGACGGACATACATCCGTCAAATATTTTGGAGGTTTACACCCCCCAAATATTTGACGGACATACATCCGTCAAATATTTAGGGGGTGCAGGCCCCCAAATATTTGATGGACATACATCTCTCAAATATTTTGGAGTTGTAGACCCCCCAAATATTTGACGGACATACATCCGTCAAATATTTTGGAGGTTTACACCCCCCAAATATCTGACGGACATCCATCCGTCAAATATTTAGGGGGTGCAGGCCCCCAAATATTTGACGGACATACATCCCTCAAATATTTTGGAGTTGTAGACCCCCCAAATATTTGACGGACATACATCCGTGAAATATTTTGGTGGTGTAAACCCCCCAAATATCTGACGGACATACATCCGTCAAATATTTTGGAGGTTTACACCCCCCAAATATTTGACGGACATACATCCGTCAAATATTTAGGGGGTGCAGGCCCCCAAATATTTGATGGACATACATCTCTCAAATATTTTGGAGTTGTAGACCCCCCAAATATTTGACGGACATACATCCGTCAAATATTTTGGAGGTTTACACCCCCCAAATATCTGACGGACATCCATCCGTCAAATATTTAGGGGGTGCAGGCCCCCAAATATTTGACGGACATACATCCCTCAAATATTTTGGAGTTGTAGACCCCCCAAATATTTGACAGACATACATCTGTCAAATATTTCGGAGGTGTAGACCCCCCAAATATTTGACGGACATACATCCGTCAAATACCTTGGGGGTGTAGACCTCCCAAATATTTGACGGACATACATCTGTCCATTATTTTGTAGGTGTAGACCCCCCAAATATTTGACGGACATACATCCGTCAAATATTTTGGAGGTGTAGAACCCCCGAGTATTTGACGGACATACATTCGTCAAATATTTTGGAGGTGTAGACCCCCAAAATATTGGACGGACATACATCCGTCAAATATTTTGGAGGTGTAGACCCCCCAAATATTTGACGGACATTCATCCGTCAAATTTTTTGGAGGTGTAGACCCCCCAAATATTTGACGGACATACATCCGTGCATCATTTTGGAGGTATAGACCCCCCAAATATTTGACGGACATACATCCGTCAAATACCTTGGGGGTGTAGACCCCCCAAATATTTGACAGACATACATCTGTCAATTATTTTGTAGGTGTAGACCCCCCAAATATTTGACGGACATACATCCGTCAATCATTTTGGAGGTATAGACCCCCCAAATATTTGACGGACACACATCCGTCAAATATTTTAGGCGGATAGACCCCGCAACCACTTGACGGATCCACATCCGTCAGATATTTTGGAGGTGTAGACCCCCCAAGTATTTGACGGACATATATCCGTCAAATATTTTGGGGATGTAGACCCCCCAAACATTTGACGGACATACATCCGTCAAATATTTTGGAGGTATAGACCCGCCAAATATTTGACGGACATACATCCGTCAAATATTTTGGAGGTGTAGACCCCCCAAATTCTTGACGGATCCACATCTGTCAAATATTTTGGAGGTGTAGACCCCCCAAATTTTTGACGGACATACATCCGTCAAATATTTTTTGGGGGTGTAGACCCCCCAAATATTTGACGGACATACATCCGTCAGATATTTTGGAGGTGTAGACCGCCCAGGTATTTGATGGACATATATCCGTCAAATATTTTGGGGCTGTAGACCCCCCAAATATTTGACGGACGTACATCCGTCAAATATTTTGGAGTTGTGGACCCCCAAAATATTTGACGGACACACATCCGTCAATTATTTTGCAGGTATAGACCCCCGAAATATTTGACGGACATACATCCGTCAAATATTTTGGGGGTGTAGACGCCCCAAATATTTGACGGGCATACATCCGTCGAATATTTTGGGGGTGTAGACCCCCCAAATATTTGACGGACCCACATCCGTCAAATATTTTGGAGGTGTAGACCCCCCAAATATTTGACGGACACACATCCGTCAAGTATTTTGGAGGTGTAGACCCGCCAAATATTTGACGGACATACATCCCTCAAATATTTTGGGCGTGTAGACCCCCCAAATATTTGACGGACATACATCTGTCAAATATTCTGGGGGTGTAGACCCCCCAAATATTTGACGCACATACATCCGTCAAATATTTTGGAGGTGTAGACCCCCCAAATATTTGACGGACACACATCCGTCAAATATTTTAGGCGGGTAGACCTCGCAACTATTTGACGGATCCACATCCCTCAAATATTTTGGAGGTGTAGACCCCCCAAATATTTGACGGACACACATCCGTCAAGTATTTTGGGGGTGTAGACCCCGCAACTATTTGACGGGTCCACATCTGTCAACTATTTTGGAGGTGTAGACCCCCCAAATATTTGACGGACATACATCCCTCAAATATTTTGGGCGTGTAGACCCCCCAAATATTTGACGGACATACATCCGTCAAATATTCTGGGGGTGTAGACCCCCCAAATATTTGACGGACATACATCGGTCACATATTTTGGGGGTGTAGACCCCCCTAATATTTGACGGACATGCATCCGTCAAATATTTTCGAGGTGTAGCCCCCCCAAACATTTGACGGACATACATCCGTCAAATACTTTGGAGGTGTAGGCGCCCCAAACATTTGACGGATATGCATCCGTCAAATATTTTGGAGGTGTAGGCCCCCCTAATATTTGACAGACATACATCCGTCAAATATTTTGGAGGTGTAGACCCCCCAAATGTTTGACGGACATACATCCCTCAAATATTTTGGAGGTGTAGACCTCCAAAAATTTGACGGACATACATCCGTCAAATCCTTTGGAGGTGCAGACCCCCCAAATATTTGACGGACATACATCCGTTAATTATTTTGGAGGTATAGACCCCCCAAATATTTGACGGACGTACATCCGTCAAATATTTCGGGGGTGTAGACCCCCCAAATATTGGACGGACATACATCCGTCAAATATTTTTGAGGTGTAGACCCCCCAAATATTTGGCGGACATACATCCCTCAAATATTTTGGGGGTGTAGACCCCCCAAATATTTGACGGACATACATCCGTCAAATGTTCTCGAGGTGTAGACACCCCAAATATTTGACGGACATACATGCGTCAAATATTTTGGAGGTGTAGACCCCCCAGATATTTGACGGACATACATCCGTCAAATATTTTGGGGTGTAGACCCCCCAAACATTTGACGGACATACACCCGTCAAATGTTTTGGAGGTGTAGACACCCCAAATATTTGACAGACATACATCCGTCAAATATTTTGGAGCTCTAGACCCCCCAAATATTTGACGGACATACATCCATCAAATATTTTGGGGGTGTAAACCCCCCAAATATTTGACGGACATGCATCCGTCAAATATTTTGGAGTTCTAGACCCCCCAAATATTTGACGGACATACATGCGTCAAATAATTTGGGGGTGTAGACCCCCCAGATATTTGACGGACATACATCCGTCAAATATTTTGGGGTGTAGAACCCCCAAACATTTGACGGACATACATCCGTTAAATGTTTTGGAGGTGTAGACCACCCAAGTATTTGACGAACATACATCCGTCAAATATTTTGGGGGTGTAGACCCCCCAAATATTTGACGGACATACATCCGTCAAATATTTTGGGGTGTAGACCCCCCAAATATTTGACGGACGTACATCCGTCAATTATTTTGCAGGTATAGACCCCCCAAATATTTGACGGACATACATCCGTCAAATATTTTGGGGGTGTAGACGCCCCAAACATTTGGCGGGCATACATCCGTCGAATATTTTGGGGGTGTAGACCCCCCAAATATTTGACGGATCCCACATCCGTCAAATATTTTGGAGGTGTAGACCCCCCAAATATTTGACGGACACACATCCGTCAAGTATTTTGGAGGTGTAGACCCGCCAAATATTTGACGGACATACATCCCTCAAATATTTTGGGCGTGTAGACCCCCCAAATATTTGACGGACATACATCTGTCAAATATTCTGGGGGTGTAGACCCCCCAAATATTTGACGCACATACATCCGTCAAATATTTTGGAGGTGTAGACCCCCCAAATATTTGACGGACACACATCCGTCAAATATTTTAGGCGGGTAGACCTCGCAACTATTTGACGGATCCACATCCCTCAAATATTTTGGAGGTGTAGACCCCCCAAATATTTGACGGACACACATCTGTCAAGTATTTTGGGGGTGTAGACCCCGCAACTATTTGACGGGTCCACATCTGTCAACTATTTTGGAGGTGTAGACCCCCCAAATATTTGACGGACATACATCCCTCAAATATTTTGGGCGTGTAGACCCCCCAAATATTTGACGGACATACATCCGTCAAATATTCTGGGGGTGTAGACCCCCCAAATATTTGACGGACATACATCGGTCACATATTTTTGGGGGTGTAGACCCCCCTAATATTTGACGGACATGCATCCGTCAAATATTTTCGAGGTGTAGCCCCCCCAAACATTTGACGGACATACATCCGTCAAATACTTTGGAGGTGTAGGCGCCCCAAACATTTGACGGATATGCATCCGTCAAATATTTTGGAGGTGTAGACCCCCCTAATATTTGACAGACATACATCCGTCAAATATTTTGGAGGTGTAGACCCCCCAAATGTTTGACGGACATACATCCCTCAAATATTTTGGAGGTGTAGACCTCCAAAAATTTGACGGACATACATCCGTCAAATCCTTTGGAGGTGCAGACCCCCCAAATATTTGACGGACATACATCCGTTAATTATTTTGGAGGTATAGACCCCCCAAATATTTGACGGACGTACATCCGTCAAATATTTCGGGGATGTAGACCCCCCAAATATTGGACGGACATACATCCGTCAAATATTTTGGAGGTGTAGACCCCCCAAATATTTGGCGGACATACATCCCTCAAATATTTTGGGGGTGTAGACCCCCCAAATATTTGACGGACATACATCCGTCAAATGTTCTCGAGGTGTAGACACCCCAAATATTTGACGGACATACATGCGTCAAATATTTTGGAGGTGTAGACCCCCCAGATATTTGACGGACATACATCCGTCAAATATTTTGGGGTGTAGACCCCCCAAACATTTGACGGACATACACCCGTCAAATGTTTTGGAGGTGTAGACACCCCAAATATTTGACAGACATACATCCGTCAAATATTTTGGAGCTCTAGACCCCCCAAATATTTGACGGACATACATCCATCAAATATTTTGGGGGTGTAAACCCCCCAAATATTTGACGGACATGCATCCGTCAAATATTTTGGAGTTCTAGACCCCCCAAATATTTGACGGACATACATGCGTCAAATAATTTGGAGGTGTAAACCCCCCAGATATTTGACGGACATACATCCGTCAAATATTTTGGGGTGTAGACCCCCCAAACATTTGACGGACATACATCCGTTAAATGTTTTGGAGGTGTAGACCACCCAAGTATTTGACGAACATACATCCGTCAAATATTTTGGGGGTGTAGACACCCCAAATATTTGACAGACATACATCCGTCAAATATTTTGGAGCTCTAGACCCCCCAAATATTTGACGGACATACATCCATCAAATATTTTGGGGGTGTAAACCCCCCAAATATTTGACGGACATGCATCCGTCAAATATTTTGGAGTTCTAGACCCCCCAAATATTTGACGGACATACATGCGTCAAATAATTTGGAGGTGTAAACCCCCCAGATATTTGACGGACATACATCCGTCAAATATTTTGGGGTGTAGACCCCCCAAACATTTGACGGACATACATCCGTTAAATGTTTTGGAGGTGTAGACCACCCAAGTATTTGACGAACATACATCCGTCAAATATTTTGGGGGTGTAGACCCCCCAAATATTTGACGGACATACATCCGTCGAATATTTTGGGGGTGTAGACCCCCCAAATATTTGACGGACGTACATCCGTCAAATATTTTGGGGGTGTAGACCCCCCAAATATTTGACGGACATACATCGGTCACATATTTTGGGGGTGTAGACCCCCCTAATATTTGACGGACATGCATCTGTCAAATATTTTGGAGGTGTAGCCCCCCCAAACATTTGAGGGACATACATCCGTCAAATACTTTGGGGGTGTAGGCGCCCCAAACATTTGACGGATATGCATCCGTCAAACATTTTGGAGGTGTAGACCCCCCTAATATTTGACAGACATACATCCGTCAAATATTTTGGAGGTGTAGACCCCCCAAATGTTTGACGGACATACATCCGTCAAATATTTTGGAGGTGTAGACCCCCAAAAATTTGACGGACATACATCCGTCAAATATTTTGGAGGTGTAGACCCCCCAAATATTTGACGGACATACATCCGTTAATTATTTTGGAGGTGTAGACCCCCCAAATATTTGACAGACATACATCCGTCAAATATTTTGGAGGTGTAGACCCCCCAGATATTTGACGGACATACATCCGTCAAATATTTTGGGGTGTAGACCCCCCAAACATTTGACGGACATACATCCGTCAAATGTTTTGGAGCTGTAGACCCCCCAAATATTTGACGGACATACATCCGTCAAATATTTTGGGAGTGTAGACCCCCCAAATATTTGACGGACATACATCCGTCAAATATTTTGGGCGTGTAGGCCCCCAAATATTTGACGGACATACATCTGTCAAATATTCTGGGGGTGTAGACCCCCCAAATATTTGACGCACATACATCCGTCAAATATTTTGGAGGTGTAGACCCCCCAAATATTTGACGGACACACATCCGTCAAATATTTTAGGCGGGTAGACCTCGCAACTATTTGACGGATCCACATCCCTCAAATATTTTGGAGGTGTAGACCCCCCAAATATTTGACGGACACACATCCGTCAAGTATTTTGGGGGTGTAGACCCCGCAACTATTTGACGGGTCCACATCTGTCAACTATTTTGGAGGTGTAGACCCCCCAAATATTTGACGGACATACATCCCTCAAATATTTTGGGCGTGTAGACCCCCCAAATATTTGACGGACATACATCCGTCAAATATTCTGGGGGTGTAGACCCCCCAAATATTTGACGGACATACATCGGTCACATATTTCGGGGGTGTAGACCCCCCTAATATTTGACGGACATGCATCCGTCAAATATTTTCGAGGTGTAGCCCCCCCAAACATTTGACGGACATACATCCGTCAAATATTTTGGAGGTGTAGACCTCCAAAAATTTGACGGACATACATCCGTCAAATCCTTTGGAGGTGCAGACCCCCCAAATATTTGACGGACATACATCCGTTAATTATTTTGGAGGTATAGACCCCCCAAATATTTGACGGACGTACATCCGTCAAATATTTCGGGGGTGTAGACCCCCCAAATATTGGACGGACATACATCCGTCAAATATTTTGGAGGTGTAGACCCCCCAAATATTTGGCGGACATACATCCCTCAAATATTTTGGGGGTGTAGACCCCCCAAATATTTGACGGACATACATCCGTCAAATGTTCTCGAGGTGTAGACACCCCAAATATTTGACGGACATACATGCGTCAAATATTTTGGAGGTGTAGACCCCCCAGATATTTGACGGACATACATCCGTCAAATATTTTGGGGTGTAGACCCCCCAAACATTTGACGGACATACACCCGTCAAATGTTTTGGAGGTGTAGACACCCCAAATATTTGACAGACATACATCCGTCAAATATTTTGGAGCTCTAGACCCCCCAAATATTTGACGGACACACATCCATCAAATATTTTGGGGGTGTAAACCCCCCAAATATTTGACGGACATGCATCCGTCAAATATTTTGGAGTTCTAGACCCCCCAAATATTTGACGGACATACATGCGTCAAATAGTTTGGAGGTGTAGACCCCCCAGATATTTGACGGACATACATCCGTCAAATATTTTGGGGTGTAGACCCCCCAAACATTTGACGGACATACATCCGTTAAATGTTTTGGAGGTGTAGACCACCCAAGTATTTGACGAACATACATCCGTCAAATATTTTGGGGGTGTAGACCCCCCAAATATTTGACGGACATACATCCGTCAAATATTTTGGGGTGTAGACCCCCCAAATATTTGACGGACGTACATCCGTCAAATATTTTGGGGGTGTAGACCCCCCAAATATTTGACGGACATACATCGGTCACATATTTTGGGGGTGTAGACCCCCCTAATATTTGACGGACATGCATCTGTCAAATATTTTGGAGGTGTAGCCCCCCCAAACATTTGAGGGACATACATCCGTCAAATACTTTGGGGGTGTAGGCGCCCCAAACATTTGACGGATATGCATCCGTCAAACATTTTGGAGGTGTAGACCCCCCTAATATTTGACAGACATACATCCGTCAAATATTTTGGAGGTGTAGACCCCCCAAATGTTTGACGGACATACATCGGTCAAATATTTTGGAGGTGTAGACCCCCCAAATGTTTGACGGACATACATCCCTCAAATATTTTGGAGGTGTAGACCTCCAAAAATTTGACGGACATACATCCGTCAAATCCTTTGGAGGTGCAGACCCCCCAAATATTTGACGGACATACATCCGTTAATTATTTTGGAGGTATAGACCCCCCAAATATTTGACGGACGTACATCCGTCAAATATTTCGGGGGTGTAGACCCCCCAAATATTGGACGGACATACATCCGTCAAATATTTTGGAGGTGTAGACCCCCCAAATATTTGGCGGACATACATCCCTCAAATATTTTGGGGGTGTAGACCCCCCAAATATTTGACGGACATACATCCGTCAAATGTTCTCGAGGTGTAGACACCCCAAATATTTGACGGACATACATGCGTCAAATATTTTGGAGGTGTAGACCCCCCAGATATTTGACGGACATACATCCGTCAAATATTTTGGGGTGTAGACCCCCCAAACATTTGACGGACATACACCCGTCAAATGTTTTGGAGGTGTAGACACCCCAAATATTTGACAGACATACATCCGTCAAATATTTTGGAGCTCTAGACCCCCCAAATATTTGACGGACATACATCCATCAAATATTTTGGGGGTGTAAACCCCCCAAATATTTGACGGACATGCATCCGTCAAATATTTTGGAGTTCTAGACCCCCCAAATATTTGACGGACATACATGCGTCAAATAATTTGGAGGTGTAGACCCCCCAGATTTTTGACGGACATACATCCGTCAAATATTTTGGGGTGTAGACCCCCCAAACATTTGACGGACATACATCCGTTAAATGTTTTGGAGGTGTAGACCACCCAAGTATTTGACGAACATACATCCGTCAAATATTTTGGGGGTGTAGACCCCCCAAATATTTGACGGACATACATCCGTCAAATATTTTGGGGTGTAGACCCCCCAAATATTTGACGGACGTACATCCGTCAAATATTTTGGGGGTGTAGACCCCCCAAATATTTGACGGACATACATCGGTCACATATTTTGGGGGTGTAGACCCCCCTAATATTTGACGGACATGCATCTGTCAAATATTTTGGAGGTGTAGCCCCCCCAAACATTTGAGGGACATACATCCGTCAAATACTTTGGGGGTGTAGGCGCCCCAAACATTTGACGGATATGCATCCGTCAAACATTTTGGAGGTGTAGACCCCCCTAATATTTGACAGACATACATCCGTCAAATATTTTGGAGGTGTAGACCCCCCAAATGTTTGACGGACATACATCCGTCAAATATTTTGGAGGTGTAGACCCCCAAAAAATTGACGGACATACATCCGTCAAATATTTTGGAGGTGTAGACCCCCCAAATATTTGACGGACATACATCCGTTAATTATTTTGGAGGTGTAGACCCCCCAAATATTTGACAGACATACATCCGTCAAATATTTTGGAGGTGTAGACCCCCCAGATATTTGACGGACATACATCCGTCAAATATTTTGGGGTGTAGACCCCCCAAACATTTGATGGACATACATCCGTCAAATGTTTTGGAGGTGTAGACCCCCCAAATATTTGACGGACATACATCCGTCAAATATTTTGGGAGTGTAGACCCCCCAAATATTTGACGGACATACATCCGTCAAATATTTTGGGGTGTAGACCCCCCAAGTATTTGACGAACATACATCCGTCAAATATTTTGGGGATGTAGACCCCCCAAATATTTGACGGACATACATCCGTCAATTATTTTGGGGTGTAGACCCCCAAAATATTTGACGGACATACATCCGTCGAAAATTTGCGGGGTGTAGACCCCTCAAATATTTGACGGACATACATCCGTCAATTTTTTTTGGGGTGTAGACCCCCCAACTATTTGACGGACATACATCCGTCAAATATTTTGGAGGTGTAGACCCCCCAAATATTTGACGGACATACATCCGTCAAATATTTTGGAGGTGTAGACCCCCCAAATATTTGACGGACATACATCCGTCAAATATTTTGGGGGTGTAGACCCCCCAAGTATTTGACGGACATACATCGGTCAAATATTTTGGGGGTGTAGACCCCCCTAATATTTGACGGACATGCATCCGTCAAATATTTTGGAGGTGTAGCCCCCCCGATCATTTGACGGACATACATCCGTCAAATACTTTGGGGGTGTAGGCGCCCCAAACATTTGACGGATATGCATCCGTCAAATATTTTGGAGGTGTAGACCCCCCTAATATTTGACGGACATACATCCGTTAAGTATTTTGGAGGTGTAGACCCCCCAAATATTTGACAGACATACATCCGTCAAATATTTTGGAGCTGTAGACCCCCCAAATATTTGACCGACATACATCCGTCAGATATTTTGGAGGTGTAAACCCCCCAAATATTTGACGGACATGCATCCGTCAAATATTTCGGAGTTGTAGACCCCCCAAATATTTGACGGACATACATGCGTCAAATATTTTGGAGGTGTAGACCCCCCAAATATTTGAAGGACATACATCCGTCAAATATTTTGGGGTGTAGACCTCCCAAACGTTTGACGGACATACATCCGTCAAATGTTTTGGAGGTGTAGACCCCCCAAATATTTGACGGACATACATCCGTCAAATATTTTGGGGGTGTAGACCCCCCAAATATTTGACGGGCATACATCCGTCAAATATTTTGGGGTGTAGACCCCCAAAATATTTGACGGACATACATCCGTCGAAAATTTGCGGGGTGTAGACCGCTCAAATATTTGGCGGACACACATCCGTCAAATTTTTTGGGGGTGTAGACCCCCCAAATATTTGACGGACATACATCCGTCAAATAATTTGGAGGTGTAGACCCCCCAAATATTTGACGGACATACATCCGTCAAATATTTTGGGGGTGTAGACCCCCCAAATATTTGACGGACATACATCGGTCACATATTTTGGGGGTGTAGACCCCCCTAATATTTGACGGACATGCATCCGTCAAGTATGTTGGAGGTGTAGCCCCCCCAAACATTTGACGGACATACATCCGTCAAATACTTTGGGGGTGTTGGCGCCCCAAACATTTGACGGATATGCATCCGTCAAAAATCCTGGAGGTGTAGACCCCCCTAATATTTGACAGACATACATCCGTCAAATATTTTGGAGGTGTAGACCCCCCAAATGTTTGACGGACATACATCCGTCAAATATTTTGGAGGTGTAGACCCCCAAAAATTTGAGGGACATACATCCGTCAAATATTTCGGGGGTGTAGACCCCCCAAATATTGGACGGACATACATCCGTCAAATATTTTGGAGGTGTAGACCCCCCAAATATTTGATGGACATACATCCGTCAAATGTTCTCGAGGTGTAGACACCCCAAATATTTGACAGACATACATCCGCCAAATATTTTGGAGCTGTAGACCCCCCAAATATTTGACAGACATACATCCGTCAAATATTTTGGAGCTGTAGACCCCCCAAATATTTGACGGACATACATCCATCAAATATGTTGGGGGTGTAAACCCCCCAAATATTTGACGGACATGCATCCGTCAAATATTTTGGAGTTGTAGACCCCCCAAATATTTGACGGACATACATGCGTCAAATATTTTGGAGGTGTAGACCCCCCAGATATTTGACGGACATACATCCGTCAAATATTTTGGGGTGTAGACCCCCCAAACATTTGACGGACATACATCCGTCAAATGTTTTGGAGGTGTAGACCCCCCAAATGTTTGACGGACATACATCCGTCAAATATTTTGGGAGTGTAGGCCCCCAAATATTTGACGGACATACATCCGTCAAATATTTTGGGGTGTAGACCCCCCAAGTATTTGACGAACATACATCCGTCAAACATTTTGGGGGTGTAGACCCCCCAAATATTTGACGGACATACATCTGTCAAATATTTTGGGGTGTAGACCCCCAAAATATTTGAGGGACATACATCCGTCGAAAATTTGCGGGGTGTAGACCCCTCAAATATTTGACGGACATACATCCGTCAAATTTTTTTGGGGTGTAGACCCCCCAAATATTTGACGGACATACATCCGTCAAATATTTTGGAGGTGTAGACCCCCCAAATATTTGACGGACATACATCCGTCAAATATTTTGGGGGTGTAGACCCCCCAAATATTTGACGGACATACATCGGTCACATATTTTGGGGGTGTAGACCCCCCTAATCTTTGACGGACATGCATCCGTCAAATATTTTGGAGGTGTAGCCCCCCCAAACATTTGACGGACATACATCCGTCAAATACTTTGGGGGTGTAGGCGCCCCAAACATTTGACGGATATGCATCCGTCAAAAATCCTGGATGTGTAGACCCCCCTAATATTTGACAGACATACATCCGTCAAATATTTTGGAGGTGTAGACCCCCCGAATGTTTGACGGACATACATCCGTCAAATATTTTGGAGGTATAGACCCTCAAAAATTTGACGGACATACATCCGTCAAATATTTTGGAGGTGTAGACCCCCCAAATATTTGACGGACATACATCCGTTAATTATTTTGGAGTTGTAGACCCCCCAAATATTTGACCGACGTACATCCGTCAAATATTTCGGGGGTGTAGACCCCCCAAATATTGGACGGACATACATCCGTCAAATATTTTGGAGGTGTAGACCCCCCAAATATTTGATGGACATACATCCGTCAAATGTTCTCGAGGTGTAGACACCCCAAATATTTGACGGACATACATCCGTCAAATATTTTGGAGCTGTAGACCCCCCAAATATTTGACGGACATACATCCGTCGAATATTTCGGGGGTGTAAACCCCCCAAATATTTGACGGACATGCATCCGTCAAATATTTTGGAGTTGTAGACCCCCCAAATATTTGACGGACATACATGGGTCAAATATTTTGGAGGTGTAGACCCCCCAGATATTTGGCGGACATACATCCGTCAAATATTTTGGGGTGTAGACCCCCCAAACATTTGACGGACATACATCCGTCAAATATTTTGGAGGTGTAGACCCCCCAAATATTTGACGGACATACATCCGTCAAATATTTTGGGGGGTGTAGACCCCCCAAGTATTTGACGGACATACATCCGTCAAATATTTTCGGGGTGTAGACCCCCCAAATATTTGACGGACATACATCCGTCAAATATTTTGGGGTGTAGACCCCCAAAATATTTGACGGACATACATCTGTCGAATATTTTGGGGCTGTAGACCCCTCAAATATTTGACGGACATACATCCGTCAAATTTTTTGGGGGGTGTAGACCCCCCAAACATTTGACGGACATACATCCGTCAAATATTTTGGGGGTGTAGACCCCCCAAATATATGAGGGACATACATCCGTCAAATATTTTGGAGGTGTAGACCCCCCAAGTATTTGACGAACATACATCCGTCAAATATTTTGGGGCTGTAGACCCTCCAAATATTTGACGGACATACATCCGTCAAATATTTCGGAGGTATAGACCCCCCAAATATTTGACGGACATACATCCGTCAAATATTTAGGGGGTGCAGGCCCCCAAATATTTGACGGACATACATCCGTCAAATATTTTGGAGGTGTAGACCCCCCAAGTATTTGACGAACATACATCCGTCAGATATTTGGGGGCTGTAGACCCCCCAAATATTTGACGGACATACATCCGTCAAATATTTTGGGGGTGTAGACCCCCGAAATATTTGACGGACATACATCCGTCAAATATTTTGGGGATGTAGACCCCCCAAATATTTGACGGATCCACATCCGTCAAACATTTTGGAGGTGGAGACCCCCCAAATATTTGACGGACACACATCCGTCAAAAATTTTAGGCGGGTAGACCCCGCAACTATTTGACGGATCCACATCCGTCAAATATTATGGAGGTGTAGACCCCCCAAATATTTGATGGTCATACATCTCTCAAATATTTTGGAGATGTAGACCCCCCAAATATTGGACGGACATACATCGGCCAAATATTTTGGGGGTGTAGGCCCCCCTAATATTTGACGGACATACATCCGTCAAATTTTTTGGAGGTATAGACCCCCCAAATATTCGACGGACATACATCCGTCAAATATTTTGGAGGTGTAGACCCCCCAAATATTTGACGGACATACATCGGTCAAATATTTTGGGGCCGTAGACCCCCCTAATATTTGACGGACATACATCCATCAAATATTTTGGAGGTGTAGACCCCCCAAATATTTGATGGACATACATCCGTCAAATGTTCTCGAGGTGTAGACACCCCAAATATTTGACGGACGTACATCCGTCAATTAATTTGGGGGTGTAGGCGCCCCAAACATTTGACGGACATACATCCGTCAAATATTTTGGAGGTGTAGACCCCCCAAATATTTGACGGACATACATCTGTCAAATATTTTGGAGTTGTACACCCCCGAAATATTTGACGGACATACATCCGTTAATTTTTTTGGAGTTGTAGACCCCCCAAATATTTGACCGACGTACATCCGTCAAATATTTCGGGGGTGTAGACCCCCCAAATATTGGACGGACATCATCCGTCAAATATTTTGGAGGTGTAGACCCCCCAAATATTTGATGGACATACATCCGTCAAATGTTCTCGAGGTGTAGACACCCCAAATATTTGACGGACATACATCCGTCAAATATTTTGGAGCTGTAGACCCCCCAAATATTTGACGGACATACATCCGTCAAATATTTCGGCGGTGTAAACCCCCCAAATATTTGACGGACATGCATCCGTCAAATATTTTGGAGTTGGAGACCCCCCAAATATTTGATGGACATACATGGGTCAAATATTTTGGAGGTGTAGACCCCCCAGATATTTGGCGGACATACATCTGTCAAATATTTTGGGGTGTAGACCCCCCAAACATTTGACGGACATACATCCGTCAAATATTTTGGAGGTGTAGACCCCCCAAATATTTGACGGACATACATCCGTCAAATATTTTGGGGGTGTAGACCCCCCAAGTATTTGACGAACATACATCCGTCAAATATTTTGGGGGTGTAGACCCCCCAAATATTTGACGGACATACATCTGTCAAATATTTTGGAGTTGTACACCCCCGAAATATTTGACGGACATACATCCGTCAAATATTTTCGAGGTGTAGACCCCCAAAATTTTGACGGACATACATCCGTTAATTATTTTGGAGTTGTAGACCCCCCAAATATTTCACCGAAGTACATCCGTCAAATATTTCGGGGGTGTAGACCCCCCAAATATTGGACGGACATACATCCGTCAAATATTTTGGAGGTGTAGACCCCCCAAATATTTGATGGACATACATCCGTCAAATGTTCTCGAGGTGTAGACCCCCCAAATATTTGACGGACATACATCCGTCAAATATTTTGGAGCTGTAGACCCCCCAAATATTGGACAGACATACATCTGTCAAATATTTTGGAGGTGTAGACCCCCCAAATATTTGACGGACATACATCCGTCAAATATTTTGGAGGTGTAGAACCCCCAAGTATTTGACGGACATACATGGGTGAAATATTTTGGAGGTGTAGACCCCCCAGATATTTGGCGGACATACATCTGTCAAATATTTTGGGGTGTAGACCCCCCAAACATTTGACGGACATACATCCGTCCATTATTTTGGAGGTGTAGACCCCCCAAATATTTGACGGACATACATCCGTCAAATATTTTGGGGGTGTAGACCCCCCAAGTATTTGACGAACATACATCCGTCAAATATTTTGGGGGTGTAGACCCCCCAAATATTTGACGGACATACATCCGTCAAATATTTTGGGGTGTAGACCCCCAAAATATTTGACGGACATACATCCGTCGAATATTTTGGGGCTGTAGACCCCTCAAATATTTGACGGACATACATCCGTCAAATTTTTTGGGGGGTGTAGACCCCCCAAATATTTGACGGACATACATCCGTCAAATAATTTGCAGGTGTAGACCCCCCAAACATTTGACGGACATACATCCGTCAAATATTTTGGGGGTGTAGACCCTCCAAATATTTGACGGACATACATCCGTCAAATATTTTGGAGGTATAGACCCCCCAAATATTTGACGGACATACATCCGTCAAATATTTAGGGGGTGCAGGCCCCCAAATATTTGACGGACATACATCCGTCAAATATTTTGGAGGTGTAGACCCCCCAAGTATTTGACGAACATACATCCGTCAAATATTTTGGGGCTGTAGACCCCCCAAATATTTGACGGACATACATCCGTCAAATATTTTGGGGGTGTAGACCCCCGAAATATTTGACGGACATACATCCGTCAAATATTTTGGGGCTGTAGACCCCCCAAATATTTGACGGATCCACATCCGTCAAACATTTTGGAGGTATAGACCCCCCAAATATTTGACGGACACACATCCGTCAAATATTTTAGGCGGGTAGACCCCGCAACTATTTGATGGATCCACATCCGTCAAATATTATGGAGGTGTAGACCCCCCAAATATTTGATGGACATACATCCCTCAAATATTTTGGAGATGTAGACCCCCCAAATATTTGACGGACATACATCGGCCAAATATTTTGGGGGTGTAGGCCCCCCTAATATTTGACGGACATACATCCGTCAAATATTTTGGAGGTATAGACCCCCCAAATATTTGACGGACATACATCCGTCAAATATTTTGGAGGTGTAGACCCCCCAAATATTTGACGGACATACATCGGTCAAATATCTTGGGGGTGTAGACCCCCCTAATATTTGACGGACATACATCCATCAAATATTTTGGAGGTGTAGACCCCCCAAACATTTTACGGACGTACATCCGTCAATTAATTTGGGGGTGTAGGCGCCCCAAACATTTGACGGACATACATCCGTCAAATATTTTGGAGGTGTAGACCCCCCAAATATTTGACGGACATACATCTGTCAAATATTTTGGAGCTGTACACCCCCGAAATATTTGACGGACATACATCCGTCAAATATTTTGGAGGTGTAGACCCCCCAAATGTTTGACGGTCATACATCCGTCAAATATTTTGGAGGTGTAGACCCCCAAAATTTTGACGGACATACATCCGTCAATTATTTTGGAGGTGTAGACCCCCCAAATATTTGACGGACATACATCTGTCACTTATTTTGGAGGTGTAGACCCCCCAAATGTTTGACGGACATACATCCGTCAAATATTTTGGAGGTGTAGACCCCCAAAAATTTGACGGACATACATCCGTCAAATATTTTGGAGGTGTAGCCCCCCCAAATATTTGACGGACATACATCCGTTAATTATTTTGGAGGTGTAGACCCCCCAAATATTTGACGGACATACATCCGTCAAATATTTGGGGGGTGTAGACCCCCCAAATATTTGACGGACATACATCCGTCAAATATTTTGGAGGTGTAGACCCCCCAAATATTTGATTGACATACATCCCTCAAATATTTTGGGGGTGTAGACCCCCCAAATATTTGACGGACATACATCCGTCAAATATTCTCGAGGTGTAGACACCCCAAATGTTTGACAGACATACATCCGTCAAATATTTTGGAGGTGTAGACCCCCCAAATATTTGACGGACATACATCCGTCAAATATTTTGGGGGTGTAAACCCCCCAAATATTTGACAGACATGCATCCGTCAAATATTTTGGAGTTGTAGACCCCCCAAATATTTGACGGACATACATCCGTCAAATATTTTGGAGGTGTAGACCCCCCAGATATTTGACGGACATACATCCGTGAAATATTTTGTGGGTGAAGACCCCTCAAATATCTGACGGACATACATCCGTCAAATATTTTGGAGGTGTAGACCCCCCAAATATTTGACGGATCCACATCCGTCAAATATTTTGGAGGTGTAGACCCCCCAAATATTTGACGGACATACATCTGTCAAATATTTTGGAGGTGTAGACCCCCCAAATATTTGACGGACATACATCCGTCAAATATTTTGGAGGTGTAGACCCCCAAAAATTTGACGGACATACATCTGTCAAATATTTTGGGGGTGTAGACCCCCCAAACATTTGATGGACATACATCCGTCAAATATTTTGGAGGTGTAGACCCCCCAGATATTTGACGGACATACATCCGTGAAATATTTTGTGGGTGAAGACCCCTCAAATATCTGACGGACATACATCCGTCAAATATTTTGGAGGTGTAGACCCCCCAAATATTTGACGGATCCACATCCGTCAAATATTTTGGAGGTGTAGACCCCCCAAATATTTGACGGACATACATCTGTCAAATATTTTGGAGGTGTAGACCCCCCAAATATTTGACGGACATACATCCGTCAAATATTTTGGAGGTGTAGACCCCCAAAAATTTGACGGACATACATCCGTCAAATATTTTGGAGGTGTAGACCCCCCAAATATTTGACGGACATACATCTGTCAAATATTTTGGAGCTGTACACCCCCGAAATATTTGACGGACATACATCCGTCAAATATTTTGGAGGTGTAGACCCCCCAAATGTTTGACGGTCATACATCCGTCAAATATTTTGGAGGTGTAGACCCCCAAAATTTTGACGGACATACATCCGTCAATTATTTTGGAGGTGTAGACCCCCCAAATATTTGACGGACATACATCTGTCACTTATTTTGGAGGTGTAGACCCCCCAAATGTTTGACGGACATACATCCGTCAAATATTTTGGAGGTGTAGACCCCCAAAAATTTGACGGACATACATCCGTCAAATATTTTGGAGGTGTAGCCCCCCCAAATATTTGACGGACATACATCCGTTAATTATTTTGGAGGTGTAGACCCCCCAAATATTTGACGGACATACATCCGTCAAATATTTGGGGGGTGTAGACCCCCCAAATATTTGACGGACATACATCCGTCAAATATTTTGGAGGTGTAGACCCCCCAAATATTTGATTGACATACATCCCTCAAATATTTTGGGGGTGTAGACCCCCCAAATATTTGACGGACATACATCCGTCAAATATTCTCGAGGTGTAGACACCCCAAATGTTT
This sequence comes from Eutreptiella sp. 'Long Island Sound 2002', assembly GCA_964036045.1. NCBI lineage: Eukaryota > Euglenozoa > Euglenophyceae > Eutreptiales > Eutreptiaceae > Eutreptiella > Eutreptiella sp. 'Long Island Sound 2002'. Next base: position 57,970,154 of record OZ038380.1, read on the forward strand.
GACAGACATACATCCGTCAAATATTTTGGAGGTGTAGACCCCCCAAATATTTGACGGACATACATCCGTCAAATATTTTGGGGGTGTAAACCCCCCAAATATTTGACAGACATGCATCCGTCAAATATTTTGGAGTTGTAGACCCCCCAAATATTTGACGGACATACATCCGTCAAATATTTTGGAGGTGTAGACCCCCCAGATATTTGACGGACATACATCCGTGAAATATTTTGTGGGTGAAGACCCCTCAAATATCTGACGGACATACATCCGTCAAATATTTTGGAGGTGTAGACCCCCCAAATATTTGACGGATCCACATCCGTCAAATATTTTGGAGGTGTAGACCCCCCAAATATTTGACGGACATACATCTGTCAAATATTTTGGAGGTGTAGACCCCCCAAATATTTGACGGACATACATCCGTCAAATATTTTGGAGGTGTAGACCCCCAAAAATTTGACGGACATACATCTGTCAAATATTTTGGGGGTGTAGACCCCCCAAACATTTGATGGACATACATCCGTCAAATATTTTGGAGGTGTGGACCCCCCAAATGTTTGACGGACATGCATCCATCAAATATTTTGGAGTTGTAGACCCCCCAAAGATTCGACGGACATACATCCGTCAAATATTTTGGCGGTGTAGACCCCCCAAATATTTGACGCACATACATCCGTCAAATATTTTGGAGGTTTACACCCCCCAAATATTTGACGGACATACATCCGTCAATTATTTAGGGGGTGCAGCCCCCCAAATATTTGACGGACATACATCCCTCAAATATTTTGGAGTTGTAGACCCCCCAAATATTTGACGGACATGCATCTGTCAAATATTTTGGGGGTTTACACCCCCCAAATATTTGACGGACATGCATCCGTCAAATATTTTGGGGGTTTACACCCCCCAAATATTTGACGGACATACATCCGTCAAATATTTAGGGGGTGCAGGCCCCCAAATATTTGACGGACATACGTTCCTCAAATATTTTGGAGTTGTAGACCTCCCAAATATTTGACGAACATACATCCGTCAAATATTTTGGAGGTGTAGACCCCCCAAATATTTGACGGACATACATCCGTCAAATATTTCGGGCGTGTAGACCCCCCAAATATTTGACGGACATACATCCGTGCAATATTTTGGAGGTGTAGACCCCCCAAATATTTGACGGACATACATCCGTCAAATATTTTGGAGGTTTACACCCCCCAAATATTTGACGGACATACATCCGTCAAATATTTAGGGGGTGCAGGCCCCCAAACATTTGACGGACATACATCCCTCAAATATTTTGGAGTTGTAGACCCCCCAAATATTGGACAGACATACCTCTGTCAAATATTTTGGAGGTGTAGACCCCCCAAATATTTGACGGACATACATCCGTCAAATATTTTGGAGGTGTAGAACCCCCAAGTATTTGACGGACATACATTCGTCAAATATTTTGGAGGTGTAGACCCCCCAAATATTTGACGGACATTCATCCGTCAAATATTTTGGAGGTGTAGACCCCCCAAATATTTGACGGACATACATCCGTCCATTATTTTGGATGTATAGACCCCCCAAATATTTGATGGACATACATCCGTCAAATATTTTGGAGGTGTAGACCCCCCAAATATTTGAGGGACATACATCCGTCAATTATTTTGGAGGTGTAGATTCCCCAAATATTTGACGGACATACATCCGTCAAATATTTTGGAGGTGTAGACCCCCCCAATATTTGACGGACATTCATCCGTCAAATATTTTGGAGGTGTAGACCCCCCAAATACTTGACGGACATACATCCGTCAATTATTTTGGAGGTATAAACCCCCCAAATATTTGACGGACATGCATCCGTCAAATATTTTGGAGGTGTAGAACCCCCAAATATTTGAGGGACATACATCCGTCAATTATTTTGGAGGTGTAGATTCCCCAAATATTTGACGGACATACATCCGTCAAATATTTTGTGGGTGTAGACCCCCCAAATATTTGACGGACATACATCTGTCAAATATTTTGGGGGTGTAGACCCCCCAAATATTTGACGGATTCACATCCGTCAAATATTTTGGAGGTGTAGACCCCCCAAATATTTGACGGACATACATCTGTCAAATATTCTGGGGGTGTAGACCCCCCAAATATTTGACGGACATACATCCGTCAAATATTTTGGAGGTGTAGACCCCCCAAATAATTGACGGACATACATCCCTCAAATATTTAGGGCGTGTAGACCCCCCAAATATTTGACGGCCATACATCCGTCAAATATTTTTGAGGTATAGACCCCCCAAATATTTGGCGGACATACATCTGTCAATTATTTTGGAGGTGTAGACCCCCCAAATGTTTGACGGACATACATCCGTCAGATATTTTGGAGGTGTAGACCCCCCAAGTATTTGACGGACATATATCCGTCAAATATTTTGGGGGTGTAGACCCCCCAAACATTTGACGGACATACATCCGTCAAATATTTTGGAGGTATAGACCCGCCAAATATTTGACGGACATACATCCGTCAAATATTTTGGAGGTGTAGACCCCCCAAATTTTTGACGGATCCACATCTGTCAAATATTTTGGAGGTGTAGACCCCCCAAATTTTTGACGGACATACATCCGTCAAATATTTTGGGGGTGTAGACCCCCCAAATACTTGACGGACATACATCCGTCAGATATTTTGGAGGTGTAGACCGCCCAGGTATTTGACGGACATATATCCGTCAAATATTTTGGGGGTGTAAACCCCCCAAATATTTGACGGACATACATCCGTCAAATATTTTGGCGGTATAGACCCCCCAAATATTTGACGGACATACATCCGTCAAATATTTTGGAGGTGTAGACCCCTCAAATTTTTGACGGATCCACATCTGTCGAACATTTTGGACGTGTAGACCCCCCAAATATTTGACGGACATACATCTGTCAAATATTTTGGAGGTGTAGACCCCCCAAATATTTGACGGACATACATCCGTCAAATATTTTGGAGGTGTAGACCCCCAAAAATTTGACGGACATACATCTGTCAAATATTTTGGGGGTGTAGACCCTTCAAACATTTGATGGACATACATCCGTCAAATATTTTGGAGGTGTGGACCCCCCAAATGTTTGACGGACATGCATCCATCAAATATTTTGGAGTTGTAGACCCCCCAAAGATTCGACGGACATACATCCGTCAAATATTTTGGCGGTGTAGACCCCCCAAATATTTGACGCACATACATCCGTCAAATATTTTGGAGGTTTACACCCCCCAAATATTTGACGGACATACATCCGTCAAATATTTAGGGGGTGCAGCCCCCCAAATATTTGACGGACATACATCCCTCAAATATTTTGGAGTTGTAGACCCCCCAAATATTTGACGGACATGCATCTGTCAAATATTTTGGGGGTTTACACCCCCCAAATATTTGACGGACATGCATCCGTCAAATATTTCGGGGGTTTACACCCCCCAAATATTTGACGGACATACATCCGTCAAATATTTAGGGGGTGCAGGCCTCCAAATATTTGACGGACATACGTTCCTCAAATATTTTGGAGTTGTAGACCTCCCAAATATTTGACGAACATACATCCGTCAAATATTTTGGAGGTGTAGACCCCCCAAATATTTGACGGACATACATCCGTCAAATATTTCGGGCGTGTAGACCCCCCAAATATTTGACGGACATACATCCGTGCAATATTTTGGAGGTGTAGACCCCCCAAATATTTGACGGACATACATCCGTCAAATATTTTGGAGGTTTACACCCCCCAAATATTTGACGGACATACATCCGTCAAAAATTTAGGGGGTGCAGGCCCCCAAACATTTGACGGACATACATCCCTCAAATATTTTTGAGTTGTAGACCCCCCAAATATTGGACAGACATACATCTGTCAAATATTTTGGAGGTGTAGACCCCCCAAATATTTGACGGACATACATCCGTCAAATATTTTGGAGGTGTAGAACCCCCAAGTATTTGACGGACATTGATTCGTCAAATATTTTGGAGGTGTAGACCCCCCAAATATTTGACGGACATTCATCCGTCAAATATTTTGGAGGTGTAGACCCCCCAAATATTTGACGGACATGCATCCGTCCATTATTTTGGATGTATAGACCCCCCAAATATTTGATGGACATACATCCGTCAAATATTTTGGAGGTGTAGACCCCCCCAATATTTGACGGACATTCATCCGTCAAATATTTTGGAGGTGTAGACCCCCCAAATACTTGACGGACATACATCCGTCAATTGTTTTGGAGGTATAAACCCCCCAAATATTTGACGGACATACATCCGTCAAATATTTTGGAGGTGTAGAACCCCCAAATATTTGAGGGACATACATCCGTCAATTATTTTGGAGGTGTAGATTCCCCAAATATTTGACGGACATACATCCGTCAAATATTTTGTGGGTGTAGACCCCCCAAATATTTGACGGACATACTTCTGTCAAATATTTTGGGGGTGTAGACCCCCCAAATATTTGACGGATTCACATCCGTCAAATATTTTGGAGGTGTAGACCCCCCAAATATTTGACGGACATACATCTGTCAAATATTCTGGGGGTGTAGACCCCCCAAATATTTGACGGACATACATCCGTCAAATATTTTGGAGGTATAGACCCCCCAAATAATTGACGGACGTACATCCCTCAAATATTTAGGGCGTGTAGACCCCCCAAATATTTGACGGCCATACATCCGTCAAATATTTTTGAGGTATAGACCCCCCAAATATTTGGCGGACATACATCTGTCAATTATTTTGGAGGTGTAGACCCCCCAAATGTTTGACGGACATACATCCGTCAGATATTTTGGAGGTGTAGACCCCCCAAGTATTTGACGGACATATATCCGTCAAATATTTTGGGGGTGTAGACCCCCCAAACATTTGACGGACATACATCCGTCAAATATTTTGGAGGTATAGACCCGCCAAATATTTGACGGACATACATCCGTCAAATATTTTGGAGGTGTAGACCCCCCAAAATTTTGACGGATCCACATCTGTCAAATATTTTGGAGGTGTAGACCCCCCAAATTTTTGACGGACATACATCCGTCAAATATTTTGGGGGTGTAGACCCCCCAAATACTTGACGGACATACATCCGTCAGATATTTTGGAGGTGTAGACCGCCCAGGTATTTGACGGACATATATCCGTCAAATATTTTGGGGGTGTAAACCCCCCAAATATTTGACGGACATACATCCGTCAAATATTTTGGCGGTATAGACCCCCCAAATATTTGACGGACATACATCCGTCAAATATTTTGGAGGTGTAGACCCCTCCAAATTTTGACGGATCCACATCTGTCGAACATATTGGAGGTGTAGACCCCCCAAATATTTGACGGACATACATCTGTCAAATATTTTGGAGGTGTAGACCCCCCAAAATTTTGACGGACATACATCCGTCAAATATTTTGGAGGTGTACACCCCCCAAATATTTGACGGACAAACATCCGTCAAAAACTTTGGGGGTGTAGGCGCCCCAAACATTTGACGGACATACATCTATCAAATATTTTGGAGGTGTAGACCCCCCAAATATTTGACGGACACACATCCATCAAATATTTTGGAGGTGTAGACCCCCCAAATATTTGACAGACGTACATCCGTCAAATATTTTAGGCGGGTAGACCCCGCAACTATTTGACGGATCTACATCCGTCAAACATTTGGGAGGTGTAGACCCCCCAAGTATTTGACGGACATACATACCTCAAATATTTTCGAGGTATAGACCCTCCAAACATTTGACGGACATACATCCGTCAAATATTTCGGGCGTGTAGACCCCCCAAATATTGGACTGACATACATCCGTCAAATATTTTGGAGGTGTAGACCCCCCAAATATTTGACGGACATACATCCGTCAAATATTTTGGAGGTGTAGACCCCCCAAATATTTGACGGACACACATCCGTCAATTGTTTTGGGGATGTAGACGTCCCAAATATTTGACTGACATACATCCGTCAAATATGTTATGGGGGTGTAGACGCCCCAAGTATTTGACGGGCATACATCTGTCGAATATTTTCGGGGTGTAGACCCCCCAAATATTTGACGGACCCACATCCGTCAAATATTTTGGAGGTGTAGACCCCGCAACTATTTGACGGACCCACGTCCGTCAAATATTTTGGAGGTGTAGACCCGCCAAATATTTGACGGACATACATCCCTCAAATATTTTGGGCGTGTAGACCCCCCAAATATTTGACGGACATACATCCGTCAAATATTCTGGGGGTGTAGACCCCCCAAATATTTGACGGACATACATCCGTCAAATATTTTGGGGGTGTAGACCCCCCAAATATTTGACGGACACACATTCGTCAAATATTTTAGGCAGGTAGACCTCGCAACTATTTGACGGATCCACATCCCTCAAATATTTTGGAGGTGTAGACCCCCCAAATATTTGACGGACACACATCCGTCAAGTATTTTGGAGGTGTAGACCCCGCAACTATTTGACGGATCCACATCCGTCAAATATTTTGGAGGTGTAGACCCCCCAAATATTTGACGGACATACATCCCTCAAATATTTTGGGCGTGTACACCCCCCAAATATTTGACGGACATACATCCGTCAAATATTCTGGGGGTGTAGACCCCCCAAATATTTGACGGACATACATCCCTCACATAATTTGGACGTGTAGACCCCCCAAATATTTGACGGACATACATCTGTCAATTATTTTGGAGGTGTAGACCCCCCAAATATTTGACGGACATACATCCGTCAGATATATTGGAGGTCCAGACCCCCCAAAATATTTGACGGACATACATCTGTCAAATATTTTGGGGGTGTAGACCCCCCAACTATTTGACGGACATGCATCCGTCAAATGTTTTGGAGGTATAGACCCCCCAAATATTTGACGGACATACATCCGTCAAGTATTTTGGAGGTGTAGACCCCCCAAATATCTGACGGGCCATACATCTGTCAAATATTCTGGAGGTGTAGACCCCCCAAATATTTGACCGACATACATCCGTCAAATATTTTGGAGGTGTAGACCCCCCAAGTATTTGACGGACATACATCCGCGAAATACTTTGGGGGTGTAGGGCCCCCAAAGATTTGACGGACATACATTCGTCAAATATTTCGGGCGTGTAGACCCCCCAAATATTGGACTGACATACATCCGTCAAATATTTTGGAGGTGTAGACCCCCCAAATATTTGACGGACCCACATCCGTCAAATATTTCGGAGGTGTAGACCCCCCAAACATTTGACGGACACACATCCGTCAAGTATTTTGGAGGTGTAGACCCCGCAACTATTTGACGGATCCACATCTGTCAAATATTTTGGGGGTGTAGACCCCCCAAATATTTGACGGACATGCATCCCTCAAATATTTTGGGCGTGTAGAACCCCCAAATATTTGACGGACATACATCCGTCAAATATTCTGGGGGTGTAGACCCCCTAAATATTTGACGGACATATATCCGTCAAATATTTTGGAGGTCTAGACCCCCCAAATATTTGACGGACACACATCCGTCAAATATTTTAGGCGGGTAGACCCCGCAACTATTTGACGGATCCACATCCCTGAAATATTTTGGAGGTGTAGATCCCCCAAATATTTGACGGACATACATCCCTCAAATAATTTGGACGTGTAGACCCCCCAAATCTATGACGGACATACATCCGTCAAATATTTTCGAGGCATAGACCCCCCAAATATTTGGCGGACATACATCTGTCAAATATTTTGGAGGTGTAGACCCCCCAAATATTTGACGGACATACATCCGTCAGATATTTTGGAGGTCCAGAGCCCCCAAGTATTTGACGGACATACATCCGTCAAATCTTTTTGGGGTGTAGACCCCCCAAATATTTGACGGACATACATCCGTCAAATATTTTGGAGGTGTAGACCCCCCAAATATTTGACGGACATACATCCGTCAAATATTTTGGAGGTGTAGAACCCCCAAGTATTTGACGGACATACATTCGTCAAATATTTTGGAGGTGTAGACCCCCCAAATATTTGACGGACATTCATCCGTCAAATATTTTGGAGGTGTAGACCCCCCAAATATTTGACGGACATACATCCGTCCATTATTTTGGATGTATAGACCCCCCAAATATTTGATGGACATACATCCGTCAAATATTTTGGAGGTGTAGATTCCCCAAACATTTGACGGACATACATCCGTCAAATATTTTGGAGGTGTAGACCCCCCCAATATTTGACGGACATTCATCCGTCAAATATTTTGGAGGTGTAGACCCCCCAAATACTTGACAGACATACATCCGTCATTTATTTTGGAGGTATAAACCCCCCAAATATTTGACGGACATACATCCGTCAAATATTTTGGAGGTGTAGAACCCCCAAATATTTGCGGGACATACATCCGTCAATCATTTTGGAGGTGTAGATTCCCCAAATATTTGACGGACATACATCCGTCAAATATTTTGTGGGTGTAGACCCCCCAAATATTTGACGGACATACATCTGTCAAATATTTTAGGGGTGTAGACCCCCCAAATATTTGACGGATTCACATCCGTCAAATATTTTGGAGGTGTAGACCCCCCAAATATTTGACGGACACACATTCGTCAAATATTTTAGGCAGGTAGACCTCGCAACGATTTGACGGATCCACATCCCTCAAATATTTTGGAGGTGTAGACCCCCCAAATATTTGACGGACACACATCCGTCAAGTATTTTGGAGGTGTAGACCCCGCAACTATTTGACGGATCCACATCCGTCAAATATTTTGGAGGTGTAGACCCCCCAAATATTTGACGGACATACATCCCTCAAATATTTTGGGCGTGTACACCCCCCAAATATTTGACGGACATACATCCGTCAAATGATCTGGGGGTGTAGGCCCCCAAATATTTGACGGACATACATCCCTCACATAATTTGGACGTGTAGACCCCCCAAATATTTGACGGACATACATCTGTCAATTATTTTGGAGGTGTAGACCCCCCAAATATTTGACGGACATACATCCGTCAGATATATTGGAGGTCCAGACCCCCCAAATATTTGACGGACATACATCTGTTAAATATTTTGGGGGTGTAGACCCCCCAACTATTTGACGGACATGCATCCGTCAAATGTTTTGGAGGTATAGACCCCCCAAATATTTGACGGACATACATCCGTCAAGTATTTTGGAGGTGTAGACCCCCCAAATATCTGACGGGCCATACATCTGTCAAATATTTTGGAGGTGTAGACCCCCCAAATATTTGACCGACATACATCCGTCAAATATTTTGGAGGTGTAGACCCCCCAAGTATTTGACGGACATACATCCGCGAAATACTTTGGGGGTGTAGACCCCCCAAACATTTGACGGACATACATCCGTCAAATATTTCGGGCGTGTAGACCCCCCAAATATTGGACTGACATACATCCGTCAAATATTTTGGAGGTGTAGACCCCCCAAACATTTGACGGACACACATCCGTCAAGTATTTTGGAGGTGTAGACCCCGCAACTATTTGACGGATCCACATCTGTCAAATATTTTGGAGGTGTAGACCCCCCAAATATTTGACGGACATGCATCCCTCAAATATTTTGGGCGTGTAGAACCCCCAAATATTTGACGGACATACATCCGTCAAATATTCTGGGGGTGTAGACCCCCCAAATATTTGACGGACATATATCCGTCAAATATTTTGGAGGTCTAGACCCCCCAAATATTTGACGGACACACATCCGTCAAATATTTTAGGCGGGTAGACCCCGCAACTATTTGACGGATCCACATCCCTGAAATATTTTGGAGGTGTAGATCCCCCAAATATTTGACGGACATACATCCCTCAAATAATTTGGACGTGTAGACCCCCCAAATATTTGACGGACATACATCCGTCAAATATTTTCGAGGCATAGACCCCCCAAATATTTGGCGGACATACATCTGTCAATTATTTTGGAGGTGTAGACCCCCCAAATATTTGACGGACATACATCCGTCAGATATTTTGGAGGTCCAGAGCCCCCAAGTATTTGACGGACATACATCCGTCAAATCTTTTTGGGGTGTAGACCCCCCAAATATTTGACGGACATACATCCGTCAAATATTTTGGAGGTGTAGACCCCCCAAATATTTGACGGACATACATCCGTCAAATATTTTGGAGGTGTAGAACCCCCAAGTATTTGACGGACATACATTCGTCAAATATTTTGGAGGTGTAGACCCCCCAAATATTTGACGGACATTCATCCGTCAAATATTTTGGAGGTGTAGACCCCCCAAATATTTGACGGACATACATCCGTCCATTATTTTGGATGTATAGACCCCCCAAATATTTGATGGACATACATCTGTCAAATTTTTTGGAGGTGTAGACCCCCCAAATATTTGAGGGACATACATCCGTCAATTATTTTGGAGGTGTAGATTCCCCAAATATTTGACGGACATACATCCGTCAAATATTTTGGAGGTGTAGACCCCCCCAATATTTGACGGACATTCATCCGTCAAATATTTTGGAGGTGTAGACCCCCCAAATACTTGACGGACATACATCCGTCAATTATTTTGGAGGTATAAACCCCCCAAATATTTGACGGACATACATCCGTCAAATATTTTGGAGGTGTAGAACCCCCAAATATTTGAGGGACATACATCCGTCAAATATTTTGGAGGTGTAGATTCCCCAAATATTTGACGGACATACATCCGTCAAATATTTTGTGGGTGTAGACCCCCCAAATATTTGACGGACATACATCTGTCAAATATTTTAGGGGTGTAGACCCCCCAAATATTTGACGGACATACATCCGTCAAATATTCTGGGGGTGTAGACCCCCCAAATATTTGACGGACATACATCCCTCACATAATTTGGACGTGTAGACCCCCCAAATATTTGACGGACATACATCTGTCAATTATTTTGGAGGTGTAGACCCCCCAAATATTTGACGGACATACATCCGTCAGATATATTGGAGGTCCAGCCCCCCCAAATATGTGACGGACATACATCTGTTAAATATTTTGGGGGTGTAGACCCCCCAACTATTTGACGGACATGCATCTGTCAAATGTTTTGGAGGTATAGACCCCCCAAATATTTGACGGACATACATCCGTCAAGTATTTTGGAGGTGTAGACCCCCCAAATATCTGACGGGCCATACATCTGTCAAATATTTTGGAGGTGTAGACCCCCCAAATATTTGACCGACATACATCCGTCAAATATTTTGGAGGTGTAGACCCCCCAAGTATTTGACGGACATACATCCGCGAAATACTTTGGGGGTGTAGACCCCCCAAACATTTGACGGACATACATCCGTCAAATATTTCGGGCGTGTAGACCCCCCAAATATTGGACTGACATACATCCGTCAAATATTTTGGAGGTGTAGACCCCCCAAATATTTGACGGACCCACATCCGTCAAATATTTCGGAGGTGTAGACCCCCCAAACATTTGACGGACACACACCCGTCAAGTATTTCGGAGGTGTAGACCCCGCAACTATTTGACGGATCCACATCTGTCAAATATTTTGGAGGTGTAGACCCCCCAAATATTTGACGGACATGCATCCCTCAAATATTTTGGGCGTGTAGAACCCCCAAATATTTGACGGACATACATCCGTCAAATATTCTGGGGGTGTAGACCCCCCAAATATTTGACGGACATATATCCGTCAAATATTTTGGAGGTCTAGACCCCCCAAATATTTGACGGACACACATCCGTCAAATATTTTAGGCGGGTAGACCCCGCAACTATTTGACGGACATACATCCGTCAGATATTTTGGAGGTCCAGAGCCCCCAAGTATTTGACGGACATACATCCGTCAAATATTTTTGGGGTGTAGACCCCCCAAATATTTGATGGACATACATCTGTCAAATATTTTGGAGGTGTAGACCCCCCAAATATTTGACGGACATACATCCGTCAATTATTTTGGAGGTGTAGAACCCCCAAGTATTTGACGGACATACATCCGTCAAATATTTTGGAGGTGTAGACCCCCCCAATATTTGACGGACATTCATCCGTCAAATATTTTGGAGGTGTAGACCCCCCAAATACTTGACGGACATACATCCGTCAATTATTTTGGAGGTATAAACCCCCCAAATATTTGACGGACATACATCCATCAAATATTTTGGAGGTGTAGAACCCCCAAATATTTGAGGGACATACATCCGTCAATTATTTTGGAGGTGTAGATTCCCCAAATATTTGACGGACATACATCCGTCAAATATTTTGTGGGTCTAGACCCCCCAAATATTTGACGGACATACATCTGTCAAATATTTTAGGGGTGTAGACCCCCCAAATATTTGACGGACATACATCCGTCAAATATTTTGGAGGTGTAGACCCCCCAAATATTTGACGGACATACATCTGTCAAATATTCTGGGGGTGTAGACCACCCAAATATTTAACGGACATACATCCGTCAAATATTTTGGAGGTGTAGACCCCCCAAATATTTGACGGACATACATCCCTCAAATTTCGGGCGTGTAGACCCCCCAAATATTTGACGGCCATACATCCGTCAAATATTTTTGAGGTATAGACCCCCCAAATATTTGGCGGACATACATCTGTCAATTATTTTGGAGGTGTAGACCCCCCAAGTATTTGACGGACATATATCCGTCAAATATTTTGGGGGTGTAGACCCCCAAAACATTTGACGGACATACATCCGTCAAATATTTTGGAGGTATAGACCCGCCAAATATTTGACGGACATACATCCGTCAAATATTTTGGAGGTGTAGACCCCCCAAATTTTTGACGGATCCACATCTGTCGAACATTTTGGAGGTGTAGACCCCCCAAATATTTGACGGACATACATCTGTCAAATATTTTGGAGGTGTAGACCCCCCAAAATTTTGACGGACATACATCCGTCAAATATTTTGGGGGTGTAGACCCTCCAAATATTTGATGGACATACATCCTTCAAATATTTTTGAGGTGTATACCCCCCAAATATTTGATGGACATACATCCATCAAATATTTTGGGGGTGTAGACCCCCCAACTATTTGACGGACATGCATCCGTCAAATGTTTTGGAGGTATAGACCCCCCAAATATTTGACGGACATACATCCGTCAAGTATTTTGGAGGTGTAGACCCCCCAAATATCTGACGGGCCATACATCTGTCAAATATTTCGGAGGTGTAGACCCCCCAAATATTTGACCGACATACATCCGTCAAATATTTTGGAGGTGTAGACCCCCCAAGTATTTGACGGACATACATCCGCGAAATACTTTGGGGGTGTAGACCCCCCAAACATTTGACGGACATACATCCGTCAAATATTTCGGGCGTGTAGACCCCCCAATATTGGACTGACATACATCCGTCAAATATTTTGGAGGTGTAGACCCCCCAAATATTTGACGGACCCACATCCGTCAAATATTTCGGAGGTGTAGACCCCCCAAACATTTGACGGACACACACCCGTCAAGTATTTTGGAGGTCTAGACCCCGCAACTATTTGACGGATCCACATCTGTCAAATATTTTGGAGGTGTAGACCCCCCAAATATTTGACGGACATGCATCCCTCAAATATTTTGGGCGTGTAGAACCCCCAAATATTTGACGGACATACATCCGTCAAATATTCTGGGGGTGTAGACCCCCCAAATATTTGACGGACATATATCCGTCAAATATTTTGGAGGTCTAGACCCCCCAAATATTTGACGGACACACATCCGTCAAATATTTTAGGCGGGTAGACCCCGCAACTATTTGACGGACATACATCCGTCAGATATTTTGGAGGTCCAGAGCCCCCAAGTATTTGACGGACATACATCCGTCAAATATTTTTGGGGTGTAGACCCCCCAAATATTTGATGGACATACATCCGTCAAATATTTTGGAGGTGTAGACCCCCCAAATATTTGACGGACATACATCCGTCAAATATTTTGGAGGTGTAGAACCCCCAAGTATTTGACGGACATACATTCGTCAAATATTTTGGAGGTGTAGACCCCCCAAATATTTGACGGACATTCATCCGTCAAATATTTTGGAGGTGTAGACCCCCCAAATATTTGACGGACATACATCCGTCCATTATTTTGGATGTATAGACCCCCCAAATATTTGATGGACATACATCCGTCAAATATTTTGGAGGTGTAGACCCCCCAAATATTTGAGGGACATACATCCGTCAATTATTTTGGAGGTGTAGATTCCCCAAATATTTGACGGACATACATCCGTCAAATATTTTGGAGGTGTAGACCCCCCCAATATTTGACGGACATTCATCCGTCAAATATTTTGGAGGTGTAGACCCCCCAAATACTTGACGGACATACATCCGTCAAATATTTTGGAGGTATAAACCCCCCAAATATTTGACGGACATACATCCGTCAAATATTTTGGAGGTGTAGAACCCCCAAATATTTGAGGGACATACATCCGTCAAATATTTTGGAGGTGTAGATTCCCCAAATATTTGACGGACATACATCCGTCAAATATTTTGTGGGTGTAGACCCCCCAAATATTTGACGGACATACATCTGTCAAATATTTTAGGGGTGTAGATCCCCCAAATATTTGACGGATTCACATCCGTCAAATATTTTGGAGGTGTAGACCCCCCAAATATTTGACGGACATACATCTGTCAAATATTCTGGGGGTGTAGACCACCCAAATATTTGACGGACATACATCCGTCAAATATTTTGGAGGTGTAGACCCCCCAAATATTTGACGGACATACATCCCTCAAATATTTAGGGCGTGTAGACCCCCCAAATATTTGACGGCCATACATCCGTCAAATATTTTTGAGGTATAGACCCCCCAAATATTTGGCGGACATACATCTGTCAATTATTTTGGAGGTGTAGACCCCCCAAGTATTTGACGGACATATATCCGTCAAATATTTTGGGGGTGTAGACCCCCCATACATTTGACGGACATACATCCGTCAAATATTTTGGAGGTATAGACCCGCCAAATATTTGACGGACATACATCCGTCAAATATTTTGGAGGTGTAGACCCCCCAAATTTTTGACGGATCCACATCTGTCGAACATTTTGGAGGTGTAGACCCCCCAAATATTTGACGGACATACATCTGTCAAATATTTTGGAGGTGTAGACCCCCCAAAATTTTGACGGACATACATCCGTCAAATATTTTGGGGGTGTAGACCCTCCAAATATTTGATGGACATACATCCTTCAAATATTTTTGAGGTGTATACCCCCCAAATATTTGATGGACATACATCCATCAAATATTTTGGAGGTGTAGACCCCCCAAATATTTGACAGACGTACATCCGTCAAATATTTTAGGCGGGTAGACCCCGCAACTATTTGACGGATCTACATCCGTCAAACATTTGGGAGGTGTAGACCCCCCAAGTATTTGACGGACATACATACCTCAAATATTTTCGAGGTATAGACCCTCCAAACATTTGACGGACATACATCCGTCAAATATTTTGGAGTTGTAGACCCCCCAAATATTTGACGGACATACATCCGTCAAATATTTTGGAGGTGTAGACCCCCCAAATATTTGACGGACACACATCCGTCAATTGTTTTGGGGATGTAGACGTCCCAAATATTTGACTGACATACATCCGTCAAATATGTTATGGGGGTGTAGACGCCCCAAATATTTGACGGGCATACATCTGTCGAATATTTTGGGGGTGTAGACCCCCCAAATATTTGACGGACCCACATCCGTCAAATATTTTGGAGGTGTAGACCCCCCAAATATTTGACGGACACGCATCCGTCAAGTACTTTGGAGGTGTAGACCCCGCAACTATTTGACGGACCCACGTCCGTCAAATATTTTGGAGGTGTAGACCCGCCAAATATTTGACGGACATACATCCCTCAAATATTTTGGGCGTGTAGACCCCCCAAATATTTGACGGACATACATCCGTCAAATATTCTGGGGGTGTAGACCCCCCAAATATTTGACGGACATACATCCGTCAAATATTTTGGGGGTGTAGACCCCCCAAATATTTGAGGGACACACATTCGTCAAATATTTTAGGCAGGTAGACCTCGCAACTATTTGACGGATCCACATCCCTCAAATATTTCGGAGGTGTAGACCCCCCAAATATTTGACGGACACACATCCGTCAAGTATTTTGGAGGTGTAGACCCCGCAACTATTTGACGGATCCACATCCGTCAAATATTTTGGAGGTGTAGACCCCCCAAATATTTGACGGACATACATCCCTCAAATATTTTGGGCGTGTACACCCCCCAAATATTTGACGGACATACATCCGTCAAATATTCTGGGGGTGTAGACCCCCCAAATATTTGACGGACATACATCCCTCACATAATTTGGACGTGTAGACCCCCCAAATATTTGACGGACATACATCTGTCAATTATTTTGGAGGTGTAGACCCCCCAAATATTTGTCGGACATACATCCGTCAGATATATTGGAGGTCCAGACCCCCCAAATATTTGACGGACATACATCTGTCAAATATTTTGGGGGTGTAGACCCCCCAACTATTTGACGGACATGCATCCGTCAAACGTTTTGGAGGTATAGACCCCCCAAATATTTGACCGACATACATCCGTCAAATATTTTGGAGGTGTAGACCCCCCAAGTATTTGACGGACATACATCCGCGAAATACTTTGGGGTTGTAGACCCCCCAAACATTTGACGGACATACATCCGTCAAAAATTTCGGGCGTGTAGACCCCCCAAATATTGGACTGACATACATCCGTCAAATATTTTGGAGGTGTAGACCCCCCAAATATTTGACGGACCCACATCCGTCAAATATTTCGGAGGTGTAGACCCCCCAAACATTTGACGGACACACATCCGTCAAGTATTTTGGAGGTGTAGACCCCGCAATTATTTGACGGATCCACATCTGTCAAATATTTTGGAGGTGTAGACCCCCCAAATATTTGACGGACATGCATCCCTCAAATATTTTGGGCGTGTAGAACCCCCAAATATTTGACGGACATACATCCGTCAAATATTCTGGGGGTGTAGACCCCCCAAATATTTGACGGACATATATCCGTCAAATATTTTTGAGGTCTAGACCCCCCAAATATTTGACGGACACACATCCGTCAAATATTTTGGAGGTCCAGAGCCCCCAAGTATTTGACGGACATACATCCGTCAAATATTTTTGGGGTGTAGACCCCCCAAATATTTGACGGACATACATCCGTCAAATATTTTGGAGGTGTAGACCCCCCAAATATTTGACGGACATACATCCGTCAAATAATTTGGACGTGTAGACCCCCCAAATATTTGACGGACATACATCCGTCAAATATTTTCGAGGCATAGACCCCCCAAATATTTGGCGGACATAAATCTGTCAAATATTTTGGAGGTGTAGACCCCCCAAATATTTGACGGACATACATCCGTCAGATATTTTGGAGGTCCAGAGCCCCCAAATATTTGACGGACATACATCCGTCAAATATTTTGGAGGTGTAGACCCCCCAAATATTTGACGGACATACATCCGTCAAATATTTTGGGGGTGTAGACCCCCCAAAGATTTGACGGACATACATCCGTCAAATGTTTTGGAGGTATAGACCCCCCAAATATTTGGCGGACATACATCCGTTAATTATTTTGGAGGTCCAGACCCCCCAAATATTTGACGGACATACATCCGTCAAATATTTTGGGCGTGTAGACCCCCCAAATATTTGGCGGACATACATCTGTAAATTTTTTTGGAGGTGTAGACCCCCAAAATATTTGACGGACATACATCCGTTCATTATTTTGGAGGTCCAGACCCCCCAAATATTTGACGGACATACATCCGTCAAATATTTTGGGGGTGTAGACCCCCCAAATATTTGACGGACATACATCCGTCAAATATTTTGGGGATGTAGACGTCCCAAATATTTGACGGACATACATCCGTCAAATGTTTTGGAGGTGTAGACCCCCCAAATATTTGATGGACATACATCCGTCAAATATTTTGGAGGTGTAGACCCCCCAAATATTTGACGGACATACATCCGTCAAATATTTTGGAGGTCTAGACCCCCCAAATATTTGACGGACATACATCCGTCAAATATTTTGGGGATGTAGACGTCCCAAATATTTGACGGACATACATCCATCAATTATTTTGGAGGTGTAGACCCCCCAAATATTTGATGGACATACATCCGTCAAATATTTTGGAGGTGTAGACCCCCCAAATATTTGACGGACATATATCCGTCAAATATTTTGGAGGTCTAGACCCCCCAAATATTTGACGGACACACATCCGTCAAATATTTTAGGCGGGTAGACCCCGCAACCATTTGACGGATCCACATCCCTGAAACATTTTGGACGTGTAGACCCCCTAAATATTTGACGGACATACATCCGTCAAATATTTTCGAGGCATAGACCCCCCAAATATTTGGCGGACATACATCTGTCAATTATTTTGGAGGTGTAGACCCCCCAAATATTTGACGGACATACATCCGTCAGATATTTTGGAGGTCCAGACCCCCCAAGTATTTGACGGACATACATCCGTCAAATATTTTTGGGGTGTAGACCCCCCAAATATTTGACGGACATACATCCGTCAAATATTTTGGAGGTGTAGACCCCCCAAATATTTGACGGACATACATCCGTCAAATATTTTGGGGGTGTAGACCCCCCAAAGATTTGACGGACATACATCCGTCAAATGTTTTGGAGGTATAGACCCCCCAAATATTTGACGGACATACATCCGTTCATTATTTTGGAGGTCCAGACCCCCCAAATATTTGACGGACATACATCCGTCAAATATTTGGGGCGTGTAGATCCCCCAAATATTTGACGGACATACATCCCTCAAATAATTTGGACGTGTAGACCCCCCAAATATTTGACGGACATACATCCGTCAAATATTTTGGAGGCATAGACCCCCCAAATATTTGGCGGACATACATCTGTCAATTATTTTGGAGGTGTAGACCCCCAAAATATTTGACGGACATACATCTGTTCATCATTTTGGAGGTCCAGACCCCCCAAATATTTGACGGACATACAACCGTCAAATATTTTGGGGGTGTAGACCCCCCAAATATTTGACGGACATACATCCGTCAAATGTTTTGGAGGTATAGACCCCCCAAATATTTGACGGACATACATCCGTCAAATATTTTGGAGGTGTAGACCCCCCAGATATTTGACGGATCCACATCTGTCAAATATTTTGGAGGTATAGACTCCCCAAATATTTGACGGACATACATCCGTCAAATATTTTGGGGGTGTAGACCCCCCAAATATTTGACGGACATACACCCGTCAAATGTTTTGGAGGTGTAGACCCCCCAAATATTTGATGGACATACATCCGTCAAATATTTTGGAGGTGTAGACCCCCCAAATATATGACGGACATACATCCGTCAAATATTTTGGAGGTCTAGACCCCCCAAATATTTGACGGACATACATCCGTCAAATATTTTGGGGATGTAGACGTCCCAAATATTTGACGGACATACATCCATCAAATATTTTGGAGTTGTAGACCCCCCAAATATTTGATGGACATACACCCGTCAAATATTTTGGAGGTGTAGACCCCCCAAATATTTGACGGACATACATCCGTCAAATATTTTGGGCGTTCAGACCCCCCAAATATTTGACGGATCCACATCCGTCAAATACTTCGGAGGTGTAGACGCCCCAAATATTTGACGGACATACATCCGTCAAATATTTTCGGCGTGTAGACCCCCCAAATATTTGACGGACATACATCCGTCAAATATTTTGGAGGTGTAGACCCCCCAAATATTTGACGGACATACATCCCTCAAATCTTTTGGAGGTGTAGACCCCCCAAATATTTGACAGACATACATCGGTCAAATATTTTGGAGTTGTAGACGCCCCAAATATTTGACGGACATACGTCCGTCAAATATTTTGGGGGTGTAGACCCCCCAAATATTTGACGGACATACATCCGTCAAATGTTTTGGAGGTGTACACCCCCCAAACATTTGACGGTCATACATCCGTCAATTATTTTGGAGATGTAGACCCCCCAAATATTTGACGGACATACATCCGTCAAATATTTTGGGGCTGTAGACCCCCCAAATATTTGACGGACATACATCCGTCAAATGTTTTGGAGGTGTACACCCCCCAATTATTTGACGGAGATGCATCCGTCAAATATTTTGGAGATGTAGACCCCCCAAATATTTGACGGACATGCATCCGTCAATTATTTTGGGCGTGTAGACCCCCCAAATATTTGACGGACATACATCCGTCAAATGTTTTGGAGGTGTACACCCCCCAATTATTTGACGGAGATGCATCCGTCAAATATTTTGGAGGTGTACACCCCCCAAATATTTGACGGACATACATCCGTCAAATATTTTGGGCGGGTAGACCCCGTAAACATTTGACGGATCCACATCCGTCAAATATTTTGGAGGTGTAGACCCCCCAAATATTTGACGGACATACATCCGTCAAATATTTTGGGGGTGTAGACCCCCCAAATATTTGACGGATCCATGGGCCTATGGGGATCTATGGGGACCTATGCGGACCTATGGGGACCTATGGGGACCTATGGGGACCTTTGGGGTCTATGGGGACCTTTGGGGACCTTTGGGGGCCTATGGGGACCTATGGCGACCTATGGGGACCTACGGGGACCTATGGGGACCTATGGGGGCCTATGGGGACCTATGGGGGCCTATGGCGACCTATGGGGACCTTTGGGCACCTTTGGGGACCTATGGGGACCTATGCGGACCTATGGGGACCTATAGCGACCTATGGGGGCGTATGGGGACCTATGGGGGTCTATGGCGACCTATGGGGACCTATGGGGACCTTTGGGCACCTTTGGGGACCTATGGGGACCTATGGGGGCCTATGCGGACATATGGGGCCCTATGGGGACCTATGGGGGCCTATGCGGACCTATGGGGGCCTATGGGGACCTATGGGGGTCTATGGGGACCTATGGGGACCCATGGGGGCCTATGGGGGCCTATGGGGACCTATGGGGACCTATGGGGACCTATGGGGGCCTATGGGGACCTATGGGGGCCTATGGGGACCTTTGGGCACCCTTGAGGACCTTTGGGGGCCCATGGGGGCCTATGGGGACCTATGGGGGCCGATGGGGACTGATTGGCATCCAGGGGGACCTTTGGGGACCTATGGGCACCTTTGGGGACCCATGGGCATCTTTGGGGGCCTATGGGGGCTTACTCGGGCCTATGGGGGCCTATGGGGGCCTATGGGGACCTATTGGCACCTTTGGGGACCTATGGGCACCTTTGGGAGCCTATGGGAGCCTATGGGGCCTATCGGCATCCTTTTCTTTTTCCACTTTCCCTGCTCACACATTTTCCCCATTTTCCCATTTTGGTGGTCAAAGTCTTTTTTACTTTTGTCCAGCCATGTTTCTGATTGTCGAAGGTGGTTCCCCAATGATTTTTCATTTGTGTCCTCCCTTTTTGTTTTTTTCATTTGGGGGGGGGTTGGTTTAGATTTAGGCATAGTTTCTCCCAATTTCCTGTAGGCATTAGACCCCTAGACCCACCTCCAGTAGACAAGAATATCAGATATCTTCTTGGAGAGACCGCACACACAACATCCCTTATCAGACATAAGACATCAGACTTTATACACAATCCTGGGCTACACTCGGACACTTCTGCGTTGGGCATGTGCGGACTCCCCGGCTGCATGCCACATGCGCCATACATGCAATAGGCTAGCACAGCACAAGCCACCTCGTACAATTAGTATTACACGTGCCCATGCCTTGGGGTTGCACATTGTGCCACAAGTACGCACCCTTGGCACGCGCTTGAACGCAAAGGTCGTTGCGGCCAAATGGTTCCAGTCTTCAACCAAAATGGCCAGAAGAAAGAAGGTTCGAAATCGATTTACCCCCCAACCAAGCACACCCATTCACGCTAGGAAAATATGTTGTTTGCTAGCCTTGGGGCACCCCAGTGGTACTTTCAGATTTGTTGTATTGCGTGTTGTGGTGCGAAAAACCTTGCATTCAAAAACAGTTTCTACCAAAACATCACCGGAATACTGCCGGAATAAGTTACCGGAACACCAGTGGAACACTCAAGCGACACAAAAAGTAAACTGTGGATAAAGGGTAACTGAAACATACATTGTTGGTTAGGGTCTCGGCAAGGGCACTTGGGGTCAATCTTTGTGTACGTTCTTGGGCTACTGCTCCTGCGTGGTGCCGGGGCATAGTCCGCCCCGTAACTTACCAACCCTTCGCCGTCGCTGACCGCCATCCTGTCATCCACCACGCCTTCACCCTCCACCCCTTCACTCTCCACACTGGCGGCCTTCACCCCCATACCCTCATCCGGTTTACCCACCGGTGCACCCTCACGTTCCCCTCGCCTATCCCCTTCGTCTTTCGCATCCCCATCCCCATTCCTGTCGCCGTCCCCGTCCCCGTACTCGGCGTCCGCGTCCTCGTCGTCGTCATCCTCCCTCTTTTCACCCGCCTCCCTCTCTTTCCTCTACTTTTTGAGCGAATTCTTGGCTTGCCTTCGGGTCCCCCACACCGCGGCCTTTGGCACACCAAAAATTTCCATGCCACTGGGAACCCCACCTTTGTTTCCCCTTTGGGGGGGGGGTCCACCCGCGGCAAGGGCCTCCTTGCTGTGCTCCATCCCGCACACCCCCTTATCGCAAAAAATGACCAAAACATTTCCCCACGCCTTGTAATTACACCCCCCTTGCCTTGGGCTTCAGCCCGGGCTTGGGCGGGGGCGGGCTATCCCTTGGCATTTCCGCGATAGGGGATGCGGGGGTGGGGTTGGGGGGGGGGTGCATTTGGGTTGGGCTAGGGGGCCTTCTTGGGGGGCCTATCTGCGGGGGTAAGGTTCGGGCCTAGTGCGGCCAGAGCTTCTTGCAGCGCATCCCCCTCCGACATCCACTCTTGTCAACAGGACAAGGAGCGAGCGTGGTGTCGGCGAGTCCTAAAACTCTTGTCGCGGCGACGTTCCAGTGACGTGTCGTGGCGGCATTCCAGCGGTGTTCTAGTGGCCGCTGGAACACCACTGGAATAAGTTGTTGGAACGTCGCTGGAACAACAAGAATGAATACATTTCTGGCGCCCCCATTGTGCACGTCGCGCACCACAACCCGGGGGGGGCGTGTGGTCCACATAGGAGAACGCATTGCCCCTAGGGGTTGGGCCTACCCTTTTAGCGGACGACATAGCTGGGGGCACTGCCCCAATTGCGCACCACGTGCATTCGCCTAGGCCCTAACCCGGTGACCCTCAGCCCCTAGCAAAGGCTACTTGCGGCCATGGCATGCCATGATGCATACATGAAACCCGTAGCCCCTATTCTCAGCCCCTAGCAAAGCTCATTGGTGGCCATGGCATGCCATGAAGCACACATGAGTCCCTTAGCCCCTACACCTTAGCCCCTTGCAAAGGCCACTCGCGGCCATGGCATGCCATGAACCACATGTTGCACTGTGCATACGATGCACGATGCACATATTCACACGCATGCATGCACGCACAACCACCTGCATGTTTCGTGTTGCCCTCAACGGGGCGGCCCACATGCCGAGCACATCGCCGTTGATGGGCGCGGCCATTTTGCAGAGCACAGGGCAAAAGTGATCTGAGGAAGGGGGCTAGAGAACGGGGTACATAATCTAGGGAAGCCCTGGGAACACAAGGAACATGGCGAACAACATTGTGTTGGTGCAGGTTGATGTGAAAATATAGCAAAACCCGTTGCAGTACTTGGTCAAGGGCGTCGGCGTCAGGGTCAACAGAGGCCTCCGTGCGTCCACATGCACTTTGCCCGGTTGCCTTTTGCTTGCCACCGCCCGGGGCACTGTGTCCATTAAAGGCCTCCTTTAGGAACCCGTTTGGGCTCTCAAGGATGTTGTTGGAAAACATTGCCACACCCAAAGGCCACATGTCCTCCAACAAGCGGTTTGCGTCTCGCGGCAAAAAATGGAGTTACTGGGACGTAGACCCGGGTGCACAATGCTCACGAGAGGCAACTGCTATAGCCCGGCAGTGGGGTGTGGAGCCACTTGGAAAGTGTGGTACCGGTCCCGAAGCTTTGTGCCATATCAAAAAACCGCCTTGTAGAGCGGCTCATCCGGCGCAACGGCCAACAACAAGGCTAGGTTTTGCCATGTAGCAAATAGACGACAGGTCTCCTCAACGTCCGGGGAGCCATCCTTCCCCATATGGCACCCGGTGTGATCTTCATGCAACATGGCATGGATGGCCGCACGAGTTACATGATCAACGGGGGCAAGCCGGACATTGGCCAACCGTTCAATGTTGGTCATTTGTAGCCGCCCGAGTGCCATGCAACAATTCGAAATGCGCATGACCACCCCGCAGTGTGCGATGACCACCACGAGGTCCACGGAGCAGCCGGCCGCTTTAAGGGACAATGTCCCTAGCAAGAAAGATGTCCGATGCTCATGATCTGATTTGGTCGTCCGGATCACATCCTTGCCCATCCAAACGCGGGCATTAGAGTCCAAGATGGCCTCATCGTATACGGACCCAACTTGTCGGGCCGGTGAAATCCCAATGATGCGACGCACCCAGGGGGAGGCGCCACCCAACCAAACATCGGCCGGATGTTTACTGGCGCAGACGACCTGTTTGGTGTCCACAACGAGCTGGACCAACTTAAAAAACGAAGGCAAATTGTTGGAACCAAATTGTTCCCTTGGGCATTCAAACCAATGGCCGGAACACCGCCGGGGCATCGCCACAACATGTTACCTCAACGTTGCTAGAGCAATGGTTGGTGCACAAAACGCACCTCGATGTTGGCTTTCCAAAGGGTTGCCAAGCTGGCCATTTGCTCGTCCCAAAAGATGGCGAGTCCGATGACCCATACACATGTGGAGATGCGTCCCTAGAGGCCCTTGTTGACGATGGAGACACTCAACTAGGACCACTCTCCACTAGCGCATGGATAGCCATCCCCACCGACATTCACCCATGAATGTCAAGGGGAAAGACCAATCAATCATGCGGCACAACGGGGGCTGGCTCGCAATGTAGCGAAGCCAGGATGCCCACAGCCAGCTGGCACCTGTGGGCTTCGGGTAGGTTGTGCTCACCGGGGGTTCCAACTTAAGCAGGGCCAACAGCCCCTACCAGCGCTGCTGGAAGGCCCTCGCGGAGTAGATGGGTCAAGCAAACGGCAACGCGGTAGCCGCCGCATACTTCAACCCCCGGAGGGTATACACCTTGGAAAGGGTGCACTATGCTGATTTTGGCGCATGTGGACTTAAGATGAGTTGGCAACATTTGTTTGGGGGAAGGACCACGGAGGCGTATGTAGTGTGGGTCAAGCGCACGGCCATAGCAAATTGGCGCCGAGCGTGTGGGGAGGAGACAGCCCATTTAGTCAAAAGCTCCCCTACAAGATACCCGTTTTGAAGGCTCACCGCACCCGCCCAATGGACAAGGTGGGTGGATATTGTCTTAACCTAGGCCTTTTTCGCAGCCATGGTAATCGAAGAAAAATGAGCATGGATGACCAAAAAATTCAAAATGCATAACCCTAGTGGAAGGGATCTAGGGACGTATGTAGCATTTGTACCAAGGAACAACGCCAAAAACCAGCAAAAGACACCGCAAGAAGGCACAAACATAATAGATAAGGCCATGCCCCACCGTTGGAATGACATAGAATCATTGCCCTGAACACGAAATAACACCTTTGTTGAAGACGGACAACAAACTTTCGAAATGTGTACCACTGGGGGAGAGTGGGAAGAATGCTACGAAACTTACTAGCAGGCCCCTATTGACAAACGTAGGCCCTAGACACAATCAACAAGCAAGAAAAGCACCAATACCATGATTTGCAAACTTCGGAACTCATGGCAACGGACCTGGTTATCTTGTGCCTGCAACTTGGTCTGGTGTTGTTCCAGTAGGAAACGATGGAGACCAAAATTGTTCCCATTTGGAATGGTCTCGCCGGAAGAACCTTTATTTTCAAATGTGTACCGAGGGCAATTTCACAACCCGGCCTCCCACTCATGAGTGTTCTTGAGATAGACTGGATCATACAAAAAGTCATTACATGATGCGACAAACAGGCCCAACGGATTGCACACTAGGCACCCTACCTCACTGTACAATTCCTATCCATGCTCATGCGCTCACACAACGCACAACTTAGGGCTATTAGGGGATACATGGGACAAATGCCTTCACCGCATGTATGCATGCCGTGCCCGATTGAATGAGAAGAGGACCATCTCCCACATCATATGCGGAGAAAAGTTCGTCATTCGGGACCGGGGCACCTCACCCGAGGCAACCCAACAATGGACTATGTTGTATATACTACACACAACGAGCATACCAGGCGCTTTGCACCGCACAGCCAGACACGGATGCCTAGCACATATATTCCTACTGCCTGACACACCCATGCATCGGGTACATGACAGAACCTCTTGTCCCCACCTTGTGACGGGACCCCACTTAGGCAACCACAAGCTCCCCACAGCGGATGGCAACTCGAAGTGGAAAACCTGGGAACTCTGAGGCGAACCGCAGCTACACATTATGTTACCCGTTGCGGGGCATCCGCAGAGAAGTGGGGTCGCATGATGGCTTGGGCCATAGGTGTCATCGTCTGGGAAGTGTGTAGGAATACCTCTCCACAATGAGTCCCCACCATGCGGGGTACACGCAATATGCTGACGAGACTTAACAGAGTGCACCCCGACGGGGGCAAATCCATGCATGCAAAAGTCGATATGATTGGTCCATATTTAGCGCTCTCCAAAGTGGAGGTGAAATAGGCCTTTAACTTGGCTGTTTGATGCGCCAACAATACGTGGCCTGGGCATGGGCTTTCGAATTCGCGGCGTCCAAATTGCACGCTGCCAGACTGGGTCATGCCATGAAAGACACAGCCCATTTTATTGATGAAGTTAATGTCCACACCTTTGTCTAGTGGGGCCTCGCTTATAACCCACTCCTAACCTTGGGACCTTTGATCCTCGCTTGAGCCCCCAT
This sequence comes from Eutreptiella sp. 'Long Island Sound 2002', assembly GCA_964036045.1. NCBI lineage: Eukaryota > Euglenozoa > Euglenophyceae > Eutreptiales > Eutreptiaceae > Eutreptiella > Eutreptiella sp. 'Long Island Sound 2002'. Next base: position 57,997,536 of record OZ038380.1, read on the forward strand.
TATAACCGCAATGGCCATAGGAGGCTTCCTTTCTAGTTGGGAAGCCAAAGGTCGGTGTTTGTGGAGGGAGTCCCAAAGTCCAACGGTGTCGGCATGGAACGATACACACGTGTTGGCAGAGCTATCACTCGCTCCTTGGTGATGCCGACCTACACTCCCACCTCACACTCTCGACGCTGCCCCGTGCACCATTCATCACCATGCAGTCACATGCAGGCTTGTTGAACTTGATATAATGAGGTGACGACTTGGTGCAGCCATGCTTGCTTCGCCCATTGTGCATGGCCAAGGCTACATGCTTTGCCAGCAGCCGCTGGAAACCATGGAGCTTTTTTCGAGACCACAGACACCATCATCCCCATTCCCTCTTGCTGTATGATGGGGATTTCAACGGGCGGAATAACACACTAATCACCGTGGGACCATCAAATACGTAAGGTGCCCTCCATGGCCCCCTGTAGAGGTGAAGCTGTATTGAGGTCCTCTCGTGTTGCCACTACAAGCTGCATGGCCCCGCCATGCCCCACCCCATACCACCGACCATCGTGACGCGCTATAGACACAACATTTGTATATTGTGCCTCTATCGCCACCCTAGTGATGGCTCTGCCCCGCCATGCCGCATATGCCCTGGGGCAAGGCATGTTTCTCACTAAAATGGGAACGAGCCGCCCATCATAGCCTCGGGCGTAGCCAACTTCGCAGTCCCCCACCACGGCCCTCACCTTTGGCCGCAATGGCGAAGCACTTTCCCTTGATGCGTCTAATGCAAACTGGTACACCTCGGCACGCAAGCATGCACCCAATGCACGTATGGCTCGGAATGCTAAGATCCCCGCCTTGCCCAATGGCTCACTTGTCTATGCTCTACAGGCGGAGGACCTTTGTGCGAACCACCAATTCCTCGCCTGCGGCCCACGTCACTTTCGGTACCCCAAGTTGTGGTGGGAACCACATATTGCCCGCCACCACCGCCACCATGAACTTCTCCCTGTGATTTCCATACACCCATTCCATAAATGAATTCATTAGAGCGCCATCATTGTCACAATAATGGATGCTGGCATCGCTACTGCGATCGGCAAAGACTCAGCCGAGACTTTGATGGCAACAACCACAGCCACAACCACAGCCAGAGCGATGGAAACAGCCGGTATGGCCTCCGTGAGAGGCTATTCAGCCATGGCCACAAATAAAGCCACGGCTACAAACGGCGCCACAATCATAGTGGTAGTCACACATGCTACAAATAACGCGTTGTACTTGTGACTCAAGTCCGTCACGATCAAGGTGGGCCGGAAAAACCGCCCCGGTTTGTAGGGCAAACATAGCGCTACTCTCAATCATGCTTGTGCTCAACCATGGGTCGCCCCAGCACGCGTGTACACCATGCCATAAGTGCAGTCATATGAGAACTTGGAGCACATTGCTATAGACGGCATTGTCCCTTGGAGAGGGAGAGGTGCACGTCTTGAGGGTGTGTCGTGCTTTGTGCTCAAGCCACACAACACCGCATGGTGCACGTATCACCAGTAGTGCAGCGGTTTGCAGTGGTGGTCAACTGCGTGCACATCTATGTGCATATGTGTTATGCTCCATGTGTGCTCTGTGCAGCGTGTGTAGTGAGCTGAATTCAGCTTGATCGAGGGCATAAAAATTGTTTGAGCTGATGCATATTATAAGCGAAGAAGCAAGTATCAAGCTAAAGTAGCAGAAAGCTGAGGTGTCGTATAGCACTGCACAACAGGACATCTTAGGTGACCCCTCACCATGTACGTGTGCACGGTGAATGCATGTGCCCCGTTTCTCTACAGTCCCGCAAATTGTGATGCGTCACTAACAAATCTGCTTGTTTTGTGCTCTGTGATGTGTGCTCTTGATTGTTGCACGTACGCCCCCTATTTTTTTGCCCTACTAAACTAGGCCTAGCTCGAACCGTCTACCTGTGCTCGGGGTTGCAGGCTATGCATACCCCGTTCCTTGTTCCGAGGCACTATGCATTGGATTGGCGTTACCTCACCAAGTTATAGTGTTGTGGTAGACCAATGTGTTTACGTTGCAATGGGTTCACCTATGTTTGATGATTCAAACTAAGTTTGTGCCATTTCTTGCATAGCATCCTCATAGGATAGTAGTCACACACGTTGTCCTGCGGACTAAGGAGACGGGCTCCATTCTTGGATTGTGAGGTTGTTCATGTGGAGCATGTAAGTGTTGCATACATCCATGGGCCTCTTACGCGGTAGCTGCTCATCTAAAAAGCATGCTTCATTGCAATGAACCAATCTTACGATTATGTCGGTGTGAGATTTCCTTTCTTTTCTGATTGTCTCGTAGAGTTCGTCTTTCTGCAGCAACTGGATGCATGCCTCTTTTGATCCTCCCCCTTTGACCTCTCTTATATTTTCCTTAACTCCTCTCACGGGGATAGCAGCGTAAAAGCTGCACCTCGTTAGTTTGTACGAGCGCAGAAGGAGGGTCCCTGTAACAGCAGCTCCACCTCATTCGCTGAGCACTGTTCATAAATTACCAAATCATCCACGTACATACGTACGTGCAGGTTCGGGTGTGTGTTTGGATAAGGGGGATAATGGCAGAAGCCAATCACAAAGAGTGCTGGGAAAAAGAGGTCTACTTGTGGAATTCCCGCTATGGGAGTCCAGAGCACATCCGGTATCACCAGCCCCCGGATGAAGAATGCCACTCGTGAGTGTAAGAGCCGTGTCACCAAAGAGAGTATGCCGGCGTGCAACCCCATCAACTGAAACATGACATGTGCGTGTTCAAAGGTGATGGTGTCATGTGCTTCTTCAAAATCCTTTGACGACGCGATTCCTTCACACATCGAATTTGACGTTACGCGGGTGCTTGTCCCCATAGAAACAACCGCACCCTGCCCGATCCCACCCGCGTTTGGAAGACCCATCGGTAAAGACTATCACCTAACCCCCCTGCTGCAGCTCATATATTTGACGCAATACCCGGTTGACAACCTCACTATATTTGGCAACCTTCACCCTGGTTCATTCTGTCATAGAAAGTAGATGGCGTGCGCCCTTGGGAACATGCCAATGCGATCCTAGAGAACCAAACTCCGACCACACGCGCAGATTGTGAAGCACAGGGTTTCAGCAAGTTCCAGCAAGGACGACATTGTGGTCGCCACCCCAAAACACTTTGTGCATCTCTTCCAGAGTCGTCCTCGATTTCACAAATCCCAGGGTGTAAGTCTATGCGGATCAAGGCCAGCGTGTAAATGGAGGCCGTCTTGGACGGCAAGTTGTGCACCATCAACCAACCCACTACATGCGAGCTGATTCGAGTCGGTATCGATGAGGACCTGCTCTCCGGTCGTATACTGCGACGAGCCACTCATTTGGCCTGATGCGCAGCGATGGGCTCGGCGTCCACAGTCAAACCTCAAGGGCTATTGCACCCCAAGGAAGCATGGGAAATAACACACGGAAAAAAAACAATAGACACTCATAAAGTGAGTGTGCATGAACGAGGATTTAAAGAGCCAATGCTTTGCAGTGTGAAACGTAGGTACCACGCAACCTAGGGGGTGTGCATGCTGCCGACACGACCGCCCTATCAGTGACCATCACCGCAGCTGGTTTCAATTGCAACTGCTTCGCCAACTTTCTGCTATGCTCCAAAAGCTGGCGATTTTTGGTATCAAGCACCACAATATGCACCACTGATCAAGTTTTTCCCAGCAATTCAATCAATTGCGCCATTCCCTTAGATGACTTCGCAACATCTATACACAAGATAACCCACAAGGCTTGTGTCTCTGCTCCACGGAAAAGCGCACGAGCCTATTCAGCAATTTTGACAGCATGAATGAAAGAACACATACAAATGGAGAACCCGCTTTTCAAATCTAATGCACACGAAAATTATCTATACTCATGCACCATGACCTCCTTGTCACCAAGAGCAAAAAAACAAGCCAGTTAGAGGCTATCATTGTGCCAAAGGATTGCCTTATCGTGGGTGTTGTGTTTGGCCACCACGTCCTTAACATTCATCTCACCAAGGACGTCAACATGAGGCGGTCATCAATCAATAGTGGGGCAAGTGGTCCGCTTAGAACAGCGGATTGCGCAGTGGGAAGTAGAGTTCCTCAACCCCCGTAGAGTTCCTCAACCCCGTACTGATGCAGGTGGAATCCAAACACGAGCACTACAGTGCAGAAAGCGCCCATGCAACTGCAACGTCGACGCACAGAAAACCGGGGTTGACAGCTAGTCTATCCAGTGAAATTACTGGGTCCGCCCGGGCATCGACGGTAAACCAATGGGGAAAAAAAGACACTCAGAAAGTGGGAGAGTGTAGCACAGCACACCTACATAGCTTCGCTTGCGGAAGGCGCCACCTTTGTGCTCCCTTGTGCCCCTTCCACGTCTCTTGGCTCCTCTCGCTCGTCCAGCTTTTGTGGCTTGTCTTGCATGGCCAGAGAGAGTTTCGAGAACCCGGAAACCACAAAGCGGCACACACACACACAAACACACACACACACACATACACACACACAAACACACACATTTTGGGGCATCCTTGGCCTCATGCAATTCTTTCTCCAATTGCAGCAAACACTCATGCAAGATCGCGGTCACTTGAAGCCTTTGAGTAAGCTGAACTCTTGCCTTCCACTGTTGCTTAAGCCCACACACATTACCTTAGTACACGGACTATTTGCTCCACATAAGGATGGGCCCTCCTCTGGACTCGATGCGATGTGTGCCAAGATGTATGAATTTTTTTAGTCTTTCTTTGTTCCACTCATGCACCAGCCATATTTTTATCTGCTTGGCATGGGGCACCTAGATGATGCGTGGTTTATGGGTGTGCAGATCAATAGTCCCAAGGGCTGTTTTAAAGATGCCATCACGGAAAAGCGACCCTTGAAAATTGTCAACCTCATTTTCAGATGGATCTCCACAATCTTATTGCTTCGGCTAGAGGGTGTACTTGGCCAACTGATACCCCCGTAGCAGGCTAACTGCATGAGGGGAAGGGACATGGACCACAACATACACCATTGTAGGAGCTTTTGGGTGATGACGTTTCAGAACTTGAGACACAAACAAACAACAGGGGGGAAATCAGGGCACTCCTTTGCGCTTTGGAACACAAGGCCGAGTCAGAGCAATAGGCGGGGGTAGTGGACACAGAATATGTTTTCATGCCCTTTGCAAGAACCTTCTTCATTGGGAGCGAAATTTTTGGAGAGGGACATCGGGGGTTGTTTCTCGCAGTGATCTCTGCGCTGATATATTAGGGCACTTGTGGCGGCACCAGCAAACAGTTAGATTCCTCTGGGTCCCATCGCATGTTGGAACAGTGGTAACGAGGGACCTGACCGCTTGCATGTCGCATCCCCATAATCAGACCCGTTGCGCCAAAAGAGTTGCGCCGGATGATTAGGTATATACAAGGCAAGACACTGACCTGCCTTCGCACTGCTCATGCCTGCTCAGTGAGTATGAGGGTTCTATGGTCGCGGGGGGGGGGGGGGGTGAGAATTCCTGCAACATTAGTCTGAATGTACATCAGGAGTTGATGAGTGAGTATGACAGTGCCAGTGAAGTCGACTCAGGGGACGAGTCTTTGGAGGATGCATAAGAGAGGTTTCTTTCTCAATTTCTGTGGGACGACGATCCCACCCTAGAAAAACACCGCAAGGGATAACTCTGGAGGAGGGGTGCCCGACCTCGCCCTACCTTCCCACACTACGCTTTGCTTGGGCGCCATCCATAAGAGACCATGTTTAACTTGATGTTTGTTTTGAATTCTCTTTGCTTTTGTATGTGTGCAAGTGCTGGTGGCATGGACCATAGCATTTTGTCTGGGTTCGGCCCTTTGAACTGATTTGTGCGGAGCCGGATCCTGTGAGCGGGGGTTACGGGGTTAGCCAAGTGTCCGTCTCTATGCCAGCCCCGGGCATGCACACAAAGAAACCGTTTCAAAGAGGGATGACGCCGTCTTCGGAAATATTTAATGAGCCCGAGCTGTCTGATGATCTTTATGTGCTACAAGTCCACACATATTATGTGATTCAAAATACATTGTAGACGGCTGTAGTGGCCGGGCCAAAAAGTGGCACAGGAACGATGGGAGAACCACAGCACGTCCAGTCATATATACCGATTTGTGGAAACAACTTTTAATCCTTCTGGAGGTGTATGGGTCACAAGTGACTGTCCATCACGTACTATCCCATTCTGGCTTGACAGAGAATGATTTAGTCGATGAGTTGGCAGGGCAAGGGCACATGTGTAGTCCGTTCCGGATAGTTCACACCATATTGATGGGCTCAGCGGCTAGAGAGCCACATGACAATTTAGATTTGGAGATTCTTGGCACACGTGCGCGCAAGCCACCACCGACGACAGGAGAGTACAATGATTTTGTGCGCTGGACACCAGGGTGTGTAGTTGTATTGCCTGAGGGGAGGACGCCACTGGGCACACCCAGTTCACCGTGTGCAACACCGGAACGTCAAATAATACGAGCTGTGTATCAGTTGGAGACGCCGTCGCCACGGGTTTCTTTGGATTTCACGGAACGTGATATTTCAACATGTATAATAGGCTACTTCAACCTATAAGGCTAGAGCCCAGACTGCCATAAGGCATTGACGCACATTGTATGCTATGAAATTCAACAAGTATAAGAATGTTGTGGACTGTCTGTCACGGAGGACCACATTGGAGGACCACATTGGTGCGTGTGGTGCCTGATTTCAAGAAAACCACCGGATGCCACACTGCTTGGTTGCAGGATCTTTATCAATGTCTCTCCCTCGATAAAACAAGTGGTGATGAAGTCCCTAGAGGTGGCGCACAAAACACGAGGTATGTGTTCACACATCTGTCCCACGAGAAAATACATCAAGTTGTGGAGCGATTCGGGGGCAAGGAGAGGTTTGCCATGTCGCCGATACCGTGGTAGGAAGGTGACGTTGAATACTTCCCTAAGATCGTGGAGCTATGGGTCAACAAGGAACGACGCGCAGAGGTAGCGCCTTACCTGTTTGGCCACCTCATTCGCCAGTTTTGGAAGGGTGCATTGTCCTCAGCTCGGACGCTATGGTGGTACAACTGGTCTCGTACAACAAAATGAGGATTGGTCTCAGCCATACTGGCAAACAACAGCTTTTGGAGGCACTGCCCTAGTTGTTGGTGCTGGGAGTGAACGGGAAAACGGAGATGACTGGTGAGTGGTCCAAATAGATGGGCACATCCATATCCCATGCCATGAAGGATTGGATCAGTGTGAAAACTTGCTTCCTGGCGGAGACCCCACCGTTTTGGAAAGACACACAGGTGAAAGATTTGTTTACCGGCTTGGATCTGCCCAACGTGGTGGTGAAGAAAATGAGATGGTCAGTGGGCACTCTCTGGACGAGCACCTAAAAGGTTCAATCACAGAGCGTGAAGGAATTTGGCTGGCAAGGTACTCACCTCTACCTATGGACCGCACCAGCTGACAATCATCACGGAAGCCGAGTATCAATTTCGCAGATTGCCGGAGTATAAGCCGTCACAGGCAGTACGACCTGCTGCACAGCGCGATCCGGTTTACACAAGGGTGCACATGCCAATGCAATGGAAGAAGAGGAGGGCTGGCACGGAGCAGTGATGTCCTCACCATTGGTACGTGGCTTTAGAGCTGCAACTTTGAATGCTATTGGGCTGAAAAAGAAAGTGCCAGTCGGCAGTGCCAAAAGGAATAGAATCAATATCTTGTTGACTCTCATGCAAACTTGTGATATCGAAGTATTGCTCGTGCAGGAGCCGCATTTTTTGTCAGAAGAAGATATCTCTTCTCCTCAAAGAAAGGGACTGCCACCGTGTTGGTGGCTCAATCACCATGGATAGGGCAGGGGTTTGTCTCCTTTTCTCCAAGGAATGGCGCATTATGCGCTATGAACAGATACAGCCCAAAGATTGATTGCAGAAGTCATGGATAGGTGAAACCAAAATTTGACCACAGTGGTAGCCCATTTTAGCGACCATGCTAACGAACGCCAGCGTCAGTGGTGCCTCTTTCTCCAACGGTCTGTGTTTCTCCAAGGAAACTTGTTAACACTATGCAATCACAATTCTCTCTTGTGCCCCACGCCGGTAGCGCTACAACCTGCGGTGGACAAATACACAACGATCAAAACGGCAAGGGATCTGGAATTCCAATGATTATGCAATATTGTGCTCCATGATTGCTTGCTGCAAGTTCATACTCCACTAGATGACTGCGACAATTCTTTTCAGTCCCCTTCGGGCTGGACATGAGGCTTCCCTAAGAAGTTCAACGATTCGACTCTGGCAATGCAATGGAAGAAGAGGAGGGCTGGCACGGAGCAGTGATGTCCTCACCATTGGTACGTGGCTTTAGAGCTGCAACTTTGAATGCTATTGGGCTGAAAAAGAAAGTGCCAGTCGGCAGTGCCAAAAGGAATAGAATCAATATCTTGTTGACTCTCATGCAAACTTGTGATATCGAAGTATTGCTCGTGCAGGAGCCGCATTTTTTGTCAGAAGAAGATATCTCTTCTCCTCAAAGAAAGGGACTGCCACCGTGTTGGTGGCTCAATCACCATGGATAGGGCAGGGGTTTGTCTCCTTTTCTCCAAGGAATGGCGCATTATGCGCTATGAACAGATACAGCCCAAAGATTGATTGCAGAAGTCATGGATAGGTGAAACCAAAATTTGACCACAGTGGTAGCCCATTTTAGCGACCATGCTAACGAACGCCAGCGTCAGTGGTGCCTCTTTCTCCAACGGTCTGTGTTTCTCCAAGGAAACTTGTTAACACTATGCAATCACAATTCTCTCTTGTGCCCCACGCCGGTAGCGCTACAACCTGCGGTGGACAAATACACAACGATCAAAACGGCAAGGGATCTGGAATTCCAATGATTATGCAATATTGTGCTCCATGATTGCTTGCTGCAAGTTCATACTCCACTAGATGACTGCGACAATTCTTTTCAGTCCCCTTCGGGCTGGACATGAGGCTTCCCTAAGAAGTTCAACGATTCGACTCTGGAGAGTGGCAGGGGCCAGCGGATCGATAAAGTGTTTGCCACCACAGCTTTGTTAACTTCGGTGAGCTCCATCTACACCAAGAAGGTAGACAATCTTCTCCTTGGATTCTTTGAGACACATTCCAAACTTGAGGACCCATTGTCAACCCAAGGCAAACCACCCCTCATAGCAATGAAGATGAAGTTACCTTCGGTTCCGGTTCTTGCCTCAACCGCGACTTTGTACTGCAGCTTGCCGAAGGGATTCATGGCATTTCTTCTGTGCGACCAAGTAGTCTAACGGATACTTAGGGGGCCACAGAGCACCACATTCGGAGAGTCGAAGAGGAGCCGCAGAGCTGGCCACGCAACCATTGCTGCCCATGGGGCCAAAGGTGATGGACCGTGGTGTTGTAGTCCTCAAGGCCAGCCTTCGTGTGGCACTTTTCCTTGGTCTTTTCCTCCTCATATTTCTCCTCCTTCTCTTACTTCTTGCTCGATTGCTGCTGCTTGTTGCCCTCCCCACCACCACCCTGTACCTGCGGTAAAAAATGGCAGCGGCATCCGCTTCTTCTTTTGGGGGGAGGTTTGGTTTCATCATTTTATGCCCCAACTCTACCACCCCCTCTACCACGTCCTCCTCCTGCTCTTCCTCCTCCTCCTCCTCCGCTTCCTCCTCCTCGGCGCTTCCTTCCGCTCCTTGTTCCTCCTCTTCCACATCCACCTCAACCTTCCGTTTCCTAGAGCAGGCCGACACCCGCTGTGCTGCACTTGCACTAGGGCCAGCCACAATTACCCAAGACGGCATCGCTCCCTCCTTTTCAAAGTCCGCATCCCCCTTGGACACATTCCACTTGATGCCACCCTTTGTTTGGCGTCCTCTGTGTAGTACCTAGTGTTTGTCAATGTTATTATCCCCCCGTGCATCGTTGAGCACATCCCAACATAGCGACCCCCAAGTGAACTCAGGATAGCAACCCGTCTCCGGCCTTCAACTTATCGAACTGGGCCGGTATGGGGGCCTCCCTGGCCCCCATACCGGTCAAACACAAAAACACAGTTTGCACCCTTGTTTTGTTGATAGCTTTTCTACCCTTGTTGTTGCACTGCCGTACTCGTCATCGTGGGCAATTTGCTTGGGTATCAGGCTGCATAGGGCTTTCTGAGGTGCTGCAGATCGAGGACTGTCCTTAGACAATGCTCGTCCTTCGGTGCACCTTGCGGTGCATGGCTTCGGAAGCCTGCTTAGATGTGGAATACAGTTTTTGCATTGTTGAGCCAAAACCTGAACTCCATGGGAGTCACATTGAACCTGTTCTTATGAACACTACCCAGTGACAGGCCCTTTATAAATATTGTTTGTGGCTTACATGATGTTGTTTTGAACAAATAAACGAGGTTTCTCTCACCCTGTGGCATAGGTGGCACGCGCAGAGTCAAGGCAGACTGGGCGCAAGGGCAAAGAAAAGTTGCTCACCAATCCATTAAAGGCTAAAAGTGACAAGCCTAATATGACGACATCTCAAAATTTAGAGGGTGTGCATCACCTCACCTTTCTCTCCCGCCCTCTCTCCCTTTCGCTCACTCATGTGGCCGCCAAATTTGTGGACATCAAAGGTACAAACCGATGGTTATGACAATAGAACCGTCCACCATGATACACTACATGTCCAAAGGTAGCACACCACACACGTGGGAGCCAAGTGCAAAAACCAGTCAAACCAGTCAACAGCACTCTCTAACTCCAAGTAGATGGTGGCGGGCAGCAGTCCTCAGCAAGGCTATATTTTTGCCTAATTTTTACTTGTTGTTTGTGTTGCCTTAATGCATTTTATCTCAAGTTATTAGACCATTAAGCAAAGAAGGTGAGGCCAAGTCAATAATTTGCACAAGAGCATTGAGATGTGGAGATTGCAGCACACACAACACAATTGCAAACACGCCATTTGGGGTGCACATTTCGTTTGATTTGAAAGTCCCATTCTGCCGTTTCAAGATTGCATTCTGGTTCCGCATGGATTTCCAGAAGCAGGCTTGTTCACTACGTTTTGGAGTGCCTACAGTTTCACGGTAACTTCAGTGCACAAGAATGCTTTCCATCCTTGTGCAAGGCATGGTTGCTAGGCCACAGCGTGTTGGATGCAAGCAGGATGTGATGTGTGGTATGAGGAAGCATCCTGGTACATGTGCTAGTCCTCAAGCTTGCTCTCTCTCTCTCTCTCTCTTTCCACAGTACATCCTCATTCTTACATGGCCGTTGGTTACGACATTCCGTGTTCCCCAACACAACTATTCCTTTCCCCGTTGCTGCATATCACCCCGTCCTCCCCATACCGAGTTGCCCTTGTTACTGATGCTACCTATGCAAACCTTGGCTGTGCCATGGCACTCACCCCATGGATACACCTGGGCACAGACATTCTCCCGTGTAGCTTGTGAAATAGAGGGTCAGTCCTTTGAGCACGAGTCAAGTCCTATTCTACCTCTCTCCTACTATGAAGAAGAAAGAACAAAAGAGGGGGTTTAGCTTCGGGGATCTCAAACAAAGCATCTCCTAGAGACTCGTAGTATCAAGTGATTGTAGTAGGCGGACCAAAATGCCTCAAGCTTTGTATTTAGCCACCACAATGAACCCACCGCAGTCGCTGTGGAGCCAAGACAATGGGTCGCCTAGCTGCAAGTGTGAGGGCACCCAAACCAACCTCGGCACCACACCTGAATTCCAAAGCACGCTAGTTAGGCCCCACAGCATACACTACTGTTGGCTTCCGATGGTTTTCTGACAATTAGGTACCACACGCATCAACGTGGTCCTCCTCAATCACGGTGTCCAAATTGTTGTTCTGTGTCCAAATTGTTGTTCTGCTAACTTACACCCAAAGTGATGTTGCCCTCCTGTCTCTGGGCTCTAGCCAAACAGGCTGAGGTACCCTCAGTTAAAATCATATCTTAAAATGTGTGAAGTTGAGTGCATGCACCGGAGACGGAGTGTCCAATGTAATCACCACACGCTGTGGCGTTCATGGCTGCTCTACCACGCCTAATAGAGTCACTGACTCTGAAATACTTGGCACTGATTCTAGCCTCCATGGGACAAAGTCGTTTGATAGCCGGGGGGGGGGGGTCCCTTCTCTGTGACTTAGCACCTGTACTTCGTCTCCATTGATAACTGTCCCATGTCCCCCTGAAGTCGAAAGCAATAGCTGATTCACTGTCCACAAAGGACTGCGCATTCAGCCCTCACTATCTGCAACTGTTCCCATTTGATGTGGTACAAGTGCAACGCCTTCTACATGCCCATGCATATGCATGTCCAGTGTGACTGTCGGTCGCTCGCGAAGAATCCTCCCTATCTCACCTTTTTCAAGAGCCCATGTATAGCCCCGTGTCCCTGCGGCCCCAGACCCCGCATATACTGGGTATTCCAGCACAAACGTTCTGCCCACTCGTGGCAATCTGCCTCGCTACAGCAGCAGTGACTTTCTTGTTGGTACAGGCCACCCCACATTCTCAGCTGCAGGCTGCTCCCACAGCCCATTCTATCCCTGCAATGCGCCCCGTGGCTGCAGCTGCAGGAGGGCTTTTTCCTAGTGCCCTAGGCCTACGCCAGTCTTCAGCCTTAATGCGCTTCCATAACCTGCCACTCATGGCAGTGCGTGAGCCCATCGAGACTTCGCATATCGAGAATGCACTGCCATCCCGCATCAATCAACATTGGCCAGCAGCAGGCTACTGGGGTCTCGGGCTCGTGGTGGTCGCTGTTGGGGCCATATTCACTTTGATACGCCGGATACAGCAGCCACCAGCACTCGCCCTCATAGCGGCGTCAGGTGACACGAGTACTATCAAGCGCAGGTGTGTGTGTCAGGGTCGTGCGATGGTGAGGGTGATCTGCAATTGCATTCCTGGCTGCAAACATTTGATAGGGTCAACCAGCAATTTCCCATAGACTTAGATTCCACAAGGCAAAGAGCGTAAGTGCCATTGGGACATGGTACCTGCAGGTGACTCTTTAAGGCACCATGTTCTGCTTTGGTTAACAACAGCTCTATTGGGCAACGTAAGGCCAACAGCGGTTGGAGGGCAGCCGTCGGCGGTTACACGGTAACAGATTGTACTTTGAATGTTGTTTTGGCACACTGCAAAACTGGGAGAACCGCACGAAATCCAGCCAGGAAGGGATGTCTTGTTGCAAAAAAGGCCCTGTGCCCAATTGCAGCTTCATTTCTGATGCATATTGACTGTGCTTTATGGATCGTGTGGGCGCTGACCCGGATCTTGACCAAGTTCCCCTCACAATGTCAAATGCAGTGCGGATGATGATGAAGTCTGGAGGCTGAGGTAAGAATAAAGGCAGGAAAAGGGGGGTGAGGGACTTTGGCTGCTGTGGGCCAAGCTGAGTTGCAGCCGTGACCAAGGAAAAGAAGGATGAAGGAACGGGCTAAAAATATGGTTGCTCCTTGGCTTTCTTCGGCGCATAACCTTTGACGCATGATGCATTCCACTCGGGTAACCCTGACCATTGCATCAACCAGGTTCACCGAGCCTTCTGACAAACTCCTGGCCGCATGCAAAGAGGAGGACATTGACACCATCAAAGCCGAGGTGGCAGCGCTGAAGAAGAAGACGGCAGTGCTTGACCCTGTGGACCTTCGCAACGTGTGGCAGGTGGCGTACGTAGATTCGCTGGCCACACTGGAGGCGCTAGGAACTGGCAAGCCACAGGTTGCAGGCAGGCGGGTAGAGGACGCGTTCCTTGTGATCAGGAAGCGGGGTTTGGAGCTGCGCCAAGTGGTGCGTCGTACCGGGCCGTATCCGAATGAGATGCAGACCTTGACCGGAGTTTGGAAGGTCACAGGAGTGCGGAAGATGCGAATCAGTTGGCTGGCTTTTGAGCAAACGGGGTCCAATCAGGCGCTGGAGGGCGAGAAGGTGTTTAATGCCACAGTGGCATATGTGGACACGCAGGTGATGGTGTTGGAGATCGAGGGAGGGACAATTGTGCTGGAGGAGATTGAAGATATGGATGCAAAATTGCGTGACTGGCGCATCCTGGACGACCCAAAAAACGTGCTGGACGAAGGATTCAACCCTTTCCAGGCCATTGGGAATTTGTTTAAAGCCAAGTAAGCGCTACGACTGATGGGTCTACTTCGCTGTAAGTTGAAGTGGGCTGCCAACCTCGATTCTTTGTAAACTCTTTTGGCACAATTACTTCAAGGTAAGCAGATTAATGTTGGAAAGTTTCGGAGACCCATTTTTTTTTTGGAAATCTTTCTGTTATTTTGCCCAATACATGGCATGGTTTATAGAGCTTTTTCGGGAACTCATGGGGGCGCATTGATATTGCTGTGGGCCAAATGTGCATGACTGAGTATCAGGATCTCGTCACAGGATAAGCTGAATGCGCGGCACTGTGTGTCTGAACCGCAAGTAATGCACTCCATGGGTCTAGTGCCCATGACACCAACGTGACGTGTGCTTTGGCATGTGAGGCAATGAGTGCTGTTGTATTTTGGACAGCGAGTTCTCCCAGGTATCACAATTTGATGTCAAAAATTCATGTTATTTCATGCAAGCCAAGGACCCACATTGAGTGCACAGGAAGTGGTCCAATGTCCAATGTCCAACCAGCAGCACGAGACGGACGTGTTCAGGAATTTCCAGCCACCAAGACACACATACTTTCTCCATAGTACTCTCAGTGCTTCACCCCTATGGGGATCAATTTTGAGAGAAATCAATACCAACAAACACAATGGCCGCCCACAAGTGAGTGTGCTCCGAGCAGAACAATGAGGCATACACTGCTTAATCTACAACCGCTGCGTATCATTGCTGAAGCGCTGCACCTCTCCACACTCACCTATGATCACTAATAACGCCATTTGCAATCTTAGACTCCCTTGGTTGGCATTGAAACACCAAAATAGAAAAAAGCTTTGGCTTTGAATTGAACCGCAACGTCAGTCACCGATTCACTCCTGCTGCTGCAATCAGCACAATTGACAAAATGCAGGAATGGATGATGAATTTGCCGAGCTGACCTGTGTTCAAGTCCGAGTTTGTGAACCACCTTCGTAGGAGTGGCTTGTGATACAGGGCACTGCGTCGTCTGAATTGCAGTGTGCAGCACTGGCAAAGATGCTACCCACACGACTTTGCTGAACCCAGCAGCCTGAAAATCCACGCATCATCACCACTCTGCGATAGTGTGCACGCATTACAAAACCCTTTCTAATACCGGTGCCAGCAGGGTCCCATTCTCAGGCTTTCCCTGGCACCCTGGCGCATGAAATCACAAGGGCAAGCGGGAATGCATTTTTCTAAGACGAGTCGATGATTGAAGAATTTCTATTTCTAGGGCAAATGGGAATATATTAGAACTGTTTGCAGATGAGTCGGCTGTTGAAAACGTGCCATGTCTTTGGTACTCTCTTACTTGCCATTGAGACGGTAGCGGACCAGGCCCGTCATTTTGAGTCACACAGAACACAATGCTGCTGCAGTTTTTGCGCTCCTGCTAGCGCCCAATGATGCCAAGCCAGCATACACCACAGCCACCCACAAGGGTGCGAAATGGCGGATTTCAAGGCACCAAATGGTGCCCCACGACTTTCCCCCAGCCCACAAGACACACAACACACACCTCGCACATGTTGGGCTCGTGACTACAATGCACCTACCACACCGTGGCCATAATTACACCTCATCCCCCGCCACCACATCCACCCCACAGGTCATGCGAGCCCAGCCACACACGCTTGGCTAGCCCCATGGTTTCGCTAGGAAACCATATGCCCCACGGTAGCCTAGGAACCCACATACACGCCCCAATGTCTATTCACCACAACATATACCTGGCCCAAGGTGCACCCCGAAGGCACAGCCACCTGCTACACCCTACACGAGCCAGGCTGGTGAAATTTACCCCCCCCCTCCCCCCAGTAGTGACAATTTACCCCCCAAGTTGACACAATTACCCCCACGGGCTAATTTGCTACTACTGGGGGGCGTAATTTCTCCCGTTTTTGGTGTTGAGGGGTAATTTGTAACATAGTAGTGGGGTAATTTGCAGGTGTGTAGGGGGGTAAAATGTGCTATCAAAGGGGGTAAATGAACATCTTTTGGGGGTAAATTGTGCTTACTTGGGGGTTGCGATGACATGGTGGGGGGATTGTTCCCAGCCACTTGCTGCATCTATTTGCCTCTATTTTTTCAGAGGTTGTGCAATGTTTTGCGATGTGCGTCAAGGCCCAAACTGTGCTTTGTACGTCTCACTGCTGCTAGCCGCAAAGCAAGCAATAGTGGCATCCAAGAGCACCAATATTTCTCTTTTTTGTCAAATGTACCAATATAGTTTGTGCTGCCGAAGTGCTTCAGGTGTTCAAGACCCGTACTGATGCTATTTATGCCGCTTCTCGGGATAGCGACCATCGCTACCGACACCAAGGGGAGAAAAAAAAGGGGCGCAGCAACTACCGCTTGAAGTGTTTGGGCAAGACCAGTGATGGCAATAATTGCGAGGCCCGTTGTGTGGTGACAGGCAGCAACAAGGGATACCGCTAGCAGCAACTCAAGCCCCATACTTGTACTGTGGCAGGTGTTGCGCAATATGCTGCCACCACTCCCGTAGCGTCGGATCTCTTGTTGGCAGTGAATTGTTTCCCCCCTCTTTTTCCTGCGTTCATTTTTCTTTTCTCCCACATACATGTACACATTTATGGCGTGTAGGACCAGCCTGGAAGTACAACATTTTGGGACCCCCTTTGAAGCGCGTGATAGTTGAGTTGGCAGCCCAGCTATGTCCGACCAGCAGTGCGCAACGTTACTCATATCGCAAAGTGGTGCATGAGGTGAGAGATCGAAATGAGTTTGCATACAACAATTTGACACCAAGAATGGTGAAAACGGCGGTACGTTGCATGGCCGCAATTTCTCCAAGCGCTTTGACGGTGCAAACCCTACAGGAGCTCATATCAAAGCACACTTCTGTGCCATCCCACCCCCACGCCGCATGTGTTGTGTCCAACGCACATGATGTCGGCCCCAATAGAAAATATGGTAGCATTATCATTACTCCCGCGGCCATGCTGCATATCCTGGAGCAAATGCTGGCAATGGTGCGAGCGGCAGCGTTACAAACCGACAGTGACTAGGCAGTCACGAACGAAGGGTGCAACAATGTACACCGATTGCTCATGCTCACCGCTTTCCACCAATCTCCGTTAGTTTATGCACACATGAAGGTCGACAGGCTTTCGTTGCAGCAGCTAGCAGCTATTGAAGAGCAGCACTCAATTGAGGTAGTGTTTCGGATGTTTCACAACATGATGGGACATTTGCAGTCAAGGACCGTTTTCAGGCTGCGGATGTGGGGGTGGGGCAACATACTGTTTGTTTAATGCATTTCATTGGTTTATGGAAGAAAAGGTGTGCAGCTTCGCTGAAGGGGGAGAAATTGAAGGGTGAGGATGTAGCGGAGGTGCAGCATGCTTTCTTTTTGATGCATTAGAGTCCATCACAACCATGGTGGTCTGCAATTTGGCAAGCTTTTGAGGAAGCGTTCCGCCCACATAGTCCCGGGCATGTAGAATTGATCGCCTCGTGGTTATAGTGCCATGTTGAATCGAAGGGGGTTTTTCATGTTGGAGCTAATTCTGTTGTGTTTCCTTACTGTAACGAATGTATTGAGTTTTGAGAAGCCGACTTTGACAAGATTTTGAAATGGGTCGATCCTGCATCCGGCCACGCACACACTGCGCGGCCGGATCCATTTTAGCTCTTTGACATTTTCTTTGACAAAGGCATCTTTTGAGACTACCGGTTGACCAACTCGTATTTCACATTGCTTTGTGAATCTAAGGTTGCGGTGGTGGCGGCCGATGAAAAAAAAGTCGAACTTTGAGACTTGTATTTGACAGCAATTGAGTTGTTGTCAAAAAACCCGGCCATTACGGGTTGTAAGCCCTATGCATATCGCTCTGACCCATCCAAGGTAGTGCCAATTCATGTGGTTGGCCAATGGGACATAGTCTATGCGCGTGACATTTGGAACTCTGTGGTAGCGAATTTTGCTTCTTTCCATTGTGCCGTGCGTCAACGGTTTCGCGATATGATTTCTTGCCTTTACAAAAAGTTTTTCGAGTTGGGCCGTTGCGTCCATACCACTGCTTTGTGAATGAAGAAAGGACTGCTCTTACGAGAATCCGGGGCAGGCCAACGTCTCATACTTGATATGAAGACTGCTATGAAGGGAGCGACAAATTCAACAAAACCCAAACGGAAACCCTCCATAACACCGCATGCAGGGCTTTCTTTTCCCAAAAGCAACCCTCTCCCAAAAACATGAGCCAAAGCGTTTCGCCTCACCGCATGCAAATCCCATCCTCCTTCCGAAAGTGACCCTTCCTCCAAAACGAAAGCCAAACGCCTCTCCTGCCAACACAACACCCAACTCCATCCACTATTCCTCTTTGTCTGTGACCATGCTGCATCATTTCGTGTATAGACTAGGTGTAGAGAAGGTGAAAGAAGATGATATTAAGGACGTCTTTCCGATGGTGATGTCGGAAGTCATCTTCTTAGGCATCGTTTGTTCAACATATTTCTGCAGCCCAATGCGGACGATGGGAAGCAGAGGCAACCCTGTCGGCGCATTCGATTGCTAAATAAAGCCAATGCAAACATTAAGGCGAAACAAATTCATGGCAGCCACCACCTTTGATTTTACCGGGCACAAAGTGGCCAAAACCCGGATTCTATCCAAATGGTTGACAAAATTGACACATCTTTGTTGTGTATTAAGCTTGTTTTGAAAATTATGTGGTTTTTGCCTATCATTCATAATAAGAGTTGAAGCATGGCTCATTTTGAGTGCCAAAATGTCATGCACATCCAATATTTTGGGCAAAACAAAAACTCAATTTGTGTGGAGAAATGAATTACTTACTCGTCCAACACAATACAAAATGGAAACCATTGCAATGTATGTAGACAACATAGATTGACCCTGATCTACACACGATTCACATTGTCCTTGTGCTTTTTGTCTTGCACCATGCAGTTATAATGTGATATGCTCGTCAATACCCCAACTTTTCATAACAAACATTTCACTAAAAAAATCATACAGCTGCACGATGCACATTCGAGCTTCAAATTATTGCTGTGTGCTGTACCTTCAGTTCAGGGTTCAAGAACAGCTGTAATCAGTTTACTGACATATGCAGAGCAGACAACTGGCTGCACCGTACCACCTACACAGCTGCAGAGCTGCACAGCTGCACGATGCACATTCGAACTTCAAATCATTGCTGTGTGGTGTACCTTCAGTTGAGGGTTCAAAAAAAGCAGCAATCAGTTTACTGACATATGCACAGCAGACAACTGGCTGCACCGTACCGCCTAACTACCATCAACGAATCGTAATATGCAAAATGAGTCTTGCACATGCAAAACCACTGCATGTCAGCATAACAGCAACAACTAATGGATGCAGGAAATGCCTGTGCTGCCATCAATTCTTGCCAAGCACGCAGTGGGTTGTTGCACTTCAGCGGGTTGCTGATAAATATTAACTGGTGAAGCAACAGAAAAATTGTCATCGCTGTGTGTTGTACCTTCAGCAGATGGTTCAAAAACAGCTGTAATCAATTAACTTACAAATTCAGAAGAGGCCACTGGCTGAACTGTAACTCTGACTACCATCAACGAATCGTAATATGCAAAATGAGTCTTGCAGCTGCAAAGTCGCTGCATTTCAGCAACAGCTAATGGATGGAGGAACACAAAAAAACATGCAGTGCGCTCCATGCCTCTGGTGTCAGCAAACTTGGCACAATGTGCAGTGGGTTGTTGTGCAGCAGTGGTTTGCTGAGAAATAATCACTGATCAAGAAACAGAGAAGTAGCTCAAGTTAAGCAATCAAACATTGTGACTGTCCCTGCTGGCCTTGCAGAAGCTGCTGCTGCTGCTGCCCCTGCAGAAGTTGCTGAAATCCACCAAAACCAGCAGCCCCAGGTCACGAAAATCAGAGTGAAGCCCAACCAGGATGCCCAAAACGACCTCGGAGGTCACGAAACCCAGAGTGAAATCCAAAAAGCAGGCCCAAAAGGACCTTCAGTGAAGCCTGTTGCGCAGCGCCAGAGTGCAGCAGCCCATTGCAGAGCACCACGGTGCAGAAGTGGAGGGCAACGCGAAGCAGGTGAAGAATGCCCGTAGGTGGAAGGTCATCGAAATCAGGCCCATGCCCAAAGTCAACTCGAAGTATACTGTCAAGTCGAAGTATACTGTGAAGAGTATACACGGAAGTGGAAAACCAGGAGTGACACAAAACAGGCAGCAGCAACATGCCGTTCACTGGCAGTACACATCCAGTTCCTTACAGCAGTTCTCAACCATTCAAGACAGCTTGAACCACCACTGCACCACAAACCGAGTTCTCAGTTACCCACTCACCTCAATTCTCAACTTAATTTCAAAAACCTGGGCCAACCTTTGTGACGCGAAGTTCTTTAGCGCCTGGTACGGTGCGACCAGTTCAAAACGAGTTCTCAGTTAACCACACACCTCAGTTCTCATCGTCATTTCAAAAGCCTGTGGCAACTTTTGTGAAGCGAAGTTCTTTGGAGCCTCGTACGCTGCAACCAGTTCAAGCCGAGTTCTGAGTTACCTGCACACCTCAGTTCTCAAAGTCAGTTCAAAAACCTGTGCCAACCTTTGTGAAGCAAAGTTCTTTTGAGCATCGCAGGGTAGGACCAGTTCAAACTGACTTCTCAGTTAACCACACACCTCAGTTCTCATTGTCACTTCAAACACCTGCCAACCTTTGTGAAGCCTAGTTCTTTTGAGCATTGTGCGGTGCAAAGGGCCCGTGCCTGCAAGTTTGAGACTATTTGCCAAAGATCAGCCACAAAGCCTGACCGTTGGAATGGGTACTTCTGCACCACAGGAGATCCCTTATCAGGGAGAGTCAAGGGTTGCAGAACAGGCTTTGCAACAAATCAGGCAGATAGTAAACTCACAGAGCCAAGACCGGGCAAAGAAGGCACAACACAAGCAAGTGCACAGCATGTCAACTGTCAACTGTTCCGAAACCTTTACCAGCAACACAAATCAAGTCCCAGGGACCTCAGTTCTCAACAGTTCTCACCAGTTCAACGTTGTGTTTGCAAGCAAGGCAAAACAAAGGCATTTGCAAAGCATTAGTCAGAAATGTTGTGTCAAAATTTAGCAGTCAATAGCCGGAAATATCCGGAGCGATCTGCACTACAGCTGAGCAGCACAAAAACAGCAGAACAACAATATTAAAACGACTTTTGGCAGGCATCTTTAGATTCAACCACCGCATTGTAATGTTCTGACACATCCACACTTTTGTGCCAAGGAATCAAATGTATTCAAGCAATGGATTTTGCAAAAATTCATGTTTGAACGACAAATTTTTGGCACCGCGGCCGTTTCAGATCCAGTAAGCCATTTCAGATCCAGTGTGGTAGCCCAAATGCGGTTTTGGCCGCAGAATGCCCCAAAAAATCATAGGTGCAAGGTCAATGGCGTCTGGCAAGATTCACAAGGCATACATGTATGGAAAAATAGACTGGTTCCCAATGGTTTTAGTCCTCAAAAAAATGAATACTTTACTCAATGGTTTTGTTGTAGAGAACCTCAGTGCTTTTTCGAAACAACGAATTGAATTCACAATAGCCAGACAAAGATAGGCACCAAAACACCAAGATCAAGTTAACGATGTGAACTCTTTCAAAATCAAAGCATAGGTAGCAAAGTCGTAGGCGTCCCCCATGCCCCAAGGGAGGGGTGAGGACACTGATAATCAGCGCCCTACGCCATATCCGGTCTCCTCTTGATCTAAAACATGGACCAAGGGGATCAAAGATAGAAAAACGTCGTCGGTCGACCTAAATAAGTATACCACAATGCAATATATATGTGGAGATCGAGTGAAGGGGGTATATGGCCGATCAACGCCGAAAAATCCCCGGATGAACGCCCTCACTTGTCTCCCCATTCACAGAAACAATCAAAATGCCAAGGGGGGATCCATTACGGTGCTACAGCAGCAACCAAATGGACCAATACGTCCTTGACATCCAAAGAAATACCCTTTTTCTTTAGGTAGTCCATCCAGACCGTGGTGTACCTCGGCACGAAACTGCTCGGAGGTTCCCACGAGTCCCTGGACGCGGCGAATCCCTTCCATCGGACTTTATAAAGCCTTCCCCCAGGCGTCCCCGGGTCCGGCTTGTCCGCCAGGATCTTCTCCGCGGTGAAATCGTCGTCCTCACCCTCGTCGTCCGAGTCCACATCGCCGGCCGTGAACTCGAAGGTGACGGGACGTCCGCTGGGGTCTGGTGCTCGGGGACGAAGCTGGGTATGGTCGCGGTCCAGGATCTTGTTATCCCCCACACGAACCGCATACACATCCTGTCCGATCTTCCGCACGATTACCCCCGGCACATACCAAGATGCCTGCCGATGCCTGGACAGGACATCCTTGTGGTGCCGCTCCACCCACACAGTGTCTTGGAGAGCATACTTTTGGACTTTTCCTTGCTTGAAGTACTTGGCCCTCTTGTCATGCTCGTCCTGAAGTGCCTTGCACACTTTGGCCGCCGTGTCGTCCGCCTCAGACATCATAGCGTTCGCATCCCGGGCCACTTTGCCATGGTTAATCCACGGGAGAGTGCGTGACACTCGATCCCGTAGGAACAGGATGCAATGGGGTGACAGTCCAGTGGGTCCCGGAAGGTCGTGATACGCCTGGAGCACTCTCCACAGCGAGTTATACCAGTTCCGGCCCGGTTCGTCAATGTGCAGCTGGCGGAACTTCTCGAACATCTGTCGCCCGGCCACTTCAGCACGGCCATTCGACCGGCTGTGGTAAGCCACGGTCTTGGCGTGCCGAATCCCCATGTGCTTACACATCGTCTTGAACCACGTCCCCACGAATTGACTGCCCCTATCGCTGCAGATGACAGCTGGGATATCGAAAATCGTCAGCCAATGCCTGATCATGGCATTAGCGACGGTCTTGGCCTGCAGCCCCACTCCATGCTTGTCCTTCTTGTCCTTCTTCTTAGACTTCTTGCCCGGGACTGCCACGATATACCCGCTGTGCCTGTCCACCGCCAGGATGACACAGTCGTAGGTCTCTCCGTCCACGGTGACCTCAGGCATGGCGAATACATCCATGGCCACGGACCGCATAGGGGCCTCTGGTATAGCCGTATACACCGGGTTGCCCGCTGTGGAGTGGTTAGGGCTCTTCGTGGCCCGACACACGGCACAGTCGCTGCAGTACCTGTCCAGGATGGCGTAGTACCCCGGAGGGAACTTGAAACGCCACTCCAGGTCCTGCTGCATCTTGTCTCGGCCCGGATGCATGAGCTGGGCGTTGTGCCAATGGTCAATGAGCTGCTCCACTCGGTTCTCGGGCACCAGCAGCTTGTCCTTGAGGAACAACTTGTCACCATCCTCGGTCAAGCCCTCAGGCCATTCGTCGTCCGACGGGGCGCTCACGGCATTCCAGTACTTGCCCCAGTGCTCGGATGCCGCGTAGTCATCCGACCAGTCCTCTGTGAGCACCGACCTGACTAGCTCTACAGGGGCCACCATCCATTGCTCGAGGGTTTCCTCTCAAATAGCTTGGACGCGGGCACCCCGGAACTTGGCCAGGTCCGTACGGTTTGCCATCACCACAAAGCACTTGACCCCTTCTTGCTCCATGACCTTCTCCATCTCGATGATGCGCTTGGCCTCCTCGGTCTCCTCGGCGTCGCCATGGCTGGATATGTCCATCCACGCCTTGCCCGCGGGGTAGGCCCAGCGACTGAGGCAATCTGCCACAGTGTTGTCCTTCCCCGGGATATACACGACGCTGAGGTCGAACTTGGCGAACGTCTCGTGCCATCGGGCCCTCCTAGCCGCTGGTCCTGAGGGGGTGTCGACATGCTCCTTGTGCCAGCTCTGTAGGGACTGGTGGTCCGTGCAAACCACCACCGGCTGCAGTCCGATGTGGCCAGACCACTTCCTGAGCGCACATACAATGGCGTATGTCTCCTTCTCCCTCGCGGTCCATGTTCGGCGCTGGCCCTCGGCCAGGATCCTGCTCCAAAACGCCACGGGAACATGAGTCCCGTCATCCCGGACTTGCTCGAGGACTGCCCCCACGGCATAGTCCGAGGCGTCTGTCCGTAGCACGAATCCCTTGTCCGGGTCCACCAGGAATAACCCCAACTGCCCCAGGAGTCGCTCCTTCAGGCGGTTGAACGCATCCTCAGCCTCAGGGGTCCAGGCAAGCCTCTTCTTGCTCCCCTTCCGGCCATCGAACTTGCCCACTTGCAGCATCTTGTGCAGCGGCCCCGACAGTTCTGCATACATCCGGACATAGCCCGAATAGTAGTTGCAGAACCCCATGAAGGACCGGAGTTCGCTGATGGTCTGGGGCTTCTCCCAGTGGTGCAGGGACGCCAGCTTCCCAGGCATTGGACGGCGTTGCCCGTGACCAACCACGTGACCCGCGAACTCCACTTCCTTCACGAATAGTGAGGCTTTGGTGGGCTTGCACACCATGTTGTGTTTGTCCAACTCGCTGAGCACTCGGCGCAGATCCTTCTCATGCGCGTCGATGAGCTCGTCCTCAGTCATGTTCTCCGTGCCGGACCCGATGATGATGTCATCCACGAAGGGATCGGCACAGTCCCGGACAGGACCGAGTAGGTCCTCCATCATGCGCTGGAAAACGACGTTGCCATTCTTGGCACCCATAGGCACCACTTTCCACTGCATGGGCCCCAGCGGCGTCGACATCGCTGTGCAGGGCCTGGAGTCCGGGTGTAGCGGCATCTGGTGGTAACCGTGTTTCAGGTCCAACACCGTGAAAATCCGCTTCTTCTGTTGCTTTTGGAGGATGGAGTCGATCAGGGGAAGCGAGTACGAGCCGTGCTCGGTCTGCTCGTTCAAACCCCTGTAATCCACCACCAACCTCCACTCGCCCTTCTCCTTCTTGGGTACGATGAAGGCTGGGCTGGCCCATTCACTGTCGGAGGGTTCGATCCATCCCCGCTCAATGAACTCGGCCAGCAGCTGTTTCATGGCCTCGGCCCGATCGCCCTGAAGTTGGTACTCCCGATGACGATAGATCTTCGGGTTCGGCTTCAGCTTGATCTTCGCTGTACCAAACCTTCCGCGATCTGGAGGGTTCTTGTTGGCGACGCCACTGAATAGCCGCGGATAGGCCTTGATCAGCCTCTCCTTCAGCTCGGCGACCTTCGGGTTCTCCTGGGCCTCCTCAGCCGCTTGCTTCGGTATAGATACAACCGACCGCACTGCGGTGTAGGCCTCTTCTGGGTCCGATTCCGACTTCTCCTCGTCCGATATGCCGTCTTCATCGTCGTGGGGAGCTCTTCCCACCGATAATCTTCGAAAATTTGCGGCATCGGGCTGGTGACTGTCGCTATCGGCACCCATTCTTGGAAAATCCCATGTTGGTGGGTCCGACCCAACCGGACCATCGTATTGGTCCGCGATGTGGTCCATGACCCTCGCCACGAACTCGTCCTTCTCGTACTTGCCGGTGACCAACATCTTGTCATCCCACCAATGCGGAGATGTGACCATGGCCCGCCTCTTCTTGGCTGCCACACGGTCGTGCATCCCCATCCGCATGTAGTTGACGACGTCGTCGATCTCGGCGTGGGACAGGACGTCAATGCCATCAATTGGCTGATCCGTCCCCTCCTTGGGCTCAAACATGACCTTCATGGGCACCGCCTCCACCCTACGGATGAATGCTTCATCACCCGTGGGCTGGGCTTGCGCCCCATCCACCAGGAAAGCCTTGGTACCCCACGCTTGACCCGGGGAGGGCATTGATACACCCTTGGCGTCGATGAACAACTCCTCCTCTGGCCCGAATGACATCTCGTTCAGGGTGATGGAGTCCAGCGTCGACTTGAGACCCTCCAGCGGACATGGGGTGGAACCTATGCCGGTTATGACCAGGATCCCCTTCGCCCTATCCGCGATGATCTTCTCCACCGTACGTCTGGTGTTATCCAGGGAGCCATGCCAATACATGGGTCCCCACTCCTTCAGACCCCAAT
Source organism: Eutreptiella sp. 'Long Island Sound 2002' (assembly GCA_964036045.1). Taxonomy (NCBI): domain Eukaryota; phylum Euglenozoa; class Euglenophyceae; order Eutreptiales; family Eutreptiaceae; genus Eutreptiella; species Eutreptiella sp. 'Long Island Sound 2002'. The sequence continues at coordinate 58,023,698 of OZ038380.1, forward strand.
GCCTGTGCCAGGCTGAGTCTCCTCGATGCCAATGCCTCCTACACTTCCGCAGAAGTGGGGCATCCCGGGAAGCGAAGACGTCCGTCTCGGGCACTTCAGCTCCCAGCGTCTGAATCATCCTGGTGTACACTTGCGGCGCCATTCCATACTCCGTGAGCTGAACTCCACGGTCTCCTCTGGACTTGACACCCACAGCTTGCACCGCTCGGACGATCCGATCCTCTTCCTCAGCGTTCCATTGGGATGACCCGCACGCATAATCCGTGGACAGCCATGTGAGGCATTCATCGTCCTCCCGGACCAGCGTTGCGCGATGGGGAAGGGCTCCAATGGCGTTGGCCACCATGAAGTCGTACCCCATGATCATATCCCAATCAGCAATGTCGGCCACATAGAAGTTCCCGGATAGAGTGCTTCTCTTCGCCTGATCAGGGCGGTTCAAGCGCTCATGCTCCCAGAATTCCATACTGATAGTGGCCTCATGGGTGCCACCACCCATGATCTCTCCGTTGGCGACCTTCAGGCGGACCGGTCTCCGGCTGGGCTGCAGGAATTCCTCCTTGAACAACCCTCTCCGGACCAGGCTCACCTGGGCACCCGTATCCACCAACACATCCACCACCTTCTCCTCTCGTCCGCACCGTACTCGCACTTTCAAGTGCAACTGCCGCTCGTCGCCATGAGGTGTATGGACGACTCTCACGGCATGCAACTCTAGCACGTCCGGGTGCATCAGGACTTCAAGGGTATGGTCACGGATGGTGTAGATCTTGGGTTGGTCCTGCCCGTCCACGGGGCTCTCCGTGGTCGCTCCTTCCTTCTTGCCATGTCCCGTACCCACATGTACTTCCCTTGGCAGGGCGCTCCAGGGGTTGGGAGTGGCGAAACTCAGTGGTTTTGGCTCTTCCGGAGCCTTCTTCGGCACCCGATGTGCCTTCGCCTTCTCAGGGATTCCACTGATTTTCGGAGGAGAGACCTCCGAGGTCCCACTCCCGTGGGGGCTCCTCTAGACTTGGCTTCCCGCAGCCCCTTCCGGCTGCGATCCGCCAGGACTTTGTCCTCCACTTTGCTGGGCTTTGAGTTCCGCCAACGTCCTCAACATGTCCTCAGCAACTTCCTCGATCGACCTCACTCGTCGGTCTTGGCCAGGTCCACCACCATAGCCTCTTCCTCCGCCTTTTCATTGGCCTTTGCCTTGGCCTTTTCCCCCGTCTCCGCCCTTCGCCTTCCAGTCGGAAATCCGCTGCTCCTTGGGCTTCTTCTCGGGGTGAGCGGCGAAGTAGGCCTTCTTGTCCGCCTCATACACCTTGCACTGACGGTGGTCGTGTGCATGGTTGTGTCCCTTGCCATAACAGACCCAGCACCCATCGTGCTGAGACCTGTACTCTCGGAACGAGAGCGGTGGGTTCCCGATCCTCCTTGGTCCTTCTCTGTTCTTCCTGGGTCCCACCTGGCTCCATCTGGACCGATCCTGCCCATGGTTCTTCACGTTGTGCGCTACAAACGCGAAGAAATGGGCCTCCTCGTGATCCTCCCGGGACCAGTGGTCTTGGCCACTTCCACTTCCATCCTCCGCGGAGTTGGCCGTGTCCTCCTGGATCTCCCGATGATGGCGGTCGTCTCGGTGTCCTCGTTGTCCATGACCATGCCGATCCTGCACGTGGGCCTCGTTCTTCGCATTGAGCTTCAACTCCACCGTGATGTACTTCACGATCTCGTCCAGGCTCATGCGAGCGAAGATGACTTGCATCTTCAGCGGCTCCCCGCGCCTCCACTCCACGTTGTTGAGGCGCAGCAACCTTTGCCCCATGGAGTCCCCGAATACCTCCACGTACACGGCGTTCTTCAGGCCCAACATCCGGTCGGGTTCGCCCAGGTTCCTCCTGAAGAACTCCATGATACCCGCATGGGTATCCTCCGCCGCCATGATCCTCACCGCCACCCGTCCCTTGGCGCGCTTCTTCTCCTTGTCCTCCACTCTCCTCTTCCAGCTGCCGGGGAGGACGTCCTTCAGCAAGTGGCGGATCTCACTGGCCTCGTTCCAGTCTTCCACCAACTTGAGGCATCTGCGGTACTTCCGCAGATACCGGTTCCACTCCCGGACCCGCAACTCACCGCGGTCCAGCGGCAGTGGAATGGACCACAGGTCCTCCAGCTTCTGGTTGGGAGCGTCCACCCGCTCCTCATCCTCCAGCCACTGGAGGCAAGCCTGCTCCGTGCGGATCAATCCTTCCCGGATCTGATCCCGCAGCTCCTCCTTGAGGTCCTGCGCCAGCCGGTGTGGGAATGTCCGGCATACCCACTTGTCCCGCGGCGCTCCCCGCATCTCGCCGACGACCTCCTCGGCGAAGTCCTCCCAGTCCAGGATGAAGTCATCCAGGTTGGACGGGTTCCCGTCATAATAGGGGATTTTGATTCCCCTGAGGTCGTCGATCCTGATGGCGTCTCCGACGTCTCCAGCCACCACTCCACCGAGACGGATGCCACCTGTGGCCGGGGGGTTTGAGTACACTCCCCGTACATCCCTCTCCTCCATGGAGTGCGGTCCAGTTGGGCCTGAACCCATGGGGTTTGGAATGCGGGAAGGACTTCTTCCATCGGCCGTCCATATCCCCGTATTGGGGTCCTTCGCCCACAGATTTCCGCTTGGATGCCCTCGACCATGTCCGTCGGCCCTTCCCATGGTTTGCCCTCGCGTGGTCTGGTTCTGGATCTCCTCTTCCGCATAAACTGCATAGGTAGTCGTGGATGGCGGTAGATCCTGGGCGGCGTGGGACATCTGCACTGTCAGGCTCCTCGGGTCTGTGGCTACGTGCCCTTCCCGCCTGGACCCGGCCAGTGCCGTGTGTTCCCCGAGCATTGTGGACTCGCTGAATAGGGGAACAAACGGCAGCGCACCCGGGTCTACACGCGGAGACGCGTAGGGTGCCTCTGCAGGGCCGCCCATGGGTTTCTCCATGGCGCTCCTGAGGGTCTTAACCCGCTCAACCAGCTCTACCGCGGCCGGCTTTGCCGGGAACTCCGGACCCGAGGCGAGGGGCTGTTGCTCCTCTAACCTTCTCAGGCGTCCAGACATGTCCTCCACTAAGTGGAGAAGGCTGTCTACCACTTGCTGCTGCTTCTGCAGGGCCAGCTCCAGATTCTCCCGGTACCGGGCCTGATCCGCTCGCAGCTCCTCCATGTGGTTCTCCGCGGCCGACTGGTCGTCCAGGATCCCCGCGACGTCCTCCTCTAGAGCGTCCTTGGCGTTGTCCAGGCGGTCAAGATGATTCACGATGGCGTCCATCCCCATCTTCGGGTACTTGCCCATGAGGAAGGACACGTGCTCGCAGTGGCACGCAGCGTGCTTTCCGCCGGATTCCGCACATCCCGCGGTTCTCGGCACCTCAGACTCGTCGCCCATGGGCGTATCGCCGATGGCGTCCGTCTCTGGTCCCGTGTGCCGGGGCACAGGTGCCGTCCGGGCCCTGACTGGCCTCTCCAAGCCCTCGGCGTCGTGGTGCAGGGCGGGCTCGGGGGCCGTATGCGCCCTGGCGATCGGCGCGGACATCTCCGGCTCCGAAGGTGGCTCGTGGGCTGTCCGATAGCCCTCGGAGTGCCCCTCGGATTCCCACAGCCTGACCGGGCTGGGGTCCGTGTCCATAGCCCCGGCGTCCCTTGCCGCGGACTTGGGTGACCCGCGCTTCCGGTAGCGCCGGGTCCGTCCTCCACTGCTGCCTGAATGGCAAGCCTCATCAGAGTCCTCCGCGACGGAGCGGAGGTTGCATGCCTTTCGGCAGCGACGCTCACACATGGAGACCAGGTCCTCCATGTCACGTCCTCCTCTTCCCGAGTGTCGTTCTTCTCTTCGGGCTTCAAAATCCGGAGTTCGCCATGCTCTTGAACGTCTCGGTCCTTCTATGGCTCTAATCTCCGGCGTGGTCTCCACCGAGTCCACAATACGCACCCGGGGCGTACTTGGGCAGGGCTCATAAGGGCCCAAGTCCCCGGGTCGGCGGTTGGTAGGGGCAGCAGGTAAGCCTCTGCTACCATAAAGAAGGTCCCTACCAGGACCGGCCCCCGCTGTGCCCCTTCCGCCTGTAATCCCCGCTGACTTGCTCCGGATCAATGCTTGCATTTATCAAAATCCAGGGTCCAAAACCAAAAATATAGAAAATAGAAAATACAATCCTCCTTCAACCCTGAATGGCAACCAGATCCCACAAATCCAACAATAACCCAATTCACAATCCAAATCAGGCTGCGGGCTTTCGTTCAGCACACCGGTATTCCCACGGTGGCGGGCATGTACAAGAATTGCACCAAGGAAGAAAGCCCTGAAATTGGCATATGAACACAAATAAAGCAAAGTTGGAGAAAGAGGTAAACATATACATTCACAACCATAAACTCCTCATTCCCTGGACTCAAGACCTTCCCTTGACTCACCAACATATTGCCCTGAACCAGGTCAAATGAGATGGCTGAATACCATATGTCAAAAGTCACTACATAAACCCCAAAAATGTGTTCACTCCCAAGCCTCTAAATCCTAGCCCAATAGGTGCGATGGCATGTCATGGCCTAGAGTGGCACTCAGGACCATGCTCTACCCTGACATAACCTTGGTTGGACTTGGAGTCGAATGGGCTTAGAGAAATGACCTATGAGTTTGAACTCATAACATGTCAAAAAACTGCCAATTCACACCATATTGGCCATATGCACAAAATATGCTCAAAATTGAAGTTACTACTTATCCGAAGGCTCAAAGCATGCATGGAATCGAAGTCTAGTATTCATGGAGGATAGAGACCAAAGGCCAATGCCCATGTACATCCCCATTTTACCCTCGAAACCCTTTCGGATATGGGCGCCACGCACTGCCCAAGTCAGCCCATGATCTTGAGACCAATTTTTATAATCCTTCGTGCGCCAAGCCAAATGGAGTACGCGATCCGGCATATGGTGGTTTTCAACTCCGAAGCATATGCCAACATATGAACAACATACCATGGTTCGACTCTCCATAGGCTTCTTGCTGTTAGCTGACCAGGTGAGTACACAAAACGCAAAAATGAGCAAAAATTGAGGTCAAAACATGAAAATATGACCAAATACAAAGTTGTCATGATAGTATATCTCTCTGCTCACCCATGATATCCGCTCATGGTTCAACACACAAATGATTGGAACCATTTGCGAACAATTCCCCCACTTGGATCCCCAATCGGGCGCATGGAGATACCTTCGCCACTAATATCTACATGCCCCATGAAAATGGGAGTGCACCCATGGATCTCTTTGTCAAATATACCATGAGCAATACATACGCGGTAGACTTGGTCTAGCGCTTTGAATTCCACAATTGGGACATGGGCAAAGCCCTTGTCACGTATGGCTCCCCATCTCTTCGGCCACACGAAGATATATAACATTGCCGTGAGCATATCAAACATATACCATGCATATAACAAATACCCTCAAAATGTGGCTCCCACCATGATATGCCATGTCCCTCCATTGACATAACTTCAAGTTAAAAATACGTAGGAACCCAAGGAAAGTTGCTATGCAACCCCAACACCCATGCGGCACACTCGAAAGTCGCATTAAAATATTCGGTTGCACGGTCCAAGAGTTATATATCACTTTATACCTTCTTGACCCTTTTCCCTTGCTACACCGGGCATGTGTGCGCACCAAAGGCGTTTGATGCTTCTCAAATTAAGTTGAGACCAAGGCAGTTCCAACCCAACCTTCCTTATTCTCATTCCTCACACTCGCGCGTAGATATGGCTCTTCAAAGTGATCCCACGATTCGATTTTGTTTCCCTTATATCTCCAAGTCAAATGGGTGGCAAGTATAAGGGAAACCTGATTCGGGCATAGGGGAAGGAGTATGACCACTCGAAGAAGTCCAAATCAAGTGCGGCGATGTCGAAGTCGAAAATCCGATTTCGACATCACGAAAAATTCCGATTAAAATTTCGAGTGCTTATTTAGAAAATTGCGGAAGCAACGAACCCTTTACAGATGAAATCTGACCCTTCAGAAACGTTTCCGCCAAAATATCTGGAAATAACAGTTAACCAATCGGTTAACGCAAAATCGCGAGCCAACTGACAGTCGCCGATACATTGACCATCAGAACGAAAGGCTGAAAAATTACGGAAACATTATGATAATAAAACCCAGTTGATTCCTGATATTCCGATATATAAATCTCCGCTGGCGGTGCCTCGGTTCTGAATATGGCCGCTCATAGCCGGAATGGCCAAACCTATCACACTATCACATCGGGTTAGTTCAGGTGGATGGGAGAGTATGATATCAGCCAATGGCGGCTTGCCGGCACATAGATACACACCCCAAGTGACCCCAAGATGGCCACGGGGGTCCGAACCGGCTTCAGTACCCATCCCATTGCACTCAGCTTGCCGCGGCAAACCTTTTGTGCACTCAGACCTCTCTCAGGCCTCTGGTGCATAAGAGCAGTGTTTTCAGCACCCTGGGTTTGGAATCGTGTACAAACCACGCTGTCTTCGGTGAACTTCGGCTCGCCATGAACGCTTCGCCCGTGGTCAGGCCGCTTTGGTGCAATGCTCTCGGCGGGGGACCGCCATGCCTTAAAAAATGCCTGCTCGCAGCGTGCACAGTGCGTGCAGTGTGCACAGTGCATATGGTGGTTTGCTAAGGCGACTCTTACCTTAGAGAGAAGCTTGACCAATTTGAAATTTCATGAGACCTCCCTGAAATCTACTTATGCCATTTTTTCTTTAAAAAAGAAATGCCAAAGCTGGCCAAAAAAGGCGGGATTTTGGAAATTTCTCCCGAGCCATTGATCAGCTTGCCGTCATTTCAATGAAGGAGCAACATATGATTGTGCTTGACAGATTGCGCTTCCTAAAACGTCTTAACTGCGCACAGAATTGGCACGAATCTCACAAAATCCGCCAAAAATGGTTGCCGTTGCCCGGAAATTCGCGACTGCGTCGGTTTCTGCGATAGTGCGGCAACTGAGTTTTGGGATCTGGCAACGTCGTAAAATCATATGTGATACATGCTGATTTGGCCTAGTTGCAAACGCTGCGAGTGCACACCGCCCCTTGCAACGTTGGGCATACAGAGGTGCCTTGCATGTAGAACCCCCTGAGGGGATACTGCCACTCCACCCAGGACTCGCCCTTGAGCACGCCCTTTTGCCTTGGGCCTGCATGCTTAGGGGATCAGCCTTTGAGGTGTCTTTTTTGAGTTGGGAATCCAGGAAAAAAACCACCGCAAAGAGTATCTAGTTCAGCGGCTGGGCGCGTTCTTCATAATACACAGTGCAGGATGAATGCACTGGGGTAGGGTCGCATAGCACGACCCGTTGACCATTTGGGTGCAATTCTGATAAGCGGCCATCTTCCCTTCTAATGGCACCAAGTGTTACTGCTGCTTGCAGATCTCCCTCCCGATACTTAGCTTAGGTACAAATGCCCCAGTCGAGCATGAGTTATGCACTGTTGCCATCAGTGAATCTGTAGTAGGCAGAAATGGCTGATGGCTTTCGTGGTAATTATTTTAACAAGTTTTTATGCATTTTAGAAAGTTCAAGTGCATGTGAAGGTTCATTGAACCTTCAATGTCAGTAGAACTGGCGCCGGGACTGTCCCCGACCGCTGCCGCCGTTATTTGGATGACATTTTTTTCTTGGCCAAAAAAGTGGTGAACGTGTCTGTGGCGCACCCGTTGGTCTGTGCTGAAGCCAACTTTAGATGATTGATATTGATTCCTTGTTGCTAATTATTATCCCAAAAAATTCCTTAGGTAATTCTGATTGTGGTGAAATTCAGCAAAGCCAGTCATAGTCAAACCAGGGTCGTAAACTAACCATGTCAGTTGTAGTTCAGAAACAGAATATGAATTGATAAAAATTGCCACAGCACCCTGCCTGTATGAGTCTGGAGGAGACCCATAAATCGACTTTTTCACTGTGAGGTGAACGTTCTCTTTACAATGGTATGTTGTTAACCCTATCTAACCTACTCATTGCCTCTAACCAGAGGATCTCTGTTCAGATGTTGAAGGCGTTGTGCTAGGTGGACCTGACCTCAGGTGAATTTGTCGGGGCTCTTACTGCCTTGACCTCAGCTTTTGTTGCCTTTTCTACCGTACCCTAACCATGGAGTAGGTAGAAATGTTAGATACTTTACTTAACTCTTAACCCTGATATTTGTATTCTAGTTGTCAACGCACCTCAGTCTGTGTCGCCATGGGGTACGAGCAACCCTTGTACAAAATTTTGTATGTCCCAATGGTACGAATGTTGTTTTGATCATACGGCTTCTCGGTGAGGGTGCGTGGTCTAGAGGTTGGTATCAATGACCGAGTGTTTGGTGGAAATGGAGACCAACTCTACCCTAGCCATACCTCTCAGAATTCTTGTACTGTACAAACCAAATCCCTAGCGCGAAAAGGAGCTGCAGCCGCAGTCGATAACGTGAGACATCAGCTAGAAGACGTGCACGAGGTATATGATGTCTAGCGCTAGTGAGGATGAAGACCAAGAACGCAATTCTCTTGCATGCAGTGATGATACTCGCCACAGCCACTGATGGGACGAAGCCGAAGGCTCCGAACGTGACAACATCGCAGCATACTTTGCGTCGCGAAGTTCCTCGGTGTAAAGGAGGGAGGATCACGGAGCAATGAATATGCATGGATGCCCACAAGAGGATGACAACGGAGACTTCTTTGGTCAGCAAGGTATCATGGCCACACACCTAGTAATTTAACGACCGACTTTTCCCAAATCCATACAATCTATCTGAATGCCTCTAAAATCTACCCAAAAGAAACTTTGTTCTACTTTTAATGGTGCTGTAATGGTGCATTGCCCGTCATTTCTCCTTTCATTGTTGCTTTCAAGACAGAAATTGTTCAAAAAAAAGGTCTGGCATATACCATACGCAAAGGATGACTATCCGGGGAAAGAAATGCAACATTTCACATTTTCACATATTTACTAGTTGGATAGTGCAAAATTAGCTCAGATTCTCATCACCAAATGATGATTTGCTCATGGTGGTCCTCAAAAAGCACGTGCGCATAGGATTTTTCCAACCAGGTGTGCAATGTGAATATGTTTCCTAGACAAAAATCAACAATTTCTTGAACCATTGTTGAAGCTAACTGGCACTTTGCTGTCATTGTTCATCAGACGTAACATCAATGGAAAAGGCACCACAAATAAGGAGTACAAGCTTCTGTATTGCGACTCCAAAGTACACGTCTTGAGAGTCCAGCGCAGTGGTGTCCGGCACCAAACAGCAGAACCCCGGCACCAAATAGCAGAGCCCGGCAAAAAAAGGTCTCTACACGGTAACCAACCCCACAAAACCTCTGGCATAAAAGCGCCACACAGCAGCACCGACGGCAGAACTACCTGCGGCACACATGCAGCATCCGGAGCGGCACATTCCCAACTACAAGCAAATCAGCAAGCAAGCAAGACGTGACCTGAGACATGGCCCCCATTTCCGCCTGCACCTCTTGGCTACCTCGTGGGCCTGCTTGGCGGAGCCGGAAGCCTGTCCTTCCATTTATGGCTCTGGACCACCTTCGATGCCTTTAATTCATTTTGATCTGCCGGTGAAGTACAATCGGAATTTCAGCCCAGGGCTGTGAATTCCCGGATAGGGCTGTGAATTCCTGGATGTCACGGATGTTGACCTTTGACCGACCAGTATACGCCCGGACCAAGTCCTCTTAATTGCCTTGTATGCACCGTGCAACTTTTGCTACCAGAAGGTTACAACCTGAAAACACTGACAAGTGATCTCGTCGCAAACCCAATCCCCGCAAACGCAAACAGATAAAGTATCAATATGGCTATACAGGCGACTCAGTCCGGATTCTTAAAGGTGATACAACGTGGAATTCAGTGTAACTTAATCGAAAAGCTACAGATCCTGCGACCAAACGAAACTAACCGCGGCACCATTCCCGGCTCGGGACTCCGTCAGCGGTAAATTACTAGGTGAATGGCCAAAGGCTCCTATGAACTTTGGTGATGTCGCAGCAGCAGGAGCTACAATGCCTGGCCCACAGCTTTAGAAGCAAAGAGGCGATGCCAACAACGCCTGCCTTTCAGAGAGTTGCGAGCTCTTAAAGCTGAATTTGATGCCTTAAACGTTCCAAGTGGCAGTAGTGTTTATTAACTCCACTATTCTCTTTTTGGGGCAATTCGTTGCAATCTTTGCCTAAATCTAAATGAATAACCACGGCTTCCATGCTCCCCAATAGGAGTGGGATTTGTTTTCAGATCAGGAAGCCTCCATGCAGTAGGCCAGAACGGATGCCCCGTACAGAATGTTCCTGGGTATGGCCAACAAAAATAAGTAAATACAGAGGTCCTGTGAAAAGACAGTGGGGTGTGCACACTGCATGCGTACGGTGTGCACAGTGCCCATGTTCACAGCGTGTGTGTGTGAAGTGTGCGCAATCCCTGCATGTGCATAGTGCAAATGTTCACAATGTGTGCGTGCAGTGTGCACTATTCGGGCGACAATGAGTGCGTGCAGTGTGTCCATTGCGTGCGTGCAGCGTGCACACCGACTCCGGACACCATCCAGCAGACTGCAGACAGTAATCACCTGTTGCCATCCATGCCTGAACCCCCCCCCCTCACCACCGCCGGCACCCAAAACAGCCCAGCCACAACTCACCAGCCTCCTTCTCCCCTTTTTCCATTTAGCCTAGTCCATACCCCCCTTCCCCTCCAATTCCAAATCCCCTTTTTTCCCACACGTCTCTCTGTCCATTCCCACCAGCCCTCTTTGGTCCTGTTCTTTGGACTGCATCAGTCCTTTCGTATATATTAATGGCAGCTTCATCCGTTTGTTTCTGCATGTGCTCTTTTTTTCTGTGTGTCTCAGTGTACCCATCCCATTGCACTCAGTCTGCTGCCGCAAACCTTTTGTGCACTCAGACCTCTCTCAGGCCTCTGGTGCATAAGAGCAGTGTTTTCAGCACCCTGGGTTTGGAATCGTGTACAAACCAGGCTGTCTTCGGTGAACTTCGGCTCGCCATGAACGGTTCGCCCGTGGTCAGCCCACTTTGGTGCAATGCTTTCGGCAGGGGATCGCCATGCCTTCAAAAAATGCCTGCGTGCAGCGTGCACAGTGCGTGCAGTGTGCACAGTGCGTGCAGCGTGCACAGTGCGTGCGTGCGGTGTTCACAGTGCATATGGTGATTTGCCAAGGCCAACTTAACCTTAAAGAGAAGCTGGACCAGTTTGAAATCTTATGAGACCTTGCTGAGATCTACTTGTGCCATTTTCGTTAAGGAAAAGTGCCAAAAGTGGCCAAAAAAGTCGGTATTCTGGAAATTTCTCCCGAACCATTAATCACACCACTGTCATTTGAATGAAGGAGCAAAATATGATTGTTCTTGACGGATTGCGCTTCCTGAAACGTCACAACTGTGCACAGAATTGGCAAAAAGCTGGCAAAATCCTCGCAAAAACTGACATAAGTCTGGCACCTCATGTGCACGTTTTGACATGCAATGGAGTAGGTTAGGAATCGGGGGATGTAGGTTGGGCCAGACACAGTATATGGCTTTGCCAGCATGGCCAAGCAACTGAATTCAGAATCAGTTAAGACGTAGGCCCACAACAAGTAGGTGCAACAATTAAGTATAGGGGTCCTGAGTTTAGAGACCACTAGGCTTAACCAACAAGGCCCAAAGCATGAAGTGCCTATTGTATTCCGGTATTACCTCCATGAAGGAAGATACCTCCGCTCAATTGAGTGGAAGGGGTGGACTTCATGGGGGGTTAGGGCTATAGCCCTAGTTACTTTGAAGAATGTACTAAAAACCTCAAAAAGAGTGATTCAAATGATTAAGTGTAAGTCTTCCCAACTTTGAAAGGTTTAGGGGGGGCTTGGCCTGGATCACGTACCCCAAGAGAGACTTTTTCTTACTCCCCCCTGGAGTACTAGTTGACTAAGGTAGTAGGACCAAGAAAAAAGGCTCAAATTACCCTGAAGTTACCTCAGAAAATTCTTCTGACTTCAGCTTTTCTTTTTTCTAGCAGTGTTTTTGCAAAACCTCTGCTACCTGGCACCCACTGGAATTTTTTTTGTGGAATACTTTTGTGTGTGAAGGGTCACACTCCGCCCAGAGCCCTGTGCAAACCCGCTGAGGTGTAGCCAGGAGGAGTAACAGGGCCCAGGTAACTGGCCCTGTACTTACTTCAGAACCAGGTTTAATGTAATATAACATAGGACCACAGTGTATCGTGCTCGGCCAGTGGATTAGCCACAGTGGGGCATTTGCAGCCGCAAGTACTCATGTGTGGTCACCATCATACCCCCTACACTCCCACGTGGAGCCCAATGTGAACCACATGAACCCTGAAGGAGTTGACATGGTTTAGAAAATTACCTCAGAAAATCCCTCAAACTAGCATATGACATTCTCATTACTTTAAAGAAGCTTATCACACTGTAGGTATGCTCGAAAAACAGTGTAAAGTACCGTGTATGATGTCCCCTCGAAGGGGCATTCCTCAAAGGTCGCCAGCGTGCGGCGCTAACTTTTGGCAACAATTTGGGGGAAGTGGGGTTTGAACCCAGGACTCCCTCTCCAGAGTGTACATGCTTGCCCACTAAGGTACAGTCGAACGCTCTAATGCGGACGGTCATCGCCGTATAGACAGCGTTTTACTAAACGTCCTGACCAAGGGCCAGGGCGGAGCAATACTCCCAATGGAGGGCACAAACCTCCAGGAGCTGAAAAAAATAGAAAATGTAGCCAACAGGGCGTGAATCCTGTGGTTTAGCGAAAAGAATAGCAATTTAAGAAGTCAAATCGATAAAAGTTGACGAAAAGACATTAGAAATGGTCATATTTTATCTAAAACTACCAGTTGCAGACAAGCGCAACAGAGTCGCACGCCACAAAAAGGGGCGTGGAAGCTCAAACGGCTCCTGGAAAAGAAGGTATGAGCCAATTTTTCAAAACTTTTAAAAGAAACTTTTGCACAGTTGCATTAAAAATGTTATAAACATTAGGAAAAAGAGTGTTACAAATAGCCAAACAACAGAGCAGGCGGACAACCCGCCTCCGAGGTATGTTACTGTCATAACACACTTATGCATTGTGTTCGTGTGGTGTGTTTCGTTGAAATGCTGGGGTTGTAGCCGCTGCGTTGGTTGGGGGTATGGGTGTTCACCCTTCTCGCTCTGCACAGGTAAAACCAAGAATCAAAGGTATGTCAGACGTATGGTGCACGCAGTGCGCACGTAGGGTTAGAGTGTGCGCTGTGCTCGCGATGCATGTGCCTAATCTCGGCATTCATACGCTGTGGCACTTTCCCTGTGCATCCCTCAATCCCTCCATTTCTCCACAGGTCAGAAAGAAAGTGCTTGCTCGGGCCTGCCTCAGCGTAGTGTCAAAATAGGGTTGTCTAAAACGCTAGGCTTCATTATGAGCTGTGCAGGTGCCCGTCATTTCACTCTCTCTCTCCTGCAGGAAACAAAGGAGGGCCTGCATAATACACAAGATGCATTAATCGCTTAGGGTTGTTTATAAATCGCCGTAGGGTAGTTTGAACGCTTACAGGCGCTGTTCCGTTCGTTGTCTCTCGGCGTACACATGATGCGTGTTGAGTAGGGTGAGTAAGCCCAGGAGGAAGTCACCTCTTGGTTGATTTTGTTCGTGATTGGTTAAATTGTTATGTTCAAAATGTAGTGTAACCAGACGAGCGCGCGCGTTCGCATCGCGGGTACATAAATGTACTAATTGTTACTATTTATGCATATTCATTACACCATTTTCCTGCACATTTAGATTCCATCGACATTCCCCAATGATACAATGATGCCCTGTGCCTGTGCTTGCTTTATGGTAGCAGAGGCCACAGCAAATTTGTTCTGCTGATTACGGTCCTGCTGCTGCGCTACTCTGCAGCAGGCTGGCCAGGGCTATGGCCATTACGGCCTCATTTGGATTTTGGGGCTACTGGTGCCCCTACCTTCAACTTGTGGGTTTATTTGGGGTTTTCAACCTTTTCTTTGCCCTTTCCCAGACGAGTGCAGTCCTTTGGACTGCATTATGACCATTTTTGCCTTCCTTGCCAAGTTTGGCCCCACATCCGGCCTTGGGGCTCTTTGATCCGCTTTTCCAAGGACTCCATCCTCGACTTACTTACTGGTGAGTACCACCCCACTGCCTTCCGGTACTTCGCGGGTACTGTGGGGGCAAGAGTCGACGTCATCGTCCCTTGTTGGTGTGGGCTGCCTTCCCAGCAGGTCATCTTGACTGGTGAGGGTATAATAATCAAGAGGCAACATAATAATCTTGTGCGTCTGTTACACTTGCTTTCACTCTTGCATCATAGCATGCCATTGCCCTTGAGTGACCTTTTTCTGCGTCACTATCTCCATGGCCCACATGTGGCCTTTGCAGCTGCCCCAAAGCAGATAAAGGGGCTAGTTTGACTTTTGATTGCGCTACTGTGGCTTTTTTCAGGTCTTGTGTTTGACTGGTGGCCCTGAAGGGCCTTGTTTTCAATCATTGAAGGTTTTTGCCCCAAAGCAGATAAGGGGGCTAAATCCGGTGCCCAGAGAGGCCAGGCGCGCCTCCTGGGCTTTGTCTCTTTTGCCGGCGGCTGTGTTTGTCCCTAGGGGGACAGCCGACCCCCCTGGGTCGACGCTAGTGTTTGCATCTCTGTCTTCTTTTTCGTTACAAGGTTGAGGTAAGGTACACAGTGTGACCTAGGATTAGTGTAGGATCAGTGCAGTTTCGTTTTGTTCGTTCGTCGTCGTCGTCGAGTTTAGTTGAGTTTCGTCGAGTTTCGACGCGTTCGTCGTTTCGTTCGTCCAGTTTTGCTCCCTTTGGAGCTTGCGACGCCTGTTTTACTAGTCATTCTGGGCCCTACTGCCTTTTTTTTGGCAGCTTGGGTGTTTCATGTCATGGTGGCTGGGGGGCAGGTGCGTTGGCTTGTTGGGTGGTCTGTATCTCGGTTCGTTTTTGGTTGAGTCAACGTCCATCGACTCATTTTCACTCTTTTCTCTTCGAGTTGGTTCGAATTGTGCTCTCTTTGGAGCTTGAGATAAGTTTTGTGTGAAACATTGGGTCATTGGTTGTCATTGCCTTGAGGTGGTTTGTGGGGTACCCCCCACCCCACCAAGGAAGGGATTTTGCGCTTGTTTGCGCTTGTTGGTGATTGGTTGTGCTCGCCGTGAGTGTTTGGGAGCACAGGGAGTAAGGCAGTGACAACTAACCACCTTTTCTTTTGGGTGGGGGGGGGCTGGGAAACCCTCCACACACCAACATCCAACATAAGTTGCACTAGAGCAACAATGATCACAACGACCCCCAGAGAAAATAAGAGAAGCCTTCAGCCTACGGCTGAGGCTGGGAGTTTAACTGATATAGTCTTATGCCAAGTGTTGAGGCTCCTGTTTGGACTCCTCCCAGGGAGCGAACAGGTTATTATAGCTTTGATCACCGCCATCCAGTTTCCAGCC
Organism: Eutreptiella sp. 'Long Island Sound 2002'; assembly: GCA_964036045.1. Taxonomy (NCBI): domain Eukaryota; phylum Euglenozoa; class Euglenophyceae; order Eutreptiales; family Eutreptiaceae; genus Eutreptiella; species Eutreptiella sp. 'Long Island Sound 2002'. The sequence goes on from OZ038380.1 coordinate 58,039,201, forward strand.
TAGGTAACCAATCCGGGGGGGTGTTAAAAACTGTGTTAAGAAGCTTCCCTGCAAGAGAGGGAGGTGAGGAGAGGCAAGACCAGCTAATAGCCTCCTGGGAAAAGGACCACTGATGGTGCAACATTGTTAGTGGCAGTGCACCCTGTGAGAGTTGGGTTGGGTGCAGACGTGCACGAGGCACTTGGACTTAAACCCCAAGTCCAAACCTGATCTAAGTACTTTTGTGCGAAGTTGGGTCTAGTAGGTTAGTGTGCTGCGAAGGAACCCTCCCAGCTTGAGGGTGTAACAGGAACCCTCCAAGCTTGTGGGTAGTCATCACCCCAGCCAAGCCAGATGTTTAGTACGAACCCTCCGCGGCTTGTGGGTTATGGGAACCTCCTAGACTTGTGGGTAGAAACTAACTTAGTTCCTAAACTCTGGTACCTAACTTTAATCATCTGATGGTTCTGACCTTCAGGAACAGTGTGCTGAAAGCCACTTTCCCTTCTGCAAAGCACCGAGCTCTGGGCACTGGCCTTGCTCGGTTGCAAAAGGTGAGAGGAAGAAGGAGAGAGGGAGAGAGAGCAAGAGTCATCGTTTGCATAAGAACTCCCAGATGTCAATCGTCGTCCTTACCATGACTTAAATAACAAAAAAGATTTCGATTACGACAATCCTTCGGAACAAGAAACGTTTTGGTGCATGGGTACTCATAGCTCCAACACAAGCGAAGGAGAGATGCCAGACTTGGAGTCATCATCTGACAGCGATGGCCAGACGACCAAAAAGGCACGGGAGCCCTTCATTCCCGACCCTGCAGCTTTCACGTTCAAGGATGTCTCACTCAGAAGCACGCTGATTTCCACACTAAAAGAAGCACACAAGAACCACAAAGCCTTCCAGAAAGCATGGTCATGGTCCTGCAAGCAGAACTGTCCTTGGTTCTCAGCCGATATGGCGAAACTTCTGATTTCATCCTTTAATGAACACAAACGCAACCCTTGATCGCTCTCAGCGCTTGCCTGGGTGTAGGGAGGGTCAGCATATGTGTGCACTGCTCTTTCGTTTTCTAAAACTTTCAAGCCGAAATTCTTTCACTGAGTTTCTGTTTGGGTTTGCAGCCAAAGCCAGTTCTGACTCTCGCATCAGGTCCAGCTCGATTTTCTGTGTTTTTTCCTATTTCTGTCATTTTCAGCTCCTTTTTCAAACTGTTTCCTCACCTGTTGATGGCCCCAAAAATATTGACTGCCATTTGTCACTCTCCCTAGGCTTTTGGTGCCTCTCTTGGCAGTGCTTTGCACCGGGGGAAATTCACTGTGGCATGATCGATATGTATGGGTTTCATACCCGCGGCTGTCCTTCGAGGAACCTCGCATGGTGAGCAGTTTCTGATGTTATTTTTGGCGGGAAACCGCCATGTTTCAAATAAAGAGTCATCGTTTGGGGCTGTGCAAAAATCAGTTTGCCCTGCCCTTGTTTGTTTCAGTTTTGCTGTCAGTCAGTCACACTGTCAGCACAGCACTGCATCCTTGATCCACAGCACTGTCTGTCCAGTCAGCACAGTCTTTCTGGCACTGTCCACATTTGTCTGTCCTTCCCTTGGCAGTGGCCATTTCTCAGATACAGGTTTGCCACTTGGCGTCACCACTGCCATCTCTCTTTACACTGACCATCTCAGGTCTTCTTCTGCTGTTTGTACAGTTTTGGCCTTCATTAGGGCCATGTGGGGATGGCAGAGCCGTGCTGCCACTCACAGCCCCACCCCCAGTGGAATCCAAAAATTTTGGATCCAAGGACTTCAGTTCAGTGTACCTGGCCCAGGGTTACAGGTGCCTGGTAGCAGTGTTTCTGCCTTTTGACAGGGGCATTTCCCTGTTTTTGGCTCACGGAGCAGGTCAATCCTGCCAATCGAAACCCACTTTGGGGTGCCAAAAGCTAAATCCACTGTTTTGTGAAGTTTGGAGCTCAGCCTTGTTCTTTGGCTCCAAAACTATTAACGAACACCCTAATCAGAGTTTTTGGGGAGATCTGAGCTGGGTTGGTGGGGACATCAGAAGGAACCTCCCTCCACAGCCCATCATTAGCATCATCTGATCATGCATTTCTGAATCTTGCATTTTGTTTTGAGAAATCAGTTCTGATTTTCAGCCAACCCCCTGAGTTTCAGCTTAGTGGGGGGGTTGCTGAGTGTTGTGCCATTGCTTGGGTAGTACAGCCACTACTAGCTCTAGGCTTCTCTTCCCATGTTCTTGTGTTTTGGTGGGGACAAAAGCCATGTGAAGCTCCTAGGCCGCCTTCACCCCTTTGTACCTCTAGCCTTGGGGAAGTAGTTAAGTCTACACGGCCTAGGTTGCAGGAGTCCCCCTAGCTCCCTCGTAGGTTGGGCCGGAATATGCCGTAGTGGCGTGACCCCATTCTCTTCTTCCTTGGGGTTGCTGTTAACCCACATTGTCAAATTTTTTTGGCACTCCCTTGTCTTGTTGTGGTTTTTCAGCCACCGCCCCATTGTGTGCCCCCCTGGGTTGTGTCCTAGTGGGAAGGTGTAACCAGACAAGCGCGCGCGTTCGCATCGCGGATACATAAATGTAGCAATTGTTACTATTTGTGCATATTCAATACTCCATTTTGTGCACATTTAGATTGCATCATGATTCCCCAATCATGCAATGATGCCCTGTGCCTGTGCCGGTCTCACTAGGTAAGAAATCATTCATGGTTTCGCCTCGCTTCTCTGCATGCTGCATGATGCACTAGGGGGCTGTAGGCCACGCGCTGTGCACGCGGTAAAACCCTTGTTAGTTTACCCAGCGTTCCGTCCTACGTTCTATAAGAGAACGGGCGGAGTTCTTAACATTTGGTTGCTTGATAGGACGGTTTGGGGACAGTCTATTATTTCTCAACCGGAGACCCGTGTAATATGGCTAGGTTGGTTAGGTTTCTCAGCCACAAACCGTCCTGCATCTGCCTTTGTTCTCAGGTCAGAAAGGTACAGCGTGATTGGTGCACTCCCTAGCCCAGCTAAAAAGGGCGCAGATCCCACAATCAAATGGGCCTCAGTCAGGAATGGCGTGGACTGAACGTGTCCTTCATGTACAACCCTTACTACACGCTGTGCGCACAACACACAAGTGCACTTCCTCCAGGCCCTGGCAGAAAAACGCGCGAGTGTGCCTCTGTCAGGCCACAGCAGCCTAGTGGCGCTGCGTTCGCTTGTCCTTTCACAGGGGGGTCAGTAGGGCCTGAAACATCTCTGACAACGCCATCCAGTAGAGGGTGTGGGTATTAGGGTCAGCAGGCGTGGTAGTGGCTGAGTGCTGTTGTGCTCACCCTACTTTCAACGGCTGGTGCTGCCATTAGTGAGTGTAGTGTAGTGGTGTATCCTGCTCCGCGTGCTTTTCCTCGCGGGCAGGGGAGTGCGTTACCTTTCGGCCTCTTAAACAATTGGGCGTTTTGTTTGCCCTTAGCAAAATTGGCCACCCCTCCCCTCTAGTAGGTAGCGCTTTTGCCGTTTACCCAAAGGTTAGGCGTCAGCACAGAAATTGGGCGCCATAGGAGTGGTACCGGTAGCTGACTAGGACCTTCAGTCCGACATCAGTGAAGGCCGTTGATGGCAGCCACGCTCGGGAGAGAAGTGAGACACACACAGACATACATAGCACACTTAGGGGTATGGTAACACCGCCAAGACGGGTAGAACCCCATGGATCCGGACCCGTTAGGGGTCCTAACTGTGGGCACGCTTGTCCCCAAGGAGGGTATGCACACCTTGTCTTCAACACCTTGCTTGCCATTCCCCCCTGGTCTAGGAAGCCACCGCTCTTCGTTGGCTCCCCAAGGTCATCACATTAGGGCATATCCCATGCAACTTGTGGTCAACAAGGCACTCACTCGCTGGGTGGCTGCAAACCTGAAAAGCGGCCATCTGGTGAACGCTGGTAACCACAGGCATGGGACTGCAGGGCACAACCAGGGCAGGAACAGGGCTCCAAAAGCAGCAGATGTGTAGGCGCCTGGAGCACCGAGCCTGATTGAGGGTGGGAGTTAGTACATTCACCGTAACTGGAGCTCTACAGGAGTACTGAGCCTGTCCTGTTACACACTGAGTAGGCCTAGCTGTAAGCACAAGCCTGCTCCGCGCCCCTGGGAGGTTAGAAAACAGAGGAGCTTGCCAGTAAAGGGCCTCAACTGTGAGTTCCAAAGGGAGGGAATCTGTTAACGTAGGACGGCGTGTTCAGGTGACCCGCAGTTGGGGTGGTCATATGGAGGTGGGCACCCCGGAACGTTCCGACCCCGCGGTAATGTAGTCCAGCGGGTGAGCGCATTCTTGGTACTACACTGTGCAGGATGATGGCAAGGTCGCACGCTGGGGCAGTAGGAGTCACCGACCGTTGCGCTGCAAACATGATAAGCGGCCTGGTGGTATTCAGATGATCCCTAGTGTTGGTTTCCTGGGTGAGGGGGAAGTGTACCTCCGGGGGGAGCCGATACTCCTGCAGGAGTGGCCTGAAGAACACTCCAAACGGGAGGAGGGGATGTCTGGGGTATACCACCGCCTCCTGAAGCTTGCAACCTCCTCAGTTCGGTTAGGCACAATAAATAGATAGGCACAAGCAGATTAGCTTTTCTTCTTACGTTGGGACAGAGTCTCGGCACGGGTTAGTAGCTGTCGCTCGTTGTTCTCAGCGAGGTAGGAACAAAAGACGGGGTTGATACCTCCGTCGGGTTGGATGAGGGCAGACATGGGTTCCGGGATTGCCTCAAAAACCCCATAGCCGTTCCAAAGGGTGAAGAATTTCCAACCCTGTTTATACTCTAGGCGGGTTATACATGCCACTACGTAGTATTTGTCGACTGCCATTTCTTGGGCAGTCATCTTCTGAAGTTCCTCAGCCTCTTCAGGTGAGGCTGTGTTCTGCAGGTAGATTTCCCGACCTCCTTATCGCTCAGTCTCCACTCATTGCAGGACGGGTCATCGGGGGAGTGGCAGTGATGCGTATGGGTTCCACTGTGCTCCAACGCTGTGTACCAATGAAAATGGGTTTCCCACAATCAGTAAAAGTGACAGAGACTGCCACCGCAACAAGCGCGCGCACAGCAGATTGAGCTTGCCTTGGCTAATCTAGAGGACTCTGTTTTGCATGATTTTACAGTTAACTTTATCACATTTCATGATTTCACCTGCATGGCGGCACCTGTGTGTATCCATTCCTCACAGGACGCCCAGAATGTGTCCCAGGGCCATGCAAGGCTCCTGAGGTGATTTAAGTGCTCATGCACTTACGAGAACCCACAGTGAAACTCCAGCGCACTGACGGAGAGGACAAGAATGGATATTCCACCATTCATGGTGTTTGCCGTTGCACGCAAGGTCCGAGAATCAGAAGTATGAGAAAGTGGAATGACTGGAGCTCACAAAAACCGAACCGGCTTTCCCCTGGCGCAGACCCCAGGGCGGTCTCTGAGTGGCACCCGCGGTGGAGGGACTCAGCCTCGCAACGACCCTCCAGCGGCACCCCAACAAAATGGCGCGCCCCTTCCTACAGACAGGCACGATCCCAGCCGCCCCGCCGGGCTCAGGGTGGAAGTGCGACGCAGAGGAGGCACAACCGCTGCGGGTCCCCTGGGTCCCCCCGCTTTCGTACTTGCCCACGGGTACCCTGGTCCATGCCACGAAGGCCGTCAAGGGGGCTTTCCCACCACCCCAGTCACCCGACGCCCTGTTTCGCAGCCTGCAGGCGGGAGCGGCCTGGGTTCGATGGATAACGGCTACCGCCCCGCAACCCATGCGGTCGCCAGGGGCGTGCCACCAGCTCCTACGAACGGTTTCCCCCTTGGCCCCCCGCCACGCCCCCACACAAGAAGTGTGGTGGGCCCTGCTGAGCCACCCCAGGGACTGGATGACGACCCCAGGCGCACGATACCCACCAGGGCCAGTACTTGAGCAACTCACGGCCCCCACAGCCAGCGTCCGCCAGGCCCTGCGCCGGGCGTCCGCCCAAACGGACCAGCTCACCGACGAGTGCTTGACGTAGCGCTGGACCCCCTGCTGGTACTCTACCCGCAGGCCCATATCCCACCAGCGGGCACGTCCAACCGGCTCGCGCGCCTGGGCCTACAGCACTGTGCCGAGGCCGCGCACGCGGGGGGCGTGGTGGGACAGTGGCTGACTCTCCGCAACCCATCCACCGCGCAAGGCCACTGGTACTGCGACAACTCCTCTTCCTCCCGCAGGCGCCCCACGAGCACTGCTGGCAAGACCCGTATGACACGCACCCGGAGCGCGTGGGCGCGCAGAGCTTCCCAAAGCCCGCCCGCCCTCCTGCAGGGGCAGGGCCAGGAGGCACTGCTGCAGGGGCCCCCGCTCGACGCGCCCCGGCGGTGCACCAAAGGGGGCGCCGCAAAGTTGACGGGGCCGAACCGGACCGCACCAACTGCAGGGTGACGGCCTAGACAGCGGCCTGCAGGCACCTCGCCCGGGACACCACGGGATTCGGGGCTTACCGCCGGTGGACCGCACGGTGCTGGCGTCCACGGTGGTGGCCGTAACCATGGGGCCCGTGGCGGCCTGGCCGGCACACTTGCTGCCCCACGTTCCTACCCGGGTGCGTGGCCCCACCAACCCGCCGCGCCACACGCACCAAGGGCGCTGCTCACGGCGGAGCAGCTGCACGCTGTCGGTGCGCTGCTGGTGGCAAACGGCGGGGAAAGCTTTGTCCATCACCACATCCCGGCGCAGATCACAGGCAGCACGCAAGGGCCACAACGCGATGCGCCCCCCCCGTGGCGCTCCAACCTCCGCGAGCGCACTCGCAACAGTGACATGGAGGGCAGAACACCCCCTCCCGGACCCCAGCAGGGAGAGGCGCTGGTGATGCAGGCGGCGGGCTACCAGGCTATCCTGCACGGCCACGCCGGGGGCTAACAGTCACACGTCTTGACCGAAGGCAAGTGGACGATCTGGCATGGCACCACCAGACAAGGGGCCTCCCCGCCCCACCTCGATTGGCGGCACGCGGCCAACCAGGCCTAGTATATGGCGGCCGACCCCTGGCCGCTGGCAGTCCTGCTACACACCATCAGCACTTCTAGCAAGCGGCAGGAGCCAGGATGGGCCACCCCCCGCCGTTACTATGGGGACCTGAGCAGGACGAACATCTGCGGGCCGCATGGCACGGCGACGCCATCCAGTTAACGAATGTCCTAGACCTCCACGCAGGGCCCATCACGCACGCCCGCCCGGCAGCTACCCCCGCGGTGGCGCAACGCGGACAGCAGAGCCCGAAGTGGGTGGTCTGCATGTTCAGCCCGGGGAACATGCATATCGCACATCTGTGACCCCCAACGCGTGCCTGGGCCTGAGGCCATAATCTGCGTGGCGGACTGCGCCCGCGTGATCGTCAAGGCGCTGCGAGAGGGCGACCACCCCGCCCCCCTGCTCCAAGCCCGCCTCAAGGACCACGCCAAGGCGGCATAACCAGGGGTGTGGCCGGCGGCGGCGCTCTTCGCTGACCTGCAGCTCCAGCTGGCAGTCCCGACCACAGTGTACCACTGCATCCAGGCCTTCCATGACCTGCGGTGCAGGGGCAAGCCCGACAGTCGAATTGGCGCCACGCACTGGCAGGAGTGGCTACAGGCGGATGCGCAGCACGCCACTGTTTGAGGCCACGGACGCGTGCCAACGGCAAGGGACCTCGGTGCGTTGGCCCCTGCCCGCACGCTGGCGCCGCACACGGTCCTGCTGGCTAGCCTGCCCTTCAACCCGGTGTCGGGAGGTCCTTCCGCAAGTCGATACCGCTCCCGCCGGCGAGGGGGGCCGGAGAGCCCAGAAAATGCCTCTTGTGTGCAGAGAAGTTCTACAGAAGTGGGCCCAGGCTGGAACAACTGGCGTGGCACGCAGTGCACGCTGCTGCCCCGGCAGAAGACAGGGAAGCGGCCTCCCACATCCCCCAAAGAAGGGCACGGAGGTCCCGGTGGCACGCCCCCTACGCCCCCCCCCCCCCCCCTCAGGCGCCCGGCAACGCGGCGGCCCCGGGGGAGGGAGAGGATGAAGCCGACGCCCCCCCAAGGGAGGAACCATCGCCGACCGATGCGGACCCGGGGGTTGGCGGTGCAGCCCACCAGGCATCCATCCTCGCAGGGCTCGCCACCGACCCCCTATGGGCCCCCTTGGGGGGGGGGCTCCCCGCATCTCCTGGCCCCGGCGCCCCCTGGGGACCTGGCGGCCCCGGTGGACCCTGCGGCGATGCCGCTGAGGGACAGCTGAATCCAGAAGGACACGGCGGACGAAGCCGGGACTCTGGGACACACTTTGATTGCGCCGGGAGCCGGCCGCCTGTACCGACAAGGAGTCCCTCATCACCGGCATGCTGCCCCAGGAGGGGAGCTTTGCCATACTGCTCCCGGAAACAGGGATCGCCACCCGGGCGCAGGAGATGCACGTGGCGGGCGGCGCTGCAGGACAAGGGGCATGACCGTTCTTCAGCAGCCGCCTGGCGGAGACGCGCTCCACCTCCACCTTGCGGGGGGGGGGCCTCCTCACTGCAGTCAGCAGCAGGTACGTAGCCGAGCATGAAGTGCTCAGCTTCACGAAACCTGTCCCCGGGAAGGCCGCGGCCCTGGAAAACCGCACGGACAAGGGTGGCCTCACCCTCATCAACATCCACGGGCCGCAGGCAGGCTGCTTCCAATGGAAGGGACGGGCGGCGTTCTGGGCCGACTTACAAATGTATGCCACGGTGCGCAGCCTCGGTGGACGGAACCCGGTGATCATCGCCGGCTACACCCACACCTACATGGATGCCGCCACCAACCTGGCCACGGAGCACTTCCGCTCAGGCTGGGAGGCCTGCGGCCCCCAGAGGGCCACAGCAGGCGGGCTGGAAGACATGACCCCCACACTCCACCCGTCCCGACACAGGCTGGACACCTTCCTGGTCAGCGAGCCCCTCCTGCCATGATGCCTGCGGGAGAGCTTCTCGGCCCACGGTATGGCGCAGCCCCAGGTGGTCGGGTCAGACCACCTCCCAGTCCGCCTGGTCCTACCGGGCCTCCTCGACAGGGCAGGGGAAAGCGACGGTGCCCACCCCCTACAGCCACGGGGAGGACCGCCTTCTCCCATACGACTCCGAAGCCTCGCTCGTCCAGCGCTGCCTGTGGGCACCGGTCACCGCCGCACAAGACGAGCCCTCCCTGGCGCCCTGGCCGGGGCCCGCCAAGCAGCACACCTACGGGTTAATGCCCGCGGCGGCCGCGGACAAGGTGTTCCAACACCTCCACGCAGCGCACGATGCCCTGGCGTGTGTGGCGGGGGGCCACAGCCGTCCCTGGCGGGGTCAGACCCGATGGGAGGGGAACCCCCCGAAAGCAGGAAGCGGCTCCAGGCGGCGATTCTCCGGTACGATGCCCTGGCAGCGTGCACACCAGCGGCGTACCATGCGAACGCAGCCTCGCATGGCGTCCACTCCAAAGTGGCGCTCCGGTTAACGGAGGCGCTGAGAGGTGCGTCGCCGGGTTCTGCCCCGCCACGCAGGGCCAGCTACAGGAGGAGCTGGAGAGGCAAGCGGCCGCCCTAGAGGAGGACATCCGCAACCTACGCGCGCTCCTGGCGGCAACTGTAAGCGCGCCAACAAAGACTTCTGGCGCCGCCATGCGCAGGACATCATCCAGTGGCGGAAGGCCGTGAAAGGGGCTGTCGAAGTGGAGGCCCCGGGCCCGTCAGACCTCTGGAACGTGCGGGTCCCCAACATTCAAACGCTCCTGAGGAACGCCCACGATGTGATGCCGGTGGTCCGCGCTTTCCTGCAGGAGCTGTACGACAAGCGCCCGGTGGACGTCCCCAGCTTCCAGGCGGTCCTCGCCCGCCATGTGCCCCGGGTCCCGGAAGGGACGTGCGCCCAGGTCCAGCAGTACTCCATGCGGGACCCACGGTCCGCGCTGCACAAGGCCAATGGCAAGGCCCCAGACCCCAACCACGCGGAGGCCCGCTTCATCAAGGCCCTCCCGGCACCTGTCCAGGGGCTGCTTGTCCACTCCTACCGGGCCATCCTCCGTGGCGCCCCGCCACCGACCCACTGGAGGGATGCGCACATTTGTCTCAGCCCCAAGGTCTCCCGCTCTGGCAAGGTGGACGACTACCGGCCCATAGCCCTGGGCCAACTGGACATGAAGCTGCTCACGCGCCCCCGCACCCAGCGGATCACAGAGGTGCTCACACAACACGGCGTGGTCAGCGACTGGCAGCAGGAGGCCCTCCCCGGCTTCAACACCGGACCCCCCCTGTTCATGGCGCAGCGACAGCTCCAACTAGGGGGGCCGGAATAACATCTTCTCCTTCGATGCCCGCAAGACCCTCGACACTGCCCCACATGGCGCACTCCATCCTGTGCCACCTCCCTGTGCTGCCGGTGGTCATTGACCTCCTGCTCTTCCTTCACACGGCGGCCAGGCTGCGCATCGCCACTGTGCACGGACTGACGCAGCCAGTCAACATGCTGCGCGGCGTAAGACAGGGCACCCCCCAGAGCCCCCCGCTGTATGCACTCCTCCTGGAGCCCCTACCCCGGGCCCAGAGGCACCGCCTACGCCCGCCAGGAGAGGCCAGGAGGGGCCTCATCCAGGACTATATAGACGACATGCTGGTAGTGGCCCACACGCTGCAGCACTTTGTCGAGGGCGTGGAGGCGGTGGCCGCGTACCTTTGGGATGATGGGCATGGAGCTCAACCCCGGCAAGTGCGCCATGACAACCACGGAGGGAATCCCGGATCTGCACCTGCGCCTCTGCCCCCACTTGGAAAACTCCTGGCACTGGGTTCCGGCGGCGGACTCGGTCCCCTGCCTGGGACTCCAGCTGCAGCCGGACGGGGAATTCTCCCTGCAGCGCAAGCACCGGCTGCGCCTGGCGGCAGTGAGGCACTGGTACCTCAACACCCTCGCGCCGCCCGGTGCGAGAATCCTCGCCATCCTGGGGGGGCTGGCCCAGTACGTTGTCCCCTTCATAGCTGACAACTCTGACACCGCGCGCCACCTGGACCACATCACAGTCCAGGTCGCGAAGGACAGGGCGGGGTACGCCTTCGACGCCTGCCGGGACAGCCTGCAGGATGACCGGACCCTGGGGCTCACGTGGGTGCCGACACGGTGACAGCAGGCAGCGGTGGCCCTCGTGGGCACACTTGTCCACCACCGCTCGGCCGCTGTGCGCGCCAAGGCCACCAGGATGTTCTCGGAAATTGCAGGTGCACATGGAATCTGCCCCGAGGTGCACTATCCCGTCCCGGAGTTCGCGACCGTGGCGGGGGACGAATTGGTTTATCACATACCCTGGGCCCTGGCCGCCTTGAGAGATGGGGCTCTACAACCCCATCGAGTGCCCCAGGGCGGCCCACGTCCAGCTGCAGTCACCCCCAGGCTATCTCGTCACGCTGTGTCCCGCCAAGCTGCGACGACGCGACACATGCCGCTTGACAGTGCGGCACACAACGCCCTGGCACGGGCACCAGGGGCCGCCCCAGCCCTTCCCGGACAACAACGACTGGGTGGCCTGCGGCGGTGCGGGTATGCCTCAACCAGTGCGCCGATGAGCACCTTCACTACTGCCGTCGCACACAAGGGCCCACCAACCACCCCAGGTGGCGCGAGACCCTGGTCAACTTGTTCCACACCACAGGCACGCGGAACCCCCGCCTGAGGTTCCTCTATCCCACAAGGGCCAAACAGGATGCCCATACTGGGCCGCGGGTGACCCCGGACGGCCTGCACCCCCACATGGGGGGCTACCGCCGTCAGGGCAACGTATCCCCCGCCACGCAGGGGGCCGCGTACCACCAACCAACGGCCCTCATGTACATCCCCGCGACGTGCTGGTGGACGGCGAACACCAGGTGCCCAATGCGGACCTGGCGTGGCCTGAGCCCCTGCGTCCACGACCCCACGCGCCGACACCGGTGTGGTTGGTGACAACGGAGGACCAGTGCGCCCACGCGGCGGAACAAGCACCTCTCTGGGCCGAATGGGTAATGGTACAGGTGGAAGCAGGCCAGTGCAGGCACTGAGGGCTACCCCGCGGCACCACCCTGCTGGTGGCTACGGCAGTGCCACACGACCCACACATGGAGGTGCACGCACTGAAGAACCAACCCGAGGACACGGGGCACCTGGTGGTACATCAACGATGAGGCTCAGCGTGGCTACGGGAGCACCTGACGGCGCTCCGATCCTGGGCAAGCACGGTCACCGGGGTCGAGGTCCGGTTCCCAGACCACCCGGCGACCCGCCCCAACGACACTCTGGTGTTATGGCATCGAACAGCAGCAGCGCAGCGAGCTCGCGAGTCGCAGTCGAAATCGCACTGCAGCCTGTGAATACTTAAGAAGCATCGAATGCCAGTTGTGTGAATGAAGTGCTGTGATACTTCGATCTCCGGACAGGGTTTTTGTCTTCGAATTTGTGAAGTGTCTATGTATTGGTGCCCCATCTAAAGATCCTGCGAGGTTTGTCGATTTGGGATTTGGGATTTTCGAGAAACAAGAGGAACAGGAGTACAAGAGATTTCCCAAGACACAAACCACAACAAGTGGTAGCCAGCTAGGTGGCAGGAAGATCAATATTCGAGATTAATCTTCGACGCCGTCAAGTTGATTTGGATTTCGATTTACAATTGAGCGGCCCTTCGACGACGCAGCTATACTGCACTTTATCAGAGACAGTCTGTTTCGCACCGATTCATCCTTGCATAACGAGTTTTCGATGTTGTTAGAAAAGGTCATCGCAGAGCGCATCGGAAGTCGCGAAAGTGAGTGGTTTCCATGCATCTCTCGTGATCTTCACAGCGTGTTGCAGAAGCTTGCAGATACTCAAGCCAAGGTCATTGCATTGGAACAGCGCATTGATGCGTTGCAGACAACAGCAGCAAGTGCTACTGGGGCAACTGACCGAGTCGACACTCTGCAGTCCTCAACGGAGAATGCAACTCAAGCTGCTGTAAGCGAACCTCCACGCGTAGAGCATGAATTGTCGCAATGTTCTGCCCTTCTCAACGAGTTTGTGGGAGTTTCGAATCAACAACCTTCGAATCATTTCTAGTTTCCACAACAACAACCACAGCTACAACCACAACCACAACCACAGCCGTCTCCTTCGAGCCATCCGCCGTATGCACCGCCGAACAGTTCACCTCACCCTCCGCAACACCACCTCCACAACCACATGTCTTCGACCCACACCCAGCGCACCAATTCGCAGTCCAGCGTGCTCCAACACTCGAGATTCTAGGACGTCGTGTCGAACGCTTGAATAAGCTGGTTAAAAGTTTCTCTGGGAGACCTGGATCTGAAGAGTGTTGCACATGGAAGGAGGACTTGTTACGAGCCTACACCCTGTCGGATATCACTTCACCCGTCGATCAGGTGACCACCATATCGTTCCTCTCTGAAGGTGATGCTGCCGAGTATTATCATAGTTTGACGAAAGCTGTACAGGATGACTTGTTCGAACTGATGCGTGTGTTCGGCGAACGTTTCGATTGCATATCTCATGAGCAAGTGTACCTGTTGAGAATGTTGAGCTTGAAGGAAAGTGAGTTTCCTCGACATGCGGACTACGTCAGGGAGTTCTGCACTTGCGTTATCAAGTCGAAGGTTAACACCAGTGCCTACCAGATGGGTTACCTCGTCAACTCTCGACATGTTGAAGGTTTGTCGAATGACCCTTTTCGTCAGCAGTACATCGTTGAGGTCCGTTCGAGATGGCGTTCTGGTAGGCCATTTGGCTTCAATACCTTCGTAGAGACCATCGCAGAAGCCTACATTGCGGCCGGATATCAGCTCGAAGAGGTGCAGAACGCATCCAGAACGACATCTGATACCATGGGTCCTGCGGTCTCAAAACCCCTGCCTATGATGGTTCCACCAACTTCGACCTCAACGTTTTCTTCCAACCCTATGCCAACACCACACGTCGACCCCATGCCGACTCCAGCTGCAGCCCCCATGGCTTCGACTGTGCCAGAGCCGATGAACCTCGATGCAACTGCGTAGCTCCGAGAAGAACCACATGCCTACATTGGTGAACGTCGTAATGAACGGTTCCGACGCCAAGATGGTGGACGCCAAGATGGTCGAGAAAGTAGGCGTTGCTACAATTGTGGCGAACAAGGCCACTTGGCCCTCGACTGTCCGAGGAATCGACCGTGATCCCGAGGACGAGAGCGTCGTGAATCAAGGTCGAACACGCCGCGAAGAGATCAGAGTCGAGACAGTAAGGGACAGTTTCGATCCCGCTCCAAAAGCAGAGAAAGGCCCACAACGGCCTAGAAGACATTTCCGAAGACCTGGTGGTTGACGTCCCCGAGAAGAGCCCAACACCACCATCAGCACCAATAAAACTGAAAAGAATTCGACACTTTGGGGTGTCAACGTTGAAGGAACCGAACCTGAGCATGCGTCTCTGTTCACCGTTCGAGGGCGCATTTGCGCATGTCTTGATGACTCATTTGACTCCAGCGTAGAATTATTGGTCGACTGTGGAGCGACCAGTGACTTCATGTTAATGCAGACTGCAAAGAAGGCGCGACTTCCCTTCTATAAATTGAGAAGCCCTGAACAGCTCTTGACAGCCGGAGGTGTCCAAGTCGAAGTACGGTACTACACAAGAGCCTATGTTCGAGTTGGAGAACTTGTATTTCGACATCACTGCCGGATGTGGTACTTGGACTACGGTGGCTTCGAAGCTACAATCCGACTGTAAACGGGAAGGAGCGATACGCAGACATCCAACATGGTTCGAATTCGTACCGGTTGTCTTTTGGCGAATCATGACATTCCACCCAGCTACAGTTTCAAGCCGCTGCGAAGCTGGACCTTCTTTCGATACTATCATCCAGTGCCTCGGAAGCGAGTCCGGTTGGAAATCCTACCCCACATGCCAAGGAACGCCCCGACCTACACTCGTCGACACACGTCCAGCACGGTGCTGACATGTGGGATGAGTCTGAAACGGAAGATGGTATCACCGATGAGGAGTGCAGCGATATGGAGATTGAGTACATTTCGTTGCCAAGACTCAAAAGAGAGATCCGTCGAGCTAATCTCACGGGGGATCAAGTAATTCTGCGCTGCCCGCCACGACCCGCAGTGCCGGTCGATCAAATGTACAAGATGCAAGCCAGTGATGACAGTGACAGGCTTGACCCCGTTCGACGCAAACGGCCGATTCGATTACACAAGTGGGCTGACCTCTACGACCGGGAGAAGGCGGAGTATGGAGACCTACCTTCGTATCGATCTGGTAGACATCATCGAATACGCCTGGATTCGGGAGACAATCCAGCCCGGGTGCACCCTTACAAAATGCACCCTAGTCAACTAGATGAACTTCGACGACACTTGGACAAGTTGCATCGATCTGGTCGGATCAGACCATCCTCCAGTCCATACGTAGCGGATTGCCTGCTGTTGAAGAAAGCGAACGGTAAATGGTGTATGTGCGTCGATTACCGAGCGTTGAATACGCGAACTGTTGGAGATCGGTATCCCTTACCATCTTCAGTACACTGGGGGGTTCCGCCGTATTTTCGAAGATCGACCTTATTAGTGGGTCCCACCGAATCCGAATCCACGACGGAGATATCGAGGGAACTGCCTTCAAAACACAATTTGGCGCCTTCAAGTGGGTTGTTATGCCCTTTGGTCTCTGTAATGCGCCATCGATGTTCCAACGCGTCGTGAATGATGTCCTTCGAGACCACTTTAGGATCTTTGTATGGGTGTATGTCGACAACATCCTCGTCTTCTGAAAGGATGCGGATGAACACCAACGAGATCTCGATTTGGTACATGAACTACTCCGTCAACACCAGCTGTTTCCCTGCATCGAAAAATCCACGTTCTTCCAGGGTCGAGTACCCTTCTGTGGATACATCATCAACAGAGATGGAGTACACATGGACCCCGAAAAGATCAAGGTCATTCCAGGTTGGCCTCCGCCGAGTACGGTTCTTGAAGTTCGACAATTCATCGGATTGTGTGGATTTTACCAGCAGTTTGTAGAAGGGTTCCAAGCCGTCGCAGCCCCTCTGACCGCAATGTTCAAGGCAGACTTCGAGTGGGGTGGACAGCCGTACATCAAGCTTCCTTCAACAAGCTGAAGCAAGCAATGATCAATGCGACACATCTCAGTGCTATTGATCCCCGACAACCGTATCATTTGGCAACGGACGCTTCGAAAGACTGCCTGGGTGCTACGCTAGCGCAGCAATGTGCGCATGGGAAGTACAAGGGACATCTTCGAATAATTGTCTCCATGTCGCGGAAAATGCAACCTGCCGAAATTTGTTACCCGATTCCAGAACAGGAGCTGTTGGCCATCATGTTAGCCCTGAAGCAGTGGTTTCCTCTACTTCGAGGACCACAGCAGGTGCACGTGCGAACTGACCAGGAAAGTCTTCGTTATCTCAAGACTTGCCCTCGACCGCTGAAACCACGACAGGCACGTTGATACCAGTTCCTCGAAGAATACTACCTCACGATGTTGTATGTCCCAGGCCTCGAGAATCCAGCAGCGGACGCCTGTTCCCGCCTGACTTCACGACAGTTGATGGACATCGAAAATGCTACACGTACACGGGCCTTTGTAATACCCTTGATGGAGAATTGGGCTTCACCAGAAGGAGAACCTGTCGATGAGTTCCTGCATGTACTCGAGGACTCGTTCTCACACGACGAGGTGTGGCCCCAGCCGTACGACCACCTTTACGTTTCACTTCGAAGCGGATGCTCCGTGGGGAAGGAACCTGATGCTGACGAACATGCGGAACCAGGCCTCCAGTTCAACACCCAGCCCGCCGTCGAGCCAGAGGACCTGGAGCCGCTACCATCAAACGCAACAGCCGTCGAGGCGGAGGACCTGGAGCCAGTACCATCAGACGAGATCCTGGCTCAGGATTCACACCAACCAGAGGTACATCTCGATGATGCTGGCAAAGAGCCAGACATGCCTGCTGACACCGACGACCTTCCCGACGTAAGCATGGACCGCCCTCTTCGAATTACTTTTGGCAAAGAACTTCGATATGCTCCGAGCCTGACGGTACTGATTCGCTGTCCACGTCACCGAGACGGCACATTACAATCAGTCCCCTTGCCTAAAGTTGGGCCGAACACGCCGTACCCGTCGAGTCTTAAAGGTACACACTGCCGAGTGCATTGACATTATCAGTGCAAGGACTTGACTTCGACAGCTGTGTGAGCAGCAGCCTATCGAGAAGACCAACGTACGAGGCACATCTACGAAGTCGCGGTTCGAAGCCCTGCGGCATGACACCAACTCCGCGATGCCAAGTTGTCCTTCGATGATGGCAATTTCTTCCATTTGTTGACGATGGGCAAACGTGTGCTTGTCCCTCGAATGCTGGTGACCTCGATTCTGGCTATGTCACCGTCATCCTTAAGCAGACCCTTCGTCACAAAACTCATTTCACAACTTTTTCTCCAGAACCTTTTTCACTTTTTCACTTTTTTCACTTCCTTCTAACTTGCCACCTTGGACATAAATTACTACCGTATAAGTGTTCCCCACAGCCAAATTGCGCATTAGCACAACTGGGATGGCACCCCTTGACATCCCATCTTTTTTCACTGCTTGCACTGATTCCACTTCTTCTTCAGAACCCTTTTCACTGATTTCACTTCCTTCTAACTTGCCACCTTGGACATAAATTATTATCGTATAAGTGTTCCCCACAGCGAAATTGCGCATTAGCACAACCGGGATGGCACCTTTTGGCACCCCATCTTTCTTCACTGCTTGCACTGATTCCACTTCTTTTTCAGAACCTTTTTCACTGATTTCACTTCCTTCTAACTTGCCACCTTGGACATAAATTATTATCGTATAAGTGTTCTTCACAGCCAAATTGCGCATTAGCACAACCGGGATGGCACCTCTTGGCACCCTATCTTTTTTCACTGCTTGCACTGATTCCACTTCTGTTTCAGAACATTTTCACTGATTTCACTTAATGCCTTTATCCTTCTAACTTGCAATCATTATTTACCCATACCGTTCCCAATGCGTTTTTGACCTTTCTGGGAGCACCCTAGTACCCAAACCTCTAGACGGAAGCTGATTTGACTTACAAAAACCAAGCATAAGTGATTTTTGCGCAAGAATGACGTAGTTTGGTTGAATGCACGACACCAAGGCACATCGAAGCAAGGAAACAAAGTTGAATAGCAATCATTATTTACCCATACCATTCTCAATGCGTTTTTGACCGTTCGGGGAGCACTCTAGTACCCAAACCTCTAGACGGAAGCTGATTTCACTTACAAAAACAAAGCATAAGTGATGTTTGCGCAAACATCACCTAGCTTGGTTGAATGCACGACACCAAGGCACATGTAAGCAAGGAAACGAAGTTCAATTGTTCACCCATACCATTCTCAATGCGGTCTTAATCTTTCGGGCAGCACTAGTACCCAAACCCCTAGAATTTTCCATTTGGACGGCTTTAGTAATTAGTGATCTAACAGTATTAGCTATTGAACTAAGTAAGTTATTAAACTTATTAAAAAGCTGATGTAAAATCTGCGGAAGCTGCCGAAGCGGCAGGCAGAAGCGGCAGAAGCTGCGGAAGCGGCAGCGCGATCAGTAAAATCAGTTTTGTGACGAAGGTTCAGCTCAAGGATGACGGTGGTATCACGAGTCGGAGTTCTATGGCCATTCGGGTGTACTTCGAACCATGGCACTGATCAGGCGCGACTACGTTTGTTCGGGAATATACGAGATCCTGTCATCGCGCGATCGCAGCAGAAGAATAATACAAAACTAAGAAAACGACGCACCGCCAGCAAAAATAAGGCGAAAAATCGTCTTTTCCGACCTCAGAAACCCCCCCAAAAAATTTTACGCCGCTGTTTGGCGAGGTCGCAAAATTTAGGACACTCACAAAACAAAGACGGACAATAGAGTCGCGACGGCGAAGAACCTGAGCGTTGCGTGCTCCAAAACACCTAGCAAAGTGCGTGTCCTAGGCGCTAGGGACTTGTGCGCGCTCCACCAACAAAGAAGAAGAAAAGAGGCGAACACCAAAAACAAGCGAGCCACGACGACGAAGACAAGAACAAAGCGAGCTCCGAACCACCTAGCAACGTGCGTGCCATAGGAGCTAGGCGGCTTGTGCGCGTCAAAAAAAAAAAAAAAAAGGGAGAAGGAAACGCAACAAAAGGAGAAACACCAAACGACAAACAAAAAAGACGCGACCACGGACCACGGGAAAACAAGGTATGACAACCAAGTATGTTACGGCCCCATGCGTCCTACATATCGTATCCACCGCTACACATACGTGGATGAGAAAACCAAGTATGTTGCGAAGGAGGGCGCCCGAGGGACAACACCGCACGCAAAAATAAACGACGAACCGCCACGCACGTCAAAAGGCATGCCCGCAAACACAAACCACAACGAAATATCCCCCATATTTATTCCTCCATAGGCTCCGACCGCCGCGAGATACACGACGAAAAAAAAGAAAAGGAATCAACAAAAGCGCAAAAGTTATGGGGCGGCCACGGACAAAGGGGAAACAATGAAAAGGCGAACAAGCGAAGCCCACCAACCACGGGGAAACAACGGTATGGCGAGCAAGTATGTTCACAATGCGAGGGAGGGCGCCAAAGGGACGGACCACACACACACGCACACACATAAACAAGACCGCAAGGTGCGAGAAGACGGAGACAAGAGCAAGGAAAAACAAGGTATGAAACCCCACACCGCCCCGCCCGCAGACACGCACACGCTCTCGCTGTAGGGGATGGCCACGTACCACGGGGAAACAATGGTATGGAGGTATGACGAACAAGTATGTTAAAAATGCGAGGGAAGGCGCCGAGGGGACGAAAACACAAACGTACACAAAGCCGCAAGATGCACGAAGACGGAGACAAGACAAAGGAAAAACATGGTATGCAACCCCAACCCCGCCCCACCCACAAACAAGCACACGCTTTCTTTCTCTATGAGGGATGGCAACAAGAAGCGGCACAAGGTATGACAAGTATGTTGAAAAAAAAAAACACGAAAGCGCCTTCCACGCCCTCTCTATAGGGGAAACGCAACGCGGAGAGGTATGTTATCGAAGACGCAACGGAGAAAAAAAAAGGGGGGGAGGAGACACAAAACACAACACGCGAAAAAAAATAAAAGGACGTGCGCACGCTCTTTCTCTACAGGGGAAGAAAACATGATGGGACAAAAGGAAAGGTACGTGCTACGCATCACGCATGCCACGCATTTCTGCTACGCATCTACAGGGCCTCTTCTTCTGCTTTTTGAACCATGCCGACGACCGACGACGAGAACCAGCCAATGTATGACACACCCCACCCCACCAACCACACACCGCGAGCACACACACGCGCACGCACGACAGCCACACCGCGCACAACCCCCTCCCCCCCCACGCCACCCACACCAACACGAAGGGCCACACAGCGCACACACACACACCAGGGCCAAGGAGAAGGGCACCCGGAAGACACACCCACCGCACCACCACACCACACCACCAAAAACACGGACACCACAAACACGCAACACACAACACAGCACGGCCACCGCGCACACCCATACACACCACAAACACACACAACAAAGGACAACCCGGCCCGCGAAACACACCACCACAACCGGCGGGCCCCAGCCAGGAGTGGCGGGGAGCCCCAAACCAGCACCGGCAGCAAAACCCAGCCAGGAGTGGCGGGGAGTAGCACACAGGAACCTCCGCCACGAGTGGCGAGGGACCAACCACACCACACACCAGCCACAAACCCACCACACACGCCACCGCCGCACGCCACACGCCACACACCACACACCACACACCACACACCACCGCCGACAGCGAAACCCAGCCAGGAGTGGCGGGGAACCGCGACCGGGACCCTCCGGCAGGAGTGGCGAGCAACGCCCACCACCGCCGGCAGCGAAACCCAGCCAGGAGTGGCGGGGAGTAGCACACAGGAACCTCCGCCGGGAGTGGCGAGGAACCAACCACACCACACACCAGCCGCAACCCCACCAGCACACCACCGCCGCACACCACACACCACACACCACACACCACACACCACACACCACACACCACACACCACACACCACACACCACCGCCGCCAGCAGACCCCAGCCAGGAGAGGCGGGGGACCACACACCACCATCGGCACCGAAACCCAGCCAGGAGTGGCGGGGAGTAGCACGCAGGAACCTCTGCCAGGAGTGGCGAGGGACCGACCACGCCACACACCGCCGCCAACGGACCCCAGCCAGGAGTGGCGGGGAACCGCGCCCGGGACCCTCCGCCAGGAGTGGCGAGGACCGCCCACCACCACCGGCAGCGAAACCCAGCCAGGAGTGGCGGGGAGTAGCACACAGGAACCTCCGCCAGGAGTGGCGAGGGACCAACAACACCACACACCAGCCACAACCCCGCCAACACACCACCGCCGCACACCACACACCACACACCACACACCACACACCACGCACCACCGCCGCCAGCAGGCCCCAGCCAGGAGTGGCGGGGAACTGCACACCACCACCGGCAGCGAAACCCAGCCAGAAGTGGCGGGGAGTAGCACACAGGAACCTCCGCCAGGAGTGGCGAGGGACCAACCACACCACACACCAGCCACAACCCCACCACACACCACCGCCGCCCGGAGACCTCAGCCAGGAGTGGCGAGGACCGCCCACCACCACCGGCAGCGAAACCCAACCAGGAGTGGCGGGGAGTAGCACACAGGAACCTCCGCCAGGAGTGGCGAGGGACCAACCACACCACACACCAGCCACAACCCCACCACACACCACCGCCGCCCGGAGACCTCAGCCAGGAGTGGCGAGGACCGCCCACCACCACCGGCAGCGAAACCCAACCAGGAGTGGCGGGGAGTAGCACACGGGAACCTCCGCCAGGAGTGGCGAGGGACCAACCACACCACACACCAGCCACAACCCCACCAACACAACACCGCCGCTCACTATACACCACACACCACACACCACACACCACACGCCACTGCCGACACCGGAACCCCAGCCAGGAGTGGCGGGAAACCGCACACCACCACAGGCAGCGAAACCCAGCCAGGTGTGGCGGGGAGTAGCACACAGGAACCTCCGCCAGGAGTGGCGAGGGACCAACCACACCACACACCACCCACAACCCCACCACACACCACCGCCGCCCGGAGACCTCAGCCAGGAGTGGCGAGGACCGCCCACCACCACCGGCAGCGAAACCCAACCAGGAGTGGCGGGGAGTAGCACACGGGAACCTCTGCCAGGAGTGGCGAGGGACCAACCACACCAAACACCAGCCACAACCCCGCCAACACACCACCGCCGCTCACCACACACCACACACCACACACCACACACCACACGCCACTGCCGGCAGCGGAACCCCAGCCAGGAGTGGCGGGGAACCGCACACCACCACAGGCAGCGAAGCCCAGCCAGGAGTGGCGGGGAGTAGCACACAGCAACCTCCGCCAGGAGTGGCGAAGGACCCACCACACTACACACCAGCCACAACCAAACCAACACACCACCGCCGCACACCACACACCACAATCCACGCACCACACACCAACACAGACACCACACGCGCACGCACCGCGCCACAAACACACACACCGACGGCGAACCACGACCAGAGGAGGGGGCGACACGCACACAAGCAACACAGCCAGGAACAGCGAAACCCCCCCCCCCCCCACCACCGGCACCCCACCCCGGAGAGACGGGACACCAACCACCGCAAACCGCACGGCGAAAAGGGGGGCGGGATGAAAAACGCCCACGGGGGACGCAGGCGAGGGACCCAACCTCAGGGGTTTGGGGCCCCCCCCGGTGACCGTATCGGCCCCACCTGAGCACACGCAATAAGGTGGGATACGCCCGGGACCGTTGGTCAGCGGCCCGCGGTGGCACCGGCCTGGGGGGGTGACCAATGGGCCTGACCAAGAGCACTCCCCACGGCACGTACTGCGGTTCGGGCCCAGCGAGGGGCTGCGGGTAGGGCACACCGTCCATCGGGGCAGGCAAGAGACACGCCTATCCCGCAAGGACTCCCCAGCGACCCACAGTGTACCCGACCCCGGTGTGGGGAACCGCTGGAGTACCTGGCTACGGAGCAGGTCCATTTGTACCGAGCGAGTACAAATGGACGGCCCGTACAACAGAGTTACACCCTGACGGGGAGTGCAAGCATCGGCCCCCCCACGGGGAAACACCAGGGGAAGGGACCCGAGCCGGCGACAAGGACCCCCCCCCACCCACCACAGCCGGGAAGGCCCGGGCACGACACCAGGGAAGCACCGCCCCAAGCGACACGGAAAAGAGACAGAAGGAGGAGGGCACGCCAAGGGGACAGCAAGGGGAAACACCACCAACAGACCCCAGCCAGGGGGGGCGGGGAACCACACAGCCGAGACAGGGGGGGGGGCACGACACACAGCCACCACACCAAACAGGGCCGCCAAACCACGCCCAGAAAGGCGAGGACAGGCACCCAAACGCACCACCAACACACCGCACACACGCCCGAGCGTGCACACAACACACACCCCCACAACCGCCACCGACACGAGCCCCACAAACGCACACCACACACCAAAGCGCGGGCGCCGCCCGCACCACACACGCAACACACACAAACCCAAACAACAGGAACCCAGCTACCCCCCCCGCCAGGGGGGCTGCAGGGCCGCCAGAAACCGCTAGGACGCAAAGGAGGACCCACCAAGCCCGCAGCCAGGAGTGGCGAACGGCCACACCCAGTAACACCCGAACAGCCACGCCGAACACCAGGACCAGGCACTACGACACCCACACCAGCACCGCCACCAACGCCCAAACCGGACGCCACAACACCCTCACCAGCGGACACACCCGAAACCAACAGAGGCACCATCGGCAACACCAGCGACCAAAGCACCCACCAAAACACTAGGACATAGGACATCCTCACCAACAACAGACCAACACAAAAAGCCACCCAACACTGACCAACGACCGCACCCAGCCGATCCGGTCCCCCACCGACCCGCACCCAGAACCACCGCCACCAGCATCCACGCCATCGGAAACACCAACACCACCAAAAATCAAGCCAGCACAACACCCTCACCAACACCGTCACCGCCGGCACACTCGCCTACGAAACCTACGCACGCCACCGCCGGTTCCAGCACCTACATCACCCAAGCCAACGGCATCAAGCACACCATCGCCGGCAACACCCCACCATCAGCGTCGCCACCAGCAACCTCCGCCACCGGAGGACACCAAAGCCACCACAGCCAGTGAGCCAACAAACCACCAAGCCCCGGCCAGGGGAACCGAGGGCACACGCCCGGAACCATCCACAGCAACACCCTCGCCACCAAAGCGACCGCAGGGCGCCATCCACCATGCAATCCCCGGCGACACCCACACCACCGGCGCCGCCAACACCACCCTCACCCACGACACCACCCGGAGCAACGCCTGCGCCACTACACCAACAGCATCACCAGCAGACCACACCACCTACTGCACACCCTCCCAGACAGAGCCACAGAAACCGGCCACCGCCCTGAACACAAGCCGCTGACCACCCACACACAGACCCACGCCAACCACCACGAGCATCAGCAACGTCCGAGACGCCGTGAACCATAGCGGCGCCCACAACGACCTCACCACCGACATCACCGACACCGACACCAGCAGTTCGGCCTCAGCACCAACAAACCAGAGCGTCAACGGCAAGCGCCACGGCGACACCGCCCGGTACGACACCATCGGCATCAACGACACCAAGGGAACCAACACGCGGGCCCGCGACACCCATGGGTAACTCCACCAGGAGTGGAGAGGTCCCACCCCCGCCGTCAGAACACCACCATCCACCAGGGCAACAGCTGCAGCGCCCTTGCCTTCGACATCGCCCACAGCTCCGCCGGCGGCGCCCTCGCCAGCACCGTCACCAACACCGCGACGACCAGCTAGAGTGGCACGCCCGGAACCGCCGACCACCCAAACGCAAGGCGCGTCCAGCACCAACACCAACAACACCCACGCCAACAGACCACCACAACACACGCCAACCACCAAGTAACACCTAAGGCACCCTCGCCATCGGCAACACCAACGCCACCAACACCCACGGCACTATCCACACCACCACCAACCCCACCAACGACGTGCCGAGGTGCCGTCACCTACAGCGCCCTCACCCCTACCACCACCACCACGGCCCCGCCACCTAGGGCAACCCCACCAACGGCGTCACCAAGGACGCCAGCACGGCTGGCGAACAAACGCCACCGAGCCCTCAGCCAGGAGTGGCGAACGCCCACACCCAGCAACACCCAAACGGCCACGCCCAGACCCAGGGCCAGGAACTGCGACACCCACACCTGCACCGCCGCCAACACCCAAACCGAACACCACAACACCCTCACCAGCGGAGACGCCCGGAACCAACGGGAACGCCGTCGGCAACACCAGCAACCCCGACACCCAGCACGACGCCTGAGACACCCTCGCCAACAACGGACCAACACAAGAAACCACCCAGCGGCCAAGTTACACCCAAGGCGTTCCAACCGCGTCACCCACCGACCCGCACCCACAACCACCACCAGCAGCAGCAGCAGCCACTGACAACCCACACACAGACCCTCACCAACCACCAGCAGCATCAACAACATCAGAGACACCGTGAACCATAGCAACGCCCGCAAACGACCTCACCACCGGCATCACTGACGGCACCACCCGCAGTGCGACCTCACCGACAGCAACCCGGAGCATCCCGCATCCCGCATCGGCAGCAAGGACACCGAGGGGGCCAAGGCCAACCCACCAGCCAACGACGCGCATGGGAACCTCCGCCAGGAGTGGCGAGGTCCCCCCTCCGCCGTCAGAACACCGCCAGGGCAACACCTACAACACCCTACAACGCCAACACACACAGCTCCCCCGGCGGCGCCCCCACCAACACCAACACCGGCACCAGCGACAGCGGCAGCACGGCGACACCGCCACCCAACCGCAGCAAGGTCACCCTAAACCGCAACCAAAGCAACACCTATCACTACAGACCCACGGACAGCCGAAGGGAATATCCCAACACCAGGGACAACCGACACCACCAGGACCACAGGCCGGCCAAACACCAGCCACGAATGGCACGCCCGGAACCACCGAACACCAACACGCACGCCACCAGACCACCACGAGACACACCACCGCCAACCCCACCAACGATGAACCGAGGTACTGTCACCCACAACACCCCTAACACCACCACCACGACCCCGGCACAGAGTAACACCTAGGGCCCCCCCATCGACGACAACACCAAGGACGCCACCACGGCTGGCGAACAAACGCCACCAGCGCCACCCACCAGGCCCCCAGCCAAGGGTAGAAACAGCAACGCCACACACCATCACACCCACCGCATCGAAATCACCCGGAGCATCGTCAACATCAACCAGGGGTCCCCACCGCCCACCCAAGCAGCACAAAACACCACAGCAACACCACCACACCCTCACCACCAGCGACACCGCCAGCACCCTCCGCCAGGAATGGCGAGGAGAAGGCCCAACAACGCGGACCCACCCAACGTCCCCGGCACCCTCACCATCGGACCGCCACCACCGGCGCCGACCCCGAACACACCACCGTCACCAACGCCACCGACACCTGACGCAAAAACCACACAGCCCGCACAAACGGCACCAGCCAGAGCATCGCCGACACCACTCCCGGCCAACTCACAAGAACACCACCGAAAGCACCACCGTCGACCGAACGCCACGGCAACCCCAGGGTACGGGTCCCCCTACCCACCCCCCACCATCTGCACAACCAGCGACACCATCACCAGCACCAACCGGAACACCGACAACGACAGCCTCACCAACAACCGACACCCCCCTACCACTGCCACCCACCAGTCACGCCGCCCACCGTCGAAGCCACCCACCAATGCCGCACCCCAAACCACACTTACACCCGAAACCGGCACCAGCACGCCCGGCCGAGCCGTCAATGACACCACCGCCCATGGCACCGCCTACACTCACCACCGCAACCACCACCCCGCGCGAGGCCAGGAACCCTCGGCGCCGCCAACGGCCTCAACGAGCACCGACACCACCAACACCACCATAGCCGGACGGGGACTACCCACAATCCAGGAACATCTCCACCACCAACAACCAATACACCACCCGCGGCACCCCACCATCACCAACGCCACCACGGCACCCATCACACCTCCACCACCGGAGGCGACGTGGGCCACACCACCCGTCAACTACAGCAGCCTCGCCACCGGCGCCACATCCGGCCCACAAACGTTACGCCACAACGACCAGAAACAACACCCTCACTACCGACACAACCGACAACACCACATACGCCCATACGTCACCCGCGCCATGCTCACCAACCATCACCTCGTCAGCAGAGGCACCAACACCACCGGCGACGACGACAGCGACAACAGCTGACCCACCAGCTAACCACCAACAACCATAGCCCAGCACCAACTTCATCTACCCCAACGCCCATACCACCCTCGCCAACAGCGCCGCCACCGACACAATCATCCACTCCGGCGCCCACACCACCCTCACCACCAACATCACCACCACCCCCCCAGGGTCAGGGCCCGCGGGAAACAGAACGGCAGAGCGAGCACGCCACCACCCGCACACGTCGCCCACCCTATCGTACACCGCTCCGCAACACGCCCCCCCCCCGCTTCCCCTGACAGGGCGTGCGCTCCAGCCCACTGCTGGGAAGACAACTTCGACATCCTCCCGGCCATCCGACACCTACTGGCAGCCACGGCCCTGCGCCCACAAGCCCACCAGCAACCCACGGAACCGCAAGAGCCGGACCACCCCATGCCACCACGCTCCATATCCCCCGCGTCCACCGCAGACCGGTACGCGGAACACCAGCGAGAGGAGCCTGACCCCGGCCGCGCCGCCACGCCCCCACCGCCCCCCCCCCCAAAAGGACATCTACGCCACGCTGGCCAGCACCCTAGCCCCCGTGGACGCCGAGCAGTACTACCAGTCCGTCCAACGAGACCTCCCTGAGGACCACGCGACCCTCCAGGGGTGGAAGCAGGAGAAAAGGAACGACAACGAGTGGGGCACAGAGGAAGACCTTCTCTGGGAAGACACCTTGAAAGGCACCGCGGACGCCTTCCTGGAGGCAGCAGCCGAAACCTACCCCCGCCCGCCCGGGGACACTAGACACGGCCTCCACGCCCTCCTAGCGTTCCACAGCTGGAAACACCGCCACACCGTCACCCCCCACCCCCTCAACCACAATCCACACCGATGGACACCTGAAGACGACGCCACAGCCACCATCACCGTACAGCAAAGCCCCGAGAACCCGGAGGAATACCACATCACCTGGGACGATCCGGCACCCCACCAACCCGCCTCCCCCACCCTCCCAGATGTCTTCGCCACCATCAGTGCAGAGCTCCAGGAGGCGCAAGCCCCACAGCAACTGGACGAAGAGATGCCCCAGGCACCATCACCGTCAACCACACAAGACCAACCCCGCACAGAGCCCCTCACCCACCCCATCACCACAATGGAGCTCCTCCCACAACACCGCACCACCCCAGACCGAAACGGGTTTGGAGACCTGCCGCGGGAATGGGCGGTCCACAACGGCACACTCCGATGGGACGAAATCACACCGGGCCTCCAGGCCATCCGCCTCCACTCGATCACAGAGCCCACCACCACCTGGGCATTACCGACGGACCGCCACCACCTCCTCCTCACCGTCCAAGGCGATGCCACGATGACACCCACGGAAGGAGACCCCGTAACAGCAGCCCCCGCCCACGCCGTCCACATACCCCCGCAAGCATCGTCGGCACCTATGACGGTGCATCCGGGCCCCACCCCATGGCAAGCCATCGTCATCACCTACCCCGCCCCCAATGACCACACACACACCTGGCAGCAACGGTGGGAGGACATCCGGGGGGACCTCCTCCAAGAACACCTAGGGCTCACACGCACCCACCACACCCTACAACCGATATGAGGAGTAGGCCAAGCACAACACGGCATACACGCCCCGGGAGTATAGGCGTACGCCACACCCATAATCCCACAAGCAGCGGAGGACATCAAGACCACCCTATCCATCCAGCAAGCCCAGACCCAAACCCCGCACCGCAACACCCAACGAGGCTACACCATTTGGTGGGCATACCAAGACCATGACACCCTCACCCCCCAACCGGGGGCCCCCCCTCTAGACACCAACACCACCGCCCTCCTCCAAGCCGCAACAGCGGCAGCCACACAGGTAGGGGCCCCGGAAACCTGGGGCCCACAATACCTGGTCGAAACCAAAGTGGCGCCCCACGCGAAGGGCCAAGACAAGCCCCCAACACCGAAGCCGCTCCACCCCCCGCTCAAGCTAGACCCGACGGAACACACCCCCCAGGATGAATGGGCGACCCACTACATCATCCCCCACACCACCACCCGCAAAAACGACGCCGTCAAGATCACCGTCACCCGCCACCTCCCCCACACCACACAGGTGTATGAGCTGACGGCCCCCAACGTCCTCGTCACCCGTCGCCGACACGACGAGCGATACACCATACAGGCAGAAGGGGCCGCCGCGACCACCCTGTACACATGGGCAACACGGGGGGACCTCCCACACCCCACCCTCCACCACCCCCCCTCCTGGCCCATTCCCTTCCACACAGCGGACCGCCCCAACAAGAAGCCCAAACACACGGGTGTGCACACCCACGCCCAGGAGGCCCGGCACCGACACGATGCGAGGCGCAAGGCCCGCGCCCTCCACGACGACCACACCATCCCCCGCATCGGCGCCCCCCCCGCCAGGGTATCAGATACCACCCACAACCGCACGATCACAGGCATCACCACGGACTGCCTGAACCCAGCGGCGTCGCGGGCAGACGCCGTGTGGATCAGCGAAGGGCGCTCCCACACACGGGCGGTGGCGCGCCTCCACAACATCCAACCCCACAAACTCCAGCGCGCCGTTGGACCCTTCGCCGTACACGTCACCCCGTACGGCATCGACCACCCCCGGTGTGAGCACCATGACCCGCCCTGCTCCACCCCATGCACCTCGCCCCTGCGCCAACCGCTCCCGGCCCCCACCATCACGGGCAACATGTACCTGGGCACCGTACCGGGAGACCCGGGCATATACATCCTGCCCAACAGGTCCAGGGAACACGCCATCCCCCTCCACAGTGTAGAATCCCTCGCCCTGGGACCACCCCCACCAAAACACCAACACCAGCACATCCCGGGGGACAAACGAACACAGGCCCCAGACGGGGGAAAAAAGGCCCACCAACGCGCCCTGGCCCACATCACCGTCCACCCCGCAGCCCACCTACTAAAGGACTTCGGCACGGAGCGCCACATCGTCCTGGAGGGGCAAGCCCACCACATCATCACCGCCGCCCTGTACACCCTCGCCGCCCACGAACGCCACTGGGACCCCACAACCATCCCAGCAATGCCCCCACCGCCCCAAGGCCCCAAAGATCCCGTCACCCCCTTCCACATCGATCAACTCCTAAGCCGCAAGGCCCCCCCACACCTCCGGCCCTCCAGGATACCACTAGCCATCGCATCGTGGGACACCCTGGACACCCCCCCCCAACAACCCGCCATCCACATCCTCAAAGCGGACACCCAATGGTGGGTCCTCCACTGGGCACACGGAGTCCTCATGGTGGCCCAGGCCTATACCCCGGAAATGGACCCGGAAGACCCCCCACGGGGCCAGCAGCGACTCCTCCAAGCCACCACCCTCACAGGCCGCGAAGGCGCCCCCTGGGAAGCCCTCCACACAGCACTCTACTGGGCTCAAGGCTCCCCCAACGGCCCGGACACACCGGAACCCACAGAGGCCTGGGTCATGCAGGCCAAGGCCATGAGGCACTATCACCTACACCACCCCTTCGACGACAGCCCTGCCGCACTGCCATGGCCAACAGATCCCCCGGAGACCGTGCGCAAGCTCGCCGACATCATACGCAGCCACGCGAAAGCGAAAATGCAAACACCGGTAGAACCCCCACTGAGGGATCCAGACCAGCAAGCAACGCACCCCTTCTTCAAACCCCATGCCCCCCCAGCCCCGCTACCTCCAGTCCCACCCAAGCGAACGAGACGACAAAGGGGCGCACCCGCCCCCAGCCAAGCCGGAAAAGCAGCGACCTCCCGACCCCCCGCATCCCACCCGACCCACCCGGCGAACCCAGACCAAGCATCCTCGTCATCCTCCCTCCCACCAATACCACCGCCCCACCCGGACCAAGCATCCTCGTCATCCTCCCTCCCACCACTACCACCGCCCCACCCGGACCAGGCATCCTCCTCATCCTCCCTCCCGCCACCAGCACAGCCCCCGCCCGAAGCGTACCCAGGATTCGAAAAAGGTGCGAAGGTCCAACAGCCCTTCCGCAACGACCACACAGGCGACTGGATCTGGTGTGAGGGCACGATCCAGTACCGCCTCAAGGAACCGGGGGACAACGGGGGGCAACAGGTCCGGGTGATCTGGCACCGCCAAAAGGAGCTAGACCAAGGCAGCAGCGCCCTGGACAAACCAGTCGGCTACACCCTGGAGCTCACCAGCGCCCACCCCATCCGGCTCCGCACCGAAGAGAACAAGGCCCACACACGCACCAAATACACTGGGGAGCTCCCCCCGGAGTGGAGCCAAGGCCTCCCTCCGCCGCGCCTACCCAAACGCCCACAAACCGGCAAAAAGTCCCCGAGCCCCAGTCCCCCTCCCTGACGGGGCAAGGGCCGAGGGCACAAGCCTCCACAGCCCCGGCCCGCCCCCACCGAGGCCACCGTCAACCTCCGCGACCTCAACCACCCGGCCGTCACATACTCCAAGGACGCCACAACCGCCCTCCAAGAGCTCCCGATGGCACAGGGGCCGGGGTGGGTTCCCCACCTCATCACCTTCCAGGAACAAGGCCTACAGCGCGACGACCCCCCAGAAACCACCCCCATATATACCCCGGACCAGAGAGCGTACAAATGCTACTGGCACAAGGGGACTCCCCTATACGCCCAAACCGGCATCCACGTCCACCTCGTCCACCACCTCAGCGTCCCAGGGAGGCTAGGTGTCTATGAGGTCGTCGGGGACGGATGGCAACTCAACGTCATCAACACCCACGTCCCCTTTGGCGAAGCCACGGAACCCTTCCTCCAAGCCCTGGCCGAGGCATACCGCCAGATGGCCATGGTCGCCCCCACAGTCATCATCGGCGACATGAACGCCCCCCCCACCCCAGCGGACCGAGAGGGACAGGCCACACCCCAGGACCAAGCAGTCCGCGACACCATCGAAATGCTGGGGCTCGTGGACCTAACAGCCAGCCTCGAAGGCCAACCATCCCACTTCCCCCACCAAACGGATGCCGCCCCATCCCGCATCGACGTATGCTATGGCGACCCCACCACCATCATCCGAGCGGAGGCCCGATATGGACCCCTCCCGCTGGGACCCACAGGCCATAGCCCCCTGTACATCTGCCTCACCATCCCCAACCTTCCCCCCAGCCCCCCAGAAGATGCGGACCAGGGCCTACCACCCCCCCTGAAGATGCCCCCGCTGCATGACAAGCATGCCTGGTCCCAATATCACAGGGCCATAGACCGCGCCCGGCGCATCCAACCAGACCCCACCGACCTACTCACAGCCATGCGCACGGCCGCCGTCGCCTGCGGCTTCCAACAACACCCCCACACAGACGACGACCAACCACCCACGGCCCTGGGGGACATGCTCCATGACCTCTGGCATGCGAAGCAGCAACTGGCGACCCTCCTCCACACCAACACCCCCCAAGCCCGCAGCCAGATACACCACTGCAGGACACTGATAGCCCACATCAGGGCGGACCTGCAGCGGTGGCACATCCACAGGCAACAGCGCATCGCCCAGGAACACGAACGATATGCGCAACATGAACTCCCCTACAAGGCCATCCGCCACCTCAACGACGCCATGACCGACACTGGCCACTGCACCATCACCACGGTCCGGCAGGAAGACGGCTCCCTCACCAACGACCCAGCCACAGTGCTCCAAGCAACCCAAGACAGCTTCCTCCGGCAACACACCCCCACCCAAGACACACTGGACCCAGACACCCAGGCCAAAATCGACTGCCTCCCTCGGGTCTTCAA
Organism: Eutreptiella sp. 'Long Island Sound 2002'; assembly: GCA_964036045.1. NCBI lineage: Eukaryota > Euglenozoa > Euglenophyceae > Eutreptiales > Eutreptiaceae > Eutreptiella > Eutreptiella sp. 'Long Island Sound 2002'. The sequence goes on from OZ038380.1 coordinate 58,072,503, forward strand.
CCACGCCCAGAGGAGGCACCTGGAAAAACGCCCCTTCACCATCCACGAAGTCCGGAAGGCCATCCACAGTCTCCGGCAACACAAAACCCCAGGCTACAACGGCCTCCCTGCAGAGGCATACTACCACCTCCCCGCCCACCTCCTCCGCGTCCTCGCCCACCGCCTCTGGGACATCGTCACGGGGCGGACCCCCCTGCCACCAGACTGGGCAAACGTTGTCCGCCCCCTCTACAAAAAAGGGGACTGGGCAAACCCGGACAACTGGCGCCCCATAGTCTGTGCTGTCACGGAGGTCAAAATCGTCTGGACCATCCTCCTGCGCCGCATCCGCCCCCACCTCGACCCCCACATACCAGCGAGCCTCTGGGGGGCCGTCCCAGGCCGGTCCCCACACGAGGCCATCTTCCTCCAGGACACCATCGCGGACATGGACCCGGTGGACCTCATCATCGCCTCCCTCCACGTCAAGGGAGCCTTCCCGAACACCCCCTGGCTCCTTCTAGAAGCGGTGTGAAAACGCCTAGGACTCCCCTTCTACAACTTCACCTCCGACTACATCCGCACCCGCAAATACACGGTCCGCACAGGAGCAGGCCTCACCCCCTTCCTGGAGCCAGGCAGCGGGGTCCCCCAAGGGGGAGCAGAAGGCCTCTTCCTGTACCTTCTAGTGACGCTCCCCCTGGCCCTCGCAATCGAGCAGGATTACCCGGCTTACGCACCCTACCCCCTCCTCTCCCCCCTGGTCGGCTTCGCGGACGACACCAACCTCACCGTCGCGCACAACCCACACGACCCCCATGCCCCGGACCCCGGGCCAACGGTCACCCAATAGGTTAATGACTTACTGGACGTGACCGTCTCCTACCTCTCCCACAACAAGCTCATCGTCCACCCCACAAAGTCAGTGGCCATGATCAAGGGGTCTGCCACACCTCCCACCCTAGGGCCACAAGGGCCCCCCATGCACGTCGTGACGACCACCACCCACCTGGGGGTAGTCCAGGCCGCCAACCCTGAGGACGCCACCCTCCCTCCCAAGTTGCAATCACACCTCGCCCATCTCCCCAGATATGCGTCCCCGACCACCAAGGCCCTCTCCCTGTCCCACCAGAGCCTGGCTTACTACCTCACCGGGGTCTTGAACGCCTCCATAGGCTTCCAAGCACTCCACCTGACACACCCCACCACCGCCCTCCAGCCGGCCACACGCGCCGTGACCAAGGCATGGGCAGCACACGGGGGCTGGCCCACCTCCATACCCACCCGCGCCATCCGAGCGGCATGGCCCCACTATGGAGACGCCATAGGGGACGAGGTGAAAGCGGCCTACACCAGACACACCGCCCTCCTCCTTCACCGCATGACCCACAACCACTCACCGGAGGTCCGCGAGGTCACCGCCATCCGCCTCCAAGCCGCACAACGGGCCCGCAACACATGCCCGCGCTGGGTACTCCACCAGACGGGCATGCCCACCAACATGAACACGCGCCTGTGGAACCACCTGCAGCTTCTCCTCCCATCCCCACACCACGCCATACTCACCAACCACACGTGCCCAGAGGAAGGGCCACTAGCGGTCCTCTGCGGGGACCTCCACCATCACCCCAAGGGCACCATCCACACCATAGACCTTGTCGGGGCCTCCATCACCGTAGTATACGTCACCCTCCCCCAAATGCGGGTCCTGCACCACAGCAGGGCACACCACACCCCCTTTCTACAGCTTCCCGAATGGCCACAATACCGCCTCTTCCACCAGTACCTCACGCAGACGGCACGAGCAGCGGGACACACTCTACCGGGCAGCAAAGACATGCGCACAGCCTGCAGAGAATTCACAAAGCAACAACCGCGACCCATCCCAGCGACACCGCCCTACGCACCCACCGGATCGAAACACGAACCCGTCCCCCCGGTGACGGGCCCAGTCCCACCACTAACCCTACTACTGGCTCCGAATGAAGCCAAACCCACGCAGACCACCGTCATCCACCACGGGGCAAAATGGCGCATACCGAAGCACCACATGACCGCCCGAGACCTACCAAAGGTCCCCCAAGATTCCCAGAGCATGCCGCGCACATGTTGGGCCTGTGACCCCGAGGCACCAACCACACCATGGCCCGTACTACACCTCATAGCACGCCACCACACCCACCCCACAACCCACCTACCACCACAGGCCTACGCATGGATAGCCCCATGGTTCCACCGCACCGACACTAACCCCACGGTAGCATGGAACCCCGACCACGCGCCCAAATGGCTCTTCACCACTACACCCACATGCCCCCGCCCCGACCCGGCAGGGGTCGCCATCCGTTACAGCATGTACGAGCCAGGCAGAACGGGCAAGCACGAGCACCCCTACTATCCGCTCCACCACTCCTGCCACACACCGGAGCACCAAACACAAACCCTCACATGCCACGACCTAAACCCCGACACAGCCTACATCCTCCACTACATCTACTCCTACCTCACACAAGGACAGCCGGAGCAGGGACTCATAGCCCTGTCCCCCCAAGCGAAGCACATCATCTCCAAAGGAATAGGGGTGTACGCCACCCCCATCCTGCAGCCCACAACCCCAGTAGCCCACCTCGCCACGGGCCTTGCCATATACGCCTACCTGCCCATGAACCCATGCTGCCTCCCACAACCATCGGCTGAGGACCGGCTCTTCTTCACCGACGCCTCAGGCGAATCCGCCCTCACGCCCATCACCGGGCGGGCCACCCTGCAGCTAACCCACACCGGGGGACACTACCACATGGACCACCACACGGGCCAGACCACCTATGGGGCCTCTTCCCACGGGGAGCTAGGGGCCATGGCCGACGCCATCACCGAGGTCGCGGCCCACCTACCCGCCCACTCCCCGCACATCGTCCGGGTCTGGTTCGTGGTAGACGCCACTGTCAACACGCACCTGCTCCTCCGCATAGCAAGGCAACCACTTCACAAAGCAACCGCGACGAGCCTCGGCACCCAGGCACTGCTACTCTGGAAAGCCCTACGCAGCCTTCCCCCCTACGTCCAACTCCACATCGTGAAACAAGAGTCCCACAGACACCAATACGGAAATGGTAAGGTCGACAACCAGGCAGTACACCAGCGCACAACACACCTACCAGCCCTCCAGATCCCTGACCTCGGCCGCAACCACACACACCTCCAACACGTGCCCCCTGTACCCGAGCCCCATCAGACCCCGGACTGGGTACCAGAGGACGCCCCCTATTCCTCCCACGACAGAGCGTACCACTACCCCAACCCCATCCAACATCTCGCCCGCGTGCTCGGCGACGCAGACAGCCGGGCGCACATCCAGGAGCTCCAGGACAGACTGCAAGGCCCCCTCTACCACTCAGCGCTACGCCCAGCCAACGTCCCAGCCCACCTCGAAAAACGACGCATCCAGCTCCTCAGGGAGCAACTGCCATTCCTCACCAGGGTCGCCAGATGGCTCGCCTGCAAGCACATCCACGTCCCCGACGAACACACCCGTTGCCCATGCGACCACACCACCCCGGAGGACTGGGAACACTTCAAGAAATGCCCCCTCCATACAGACAGGGACACCCTAGTGGGCTGGTCCCCGGCGGAAACCCTGCGACAACACGAAGGATGGCCAACCCACAGCCACGCACACCAGGCCACCGAACACCTCTTCCGGGACCCCCTGTTCAAAGAAGCCACCATGAGAGGGGCAGTGACATAGGCCCTGCACCGACACCTCACCAAACACACAGAAAGCCCCATGGAGGCAGCAGCACACCTCCAGCTAGAAGCAGTCCGCAGAGCAGCGGCCCAAATGGTACAACGCAAACACCTCCTGCTAACACACGCGGAGCAACTCACCGACCCCACCGCCAAGGAAAAACGGGCAGCGTCCCATCCATTACCATGCCGTGCATGACCCAGACGTCCACTAACCAGCTCCGCGCCCCGCACGCGCCCCCCGTATCCATCCACAGGTCTCCAAGGCACCACCACAGCGCCCCGAGACCCGTCTCACACCCAAGAAGCCACCCGGCACCGCCCAGTCCGGCCGAGCCCAGCCAGGGCCCACCATCCATCGACGTAGACGCGCAAGACCCCGGCAGCCCATCCAGCCCACTCCCCCCGGACCCGAGGCACCCCCCCCTCACACCGGCCACCATCCGCGACCCCGACCTCCTCCGAGCAACCCTCCAAGACAGGGCCCCGACCACCCCCCTGGGCTGGCACCGCCTACAAGAGGACTGGACCAAGGTCACTGTCAAAGCCCTCCGGGACCTGACCACCCCAGGCAGCGGCCTCCACGAGACCATAGTAGACCTCGTGCTCTGGCGAGCCTGCAAACACACCCGGGGCCAGCCCATCTGGATCCCCCCCATCGAGTGGTGCCAGGCCCTGACGAACGACACCAGCATAAACGTCACGCGTCAAGGCACCGTACGCCTACGACGGGCCCCAGCGGAGACGGACCACCCAGCGGACCCGAACCACCCGGAGCAGTGGGAACAGGCCACCGCGCCCAACGGCGACAGCGCCCTCCGCGCCGCCGGCCTCCGCACCCCGGACGACGACCCCCCCCCCCACCTACAGACAGTGACCACCCCCCGCCGGAGGTCTGGGTTACAGTCCTCGAGCGCGGCCACTACTACGTGATAGCCGCTACGGCTACGTCCCCCGGCCCGCAATGGATCATCCAGGGGACAGACACCATGTTCGCCCCGGAGACCGCCCCACCAGGGGCAGTGGGGGACCCCACCACCCAGCACAGGATCCTCAGGGGTGTCCTCCAGCCAGGGGACACGCCCCCTGCCCGCGCCCTGGCCCAAATCACCTCAGGGAAGGCGGGCTACCACCTGGGATTGGCCATGCTCTGCCTAACCCACTGGATCCAGCGCCGCTGGCCACCCATGGGGACCGTGCCCTGGGTTTGGGCCATCCCCACCGCCCACACAAAAGTCAAGGCAGGCCGGGACACACGACCAAACCCCCCCCCCCAGACCGCAGCAGTCCTTCACCTGCGGGTATCACGCCATCCACAGGGTCCTCAACCGCGCGGGTCTTAGCCCAAAGCTAGCATGCCCCCTTCCCACCACTCACCAAGAGGTCCACCAGATACGAAAGCTCGTCTGCGAAATCCTTGCCGCGGCAGCAGAAGACAGCAAGCCTCTCCTCCAAACCGCCCGGCCTACAACTGCCCACGCAAGCGCGCGGCAAGCGGACACATACACCGACACAGCACACCCCGCCGCACAATCCCCGCCCCCCCCCCCCTCTCGCTGCTCAACCGGAGACCCACACACGCCAACCATCGCGCACACCTCCGGGCCCCGCGACACGGGCCTCCCCCACCCGCCCGAACACCAACACACGCCCGCCACACACCCACCCACCGGACACCCTTAACCGCCCCCCACACTCGACAACCCACACACACCCGCCGAGGGGAGCCCTGCACCCCGCGGCACGCCCACCCCACCCATTGGCCCGCCCACGCCCCCCACACACACCCCAGAGGACCCAGGCCCACCCCCCCCGGCCCCTGAATGCAGCCCACGCGAACTGTTCCCCCCCGCGGACACCAACCCACACGACCTCGCACATTGCAGGACCCGGGCCCAGCCGAGCCCAGAAAGAGAAGGCCGCAGCCCCGCGCCTCCCTCCCCCGCCGCTGCCGACCAGATCGGCCCGCCGGGCCGCCAGGTCACGACCGGGCCCCCCCAGCCGCCCGCCCCCAACCTACAGCCCGAGGACATACCCTCCATCCTCCCCGCCGTGGCCGCAGCAGAAGCCGCCGCCCACAAGCCCGCCCGCATCACAGCCCAACCCGCGTCCACCACCTCCTCCTCATCCTCAGCCTCGTCCACCTCCTCCACCTCATCCTCCGACCCCCCCCTCCCCGCCAAACTCATCCTCAAGGCCACGGCAAAAGCCAAAGCCGCGGCCGCACGCACCGACCCCCCAACCCCCACACAGGCGACTCAGGCACCCCGGCAACCCACCGGGGCGACCCCCGACCCGACATCAGCGCCCTCACACCTCCGGACAGAGGTACTCCTCAACCTGGAACCGGACCCCAACCCCAAACCCGACCCCAAACCCAAACCGGACCCCAACCCCAAACCCGACCCCAAACCCAAGCCGGCGCCCACGCGAGCACACACAACACCGCGGACGCAACGACACAAACCCAGCCGACACCACCCCCGCCCGGGCCCTCGCCAAAGCCAGGACCCCCCACCCACCGCAACCCGCGCCCCCCTCCCGCCGGCACCCACCACCACCGCAGAGACGGCCACCCAGCACGACCCCGTCCAAGCCCTCGTCCGCATCCCCGTCACCAAGCGCCCCGTCATCCATCCCCCAAAAACCACCACCACCGCCGGCCAAACCGACCCAGAGACGTGGGACCCCTCGACTACCGTCACCGTCAAGCCCAGCCCCCAACCCTTCCCCCATGCTGACCACATAGTGCAGCCCCGGGGACTGCCCACGATGCCCAACCCCCCACCCCCACAAGGGGGACCGGAAAACCCACAGGGGGTCCATGGGCCATACCCGCAACACCACCCCCACCACTACCCACACCACCACCACCAGCGGCCCCACCACCACCACTACCAACACCACCCCCACCACTACCACTGCCCACCGCCCTACCCCACCGGGCCACAACCCCCCGTGCACGAACAGTACCAGCGGACGGGATGGCAGCCCACCTACCGCCAGGAGCCACCCCCCCCGTACAAGCCACCACCCCCGTACAAGGAACCGTATCCGTACCCCCCCGGCCACCATCCGATGGCCGAAGGGGCCCCATGGACGACGGGGAACCCCCCCCCCCCCCCAAGTACCACGCGCCACCGCGCGAGGCCCCCCAGGGGCCGCCGACGCTTCCGGACTGGCCCGACTCGAGTGATGAGGCCCGGTCCCGCAAACGGCGGCGCTCCCGCTCCCCCCCCGCACGGCACACTCGCCCACGGCGCCCACACTCCCACCGCGCCTGAACCACCCACTCGCGCCGCTCCCGCTCCCCCAGGTACCACCACGACCCCCCGTCGCTCCCGCTCCCCCGGGCACCACCACGGGCGCCGGCGCCGCCCCATGTCCCCCTCCCCCTCCCCCCACCGGCCAAACAAGACCCCCACCCCCAGCCCCCGCCACCGCCACTCCCGCTCCCCCCGACGCAGCCAGGCACGCCACTGCCGCCCCACGTCCACCTCCCCCTCCCCCCACACGCCCCGTCGGGCTCCCCGTTCTCCCCGCCACCCGTACCCATCCACCACCCTCAGCCCCCGCCACCACCACTCCCGCTCCCCCGGACGCCACCGAGCGCGCCACCGCCGCCCCATGTCCACCTCCCCCTCCCGCTCCCCCCTCCGCCCGTACCCGTCCTCCAGCCCCAGCCCCCGCCGCCGCCGCTCCCGCTCCCCCAGGCACCGCCAGCCCCGCCACCACCGCGGGTCCACGCCCTCCCCCCGCCGCACCACGACCACGGGCACGGACCCCTCCCCCCCCCGGGCCCCCGCCTACCTCGTCTGGTGGTCTCCCCCCGCTCTGCAGGAGCTCCACCGCTGGGTGAAGTGGGCCAGAGGAGCGTGAAGGCACGAAGGGGTGCACATGATGCATACCTTCGAGGAGGTGCGCACCCGCACCCCCGCAAACCCCAACGAGGCCGCCCCCGAGGCCATCATGCCGCAAGCGGCATGGGAGGCCCTCCTCCGCGATGCGGTCCAGGGCCTCCGCCCCCCCTACATCCCCCAAGCCCTCCGCCAGTGGCTCCAGGCCACCCACCCCCAGGCCTGGGCCGCCGGCGCCCCCTCCCCACCCCGCCCCTCCCGCCACCACCACACCAGAAAGGGGCAGGACAAGGGCAAGGGAAGGGCAAGGGGCACCAAGGAGCACTCAGGCAAGAGGGCACGGAAGGGCCCCAAGTGAGGGCAGGCACACGCAGGGACAGGACGCCGGAAGCGACACCACATGGGGGCAGGAAACCACCCAAGAACCAGGAAGGGGCGGGAACGGGGACCAAGACACGGAGGAAAAGGGCACCACGGCAGGCACCACGACCCACACCCAGGAAGGGCACACCACGACGGGGGCACCAGCGCCACCCCAGCCCCACCAAACACCCCAACACACACCACCGAAGCAAACATCGGACGCCATGCGGATCACACCTAGGCACGCCCACCGGCCACCAGAAACCACACGGAGAACGGAGGGCACACCTACACGGGGAGAACGGGCCACACCCACAGAGGAAGCCGCAGGGAACGCCGCCGCACGGCGCACCACCACGCCCTCACCGCCAGGCGACGACCCCGGCCACCACACAGGCCACCTCACAGGCACCGGAAGAGGACGAAGGGACGGCCGCGGCACCCACGACTAGGGACCGAAACCCCCAGAGGACACGGGACCAAGGCACAGGCCCCCAGGGAGGGCAACCCCACGGACCGTCACGCGACCACGCCTTTGGCTATAAGACCCGGGCTGCGTTACCGTCGCGGTTCGACGCAGAGTATTGCTAAGCACTTGGATTGACGGCCGGGGGCTTGGTGTCAGCTGGTCTCACGTCCGTGAGGGCGTCCGTCACCCACCTGTTGCGTCCAGTGGAGGAATGGCACTGCGGCGGCACGCCGATCCAGTCCATGATGAATTTCGAGCGCCGCAAGGGGAAGTGAAGGGCTGTGATCGCGAAGGCCTTGGTGCTGCTGGACGGTGCCCCCTTCAAAGCCTTCTCCGAGCGCCGTGAAAACTGGAAGCGCCAAGATTACTACCGGTGCCCCGGACCCCTGCAGTTCAGCACCGGAGATATGGACATCCCCCTGACCCTGAAGTATCAGCTCATGCCTGCCGGCGGCACCGACCCGGACCCTCATGTCCCTGCCAGCGCAGCCGAGCTGCAGTGCAAGCCTTTCGCCACTCAAACGGTGTTCGGAATTTACCTCCACCGTCCGACTCCTGATTTCTGTTTGTCTGCCTTGGAGAAGGAACGCCTTTCCTACACCCCGAGTACGCCTGCCTGTCTGCGAGGCCCGGTGAAGATTGAGTCCATGGGTGAGAGTCAGCGTGCACGCCCCAAGGACACCGTGATCATTCAGCAGAATTTCCCGTAGACCTATCCGACCCACCAGCCCGAGCGGCACGCCCAAGCCCCCACAGCACGGACCCAGCGAGCCACCCACACCTAACCGCACCCCCCAACCACCGGCCGGCCACACTCCGGCCCGGACTCCGCACCACGACACAGGCCAGGCTGACCTCCACTGACCCACCGCGGCACCACGCGAGACCACGGCACACCGCACCACAGCGCGCCACAGTGCAACGCATCACAGCACGACGCGACGCGACGCTGCACAGAGCGGCACAGCACGACACAACTGACCCTAACCTGGGGGACTAACCGAAGCCAGCCACCGCACACTCTGGAAGGCGCCGCGCCACCACGCCACACACCAGCACCGCAGGCCACACACGGGGCCACAGCGCGCCAGGCGACAACGGTGGCGGACCACCCAGAAGATTACAGCCGGCACCGCAGAGGGGAAAGGACACGAACAACCCCAGCCCCCTAACCCTAAACCACAAGCAGCCGCCTGGCGGGGCCGCCCAGCCGGCACAGCCAGGACCTAACCCAGCAAGAAGGGGCGCCGAGCCCACCGTGTACAAAGCCCACCCGACCCATGGGGCCGGAACGCGGCCACACAGAACGCAACTGAAGACAGCAGCCCTGAAGACAACACTGAATGCAGGCCAGTGCATGCCCCAGCCCAGGGAAGGCAGAGGGAGGAACAGGCAAGCCCCCCCCCCAAAAAAAAAAGGGGGAAAAGGCACGAAAACAGCCCACAGCCGCCAAACCGCCCGCCAACACCACCACAGACGGCCAAGCCCCCCCCCAGAAGGCACCGAAGACAGGACCCCCACAGAGGCACAGGGGGACCACCCACCCGAAACCGGCAACACCAAGCCAGTAACAGCGGACCACGGGGAAAGGGGGCACGGAAAAAAAAAAAAAAAAAAAAAAGAGAGCCACCAGCCCAGCCCGAAAGAAAGGGGATGGAGGGACAGGGACCACAAAGCTCGGAAAAAAAAAAAAAAGAAAAGAAAAGACCAAAGCGCAAAACACACACCCCGACAACCCAGCCAGGAAGGGCTGGGCACAGCCGAGACCCGGGCCCAGCACACACGCCCACACCGCACGCCGGAACCGGAAACAGCGGGGGGCAAGCGGGACGCCCACAAAACCACACACGTCTCAAAAGCAGGCGGAAACCGCTGCCCAACCACGAACACCACAAACAGCCGACACTAGAGGGACAACACCACAAACCGTGCCCAAACACACCCACCCAAGACCCCAGCCAGGACTGGCGGGGTTAACAAAACCAGCACCCAACCGCCAACCGGACCCAAACACAAACGCCACACAACAGTAGGAAACCCAGTGCCCACAGCCCGGACACTGAGGCAGCCCGTGCCATGCAGGTGACCCGGCCAAACGAGATCCAGAGACCGGGGGTAAGGCTGCATCCTAAGGCCTGCGCTGCTTTGGGACTCGAGGCGGAGCGTGCGACACCCAAGCGCCTCGGAACCCTAGTACCAAGAACGTGCATGCACGCCTTGGGAACGGGATACGCCAGGAAGTCCGGTGAACCCCTAGGGTTCCGCCCAAAGGAGGGGACGTGCGCAAGCACGGGGGCACACCCTCCCGGCGAGACAAGCATGTCACGCTGGCGGCGATCAGCCCTCCCGGCGTAGCCCGGGGCCGCTTTGTTGGGGGCTAACAGTCAGGTCTAGCGGGAAGTAAGCCGCCTCCCCTCTTCACGCGCGAAGCCTCTTCCTGTTCGTCACAGGGGCAACACCGGGGGGAACCATGGGGCGCCTCTCCACGACCGAGTGCACCTACCTACCTACCTACGTTTGTTCGCATCTCCGACATTACGTCGAGCGATACATCTTAAGTTGCGACGTGTGTCAAGCGGCAAAGTCAAGGCGAGTCGACACCGCCAGAGTGCCCAGACCATTACCGGTGCCCGACACCAAATGGCACAGTGTGTCCATCGATTGGGTCTCAGGATTGCCGCCGATCACTAGGGGCCATGACGCCATCATGACTGTGGTCGAGCGATTCTCCAAGCGTGGCATGTTCATCCCTTGCCGCAAAGATATGACAGCCGACGACCTTATCTATGTGTTCCTGCATGAAGTAATTCGACTGAAAGGATGCCCTCGACAAATTGTTTTCGGTCGAGACAAACTGTTCAAGTCCCAGGCGTGGAAGAAGTTGGCTCAGCGTGTCAAGTTTGAGATGCACCAAACAGTAGCCAACTGTCCTCCAGGCAATGGCCTAGCGGAGCGCAGCAACCAGTCGATCCTCCAGCGCCTGCGTACACACGGCATCTTCGGTAACAACAAGTGGGATGTCGACCTTCTGTTCGTCCAGATTCATTTTAACAACCTGACGTCCAATAGCCTTCGGCTATCCCCGTTCGAGATAGACCAGGGACGAACACCCCATTTTCCATTGGATTTCCCCCGAATTACTTCTAATGCACTTGAGCCATCGACCGTGAATGATTACATGCAGCCAGCTGAATGTACCTTCCATTCTGTGTGTGCAATGCTTGCCGAGGAACGTCGACGCCAGATGCATGTGGTCCTACAAATGGACCGACACGTTCGAGTGCCTGAAGTGGGGGAAGGATGGTGGGTGTTGGTACCGGAATATCGACATAAAGGGAAACTCGATGTTGTCTGGTGCGGCCCTTACAAAGTTCTCCAGGTACTCAACAAGGGCGAGAATGCTAAACCGGACATCCGTTCCCCCTTTGATGGGTTGCGAGTTTTCAATCGAGACAGCATAAAGCCCTACATCCATCGAGAGGAACAGCCAGTGTGGGAGTTCCCCATGCCACCTGTCAAAACCGGAGAATCCCGTCGACTTGTCGAAATCCTGGCTAGACGATGAGTGGGATCTAAAAAGCGCCGCACGTTCCTGTACTGTTGGGAATGGGATGACGATAAATGGTCTTGGGAGTCGAGCAAAGCTCTAGAGGAGGATGCTGTGTACCTTGAGTTCCTTTGATCCCACCCTGAGTAACCTCACTCTTCTCTGCAGAGTGGTTTTTCGAAAAGCTCATGCGGGGGTCTGGGTCGACCGCCGGAGCCTCCACCTACAGTACTACTTCCCGGACGCCCCAAACTTCCTCTCGACCTCCACCTTCTCAAGCATCACCGTCCAATGTCATCGATGTTGACGAGATCAACGACACTACCGGCAAAATGGCGATGGTGCCGAAGCCCCAGCGACATCGACTTCAGCTCGCCGCTGTCGATCGGTAGCGTCAGCGCAAGCTCAACCGAGTCGACCGCTGGATCCATTCACGGCGCCGAACTACAGTCAGTTGGCATACGCTGGGAGCTCGAAAGGAAAAGGAGGACCCTCTTCGAAAGGAGGCAAGAAAGGTGTGTCCTCTCGCGAGGAATTTGCCGGAATAGCACGGAGTGGGCGAGTTATCGTGTCAGGAGCCGCCACAGGCTTGGAAGTGCTGGAGCAAGCCCAGGCCGGCTGGCCTGTTCCGAAATTGACCAAGGGAGGGGGGTCCCCACCCCCCCAAGCACCAAAACCTTGCAAGCTGTATGGGCCCCCGCCCCCGGTCGATGCAGAATACTATCGACGACAGTGCTCGAGCCTCGAAGAGTCTGATACCCACTCCAATTCTTCGAATGAATAGGTTTATGAGGAATGGTTCGATTCTGATGAAGATCTGGCTTGCTATACGGGAAACGACGACTGATCCCCTTCCTCTGTTCAGCGCCCGGATGGGGCGACAGTTCTTGGACATCGAGGCCGAACACCTGGACATCAAGGCCATCCAGGGACGGACCGTCGTGGGGACCAAATACCGTAGAGCCGAATACCTCCAACTATAACAACAACGACGACGCTGCCCCCAACGACTGGGGCAACCAATCCTGGCAGTCGAATGCCCCAACAACGCAAGCCACTACTCGAACGAACCAGTCCGACTCCTACTACTACGGTGAGGACCATGAAGACTACGGGAACCTACCCGATGCCTGGTCCGAGGACGAGGAGGATTACGCTACGCCACACAGAGTTGGTGGACACCACCGCCAGGTTACGATACTGTGCCGAAACCAGAATCGCTGTGGCAGCCATATAACATGCCGCAATACAACCATGAAATCGAGACCATTGATCAACTCCAACACTTGTGCACGTTCGGAATGAAGCCACCCTATCAATTTGGGACGCACCAGTACGATCCACTTGCAACGGAGTAGACCAAGCTCGAACGATCAGTGCTCACTATTGCATCGAGTGCCATGGCTGGTCAACGAGCAAACCACGTGTTCCTGCGCGAACGCCATGCCGCAGTTGTGACGAAAACAAATGCCGCTATCGCCGGGTTTAGCAAAACCATCAACATCGACAGTTGGGGTCGAACCGCACCGTTTCCCTACGAGACGATGCGAAGCACGCCTAATACATTTTCTGATGAGCATGGGAATGCCGGTGGCAAACCGAGGTACCAGTGGTAAACAAAGATCGAAGTAGCGTGCCAGAATTTTCGGAAGACCCTCGTCCACTGGCGGCACTGCAAAGAAGAGCTCGACTGGGGATTCCGACACAACCTCTCCGAACATGACCTGCCGAATCAAATTGCTCGACTCAACTGCATGCAGCGAGAGATCTCAGGAATTGACGACCTGATGCACGTTGCCGATGGAATCAACCTAATCTTCAGGTACCAACGCCTCTGGACCGAGAACAAGATAAAACGAGTAGCACCCGTTGCCGTTTCCATCCTTGGAGTTGTTCGAAACGTCAGAATAGTTTGCCAGACGAACGACTGGCTCTTCGAGGCTCGAGTACCCTTTCTCACGTACAAAGTGGATTTGCTTCTTCGCCGACACCAACCTCGAGGCCTATGAGGTACCTCTCGACTTGGGTACAAACCATATGGGTGCGCTCCACATCGAACACAGCACGTTGTAGTCCAACTCTAGGAGTACTATCGACTCGGAGACCAGACCGGACCCTATGCGTACAACGCCGTCGCACCAGGTGCCCCCATCAACCTTGTCCAGCTGGCAACGATTTACCAGACTGAACCTGGTCGACTCAGATACCACGACTTCGATAAGGAAATCTGACGAGTTGCTCGCCTTCACTCGTCCAGTGAGGAACACGTCAACCTCTTTCCTTTCATGCACGCCACCGATTTGGTTTGACGCATGGGTACCTCGAAATACCTCATGTCCCGCTTCGAAGGCGGATACGAAGATGGGCGACGTTGACGTCGAGCGGTCGAGTTCCGAAGTGATGTCTACGCCGATGAACGGGAGGAGGTAGTGTCTAACGACTCGCCCGCGACTGACCCGTTCCAGCCGGATCCTGTCAACTACCAGTTTTTGCTGGCGAGTCGAACGTCTACCAGCACCACTTCGACATCCCGTTCATCAAGTACCTCAAGCGGATCCATGATGACTTCAATGCTGCCCATCAACGCAAGGTCAGCTGCCGAGACCAAGTCCTTGAAGCGGTCATTGTTGAAAAGGCTTCAAGCCTTGTGACTGCAGAATCGGTTGGATTCGCTCTGCAGAGTGCTCTTGCTGATGGCCAGTATGTGCATCAACACCTCGGTCGACTCCAAGAAGAAAGTTCTCGAACCGACATTCTTGAGGTCATTGACCGATATACCCTCGGCCCTAGAGTCGATGACGTCAGTGCGATCGTCTTTGTTCGAAGAGTTTTGATTGCTGACACACCATGGTGGCGAGTCGATACGTGAACTGGTCAATTCTACCACAGCATGGCCGCTGGTACTGGTTCGAAGCAAACCTATCGATGGTCCACCGGTTGACATGATGCGTTCTCCTTCGAAGTCACCAATCGAACGGATTCGTGGAACGAGGACGTTTGGAAGCCGTCGAATCTTTGGGAATTCCATTCGACCAAGGCACAAACATTGGGACCTGAACAATTTCGAGTGCTTGCCGGTGAACATGTCTTCGTATTCCAGTACAAGTGGCCCGTCGAGGGTGGGCCTGGTGATCCCAACCTTCGGTCGCTCAATCATTGATCTGGTATCCTGGTCGAGAAGCGTGCCCTCGAAAATGACACTCGTCGACACTACACGGGTCATGACACCTTCAAGTTCATGGCTGGCGTCGAGACGCTGAAGGAAGTGCACGAAGTGTGTCGACTCCACGTGGATCGCTCATCCACGTGCGAGTGGGGCACGGACTGCTCATTCGACAGTCTGGATGCCAAGTAATGGCTGATTCCACAGTCTGGATGCCAAGTATTACCTGATTCGACAGTCAGGACGCCATTGATGGTGTCGACTGCCTTAATATGTCCTGTTGAATTGACAGATGTATAGGCCTGTTGGTTGTTTGTCTGCTGGGCACCCAGCTTGGACAGCTGTGCCCAATGTTATGGTGTTTCGACGTGCCTACAGCCTTGCTGTGGGTACAGCGCCCGTACAGTGTGCCTGGCGAAGTTGTCCTCTGCAGCTTCCGCCAAGACACAGCCGTGGCACAGTCAAATACGGCGTATGATTGAGGCGCTGACGACAGGTATACCACAAACTGTACCTCAGTGTGCGAGTTTCGACAACTATAATGTTTCTGTAGCCAGCACATGTCGAGGTCAAATTTTTTTTTCTGGGCCTGTCTTTCGGGTACGACCATGTGACGCCCACCCAGAGGAATGAGACCTCTTTGAGGTCTCAAGGGGGGGTAGTGTTATGGCTTCGAACAGCAGCAGCGCAGCGAGCTCGCGAGTCGCAGTCGCAATTGCACTGCAGCCTGTGAATACTTAAGAAGCATTGAATGCCAGTTGTGTGAATGAAGTGCTGTATGATACTTCGATCTCTGGACAAGGTTTTTGTCTTCGAATTTGTGAAGTGTCTATGTATTGGTGCCCCGTCTAAAGATCCCTGCGAGGTTTGTCGTTTTGGGATTTGGGATTTTCGAGAAACAAGAGGAACAGGAGTACAAGAGAGTTCCGAAGAAACAAACCACAACACTGGCCCTGAGTGTAGACCAGCTGGCCCCTGGCTACCCCGACGTCAAGTGGCACTCCGCCGCCCTCAACGCGGGATGGCTCAGCCTAACTGGATACTATTGCGTCCCAGCAGCCCCGGGGCCGCATGTCCTCCGACGCGTCGGGGGGCGGGCCCTGCAGGCACGCCACCAGTGATGCCCTCGCGGCTGACCTCGCCTGCACGTGGGCGCTGGCCATCCCGGGCACGATATCCGACAGGGACGGGATGGACGCCTTCATCCCCCTGCAGTACGGCATCCACATCCCGTGGGTCCATGGGACGCCCAGGTGATCCTCCACCTCCTGCGGCACGCGGACCACGAGCGGACCACAGGAGTCCCTGGGCTGCGGCGATAGCAGTGAACAAGATGCCCCTGAACTGGCTTCCGGACGGCCCGCGCGTGCGTGGGCAGCATACCAAACACTCGTTCTGGTTTGCCCGAGTCACCACCCATTACACAGCGAAGCGCTGCTGCACAAGGCGGACTGGGCGGCACCCCAGCCACACCAAGCTCATCGTCGCCAGCATTGACGGCCACCTTGAACTGCAGCGCCCCCCGAATGCGGACGCTTGGCGCGGTGGCCCAGCAGGCACAACTCGGCCAGGCGGCGACAGATCGAGGGCACACACCCTGGGCATGGCCCACGCCACGGCCTACGTCCACGCCAGCGACCTCACTACGGCGGCCCCCAACCACCGGGCGCTGCGGGCCAGGGACGGCCACACGCCGGTGCAACAAAGGCTCTGCATCCAGAAGGAGCAGCTCTCGGACTTCGCTGTCCTCTCAGCGCATTGCCTCCTCTGCGGGAGCAGGGAAGAGACCCCGGTGCACATGCACGTGGGCTGCGCCCATTCGCTGCTCCCCGGGCCCCACTACTGCGAGGCTATCCAAGAAGCGGCACAACACCTCCCGCCCGGGGACAATGCGCTGTGGGTCGCCTCGTGGCGCTCCGCCGGCGCCGAGTAGACGGAGGTTTTCTGTTTTGGGCTGGTGCCTGAGGCAGCAGAGGCGCAGCTCTGCGCGACTGCCCGCTACGACCCACCAGGGGGGACCTCTGTGGGCGAGTTCCTCCAGCACATGCTCCGGCAGGGGGACTTCGAGTGGGAGCTCCGCAACTACCGGTTGGAGCAACTCCCCCGCACGCCCAACAGAGCGGCCCGGGTGCACCGATGGCTCACTGCAGCGGAGGACGACTGTCCCCCCCCTCCCCCGCGTTTCCAGCAGGAACTTTGTGGCCAGCCTCCACCTGGTGAACGGCACTCTGGAGTGTCGCACCCAGGAGGATCCCCAGCACCTCCGGGGCGCGCTCTTCCCACCGTCAGTCATCGGAAGCAATTCCATGAGCGCATGGGAAGCGCACATCGTGGGCGCGGAGTCGGCGCACGAGTGAAGCCGGTGGTGCGCGACAACACACACACCGGGAACCCCAGCATTGCAGTACGCCGCCATCCCACTGGAGGGGTGGGTACCGCACACCCAACCCTGACCCACGGTGATTTGTGGGGGGGTTTCTGAGCGCCCGTGGGATGCGGCGACCACGGGATGGCTGCAAGCGGCCCAGGAGCCACATACGGAATGAAGGGGCGACGTATCCTCGCACCTCCGGGCGCCCCTCCCCCCCCGCCTCGTGCTCCACACCACAAACGTACTCCCGGCCGCGGAGATAGGCACGTAGGTTGCGACGCAGCCACCGTCCGGTGGCTCCCCCCGGAGGAGGGGGGCACCCGGCTTACCGTGGCGCAGTTCAAAAAAGGAGGCCCTATGTACGATGAAGCCCTTTCCCGGCATTCCTGACATTCCACGAGCCCTGCTCCTCATGCTCCGCACCGACCTCGCTGCCGCACTGTGCCGGGAGCTGGACGGCTACAACGGGCGGAAGGTGGGATGAGAGGGGGTCACAGACGGCAGCCTGCTGGCCCTCCTCCACCAGGGCACCGCAGATGGATGCCCGTGGGACGCTCTTGTGCCCCAGGTCACCAGACGTCACACCTTTATGACGACCACCCAGGGACACCCCCGCCTGGAGTGGAATAACCTCATAGCGGCCTTCCACAACGAGGGGTATTCCCCGACGACAGATGGCAGGCGGTCCGGCAGAAGACGCTCAGCAGAGACTACCGGCGCCGCATCGGCGCTCGCCTGCCGGAGCTCCGAGGCCCCTTTCGCCCACTGTGGGACGATCTCTGGCTCTGCCGCCTCCATCCCTGGTACCCGGCCTTTTTTGCAATTTTTGGGAATTCTTGGGGATGAGGTATCAGCTTGTCCTGGCCGGAGATCCTGAGACGGGGTCCTCAATCAGAAAAACAGTAGTGGCACGGGCTACTGCACAGACGGCTCACATGCGATCGTCCCCAAACAAAGAAGAAAAAAAAGAAAGCCCGGTCTCGGCCCAAACTAGGCCCTCATCAGTCTGAGCGTGAGATATCAAAGGATATTCAAAGGGACATTCTTTGTCTCACATCAATACGTGTATCGAGCATGCAGACATCGGTCATTTTACTGGCTTGTTCTGTCTGGTGTATCATACATCCGGTTCACTGATTTCACTGAAGATACATGTGCTGAGCGCAGGAATTGCATTCACAAATATTCAAAACACATGATATTGTGGCAGTGTGCGCGACCTGTTCTTACTCTGGCTGCAGTTGCAATTTTCAGCTGCCGCCCTGCAATTCAACAACAAGCTGGCATCCATGGACAAACTGTCCGCAGTTGGCTGGACATTCCCCAGATCATTGAGGGTTGTTACCAGCGCTCTGTGCCAGCGCTTCCTGAGATTGGGCTTTGGACGGTTGACTGCAAACAGTTTGGTCCCAGGAATTGATTTTTTGATCTGTTGGTTCAGTCTGTGAATTGGATGTCCATACGTTAGGGGAATGCACGCCTCATATGGCACTCTCCACACATGAATGGAAAAAAATTCCAAGAAACTACCCACCCTCATACCCTTAGGTTTGGAATTTCGTGTCATATATCTGTGCTTCTCAGACCAACTCACAGGCAAAAAACTGCAGAGCAATTTGGGGTATCCCAGCCTGCGGCAGGCCCCATTAATCCTTTTTACGGCCGCCAGGAAATATCGTTCATGGGAGTTCATATGAAGGAAACGTACTCCCTCCCCTCGTGTCCACCCGAGTTTTGTGCCTGGGGGGGTATTGCTGGACCAGCAGATGTACGTGGCACTGTTTGTAGGTTTGAAATGGGTACAATACCTTGGCTCATGCAGGTTCAGGACATGTAGGTCCAGAAAGATGATATTCGCTGACACACCCAGGGCCAAAACCTCAAAAGGCAGGTGTGGGGGGTACCAAGAGGAAATCATTGCAGTGATCTGCGGCGTGTGGGCGCGGTGGTGAATACACGCGCAATCATTGATAAATCTCAGCAAAATGCATGGCAGTGCCTTCTGCCGCAGACGTTTAAAACAGCGCAGCGCTAGGTTGGCCCATGCTGCGGCGCCATTCGTCCCCATAGAGAAGCCCTCGGCCTGCCTGTAAATTCCACTGCCTGGGGCCTTAAAAATATTATGAGTAAAAATTAGGTGCAGGAAGACCTCACCCAGGGAAAACTCGGGATTGTACTGCATATTGAAAAATGGGAATGAGGAATCAATGAATCCAAACCATCGTCCACCAATCGGCTCAGTGAGCCATCGCACGTATGCACGCTCATGTAATGTGATCTCAAAATTGTCCAGACATGTGTTCTTCCACTCATCGCGCCAATAGCCGAAAGCTTTGCTCAAATCACTGAACGTAAAATTTGTGTACAGGGCACTGCAATCAAAGGAGGTCAGGACATACTGATTGTCGTCCCCATCCACTGAATGTTTGAAATTGTGTATGCGCTGTACAAAATCCAGTGTATCCGTGAGGGGAGTGTTCTTGGCGTCTTGCGAAGCATCCAAGCGCAAACGTATTTTCCCCACGTGCTCAAAATGATTGATTGGTGGGTAGTGAACCAGCTTGTGAGCGCCGTGATCGGTCTGGAAGGCCACGAATTTTGGTGAATTGATTTTCTCATGTGGGATTTCACTTGCATGTAGAAAATTGGCAGATTCAAAGGCGGTCATCTCACAAAGAAATTTTGCAATAATTGGGTTAGTTGAAAATCCAACAAAAATTCCAAAAAAAATCCAAAAAAATACTTCGAAAAACAAAATACCGAAAACCTCCGCCACGTCGAGGGGCACCAACAGGTGCACGCATTGCTCCCCGGTGGCCGTGTGCCCCTGGCGCAAGCCAGCCGCGGGCCCGCGCCGGCGCACGGAGGAGGAGGGGCTGCAGCGGCACATCGAGGGCGCGCAGACCCCCTTCGCACGGCGAAGCGGGCCCCGCGGGTGCCGCCCTCACGTGGATCCACGTACACCTGAGGGACCCCACGTCCGTTGCGCACTTGTCACACGTGTTTGCGCTGTGACCTCCACCCAACGCCACGCATTGCAGAGCCCGCAGCAAAGTGCCGCACCGAAGGCAGAACGGGCCAGAGCATGACCCAGCCTGCCGCTGGGCGCAGGAGGCGACCGTACGGGGCCCTGGTGGCGGGCGCGGTGGCGGAGGCGCACGCGGCGCATGCCCCTCCCCTGCACAACCCGGCGGGCAGCGCGAGGGCCTTCCTTTGCAAGGCCACCCTCCCGGCCGTGCGAGCCCTGAATGGGGCAGGAGCCCTTACGCTACTCCCGGCAAGGCACCGGGGTGTGAACGCCGTGCGCCCGGGGCTTGTAGGCCCCGAGGCGGCCGTCTATGGGTACTGGACTGAATGGCGCACGTCCAACCAGTCGGGCCGGCCCCTGTCCATGGGGAACGCGCTGCGGCTGAGGAGAGAAGGGTCTGCCAACTTCCTCCACAGCAGAGCCCCGGCCCTGCTGCATGCCCTGAGGCCGCGCCTCTCCATGGACGCGGCCCCGTACCTGAACCAGGGGCGGGCCACGTACCCAGGGGGGATTTCCGAACTGAATGCGGCGCCCCACCTCCTGCACCCGCCAGACGAGAACTTGGAAGTGGAAGAAGTCACGATATTCCTGGAAGGCGCTGGCGGGACGCCCTCCCGTGCCCGCTCGACCGACCGGTTGTACGACGGCACCAGACTGACCCCCCTGCACGCCGTCCTGTGGGACGCGTTCCCCACAGAGCCCGCCTGGTGCCCCGCACTCCCAACAGCCACCCATGCGCCTCGCCTCCGGGCCAAGCCACCCCCTCCCCCCCCAAACTCTTCAGGACCGGGGGCGCCCGCCACAGGGGACAGGTCCTCTGGCAACAGTGCCCTGGCACCCCCCTGCTCCTCCCCGTCTTCGCGACCTGCGGGGACCCGGAGCGGGTCCTAGGGGCCACCCCAACCCATCTCTACGGGGCAGCGCCCGTGCTCTGCCCCCCCCTCCCGGCGCCCGAGGCGCGGAACAGGGTACAAGCCTTCCTGCGGACCCAGGAGGTCACGGCCGTTGCGGGGGTCCACCTTGTGCGGCTCCCCCCGGAAACTACCAACGACCCCGTGGGCCCAGAGCCCTCAGCCCCTCCCCTGACTGGGAGCTGTGGCGCAGCGTGTGGGCCGAGTGGCTCCCCGACCTCCCACTCCAGTGCCGGTGGATGGCAACCAGCCCATGACCACCCGGGGCCACCGCAACGACTCGCCCCCCCCCCCTGGCACCACACAGCACCACCCAAGGCACGCCAGACATGCAATGCGAGGTAGTAGGACAGGGGCGCCTGCAGCCACGCAAACCTGTCAGAATAGCTGCGCTGTCCGACTCCGTTGGCTCCCCTCAGCGGAACCACCGCCACCACCACTGGTCCCGCTCCTGCTCCCCCGTCTCCTCAGGATGCGCGGGGGAAACCCCCGCAGAGCAGGAGGAGGGGCGGCTGGCGAAAACCGCGGTCCCGGTCGGGCCGCCAGCTGACCAGCCCCGGGCGGCCCCAAGCGAGCCCGAACCACCGGCCCGCGAACCAGTGCCGGCCGGGGAGGCCGCCCCCGCCGCCCCGGCCGTTGCCCCCGCCGCCCTGCCCGCGGTACAGGCTCCAGACACGCCGCCGGACAGGCCGGAAGGGGCCGCAACCGCCGCTCCAGCCTGCCACGCTGCGGCCCCTGGCACGCCACCGGCGCGAGGGACCTGCCCTGCTCGGGCCCAGGGCGCCTCGCCGGGCGAGCTGCCGGGAGCCGCCGCGGCCGCAGCGGAGGGCAGGGAGGGCGCCAATTACCGCGCCCACACCATACCCAGTTACACCCACGTGAGCCCCCCGGAACCATACCCGCCGAAGGCAGCTTTCCCCGAGGGGAGGCCACGGCCCATCTGCGCCCCGAGGCCCAAACGCACGCCGATGGGCCTCACGCTGCCGTAGCTACAATGACGCGTGGTCTAAGCAGGGGCCGGGGGACACGGAGGGGAAGGCGATCGTGCAGGGCGGGCTGCAAAGCGTGGAGGCGCAGGGCAAGGGACGGAGGGCAACCGTGGGAACGTGGCAAGCGGCAGAGGAGGGGGGCGGGCCCAGAGGGGGGGCATAGGTGCCGGCAGCAGCGGGGCGGGAGCGGACACAGGGGAAGGGCCAGGGCCCTCGTAGCGGCAGAGGGGGGCAGCAGCACAAAAAAATGCAGAGGCGCAAGCGGCAGCGGGGGGGGGCAGACGCACGGGAAAGGCAAGGGCACAGGCGACGATTGGGGGGGCACAGGACATGGCAAGGGACACGGGCAGCGAAGCAGGCCGGAGAGGGCGGACAGGAGCCAGGGGCCGGCGGCAGGGAAGGAACCCGGAGGCAAGGGGGGGGGGGCAATGTGGGCCACAGCGGGCAGGGAGGACGGGGCGCAGGGGAGGGAGGGGAAGGGAAGGGCAAAGGGCGGGGGCAGGGGGGCCGGGAGGCCCCGCAACCGGAGGACCTGGCGGTGCGCTGCATCCCCCCCTGCATCCAGCAGCTGCCGGCGCAACACGCCCAGCACCACCACACCCTGCCCATCTACAACATCGACCCTGGTTTGGGGCCCCTGATCCCCCCCCAGCTCCAGCAGCCCCCCCGTTAACCGCTTCCCCGCCTACACGGCGACGCCTCGCACGACCCTCCCCCCGCGGTACGGGAGCCGCGGGCAGAGCCGTCACGGATTGCCACCGCCCCGGCGGCGTGCGGCCCCAGCGCGGACGGATGCCAGCCGCCCCAGTGGCGCAGGAGCCAGGGGCAGAGCCAGCAAGCGGGGCAGTGGGGGCCCTGCGCCCCTCCGAGCCCAGGAGCGATTGGGTCTGGGACTCAGACGCGGTCCCCGACCCCCTGGGAGGTGAGACCCTCCCCCTGGTGCTGTAGGTGTATTGCTGGCTGAACTGGGCCACCTCAGGGTACATGAGGCACCTGCCATTCGATGCCGTGCTCCCCCGCTGTGACAGGGGGGACCGAGAAGTAACCCTGGGGGGTCGGATGGCCCGACAGGACCACGAAAGGGTCCTCCGAGCCGTGATTTAGGCAGGATGACCTGACCAGGAGCCGCGATGGCTGGCTTTCCCGGAGGCGAGGGCAGTGCTCCGCGTCACAGACGAGGAGGCCAATGTCTGGCAGCCCTGGCCCCTGCGTGCCGCCCTTGTCCACTTGCGCTACCGCCCGCGGAACCCGCCACCGCCGCAGGCCCAGCCCCCACACAAGCGGAGGTGCAGCCGACGGCGGAACCCTAGGGCAATGGCGCCAGCGGCCAGAGGGCTGGCAGCGACCATCCAGGAGTCTGGCCCGACGCCCGGTAGGCCGAGCCCCGGACCCCTGATGGGGAAAACAGACAGGGGGGGGGTGCAGACCAACGGCCCGGGGTGCTCCCCCAGGCAGGACATGGCCCCCCGAGCCTGGGCACACCCCCCCCGGGCCGTCCGCGCGCCAGGACATGTCGGAGAGAGGCGTGACCCCTGATCCCGGGGGGCCACAACGGACGCGAGCACGGCAGGTGGGCACAAGCCGGCGGCGCGCGATGCGCAGGCGCGCACGGCAATGGAGTCCCCTTCTGACCCGCTGACCACTGACCCAGGCCGCCGCCCTCAGCGCCTGTGAATGCCAGGCCCCCCTGACGGCCGAGGACGGGGGGAGCAAGTCGCGACGTAGGGCACGCCCAGCCGCCCTGCGCCCCCCCCCCGCGGCACCACACAAAAGCAGGTATGCGGGTGGTAGAGGGAACCGTGGGCGAAGGCCAGGGCGATGGCCCGGCGCCCGGTGGGCCAAGCCCCAAATGGCGAAGAGGGGGGGGAGGCACGGGCCGGTGACGCGAGGTGCTCCCCCAGCAGGCACCGACCCCTGCAGCTGGGGCACCCCCCCCCCCTCCCCCCTCGGGCGGACGCAAGCCAGGACATGCAGAGGAGGGTTGCCCCGACTGAACCTGACCGTAACCGGCCACAGCGGCTGCGGTCACGCGAGGGAGGGGTACCGACGTGCGCGGCCCGCAGCACACGGGCACACACGGCAACAGAGACTGACCCGCCGACCACTAACCCCCCGGGCCGCCCCCAGTGCCCTAGGACGCCAGGCAGCCCCAAGACGGAGGGCCCCCGACAATCGGCAGCCGGGCATGTCGCGGCGTGGCGCAGGCAAGGCCACCCTGCCGCGCATCCCCCCCAACCCTGCCACTCGCACGTCCAGGAGCACGAGGAGAGCACCCCGCCCCCCCCGGGCTGTGGCCCCTGACCAAGCCCGGCGCGCTGGTGCCGCGCGGCCCGGGCGACGATGAACCGCGACGATAGGCAGCCCCGGACTCACAGGGGAACCAAACCGTGTGGGGGGGCCTGTCTGACCCGCGAATCAGTAACCCGGTCATAGGCCCTCAAGCACAGCACCCAGGACGCCACCCCCCGCACCCGCCAGACTGGCGGCACAGCCGAGAACCATTATGGAGGGCCGATTGGAGGCCGGGGACTGCATTTCCCTGGCACTACCCGCCTCCCCCCCCAACCAGCGACCTGCCGACAACCTGCCGGGGGGTCACCCCGCGGTAGGGGCCGCAGAGCCCAGCGCGACCACGCCGCGCCGGCCCTGAACCCCTCCGCCAGTCCAGCAGACAGCTCCCCCCCACCCCCTCCTCCCCGGGATGACCGCCGGCGAGGAGCGCCGCAGCCCCGCGACACCCGGGGCCGAGCGCCAGGTCAGGGCGCGCCACTGTCTCCACGCGCCGCGCGCCCCCTGGCCGTCATCGCCCCGCTTACCCCGCAACCTCCGCAAGGTGTCGACCCAAATTTCAGCCACCACAAAGCGAGGGTGCAGGCCGTGGGCTGGTTCTCCTTGGGGACCAGGAAACAGGGGAGCAGACCTTTGGCTGCCCCTACACCCCTTAACAGAAATGGGGCCGGACCGAAAGCAGGCCCAGCACCCCCTCCCCCCCGGCATGCCCTCGCACCCTCGCACTCACTGCAGGCCGTCTGATGGGGATCAAAGTCCCTCCCCACATGGACAGGGAGCGGAGCAGACGCCGAACGAAAGGTACGTTGTGATCCGGGACCTGCATGGTAACCAAGCAGGTGGTCCTCCCCTCCAAAACAAGTGAGCAGGTAGATCCAACCACCAGTACCTCCCCCCCCCGCCTGCGCCCCCGACGGGAGGGGTGCACGGAGTCGGCGCCCTCAGGGCCCAAAAAGTGGAGGCTGTGCAGGGCTCACAGCTTGACCGCTTTGGGTATCCCTTGAGCGGCCTGCCAGGGAACCTCCAGGTGTGCACGTGCCCCTCCAACTTCATCACAGACGGCCAGGCCAGCACAGCCCCGTGCACTCCAGTTCAGTTGTGGGCGACCCCTGGAGGTCAGACAGCCACCTGCCGACCCCAGCCCCCCCACACCCTCCTTACGGAGCGGTCACTTGGGTGGTGTGCCCTCTGGGCCCCCCCGTTTACGCGGGCAGTAGCACCGCCACCCAGGCCCCGAGCCCAGGCAGGCTGAAGGGCAGGGCAGCGCTCGGCGCGCCCTGGAGCCCCTCCCACTGCCGTCTCTCAACACTTTTGGCAGAGGGTCGAGTCCACGACAACACCACCAGTTCCTAGGGCAGTCAGGAAGTGTGGACCCCGTCCAGTCGTGCGCCCAGGGAGTGCGCCTCCGTGCCTCATGCAGTTCTGGGGCCGCTGGCAGCATGTCAATGACCGGGAAGCGGCGTGTCCAGACCAAACACTCCCCCGGCGGGCTCAGCGTCAGGCTCCCATGGCCTCCCTGCCGGGGCCTTGAGCACCAGGCATCACACAACCCCCCACACGCAGGCACAAGCGGGCAGGGCCAGGCGCGGCGCAGCCGTCTGACCCGTCATGCCCTACAAGCGCCACCAGCATGCGTGCCCGACCCACCTGCCTCACGCCCGCCACACACACAGGCACGGCGGCATCCCCCTCCTGTGTGCGCCGCCACCGGTTACGAGGGCGGTCATCAGTCAGGCAGGCCTTGGGAATGGACAACCGGAATTCGCCTAGCCAGGTTGTGTCGGCACAAAGGCGAGTGCTGACTGTGGGCCAGGGCGTCCAGCACAGGCCTTGACCCAAACCAAACGAAGCCCCCCCTGGCCGCCCGCAAGCCAGGGCATGCAGCGGAGGACCCCCCCTGACTGAACCTGACCGTAATGGGCCACAGCGGCTGCGGGCACGCGAGAGAGGGGTACCGACAGGGCGGCCCGCGGCACACGGGCACACACGGCAACGGAGACTGACCGGCCGACCACGAACCCCCCGGGCCGCACCCAGTGCCCTAGGACGCCAGGCAGCCCCGAGACGGAGGGCCCCCGACAATCGGCAGCCGGGCACGTCGCGGCGTGGGGCAGGCAAGGCCACCCTGCCGCGCATCCCCCCTCAGCCTGCCACTCCCACGTCCGGGAGCACGGGGGAGAGCACCCCCGCCCCCCCCCGGGCTGTGGCCCCTGACCAAGGCCGGCGCGCCGGTGCCGCGCGGCCCGGGGGACGATGAACCGCGACGATAGGCAGCCCCGGACACACAGGGGAACCAAACCGTGTGGGGGGGCCTGTCTGACCCGCGAATCAGGAACCTGGGCCTAGGCTCTCAAGCACAGCACCCGGGACGCCACCCCCTGCACCCGCCAGACTGGCGGCACAGCCGAGAACCATTATGGAGGGCCGATGGGAGGCGGGGGACTGCATTTCCCTGGCACTACCCGCCCCCCCCCCCCAACCCGTGACCTGCCGACAACCTGCGGGTAGGTCCCCTCGCGGTAGGGGCCGCAGAGCCCAGCGCCACCACGCCGCGCCGGCCCTGAACCCCTCCGCCAGGCCAGGAGACAGCCCCCCCCCAGCCCCTGCTGCCCGGGATGACCGCCGGCGAGGAGCGCCGCAGCGCCGCGACACCCGGGGCCGAGCGCCGGGCCAGGGCGCGCCGCGCTCTCCACGCGCCGCGCGCCCCCTGGTTGTCGGCCCCCCCGCCTACCCCGTAACCTCCGCAAGCCGCGGCACGCACACCAGCGGGCCGGTAGCGCCCCCCCCCCAGAGGGTTGGCGGAACCCCAGGCCTGCCTGCCTGGCCCGCCAGTCGCCCGCCAGAGCACCAGGACGCCCCGCGGCGCCCCTTTCGGGCAGCGCCTCGGCAGGAGCACACGGACACGAACCCGAGCAGTATGGAGACCGCACCCTCCATCACCTAAGCGACGGCGACAAAGCCAGCCTTGGTGCCCGTCCAAGGGAGGCAGAGGGACGGACGAGGGGCTCCCCACCCCCCACGCCCGAGGCCCCCCGACCGATCCGGGCCCTACCACGCCCCTGCGTGGCTCGCTGCCCTGTGGTTCGGTGTGGTGTGTCTTTGTGCTCCGCTCCCCTGTGTTATGTTCTGTGGTGCTGTGCTGCGCTGTGCTGGTGCCCTTGCGTTGTGCTGCCCCCCTCAACCGCCCCCCCCCACGCCCCCTCGGACGCCGGACCGCCCCGGACACACAGGCCCACCCACAGGGGGCAAGCGACCCAGAGCCAGGCAGGGGAACGAAGGGACCGGGCCGCCCCCCTCCCCCCCGAGCTAAATAGGCGGAGCACGGGACCGGGGCAGGAAACGAGGAGGCAGAAGAATCGCCTGGAACGGCCCTACCAGGACCCTTCACAGGAACCGCGCGCAGTGCGCGCGCCTCACCAGCCCAGGGGGGGGGGGGGCATACGCCGCGGGACCACGAGCGCACGCACACGCAACTGACATGCGGCCTGGACCCAAAGGGCAACCGGACCGAGCCCGGAGAACGCACAGACCGCATGGAATAGCGTACCAGCAGGCGAAGGGAGGGGACACCAAGACAGGAGAACCCGCAACATGCACTACGCAACATACACTAGGAGCGCGAGGGAAGACGGGGGACACGAGGTGGGGGGAAGCGAGAGCTGGCACCTGCCCCCGCCCCCCTGACCTGCCGCGAGCGCGGCACACACACGACCAGGTGCACTGCACCCGCCCACGCAGTAGTGGCACACAGCGCCACACACCAGCCCCAGGCAGCCTTTGAACTAGCCCAAGGGGGTCCGCCTGGCGACAAGCAAGTAGCATGGGCCTTGCAGCGCCGGCGCCCCGGGCGACCAAGCACCAGGGGGGCGGCGTAGCGGGTAAGCGCCTGCAACTACGGTTGCTAAATGAGGCACTGACCGGGGAGTGGCGAAAAGGGGAAGCCAGGTAGGGACAGGGCTCCGAGCCCCGTGAACCCGGAAGACTCCGTCACCAGCAGGAGGTCTGTCATGAAGGGCCCCCCACTACCTCCTGGTGGGAAGGATATCACCTGGCCCAACCAGGTGGCCCCCTCGGGCCGAAAGCCGTCTAGTACCCGAAACCTAAAACCTCAAAACCTGAAAACTGTTTTTGGTGTTTGCCGTTGCGTGCAAGGTCTCAGAATGGGAAGTATGAGAAAGTGGAGTGAATTGAGTTCGCAAAAGCTGAGAGTTTTGAATCAAAACCATGGATCTTAGGGAGGTAGGTAGGTAGGTGCACTTGGTGGTGGAGAAGCGCCCCATGGCACCCACTGGCGTTGCCCCTGTGACGGACAGGAAGAGGCTCCGCGCATGAAGAGGGGAGGCGGCTTACATCCCGCTAGACATGACTGGTGGCCAACAACAAAGCGGCCCCGGGCAGCACCGGGAGGGCTGTTTGCCGCCAATGTGACGCGCTTGTCACGCCAGAAGGGTGTGCCCCCGTGCTTGGGAGAGGTGGGTAGGTAGGTAGGTATCTTCGGGAGCTCGGGATGCCTCATTTGACAGTGCAGGAAGAAGGTCTTACCAAGGGGACCTCCTGTCCCTCCCACTGCCCTAGGTCAGGTGCCTCGTAAACCGCTCCCGCAGGTGCTTGGGAAGGCAGTTTTGCGGCCACCCGGTCCAGGTGTCCCAGGTGGGAGGGTGTCCCCACATGTGTCCAAGGTTAGGGCCGCATGCCCCCTCCTTTGGGCGGCAGCTCTGGAAGCTGCCCAGCCGTGTGGAGTATCTCTCACCACAAGGGGTATTGCTCCCGCTTGTCTACGGTACGACCGCCTCACCCTTGTGGCTTGAGTTGCGGGGCCATTCCGCTTGGCAGGCGACCCCCTCCTGGACTGTGTACCGGCTCGCCTGTCACTGGTTGCTTCCATGGCTCCGGGTGACGTTTGCCATGGTCCCCGATGCAGCCTGGCCGGGCTCGGACCAGTGGACTCGGAGTACCGCTCCTGCCACTGGCCCGGTGGGTTGGCTGGGTCGCCCCAGCGTCTCCGACCCATGGGGTGTTGGTTCTTTCCTGTCCCTCGGCCGCCCTACTTGTGTGCGGTGTCCCCGGCCACTTGGCTCCTGTTGTCCGGTGTGCCCGCTCGGTGCGTTGCGTTGCGTCTGCGGTGGCCTCGGCCACTTGGCACCTGTTCACCGGTGCGCCCGCTCGGTGCGTTGCTTTGCGTGTGCAGTGTCCTGGTCCACTTGACTCCTGTTCACCGGTGCGCCCGCTCGGTGTGTTGTGTTGTGTGTGGGGTGTCCTGGGCCACTTGGCTCCCGTTCACCGGTGTGTCCGCTCGGTGTGCTGCTTTGTGTGTGCGGTGTCCTCGGCCATTTGGCTCCTGTTCACCGGTGGGCCTGGCCGTGGTGTCCCGTCCCTTTGTTGTCCTCGGTGCTTGTGCGTGTGCGGTGTCCTGGCCCAGGTGGCGCCTGTTCACCGGCGTGCGCGTTGTGTGCTGTGCGCTTGTGCTGTTGGTGGTTGTGTCCCTCTTCTTCCCCCCCTAATTTTTTTTCGTGCCTTCTCGTTTTTTTTTCCAAAAATAGATAAAAACATTTTGAAAAATTAAAAAAGAAGGGCGCGCGCGTACACTGCAGGTACAGGCATGGGAAACTGGTGCAGTGGTGTAATGGTGTCGTGTTCTCTGGCGTGTGTCATCGGTGCCTTGGTGGCTGCTGCGCCCCAGGGGTGCAACTCGCGCGTCCTGATGTAACCGGGTATGGGTCAGGGTGGGTTTGGTTTAGTGTCCCTTTGCTGGCTGGTTAGGTGGCCGTGTGGGCTGTGGGTGTGGGCTGTGGCAACATTGCTCCCTCGGCGGGCCTGGTTAGGAGTCAAGGGTTAGGGGTTTTGGGGTGTGGCTTTGGTTGCATTCGTGTTGGGGCTTTGGCTGGGTTAGGCGGTTGTGATGGTTGCGGGCTTGGGCTCAGTGTCTTTGGGCGTAGCGATGCCCGTTGGCGTGAGCGTTGGCGTCCTTCGGCTTCCGGTTTGTTTGGTGTCTTCCAGGCGGGGCCTGGTGTGGCGCCCCGCGGCGTCGGCTGGCTGGGTAACGGGGTTAGGTGTCGGCACAGCTGGCTGGGGGGTCAGGCGCGTCGTGCTGTGTGGCGCGCAGGGCTCCTCAGGTGCTGTGGGTGCCGCCGGCGTCCGTGCGCTGACGCTTGTGGGGTGGCGAGGGGCTGTGTAAGTGCAGGGTTGGGCTTTGGGTGATGTCCCACAGGCGGATGCCGTCTTGCTGCGTCTCCTGGGGGGTCTCCCGCAGGCGCCTGAGGACATACGGGTGGTCCTGGGGCGCAGGGAGGTTGCGGGGGTGGAGTCCCAGCAGGCTGAGCGCATCGGCCAGCATGGCTTCGCATGCGGCCTGCGGCATCCATCCCCCCGCTGGCTGTAGGCGGCAGTTCTCCACCGACCCCTTGCGGGGCCGTTGGACCAGGCCCTCGGAGGAGGGCTCTGCCCAGGCCCAGTTTCGCAGCTCCCAGAGCTGCGTGTGGGTCCAGCGCCGCCACCATTGTCCCTGGGCGGGGCCGCGGTCTTGGGCGGAGGAGTGGGCGTGGGTGGGTGTCATGGGATGGTGGGGACTGGTGGCGGTGGCGGGCCTGGGGGATTCCTTGTAGTCCTGTGCCGTGGGGGTGTGGGGGGAGTGGGGGCGCGGGGGGATGTGGATTCGCGGGTATGGGCGCACGGTCTCCGCCTCGGGGTTGGGCTGGGACTCGCGGTGGCGGTGGTAGCGGGGCATCTGCTGTACGTGGGCTGACATCGAGGGTTGCTAGGGGGGCGGGGACGCTGCTGGTGGACCCTGGCATCGATCTGGTCCGGTCGGGGGCGGACTGTCGGCCTGGGGTGCGGGCTTTGAGAGGTGGCGGGTCGAGGTGCGTCGTGCTTCGGCCGCGGCGCGCTCCGCCATGAAGGTGGTGGCGGAGGCGTCGGCGACGGTGGGGGGGCGCCGTGCTGGGCGGTGCTTCCTCCGGGCCTGGGATGGCTGGGGCCGAACGTCATAGAGGACGTCCTCGGGGGGTCGGGCTCGCGCTGCCGTTGTGGCGCCGGGCTTGCGCTTGGGCTCCGGTTTGGCTGCGGGCTGCGGTCGTGGCGCGCCGACGGGTTCGGGTGGCTGTTTGGCGGCGGTATTGGGTTTCGGCCGGGTTGCAGGTGCGGGCCTCGTCAGGGCATCGGCCTTGGCGGCAGCGGGGTTGCTCGCGGTGGGGACGGGTTTGGGGGCCCGTTTTGGGAGGTTCCCCCCGCGGCTTGGGGGGTGGAGTGCTGGATGAGGACGTGGTGGTGATGGTGGATGAGTTGGTTGTGGTGGTGGAGGTTGTGGAGTCGGAGGCGGAGGAGAGGGCTGTGGGGGACGGCGGAGGGCCCTGGGCTTCGGGGGCGGGCGTAGGATGCTCGGTCCTGGTAGTAGTGAGAACAAGGGTGCGGGTTTGGGCACCGGGCGTGTGCGCGCGCTTTCCCTGGTGACCTGTGCGTGCTGGTGCTGGTGTGGTGGCGTTGTCTCGGCTGTGCGGGCAAGTGGGTTACCCGGGGGGTGTCCATATCTGCTCCAGGACGCGTGGGTGCCTTTGCTGAAGGTAGTCGAGGGTGCGGAAGAAGCATCGCTGGATGCCGGGCATGTCCTCCTCCGTGAGGTGGGGGTAGTTTTGGGGTGGGGGTGTGGGGGCCCGGCCACAGCAGCGCCATGAGGCGGGCTGCAACCATGTACCGGCAGAGCTGTTGGGTGTTGGGGCGCGGGGGGCCGGGTCCCCTGCGGTTCGGGGGGGCCTCCCTCTGCTGGGGGCGCAGCATGACCTTCCACAGCCACCGGTCCTTGGGGATCCCCCAGGTCCGTTGGGTCCATTTGGCAAGGCAATACATTGCCCTACCAAGGCCCTGGTTGCAGCTGCAGATGGAGAGAGCGTGTCCAGGGACTTGCGTTCCAACGTGCCCCAGATGTGGGGGTCATCCGGCTCCTCCCCCCTGGCGTACGTGTCGAGGCCTGGGTTGTGTTGGGGGGGGGGGCGTAGTCGGCGGGGAGGAGGGAGTTGGTGCCGTGCACCACCCAGTGGTCAAGGGGTGCGTGGTAGTGGGTGGTGGATAGGGTGTAGTGCAGATTGTACATGAGGGTCATGTACATGGAGGGCGCTGGCTGCCGGTCGTCGGGGGTGGGGATGTCCCCCGGGACGTGGTGCCTGACGTTGCTCAGGGAGGCCATCCGGGCTACCCATGTTTCCCGCTCCCACTCTTTGGTGTTGCTGGGGCTGGTGCTGGGTGGGAGGTGGGCCATGTTGGGCTCGCGGTAGCGGGTGCGGCCCTGGGTGTCCTCCCGCTCCAGCACGGGGTCCCTCGAACTTACCAAAATGTAATGCAGAGGAAGGAGGAGGGGGCGAGGCGAAAGCACAGCACAAGAGACATACTGAGCACTACTCAAAACTACCGTCTTACTTCACAAGTGTACTCTAGATTACCCTTTTTGGTACACTTGTCCCCTGATTTTGTTTTGCCTATATCTCCACACTGAGGCCACAAGCAAGAAAACGGCCTTCACCAATGGACCCAGCATCCAGAAAATATGGGGGTATAGCCCCTTATAAAAATACTTGCAAATTCATCAATTTTGGGGTTTGAACCCAGGTCTCCCATTTGCAACTCCATGCCTTTAACCACAAAGGCAACCAGCCTGCCATCTTCACTGCCAGTCACCAGTGTATATAAAACAAATCAAAATCAGTTCTCACTCACTTACCAACCGCCAATAACTGTCTCCCTATGCTCAAAACAAACGGTTGGCTTCAAGTAGCACATATGTTTCCAAAACCAATAGCTCTTTATATCCCTCATTCTTTTACCCCATACATAGGGCGTGGAGGGCGGGCAGTATGTGTCTTGTGCTGTGCTTTCGCCTCGCCCCCTCTTCCTTCCTCTGCATTACATTTTGGTAAGTTCGAGGAGGCTCGGCTTCAGCACAGCACAATCTCCATACTGAGCACAGACAGCAGAAGCCGTAACAGAATGCTCTAAATAATATTATAAAAATTAATAAAACTTCCTGTTATTCCATCAACACAAGCTCAGAATCGTCAGAGTCCTTGGGCACCAGCGACTGCGCGATATTAGTCATCGCCCGCACTCTGTTATAAAAACGCCTGAACGAGTCGTAATTTCTCCAATCACCCAGTTCGCAAACAATATGAGGATCAACCCCCAACAGAATCAGTGCAGTTGCCACAGAACCCCTCGTACTGTGCGCAGTAAACTCATGCAGTCCTACGCTCCGCAGAAATGTCGTAGTCAACGAATTGATCGTCCCCGCCACAATGGGCTTCCTGGGAGCCCTGAGCGACACGAAGAGTTCGTTCCCTTCGTAAGAGCTGGTCATCTCCAGGTATACCCCCAACCAATAAAGAGGACAGTATGCTCTGTTCGACATTTCGTGGATTGGACTCGGTTTGTAAACAGAACGTCCTTTACGCCTGGCCTGGACAAACCATACTTTGCCCTGCTTAATGATACCTGTGCGTTTCGTACGTTCCAGATCGATGCCACGAAAAAGCGCGAAAAAGCGCAATACCAGAATAAGACGCAAACGAACTTGAGATTCAGTCCTTGCCTCCAAGTATGGTAGCTGTTGCAATAGCTTGGGAACGTCGTAATACACCACGTAACGCGGCACTGAATAGTTCCATCCTTTCTTGATACCTTTCAAAATAGGCTCGTATCGTAAAGCTTGCGCCCCAGAGAATAGGAGCAAAGCAGCGTATGCGCAACGCGCCTCCGCCAACGACTCCTTCTCAGAAAATTGGATCAGCCAGTAAGCCAACGAAGAAATTGGAATGGTGTCGAGATCCCTAATGTAAGAAAAAGATCGTTTCGAGATCGCCAACGTCTGAAACTTGAGCCAAGCCCTGTTTTATCTTTTGAAGGTTTGTTCTCCCAGCGCCTTCATGTGTGTTTCGATTTCTTCGGTGGACGTTCCTCCAAGTCTGAGATAGTCTTGAAGAGCCACCCGCAGATCAGAGGCTGACGTGCCCTGACCGTTACCCCGTCTGGAAGATGATAGGATGCTCGAAAGATTGTGATCGTGCGCTGTGCCCAAGACTGGAACTTGTGCCACCATGGTTTCAGCGGATGGTAGGGAACCACGAGAAGAACCTCGTATTTCGTCGCCTCCTCCAGAAAAGCTTGAACTTTGGGGATCATATGCCACGGAGGGTTGCAAAAACCCGGCGATATCTTGTGCGCTCGTTGAACAAAAATGTCCACCCCTGACGCCCCCGGTTGAGGATACTCTGAAATAAACTTGTGACATTGCTTGTTCACCGCACTCGCCATCCAATCGATTGCCGTATCTATCCACGAAAATGTCTTCCAAATTGTTGCCATGCTGCCCGGATCCAGTGATGCTTCCGTCAATGTCACTTGTTGACGGCTCCACACCTCTGCTGGGTTCAGCGCGCTGGGCACATAATGTGGCACGATGAACACGTTCATCTGACGGCAGTAATCCCATAATTCTTGCATGACACTGTTTAACCTTCGGATGCGACCTCCCCATTTCCTCAGGTAGTAGAAGAACACCATGTTGTCTACGTGGAGATGAAGCTCCGTGTCCCACAGTAGGTAGGCTTTGATGGCATTGACACCTGCCCTGATATCTTTCAGGTCTATGTGACCCTCTGATGTGCTGAACCAACCGTAAGTTGCCACGTGATTGTGCATAGTTGCTCCCCAACCGTGATCAGATGCATCCGTCCACATGTGTGTCTTCTCGAGTTTGACCGCGAATGGACGCCCTTTCCATTGAAGTAGCTCCTCCAGAACCAGTTCCACCTGAATAGTTACTTGGTCCGGCAGGTCTGCTCGTGCCTCCCATCCGCGCCTGCTCAGTACCGCCACGTGTTGCGCTAGTGCATCCATGAACAACCGCATTTGTGGAGCCGCGAAAAGGAGTGCCTGAAGACGACCCAGAACTGACGAGCGTCGTCTGCAAGCTGGTGTGTCCGCTTCCAGTAACTGTCTCACATCGTGAAGAAGTGACTCGCGTAGATCCAGCAAGAAGCCCAAAAAGACCAGTGCGTGAGTTGGGCTTAACACGGACTTGGCGACGTTGATTTGTATCCGGAGCCTACACAGAAGATCGGCCAGTCATTGGGTATGCTTTGCTGTGAGCTCTCTCGTCGGTGCAATAATCAGGAAATCGTCTAAATAGACCAAAAGTAAAACCCCTTTTTTTCGTAAGTGATTCACCACTGGTAGCATCAACCGCTGCCATTCCCTGGGGGCGATATGAAGACCAAAAGGCAAACAATTCCAGCGAAACACGCGTCCTCTGTGTCAGAAACACAACCATGATGCATCTCTCTTCGCAATCGGCATGTGAAAATAAGCCAATTTCAAATCCAGTTTGCATGCGTAGTATCCCTTCTTCAGGTAAGGCAAAATTTCTCGTAGCGATGGCAACGTAAAATAGGTCACATGTATGAAACGATTCACTGGCTTCAAATTTGTGCATGGCCTGGATGATCCTTCAGGATTCTCTGGGTCAGGTTTTTTGTCGACTAAGAATATGGAAGTAACACATTTCGCTTCTTCAGGGTCAATTTCGCTGACATGACCTGCAAGAACCAACTTGTCTACCTCTCGCCGCAAGACGACGTCTTCGTCCGAAATGTCTCGAGCGTGTGGAGCCAGAGAAAAAGGTCTGTAATTGTCTTCAGGGTGTAACGGATCGAAACCAGGGACCCAATCGAATAACAGTCCGTTCTGCACTACGTGAGAAACATACGCATCTCCAAGTGCATCCCATTTGCGCCAAGCGGCCTGTAGCCGCTTGTAAGGAGGAATGGAAGTGTCCACTCCCCTCACGATGACTTCCGACATCAGATCATTGACGGACGTCATTTCTCTGCAACACGCTCCGTGTGGAAGGGCTTATCCTAGCCTTTGCCCTTCCCTTTACCTTTGCCTTTTCCTTTCTCAGAACGAAACGAGTATCCCTTGCCACAACGACTACGAGAATGTTGGAAGCTGGAATGTTGGAAGCTGGAATACGATGATCTGCCACGCAGTTTATGGTTCAAGGTATCTTTGTGTTTCAATAGCTTTAGTTCTGCCTCAGCAAACAGTGGTGTGGAACCTGGTTTTTCCACTTCGAGTCGTTTATCCACTGCCACTCCTCGCGACGTTGTGATGGAAAGAGACAGCGCCCCCAACGACGCAATTGTGTGATGCAACAGATTCACCGGATCAATGTCGGGCATCGACTCTGGATCTTCTGACACGAGTTGCAACGTGGTGAGCATACGCAAACATTCACGCACGTGTGTGTCCCAGCGCACTTTCTCCGCATCGTAATCTCTACGCACTGGTGCGTTATACACTGGGCTGCGCCCTATTTCAT
The DNA here is from genome assembly GCA_964036045.1 of Eutreptiella sp. 'Long Island Sound 2002'. Taxonomy (NCBI): domain Eukaryota; phylum Euglenozoa; class Euglenophyceae; order Eutreptiales; family Eutreptiaceae; genus Eutreptiella; species Eutreptiella sp. 'Long Island Sound 2002'. The sequence continues at coordinate 58,109,577 of OZ038380.1, forward strand.
CATAGTGCGGTACCTCGTGCATGAACTTGCGTCTTTTCGCAGGCTCCACCAACGCGGGCGCCTCTGCGAGCAACCTCTTGACGATCGACAGAGTGGAGTGCGTTTTGTCCTGCCACACGAAGGTCTGATCAGAAGACCCGGGGCGCGTCAGCGCGTCCTCCAGCGACGATGACACCAAGAAGACGTCCTCTTTAATTGCTGTGGACATCGTCTTTTTGGGTTTCCCAGTGTGCACCATATGTAAGGCATTGAGCAATAAAGGAACGAAATCTTTCGCAACACAGACTGTCCTATGCCCAGTCAATTTGGAATATGCCTTGGTCGCTTGCCACTCTGTCAGTGCATTGGCATCCATGTCTTCCATTGCATCCAATCAGGCCTGCAAATCTGGAACTTGTTGCATCGCTTCTGGTAATTTCGTGATAAAATCCACAATGTTGGGTACATCCATTTTGGCCAAATTATATTCTGTGATTTTAAATTTTAAAACAGAAACTCAAAAAACAAGTAGCTCAGAACTATATCAATTCATGAAGCAAACCTGTTTTTTTGAGCATAGGGGGACAGTTATTGGCGGTTGGTAAGTGAGTGAGAACTGATTTTGATTTGTTTTATATACACTGGTGACTAGCAGTGAACATGGCAGGCTGGTTGCCTTAGTGGTTAAAGGCATGGAGTTGCAAATGGGAGACCTGGGTTCAAGCCCCAAAATTGATGAATTTGCAAGTATTTTTATAAGGGGCTATACCCCCATGTTTTGTGGATGCTGGGTCCATTGGTGAAGGCCGTTTTCCCGCTTGTGGCCCCAGTGTAGAGGTATAGGCAAAACAAAATCAGGGGACAAGTGTACCAAAAAGGAAAATGTAGAGTACACTTGTGAAGTAAACCGGTAGTTTTGAGTAGTGCTCGGTATGGGGATTGTGCTGTGCTGAAGCCGACCCTCCTGACTAGGTGTCGCCCCCAGCCCATGGGGGCAACCCAGATTCGGTCCCCGTGAGGGGCGGGCTCTCGCCGTCTTGGTTGGCAAGTGGGGGGCGGTTGTGTCGGGCGACGTGGAGGAAGGCGTCGAAGAGGAAATCTCGGACGCCTTCCCCGGGGGTGGCCGCCTGGACCAGGGTGGTCGCCCGGATGAGCTGGGTGGTGTCGGAGGTGTGGAGGCGCAGCACCTCCTGGTGCCCGAGTCCCCGGAGGTGCTGCCGTACCGCTGCGGCGTTGTGCAGGGCGTAGGGTTCGGCCGGTGCGGCAGCTGGTGGTGCAGGGTGTGATGGGGGGGGTGATGTGGGTTGGGGGGAGTGGTCGTCGTTGTTGCGTGTGGGGTTCGGTGATGGGGTTTCTTGTGGCTCCTGCGAGAGGGGGGACTCGCGGTGGTGTGTGTCGGTGGGGGCATCGACATCAATCGGCTGGTGGGAGCTGCCGCCTGTTGCGTCTGTGGCCTGGTCTCGGGGGGGGGGGCGGGGTTGAATGTGTGGGGGTGGCACTGTTGGTGGCCGGGGGGGCGGGGGTGGGTGTTGTGCTGTCCTGGGGTCTGGGCGTCCCTATGGGTCGTGTCGGTGTTGCGTGTGTGCGCCGTGCGGTCCTTGCCGTCCCTGGCTGGTTGCGGTGCCGAGGTGTGGGTGGGAGGCGGCCGCATGGGCGTCCGGGTGGGGCGGTTGTCCGTATGTAATGGGTGATTGCCGGTGGATGGTGCTCGCTGGTATGGGGTGTGGGTGGGGGGTCTGCTGGTGATAGTGGGGCGCTCCTACTAGGCCCTGGTGTTGCTGGTGTGCGTGCCCGGCTCTCCGCGGGTCCATGGGGGTGTACCGTGGCCCGTCTGTCGTGGGCCCGTGTAGTGGGGGCGGTGGGTGGTGCTGCACCGCGTGGTGGTGGTGTTGAGGGTGTGCTGGTTGTGTGTGGTACCCCGGCGTGGGTGGGTGTGGTGGTCGGGGCTGGTGGTGGTGGTATACGTGGTGGTGTGGTGCGGTGATGTGTGCCGTGTGGGGTGGGTGGTTTGCGGGGCCCCGTTGTGCTGGGGCATGGTGGGGATGTAGCTGGTGGGGGTTGCGGTAGTATTGGGGCATCAGGGGGTAGGGGTTGGGAGGGACGGGGGCGTGGTGGTGGTGTTGGTGGTGCCATGCCCCCTGGCTCTGCGCGTATGGTAGTCCTGGCATGGTGTGGACGTGTGCGGGCGGTGGTGGCTGGCTGGGCTGCGGGGTTAGGGTGCTGCGGTACGGTGGTGGTGGTGGGCGCCGGTTGGGGCGGTGCTGTTGGTGTGCCCCGGGGGCCTGGGCGTGGGGTGGTGCGGTGTGGCTGGACCCGGGCCCTGGTCGGGGTGTCACGCCCTGCTGGCGGGCGCGCTGGCGGGCCCCCTGACCTGTCTTGGTCTCCTTCGCCTGGTGGGTGTCGGTGGCGGGTGAACCCCCCTATCCTAGTGGGGGCGACAGGGGGCGGGCATACCAGCGGTGCGCCTCTCGGACCTGGTCTGTGAGGCTCATCCGCGTTGCTGTGGCCTCGTCGGGGGCGGCCAGGTGGGCGTCCTGAAAGGACGCCCAGCCCTCCGCGGGCCTCAGCTGCGTGGGGTGGGGGTGGTGTGCCGGGTAGAGAAGTGCGCTGAGTGGGTAAGTTGTTCCTTTCCGTCGCCCGAGGGCGGTGCTGAACCGCCGGCAAGTGATTCGGAGGTAGGCTGCTATCTCCTCTGGTGCCGTGTCCGCCCACGCTTCTGGCGTCAGGGCTGCTGCTTGGGGGGCCGGGAGCTGTGGGTCTCGGAGGTGTAGGTCACGGTGGTGACCGTATAGGGCGAGGAGGATGCAGCAGGCCGCCACGTTCAAGCTGCCCCCGCTGTGGCGTAGGGGTGGGCTGTGGGGGGGCAGGGGTGTGCTGCCCGTGGCCACGGCTATGGTCCATGCGTGGTCCGCCGCGTCCGCCACGTAGTACCTTCCCAGGGGGTCCTGGAGGGTGTCGGTGAGTGGCCAGAAGAAGCCCGGGTGGCTGGTGGGGGGGGGGGGGTGCAGCTCGGGCCGCGGACCGCGGGCAGTGGTGGGGGTTGGGGTTCCCGCAGTGGGGGCAGTGAATGAGGCGCTGCGCTGCTCCCAGGCAGACCCAGTGGTCTGGGTTGCAGGGCAGGGCCGTCTGTGGTAGCCGCTGGCGTACGCAGAGGGGGCATGCGGTGGCTGGCGGTTGGTGGTACCTGTGGATTGACGGTGGCGTGGGGAGATTGGGGCTGGCGGCGCGCGCATGCTGGTGGGCATGTGTTCGGTACCTGTGGTGCCCGTGTGTGCCGCCCGAGTGTTGTGCCCGGTGGATGGTGTGTAGGCGTGGTCGGGGTCCCGTGTTGGTATGTCATGGGGTAGGTTCTCATGGTTGGTAGAACACGAGTTTGGGGAGATGGGCTTGGTCTGTTTGGGGCAGGGTTGCTACATGCTGCAGGTATTTGTGGGTGCGGTATCTGAGCTGCTCCGCTGTCTTGGCAATGGCCGTCCGTTGCATGTGTGCCGCCGTGGCCTGGGGGTCCCCCGCGTGGGTGCGTAGCAAGGTGTAGACGGCTGTGGGGACGAGTCCCCTGCGGACCGCCGCGAGTACCTCCGTTGGCTTGAGGATGGTGGCGAGTTGCTGGTTTGCCGGGGACCGCTTCAGCCATCCGGCGTGCTGCGCGATGGTTCGGGTTGGGTTCCAGTCTGTGGGGGTCTCCAGTCCTCGGTACAGGGGGCACCCCTTGAAGTGGTCCCAGGTTCCTTCTTCCGCGTGGCCACAGATGCATTTGCTGTATCTTGCGGGGACGTGGATCGAGCGGCGTGAGTACCATCGGTGGTATCGGGTGAGGAGGGGAAGCTGTTCGAGGGCGAGTTGGAGTCGGGGTTTTTTGTAGGTGCGCTGGGAGGCTATCTGGGCGTAGGGCGGAGTAGTAGAGGGGGGTGTGGACGGAGTCTTCGAGGCGTCGGAGGAGTTTGGTGTTCGCCTGGTGGCCCAGTGTGGTGGCCAGCTGCTGGATGGGTGTGGGGTAGTGGTACTGATTGTCTCAGTCTGTGTACGGCGTGTCCTCGGGCATCCGTTGGGGGGGTTGTGTGGCCGGGGGTATCGGGGGTAGGTGTTGCAGGTCGCTGTGGTGTAGGTTCTCCAGTCGTACATGTTCCAGCCCTGGGGTGTGGCTGGTGCTCTGGTGTTTGGCATGCGTGTCTGCGCGTCTGTTGCCGTAGGTGTAGCGGTGTGACTCCTGTTTGACGATGTGTAGGGCGTCCTGGGGGTGCATGCCCCTGAAGGCCATCCATACCCCCAACGCTTGTGTGCCGAGGCCGGATTCGAGCGCGCTGTGGAGGGGCAGGTCCGCGAGGCGCCTGGTGAGGTGGGTGTCGACTGTGGCGTCCACGACTAGCCAGATGTTGCGGGGCTGGATCGTTGCGGGTGGATGTGTTGCGGTGACAGTGTCCGCCAGGGTGCGTAGTTCGCCGTAAGAAGATCCCCAAAAGATGGTGGCCCCGGTGTGGTGTTCCACGTGGAGGCTGTCCGCGCGCCAGGTGATGTGCACGGAGGCGCAACCGACCGTGGGGGTGCGTTGCTGGGTGCCGGATGCGTCAGTGAAGTAGATGATGTCGGTGTCGCTGGGGATGGGTAGGCGGGCAATTGCTGTGGGGTGATAGACGTAGACGGGGTTCCCTGGGGCGGTTCTGGTGGTGATTTGCGTGGGTTGGACTAGCAGTGCCGCATAGACGCCTATCCCCTGGGTGATGATGGCCTGGGTTCCTGGGCTGAGGCGGAGGAGGCCTCTGTCTGGGCGCCCCTGGGTGATATACGCGTACATCAGCTGGAAGAGGTATCCCGTATTGGGGTGGAACTTCTGGTACATGATGGTCTGTCGCCGTTCCTTGTCGTCTTTGTCGCCGCGGAGGGTGGGGCATTTGTGCTGTAGGGGGCGCATGGGTGCCTCCTGACGTCCTGCGCGGTGTGGGTCGCAGCGGTCGTACCTCATGGCCACGCTGTCCGGGTCTGCCCGCTCGTTGGTGAATGTCCATGTCGCCGTGGGCTTTCGAGTCCAGTCTACGTGTGCTGGGTGGTCTGGGGGTACCGTGTGAAACCAGGGGGAGAGCCATGCCTGCTGGTCGGCGGTGGCGGCGGCGGTGGGGGTGTGGTAGTGGGTGGAGATGAGGTGTAGCAGGGGCCACGGAGTGTCGAGGGCTGCCGGGCCGCGGTGCCAGCACGTGCGCGGTATGCCCTGGTCACTGTGTCTGACCAGTGGTACATCGGTTTGAGGTTTGAGGTTTGATTTTGCGGGTACTAGACGCCTTTCGGCCCCAGGGGGCCACCTGGTCGGGCGAGGTGATATCCTCCACACCGGGTCCTAGTGGGGGGCCCTCCAAGACGCACCCCCTGCCTGGTGGCGGAGTCCCCCGGGTTCACAGGGCTCGGAGCCCCGTCCCTCCCCGGCTTCCCCGTTTCGCCACTTGCCGGTCAGTTCATCAATTCGCAGCCGTGGCTGCGGGCGCTTACCCACCGCGTCGCCCCCCCAATGCGTGGTCGCATTACGTGGGCCCGTGCTACTGGCTTGTCTCCAGTGGGACCCCCTTGGGCTGGCGCGGAGGCTGCCTAGCCTAGGGGTTCGGGCGTGGCGCAGTGCGCCACTACTGCCTTGGCGGGTGCAGTGCCCCGTCCGTGTGTGCGCGGCGCTCGCGGCCGGTTCGGGGGGGTCGGGCCGGAACCTGGTGTTGTGTCTCTCCCGTTTCCCCCATCCCGCCCCGCGTGTCCCGCGCTGCGTGTCGCGGGCTGTCCCATCCCGGTGTCCCTTACCCTCGCTCGCTCGTACGCCATTCCACGCGGTCTGTGTGTCCCCCGTGCTTGGTCCGGTTGCCCTTCTGGTAGTCCCTGCGTGCCCTTTGCGTGTGTGTGCGCTGGCGCTCCCGCGGTGTCCGCTCCGCCCCCCTCTCGGTGGTGTGGCGTGCGCACCTCGCGCGGTCCCGGCACTGGGCGCTGGTAGGGCCCTTCCACGTGGTCCGTGCCCCTCCGTGTGTCCTGCCCCGGTGCCTTGCTCTGTCTTGCGGGCTCCGGGGGGGGCGGTCCGGTCCCGGTTCCCCCCTACCTGGCAGTTGTTGCGAGGGGCGTCTGAGGTCAGGCGCTCCCCCTCCCCCGACTGCCTGCCCACTGGGCGGGCTGTTGGGGTCCGCTACCCACGTGCTGTGGGCGCGGGTGTGTGGGTGTGGGGGCCCAACACTGTCCCCTTGGCCTGCATGCCCTGTGGGGGCTGCGTGCCGCGGGGGTGGTGTGGTGGGGGGGCGTCCCAGGGGGGTGGTGGTGTTGTGAGGGGCGTCTGGTGTCAGGCGCTGTCCCTCCCCCGACCGCCCGTCCTCTGGGCGGGCTGCCGGGGCCCCCTACCCACTGGCTGTGGGTGCCCGAGGGGGGCGCCTGTTGCCTGGGGGTGGGGCGTCCGGGGTCGGGCGCTCTCCCACCCCCGACTGCCTGCCCTCTGGGCGGACTGCCGGGGCGCACTACCCACTGGCTGTTGGTGCGGGGGGGTGCGGGCGTGGGGACCCGTCACCGACCCCACAGCGCGCGCTCTTGCGAGCTGGCTTTGGGCTGTTAGGGCGGCACGAGGGCGCCTGAGGGGGGCCCCTCCTGCCTGGGTGTGGGGTGTCCGGGGTCGGGCGCTCTCCCACCCCCAACTGCCCGCCCTCTGGGCGGGCTGCCGGGGCTCACTACCCACTGGCTGTGGGTGCAGGGGGGGTGCGGGCGTTGGGACCCGTCACCAGCCCCACAGCGCGCGCTCTTGCGAGCTGGCTTTGCTCGCTGTGGGGGCGGCATGAGGGTGCCTGGGGGGGGCGCCTCTTGCCTGGGGGTGGGGCGTCCGGGGTCGGGCGCTCTCCCACCCCCGACTGCCCGCCCTCTGGGCGGGCTGCCGCGGCCCACTACCCACTGGCTGTGGGTGCGGGGGGATGCGGACGTGGCAACCCGTCACCAGCCCCACAGCGCGCTGTCTTGCGAGCTAGCTTTGCCCGCTGTGGGGGCTGCATGAAGGTCCCCGGGGAGGGCGCCTCTTGCCTGAGTGTGGGGCGTCCGGGGTCGGGCGCTCTTTGACCCCCGACTGCCCGCCCTCTGGGCGGGCTCCCGGGGCCCACTACCCACTGGCTGTGGGTGTGGGGGGGTGCAGGTGTGGGGACGCGTCACCAACCCCACAGCGCGCGCTCTTACGAGCTGGCTTTGCGCGCTGTGGGGGCGGCACGAGGGCGCCGGGGGGGGGGGCGCCTCCTGCCTGGCTGTGGAGCATCCGGTGTCGGGCGCTCTCCCACCCCCGAGTGCCCGCCCTCTGGGGGGGCTGCTGGGGCCCACTACCCACTGGCTGTGGGTGCGGGGGGGTGCGGGCGTGGCGACCCGTCAACAACCCCACAGCGCGCGCTCTTTCGAGCTGGTTTTGCGCGCTGTCGGGGCCGCAGGAGGGCGCCCGGGGGGGGGGGCCTCCTGCCTGGGTGTGGGGTGTCCGGTGTCGGGCGCTCTCCCACCCCCGACTGCCCGCCCTCTGGGCGGGCTGCCCGGGCCCGGTACCCACTGGCTGTGGGTGCGGGGGGGTGCGGGCGTGGGGACCCGTCTCAAACCCCACAGCGCGCGCTCTTGGGAGCTGGCTTTCCACGCTGTCGGGGCGGCATGAGAGTGCCCGGGGGGGCGCCTCTTGCCTTGGTGTGGGGCGTCCGGGGTCGGGCGCTCTACCAACCCCGACTGCCCGCCCTCTGGCTGGGCTGCCGGGGCCCACTACCCACTGGCTGTGGTTGCGGGGGGGTGCGGGCCTGGGGACCCGTCACCAACCCCACAGCACGCGCTCCTTTGAGCTGGCTTTGCGCACTGTGGGGGCGGCACGAGGGCGCCTGGGGAGGGGGGCCTCCTGCCTGGGTGTGGGGCGTCCGGGGTCGGGCGCTCTCCCTACCCTTTACTGCCCGCCCTCTGGGCGGGCTGCCGGGGCCCACTACCCACTGGCTGTGGGTGCGGGGGGGTGCAGGCGTGGGGACCCAGGACCAATCCCACAGCGCGCGCTCTTGCGAGCTGGCTTTGCGCGCTGTGGGGGCGGCATGATGGGTCCCCGGGGGGGCGCCCCTTGCCTGGGTGTGGGGCGTCCGGGGTCGGGCGCTCTCCCACCTGCCGACTGCCCGCCCTCTGGGCGGGCTGCCGGGGCCCACTACCCACTGGCTCTGGGTGCGGGGGGGTGCGGGCGTGGGGACCCGTCACCAAGCCCACAGCTCGCGCTCTTTCGAGCGGGCTTTGCGCGCTGTGTGGGCGGCAGGAGGGCGCCCGGGGGGGGGGCGCCTCCTGTCTGGGTGTGGGGCGTCCGGTGTCGGGCGCTCTCCCACCCCCGGCTGCCCGCCCTCTGGGTGGGCTGCCGGAGCCCACTACCCACTGGCTGTCCCTGCGGGGGGCTGCGGGCGTGGGGACCCGTCACCAACCCCACAGCGCGCGCTCTTTCGAGCTGGCTTTGCGCGCTGTCGGGGCCGCACGAGGGCGCCCGGGGGGGGGGGCGCCTTCTGCCTGGGTGTGGGGCGTCCGGGGTCGGGCGCTCTCCGACCCCCGACTGCCCGCCCTCTGGCTGGGCTGCCGGGGCCCACTACTCACTGGCTGTGGGTGCGGCGGGGTTCGGGCGTGGGGACCCGTCACCGACCCCAGAGCGCGCGCTTTTGTGAGCTGGCTTTGCGCGCTGTGGGGGCGGCAAGAGGGCGCCCGGGGGGGGGCGCCTCCTGCCTGGGTGTGGGGCGTTCGGGGTCGGGCGCTCTCCGACCCCCGACTGCCTGCCCTCTGGGCGGGCTGCCGGGGCCCACTACCCACTGGCTGTGGGTGCGGGGGGATGCGGGCGTGGGGACCCGTCACCAATGCCACAGCGCGCGCTCTTTCGAGCTGGCTTTGCGCGCTGTGGGGGCGGCACGAGGGCGCCCGGGGAGGGGCGCCTCCTGCCTTGGTGTGGGGCGTCCGGTGTCGGGCGCTCTCCAACCCCCGACTGCCCGCCCTCTGGGCGGGCTGCCGGGGCCCGCTACCCACTGGCTGTGGCTGAGGGGGGGTGCGGGCGAGGGGACCCGTCACCAACCCCACAGCGCGCGCTCTTTCGAGCTGGCTTTGCGCGCTGTGGGGGCGGCATGAGGGTGCCCGGGGGGGGCGCCTCTTGCCTTGGTGTGGGGCGTCCGGGGTCGGGCGCTCTCCCACCCCCGACTGCCCGCCCTCTGGGTGGGCTGCCGGGGCCCACTACCCACTGGCTGTGGGTGCGGGGGGGTGCGGGCGTGGGGACCCGTCACCAACCCCACAGCGCGCGCTCCTTCGAGCTGGCTTTGCGCGCTTAGGGGGCGGCATGAGGGCGCCCGGGGGGGGGCGCCTCCTGCCTTGGTGTGGGGCGTCCGGGGTCGGGCGCTCTCCCACCCCCGACTGCCCGCCCTCTGGGCGGGCTGCCGGGGCCCACTACCCACTGGCTGTGGGTGCGGGGGGGTGCGGGCATGGGGGCCCGTCACAAATCCCACAGCGCGAGCTCTTGCGAGCTGGCTTTGCGTGCTGTGGGGGCGGCATCAGGGTGCCCGGGGGGGCGCCTCCTGCCTGGGTGTGGGGCGTCCGGGGTCCGGCGCTCTCCCACCCCTGACTGCCCGCCCTCTGGGCGGGCTGCCGGGGCCCACTACCCACTGGCTGTGGGTGCGGGGGGGTGCGGGCGTGGGGACCCGTCACCAACCCCACAGCGCGCGCTCTTTCGAGCTGGCTTTGCGCGCTGTGGAGGCGGCACGAGAGCGCCCGGGGGGGGGCGCCTCCTGCCTGGGTGTGGGGCGTCCGGTGTGGGGCGCTCTCCCGACCCCGACTGCCCGCCCTCTGCGCAGGCTGCCAGGGCCCACTACCTGTGGGTGCGGGGGGGTGCGGGCATGGGGGCCCGTCACAAATCCCACAGCGCGCGCTCTTGCGAGCTGGCTTTGCGTGCTGTGGGGGCGGCATCAGGGTGCCCGGGGGGGCGCCTCTTGCCTGGGTGTGGGGCGTCCGGGGTCCGGCGCTCTCCCACCCTTGACTGCCCGCCCTCTGGGCGGGCTGCCGGGGCCCACTACCCACTGGCTGTGGGTGCGGGGGGGTGCGGGCGTGGGGACCCGTCACCAACCCCCCAGTGCGCGCTCTTTCGAGCTGGCTTTGCGCGCTGTGGGGGCGGCACCAGGGCGCCCGGGGGGGGTAGCCTCCTGCCTTGGTGTGGGGCGTCCGGTGTCGGGCGCTCTCCAACCCCCGACTGCCCGCCCTCTGGGCGGGCTGCCGGGGCCCGCTAGCCACTGGCTGTGGCTGAGGGGGGGTGCGGGCGAGGGGACCCGTCACCAACCCCACAGCGCGCGCTCTTTCGAGCTTTCTTTGCGCGCTGTGGGGGCGGCATGAGGGTGCCCGGGGGGGGCGCCTCTTGCCTGGGTGTGGGGCGTCCGGGGTCGGGCGCTCTCCCACCCCCGACTGCCCGCCCTCTGGGTGGGCTGCCGGGGCCCACTACCCACTGGCTGTGGGTGCGGGGGGCTGCGGGCGTGGGGACCCGTCACCTACCCCACAGCGCGCGCTCTTTCGAGCTGGCTTTGCGCGCTGTGGGGGCGGCACGAGGGCGCCCAGGGGGGCGCCCCCTGCCTTGGTGTGGGGCGTCCGGGGTCGGGCGCTCTCCCACCCCCGACTGCCCGCCCTCTGGGCGGGCTGCCGGGGCCCACTACCCACTGGCTGTGGGTGCGGGGGGGTGCGGGCATGGGGGCCCGTCACAAATCCCACAGCGCGAGCTCTTGCGAGCTGGCTTTGCGTGCTGTGGGGGCGGCATCAGGGTGCCCGGGGGGGCGCCTCTTGCCTGGGTGTGGGGCATCCGGGGTCTGGCACTCTCCCACCCCTGACTGCCCGCCCTCTGGGCGGGCTGCCGGGGCCCACTACCCACTGGCTGTGGGTGCGGGGGGGTGCGGGCGTGGGGACCCGTCACCAACCCCACAGCGCGCGCTCTTTTGAGCTGGCTTTGCGCGCTGTGGGGGCGGCACGAGAGCGCCCGGGGAGGGCGCCTCCTGCCTGGGTCTGGGGCGTCCGGTGTCGGGCGCTCTCCCACCCCCGACTGCCCGCCCTCTGGGCAGGCTGCCGGGGCCCACTACCTGTGGGTGCGGGGGGGTGCGGGCATGGGGGCCCGTCACAAATCCCACAGCGCGCGCTCTTGCGAGCTGGCTTTGCGTGCTGTGGGGGCGGCATCAGGGTGCCCGGGGGGGCGCCTCTTGCCTGGGTGTGGGGCGTCCGGGGTCCGGCGCTCTCCCACCCTTGACTGCCCGCCTCTGGGCGGGCTGCCGGGGCCCACTACCCACTGGCCTTGGGAGCGGGGGGGTGCGGGCGTGGGGACCCGTCACCAACCCCACAGCGCGCGCTCTTTCAAGCTGGGTTTGCGCGCTGTGGGGGCGGCACGAGGGCGCCCGGGGGGGGGCGCCTCCTGCCTTGGTGTGTGGCGTCCGGTGTCGGGCGCTCTCCCACCCCCGACTGCCCGCCCTCTGGGCGGGCTGCCGGGGCCCGCTACCCACTGGCTGTGGCTGAGGGGGGGTGCGGGCGAGGGGACCCGTCACCAATCCCACAGCGCGCGCTCTTTCGAGCTGGCTTTGCGTGCTGTGGAGGCGGCATGAGGGTGCCCGGGGGGGGCGCCTCTTGCCTGGGTGTGGGGCGTCCGGGGTCGGGCGCTCTCCCACCCCCGACTGCCCGCCCTCTGGGTGGGCTGCCGGGGCTGACTACCCACTGGCTTTGGGTGCGGGGGGGTGCGGGCGTGGGGACCCGTCACCAACCCCAGAGCGCGCGCTCTTTCGAGCTGGCTTTGCGCGCTGTGGGGGCGGCACGAGGGCGCCCGGGGGGGGGCGCCTCCTGCCTTGGTGTGGGGCGTCCGGGGTCGGGCGCTCTCCCACCCCCGACTGCCCGCCCTCTGGCAGGGCTGCCGGGGCCCACTATCCACTGGCTGTGGGTGCGGGGGGGTGCGGGCATGGGGGCCCGTCACAAATCCCACAGCGCGAGCTCTTGCGAGCTGGCTTTGCGTGCTGTGGGGGCGGCATCAGGGTGCCCGGGGGGGCGCCTCTTGCCTGGGTGTGGGGCGTCCGGGGTCCGGCGCTCTCCCACCCCTGACTGCCCGCCCTCTGGGCGGGCTGCCGGGGCCCACTACCCACTGGCTGTGGGTGCGGGGGGGTGCGGGCATGGGGGCCCGTCACAAATCCCACAGCGCGAGCTCTTGCGAGCTGGCTTTGCGTGCTGTGGGGGCGGCATCAGGGTGCCCGGGGGGGCGCCTCCTGCCTGGGTGTGGGGCGTCCGGGGTCCGGCGCTCTCCCACCCCTGACTGCCCGCCCTCTGGGCGGGCTGCCGGGGCCCACTACCCACTGGCTGTGGGTGCGGGGGGGTGCGGGCGTGGGGACCCGTCACCAACCCCACAGCGCGCGCTCTTTCGAGCTGGCTTTGCGCGCTGTGGAGGCGGCACGAGAGCGCCCGGGGGGGGGCGCCTCCTGCCTGGGTGTGGGGCGTCCGGTGTGGGGCGCTCTCCCGACCCCGACTGCCCGCCCTCTGCGCAGGCTGCCAGGGCCCACTACCTGTGGGTGCGGGGGGGTGCGGGCATGGGGGCCCGTCACAAATCCCACAGCGCGCGCTCTTGCGAGCTGGCTTTGCGTGCTGTGGGGGCGGCATCAGGGTGCCCGGGGGGGCGCCTCTTGCCTGGGTGTGGGGCGTCCGGGGTCCGGCGCTCTCCCACCCTTGACTGCCCGCCCTCTGGGCGGGCTGCCGGGGCCCACTACCCACTGGCTGTGGGTGCGGGGGGGTGCGGGCGTGGGGACCCGTCACCAACCCCACAGTGCGCGCTCTTTCGAGCTGGCTTTGCGCGCTGTGGGGGCGGAACCAGGGCGTCCGGTGTCGGGCGCTCTCGAACCCCCGACTGCCCGCCCTCTGGGCGGGCTGCCGGGGCCCGCTAGCCACTGGCTGTGGCTGAGGGGGGGTGCGGGCGAGGGGACCCGTCACCAACCCCACAGCGCGCGCTCTTTCGAGCTTTCTTTGCGCGCTGTGGGGGCGGCATGAGGGTGCCCGGGGGGGGCGCCTCTTGCCTGGGTGTGGGGCGTCCGGGGTCGGGCGCTCTCCCACCCCCGACTGCCCGCCCTCTGGGTGGGCTGCCGGGGCCCACTACCCACTGGCTGTGGGTGCGGGGGGCTGCGGGCGTGGGGACCCGTCACCTACCCCACAGCGCGCGCTCTTTCGAGCTGGCTTTGCGCGCTGTGGGGGCGGCACGAGGGCGCCCAGGGGGGCGCCCCCTGCCTTGGTGTGGGGCGTCCGGGGTCGGGCGCTCTCCCAACCCCGACTGCCCGCCCTCTGGGCGGGCTGCCGGGGCCCACTACCCACTGGCTGTGGGTGCGGGGGGGTGCGGGCATGGGGGCCCGTCACAAATCCCACAGCGCGAGCTCTTGCGAGCTGGCTTTGCGTGCTGTGGGGGCGGCATCAGGGTGCCCGGGGGGGCGCCTCTTGCCTGGGTGTGGGGCATCCGGGGTCTGGCGCTCTCCCACCCCTGACTGCCCGCCCTCTGGGCGGGCTGCCGGGGCCCACTACCCACTGGCTGTGGGTGCGGGGGGGTGCGGGCGTGGGGACCCGTCACCAACCCCACAGCGCGCGCTCTTTTGAGCTGGCTTTGCGCGCTGTGGGGGCGGCACGAGAGCGCCCGGGGGGGGCGCCTCCTGCCTGGGTCTGGGGCGTCCGGTGTCGGGCGCTCTCCCACCCCCGACTGCCCGCCCTCTGGGCAGGCTGCCGGGGCCCACTACCTGTGGGTGCGGGGGGGTGCGGGCATGGGGGCCCGTCACAAATCCCACAGCGCGCGCTCTTGCGAGCTGGCTTTGCGTGCTGTGGGGGTGGCATCAGGGTGCCCGGGGGGGCGCCTCTTGCCTGGGTGTGGGGCGTCCGGGGTCCGGCGCTCTCCCACCCTTGACTGCCCGCCTCTGGGCGGGCTGCCGGGGCCCACTACCCACTGGCCTTGGGAGCGGGGGGGTGCGGGCGTGGGGACCCGTCACCAACCCCACAGCGCGCGCTCCTTCAAGCTGGGTTTGCGCGCTGTGGGGGCGGCACGAGGGCGCCCGGGGGGGGGCGCCTCCTGCCTTGGTGTGGGGCGTCCGGTGTCGGGCGCTCTCCCACCCCCGACTGCCCGCCCTCTGGGCGGGCTGCCGGGGCCCGCTACCCACTGGCTGTGGCTGAGGGGGGGTGCGGGCGAGGGGACCCGTCACCAATCCCACAGCGCGCGCTCTTTCGAGCTGGCTTTGCGTGCTGTGGAGGCGGCATGAGGGTGCCCGGGGGGGGCGCCTCTTGCCTGGGTGTGGGGCGTCCGGGGTCGGGCGCTCTCCCACCCCCGACTGCCCGCCCTCTGGGTGGGCTGCCGGGGCTGACTACCCACTGGCTTTGGGTGCGGGGGGTTGCGGGCGTGGGGACCCGTCACCAACCCCAGAGCGCGCGCTCTTTCGAGCTGGCTTTGCGCGCTGTGGGGGCGGCACGAGGGCGCCCGGGGGGGGGCGCCTCCTGCCTTGGTGTGGGGCGTCCGGGGTCGGGCGCTCTCCCACCCCCGACTGCCCGCCCTCTGGCAGGGCTGCCGGGGCCCACTATCCACTGGCTGTGGGTGCGGGGGGGTGCGGGCATGGGGGCCCGTCACAAATCCCACAGCGCGAGCTCTTGCGAGCTGGCTTTGCGTGCTGTGGGGGCGGCATCAGGGTGCCCGGGGGGGCGCCTCTTGCCTGGGTGTGGGGCGTCCGGGGTCCGGCGCTCTCCCACCCCTGACTGCCCGCCCTCTGGGCGGGCTGCCGGGGCCCACTACCCACTGGCTGTGGGTGCGGGGGGGTGCGGGCGTGGGGACCCGTCACCAACCCCACAGCGCGCGCTCTTTCGAGCTGGCTTTGCGCGCTGTGGGGGGGGGGCGCCTCCTGCCTGGGTGTGGGGCGTCTGGTGTGGGGCGCTCTCCCACCCCCGACTGCCCGCCCTCTGGGCAGGCTGCCGGGGCCCACTACCTGTGGGTGCGGGGGGGTGCGGGCATGGGGGCCCGTCACAAATCCCACAGCGCGCGCTCTTGCGAGCTGGCTTTGCGTGCTGTGGGGGCGGAATCAGGGTGCCCGGGGGGGCGCCTCTTGCCTGGGTGTGGGGCGTCCGGGGTCCGGCGCTCTCCCACCCTTTACTGCCCGCCCTCTGGGCGGGCTGCCGGGGCCCACTACCCACTGGCTGTGGGTGCGGGGGGGTGCGGGCGTGGGGACCCGTCACCAACCCCACAGCGCGCGCTCTTTCGAGCTGGCTTTGCGCGCTGTGGGGGCGGCACGAGGGCGCCCGGGGGGGGGGGGGGGCCTGCCTGGGTGTGGGGCGTCGGGTGTCGGGCGCTCTCCCACCCCCGACTGCCCGTCCTCTGGGCTGGCTGCCGGGGCCCACTACCCACTGGCTGTGGGTGCGGGGGGGTGCAGGCGTGGGGACCCGTCACCAACCCTACAGTGCGCGCTCTTGCGAGCTGGCTTTGCGCGCTGTGGGGGCGGCATGAGGGTGCCCGAGGGGGGCGCCTCTTGCCTGGGTGTCGGGCGTCCGGGGTCGGGCGCTCTCCCACCCCCAACTGCCCGCCCTCTGGGCGGGCTGCCGGGGCCCACTACCCACTGGCTGTCGGTGCGGGGGGGCGCGGGCGTGGGGACCCGTCACCAACCCCACAGCGCGCGCTCTTTCGAGCGGGCTTTGCGCGCTGTCGGGGCGGCACGAGGGCGCCCCGGGGGGGGCGCCTCCTGCCTGGGTGTGGGGTGTCCGGTGTGGGGCACTCTCCCACCCCCAACTGCCCGCTCTCTGGGCGGGCTGCCGGGGCCCACTACCCACTGTCTGTGGTTGCGAGGGGGTGCGGGCGTGGGGACCTGTCACAAACCCCACAGCGCGGGGTCTTTGCGTACTGGCTTTGCGCGCTGTGGGGGCGGCATGAGGGTGCCCGGGGGGGGCGCCTCTTGCCTGGGTGTGGGGCGTCCGGGGTCGGGCGCTCTCCCACCCCCGACTGCCCGCCCTCTGGGTGGGCTGCCCGGGCCCACTACCCACTGGCTGTGGGTGCGGGGGGCTGCGGGCGTGGGGACCCGTCACCAACCCCACAGCGCGCGCTGTTTCGAGCTGGTTTTGCGCGCTGTGGGGGCGGCACGAGGGCGCCCGGGGGGGGGCGTCTCCTGCCTGGGGGTGGGGCATCCGGTGTCGGGCGCTCTCCCACCCCCGACTGCCCGCCCTCTGGGCGGGCTGCCGGGGCCCACTACCCACTTGCTGTGGGTGCGGGGGGATGCGGGCGTGGGAACCCGTCACAAATCCCACAGCGCGCGCTCTTGCGAGCTGGCTTTGCGTGCTGTGGGGGCGGCATGAGGGTGCCCGGGGGGGGCGCCTCTTGCCTGGGTGTGTGGTGTCCGGGGTTGGGCGCTCTCCCACCCCTGACTGCCCGCCCTCTGGGCGGGCTGCCGGGGCCCACTACCCACTGGCTGTGGGTGCGGGGGGGTGCGGGCGTGGGGACCCGTCACCAACCCGACAGCGCGCGCTCTTTCGAGCTGGCTTTGCGCGCTGTGGGGGCGGCACGAGGGAGCTCGGGGGGGGGGGCGCCTCCTGCCTTGGTGTGGGGCGTCCGGTGTGGGGCGCTCTCCAACCCCCGACTGCCCGCCCTCTGGGCGGGCTGCTGGGGCCCACTACCTACTCGCTGTGGGTGCAGGGGTGTGCGGGCGTGGGGACCCGTCAACAACCCCACAGCGCGCGCTCTTTCGAGCTGGCTTTGCGCGCTGTGGGGGCGGCACGAGGGGCCAGGGGGGGGGCGCCTCCTGCCTGGGTGTGGGGCGTCCGGGGTCGGGCGCTCTCCCACCCCCGACTGCCCCCCCTCTGGGCTGGCTGCCGGGGCCCACTACCCACTGGCTGTGGGTGCGGGGGGGTGCAGGCGTGGGAACCCGTCACCAACCCCACAGCGCGCGCTCTTGCGAGCTGGCTTTGCGCGCTGTGGGGGCGGCATGAGGGGTGCCCGGGGGGGGCGCCTCTTGCCTGGGTGTGGGGCGTCCGGTGTGGGGCGCTCTTCCACCCCCGACCGCCCGCCCTCTGGGCGGGCTGCCGGGGCCCACTACCCACTGGCTGTGGCTGCGGGGGGGTCCGGGCGTGGAGACCTGTCACCAACCCCACAGCGCGCGCTCTTTCGAGCTGGCTTTGCGCGCTGTGGGGGCGGCACGAGGGCGCCCGGGGGGGGGGGCGCCTCCTTCCTGGGTGTGGGGCGTCCGGGGTCGGGCGCTCTCCCACCCCCGACTGCCTGCCCTCTGGGCTGCCGGGACCCACTACCCACTGGCTGTGGGTGCGGGGGGGTGCAGGCGTGGGGACCTGTCACCAACCCCACAGCGCGCGCTCTTGCAAGCTGGCTTTGCGCGCTAAGGGGGCGGCAGGAGGGCGCGCCGGGGGGGGGCGCCTCCTGCCTGGGTGTGGGGCGTCCGGGGTCGGGCGCTCTCCCACCCCCGACTGCACGCCCTCTGGGCGGGCTGCTGGGGCCCACTACCCACTGGCTGTGGGTGCGTGGGGGTGCGGGCGTGCGGACCCGTCACCAACCCCACAGCGCGCGCTCTTTCGAGCTGGCTTTGCGCGCTGTGGGGGCGGCACGAGGGCGCCCGGGGGGGGGCGCCTCCTGCCTGGGTGTGGGGCGTCCGGGGTCAGGCGCTCTCCCATACCCGAGTGCCCGCCCTCTGGGCGGGCTGCCGGGGCCCACTACCCACTGGCTGTGGGTGCGGGGGGGTCCGGGCGTGGAGACCTGTCACCAACCCCACAGCGCGCGCTCTTTCGAGCTGGCTTTGCGCGCTGTGGGGGCGGCACGAGGGCGCCCGGGGGGGGGGGGGCCTCCTTCCTGGGTGCGGGGCGTCCGGGGTCGGGCGCTCTCCCACCCCCGACTGCCTGCCCTCTGGGCTGCCGGGGCCCACTACCCACTGGCTGTGGGTGCGGGGGGGTGCAGGCGTGGGGACCTGTCACCAACCCCACAGCGCGCGCTCTTGCAAGCTGGCTTTGCGCGCTAAGGGGGCGGCACGAGGGCGCCCGGGGGGGGGCGCCTCCTGCCTGGGTGTGGGGCGTCCGGGGTCGGGCGCTCTCCCACCCCCGACTGCACGCCCTCTGGGCGGGCTGCTGGGGCCCACTACCCACTGGCTGTGGGTGCGTGGGGGTGCGGGCGTGGGGACCCGTCACCAACCCCACAGCGCGCGCTCTTTCGAGCTGGCTTTGCGCGCTGTGGGGGCGGCACGAGGGCGCCCGGGGGGGGGCGCCTCCTGCCTGGGTGTGGGGCGTCCGGGGTCAGGCGCTCTCCCATACCCGACTGCCCGCCCTCTGGGCGGGCTGCCGGGGCCCACTACCCACTGGCTGTGGGTGCGGGGGGGTGCTGGCGTGGGGACCCGTCACCAATGCCACAGCGCGCGCTCTTGCGAGCTGGCTTTGCGCGCTGTGGGGGCGGCATGAGGGTGCCCGCGGGGGGCGCCTCTTGCCTGGGTGTGGGGCGTCCGGCGTCAGGCGCTCTCCCACCCCCGACTGCCCGCCCTTCGCGCGGGCTGCCGGGCTGTTGTGCGTGTGCGTGCCCTGCTTGGCCGGGTCGGGCGGGCCGGCCTCCTGGGCGCGTTTTGGTGCGCCCCACCTTTCCTTTGGCCTTTCTTGCTTCGCTCTTCGCTTGTTCGGCCCCCTCCGGGCTGGGGTTGCCCTGTTTGTGGTTGTTGTTGGGTTTCTTTTTTTTTTGTTGCTTTTCCCCTTCTTTCCCCTCGCTGCGCCCCCGTTGTGTCCTGCTTTGCGTGTTTTCCGGCCCCGGGTGCCTTGGGCCTTGGCGTCTTGTCCCCCCCCCCCTTTTTTTTTCCCTCCCCCCCCTCTCTGCGCCCTGTTGTCTCCTGCTTTGCGTGTTTTCCGGCTTGGGGTGCCCAGGGCCTTGGCGTCTTGTTGCCCCCCCCCTTCCTTTTTTTTTGTTTTTTTTGCCCCCCCCCCTCCCTGTTGTCTCTGGCGTTTCTTCCTTTCCGGTTGCCTTTGGCCTCTGCGCCCCCCCCCCTTTTTCTTCTTGTCCTGCTGCTTTTTTTCCTGCTGCGCGTCTGCTGTGTGTGTTCTGGGGTGTCGTGCTGTGTGTTCCCTGTCCTGTCCGTTCGTTGTGCTGTGCGCGTCGTCTGTGCTGTTTCTGGTGGCTGGTGTTGTTGGTTCCTGGTGTCGCTGCCTTTTGTTGGGTGTCTGCTGGTGGCTCCGGTGGCCCGGCGTTGTCGTTTGGTGGTGCGTGTCCGCTCTGGTGCCCGTGTCTGGTCTGGCTGTCGCTGGGCGTCCTCCCTGTGGTGTCCCGTTCCCCTGTGCTGTGTCCTGTGGCGCTGTGCTGCCGTGTGGTGCTGTGCTGTGGTGCCCTGTCTTCTTTTTTTTTGTTTTTCTCCCTGCAGGTGGCGCTGGTTTCCTGTTGTTCCCCGTTGGTTGTGGGCTCTGGGCCGGTTCCGGGTCTTTTCTGTTTCCGTGCTCTACCTGTGCGGTGCTGTGCTGGTGTGCCTGCGCCGTTGCTCTCTGTTCGGTGCTCTCTTGCCCTCGCGGGGCTGGCTGGTGTTGTGTGTTGTTGCCTGTTGTGTTAGTGTGTTTGCGTTCAACGCGGCCATCGGGTACCAAGCCCTGCACCACCCGCGCCCCCAAGACGCACTACGCCACGCTCGACAGCAAGTGACGAAGGCATGGGCGCAACACGGAGGCTGGCCCACGTCTTTCCCCAAGGAGGCCATGATGGCACACTGGCGCTACTACGGAGACAATACGGGCGTCCTGGTCGACATGGCCTATGCCAAACACGCAGCACACCTCCTACACAGGGTACCACACAACCACCAACCAGAAGTTCGCGAGGCGGCAGCGATACACATAAAAGAAGCGCAAATGGCCCGCAACACCTGCCCCCGGTGGATACTGGCGCAACACGGCGTCTCCACCTCCGTGGGCACTGGCATCTGGGCCCAGCTACAACTCCTCCTACCACACCACACACACGCCATCCTGACAAACCACCACTGCGATCAACAGGGGCCACTCGTGGCCACACACACCGACATCCACCGACGCCCGGCAGGCGAGGTGGACACCCTACGCCTCGTGGGGGCCACCAACACCATAGTGTATATCACCCCAACACAGATGAAGATCATGGCCCAATGCGACACCCACCACGCCCCGTTCCTTTCCGACCCACAATGGCCAGCACGCCACGTCTTCCGAGCGTACCTCCGCGCATGTGCTACGAAGGCAGGGGGCGACATGCCGGGGCCCAAAGACATCGACACGGCGTACACAGCCTTCCAGCGCCAGCAGCCCCGGCCCCGCCCGAGCGAGTACGAGACCCCCAATGACGGCGGCACGACGCAGGGGGAGCCCACCCCGTCAGCCGAAGGCTGGACACCACCCACCATCCTGCTACTAGCACCAAACGGCCACAAACATGCTACCCGCACTGTCCAGCGACACCATGCCCCCTGGTCCATCCCCAAACACAATGCACTGGAGACCGATGTACCACCAGTCAGACACAGTGACCAGGGCATACCACGCACGTGCTGGCACTGCGGCCCGGCAGCCCTCGACACTCCGTGGCCCCTGCTGCACCTCATCTCCATCCACTACCGCACCCCCACCGCCGCCGCCACCGCCGACCAGCAGGCATGGCTCTCCCCCTGGTTTCACACGGTACTCCCAGACAACCCGGCGCACGTAGCCTGGACCCGAACACCCACGGCAGCATGGACGTTCACCAACGAGCGGGCAGACCCGGACAGCGTAGCCATAGAGTACGACCGCTGCGACCCACACCGCGCAGGACCTCAGGAGGCACCCATGCGCCCCCTACAGCACAAATGCCCCACCCTCCGCGGCGACAAAGACGACAAGGAGCGGCGACAGACCATCACGTGCCAGAAGGTCGACCCCAATACGGGATACCTCTTCCACCTGATGTACGCGTATATCACCCAGGGGCGCCCAGACAGGGGCCTCCTCCGCCTCACCCCACGAGCCCAGGCCATCATCACCCAGGGGATAGGCGTCTATGCAGCGCCACTACTGCAACCCACGCAAATCACCGCCAGAACCGCCCGGGGGAACCCCATCTACGTCTATCACCCCACAGCAATCGCCCGCCTACCCATTACCAGCGACACCGACATCATCTACTTCACTGACGCATCCGGCACCCAGCAACGCACCCCCACGGTCGGTTGCCCCTCCGTGCGCATCACCCGGCACGCGGACGGCCTCCACGTGGAACACCACACCGGGGCCACCATCTTTGGGGCGTCCTCCCACGGCGAACTGCGCACCATGGCAGACGCCGTAACCGCCACACCGCCACCCACAACGATCCGGCCCCGCAACATCTGGGTAGTCGTGGACGCCACAGTCGACATCCACCTCACCAGGCGCCTTGCGGACCTGCCCCTCCACAAAGCACTCGAGTCCGGCCTCACCACACAAGCGTTGGGACTATGGATGGCCTTCAAGGGCATGCACCCCCAGGACGCCCTACACATCGTTAGCAGGAGTCACACCGCTACGCATACGGCAATGGTCGCGCAGACACGCAGGCCAAACACCAGAACACCAACCACACCCCAGGGCTCGAGCGCATGCGACTGGACACCCCACACCACAGCCACCTGCAGCACCTGTCCCAAATACCCCCGGCCACACAGCCCCCCCAATGGATGCCCGAGGACACGCCGTACACGGATTGAGACAAGCAGTACCACTACCCCACACCCATCCAGCAACTGGCCACCACACTGGGCCACCCAGCGAACACCGAACTCCTCCGACGCCTCGAAGACTCCGTCCACACCCCCCTCTACTACTCCGCCCTGCATCCGGATAGCCTCCCAGCACACCTACAAAAGCCCCGACTCCAACTCACCCTCGAACAGCTTCACCTCCTCACCCGATACCACCGATGGTATGCGCGCCGCTCGATCCACGTCCCCGCAGGATACACCAAATGCATCTGCCGCCACACGGAAGAAGAAACATGGGACCACTTCAAGGCGTGCCCCCTGTGCAGAGGACTGGACACCCCCACATACTGGAACCCAACCCACACCATCGCACAGCACGCCGGATGGCTGACGCAGTCCCCGGCGACCCAGCAACTCACCACCGTCCTCAAGCAGACAGAGGTGCTGGAGGCGGTCCGCAGGGGACTCGTCCCCACTGCCGTCTACACCTTGCTACGCACCCACGCGGAGGACCCCCAGGCCATGGCGGCGCACATGCAGCGGACGGCCGTTGCCAAGACGGCGGAGCAGCTCACATACCGCACCCACAAATACCTGCAGCATGCGGCAACCCTGCCCCCAACAGACCAAGCCCACCTCCTCAAACTCGTGTTCTACCAACCATGAGAACCTACCCCGTGACATACCAACACGGAACCCCCACCACGTCTACACACCGTCCACCGAGCACAGCACTGGCACAGCACACACGGACACCACAGGCACCGCACACACTCCCAGCAGCATGCGCGCGCCACCAGCCCCCATCCCCCCACGCCGCCGTCCGTCCACAGGTACCACCAACCGCCAGCCACCGCATGTCCCCTCTGCGTTCGCCAGCGGCTACCACAGACAACCCTGCCCTGCAACCCAGACCACTGGGTCTGCCTGGGAGCCGCGCACCGCCTCACCCACTGCCCCCACCGCGGGGACCTCAACCCCCACCACGGCGAGCGGCCCGTGGCCCCAGCCGCACCCCCCCCCCGCCAGCCACCCCAGCTTCTTCGGGTTCCTCACCGACACCCTCCGGGACCACCTGGGAGGGTACTACGTGGCGGACGCGGCGGACCACGCATGGACCATAGCCGTGGCCACGGGCAGCACACCCCTGCCCCCCCACAGCCCACCCCTACGCCACAGCGGAGGCGGGTTGAACGTGGCGGCCCGCTGCATCCTCCTCGCCCTATACCTCCACCACCGAGACCTACACCTCCCAGACCCACAACTCCCGGCCCCCCAAGCAGCAGCCCTGACGCCGGAAGCGTGGGCCGACACGGCACCAGAGGAGATAGCAGCCTACCTCCGAATCACTTGCTGCCGGTTCAACAACGCCCTCGGCCGACGGAAGGGAACACCTTACCCACTCAGCGCACTCCTCTACCCGGCACACCACCCCCACCCCGCACAACAGAAGACCCCGGAGGGCTGGGCGTCATTTCAGAACGCCCACCTGGCCGCCCCTGACGAGGCCACCGCCACGCGGATGGGCCTCACGGACCAGGAAACCTACGTCAGAGGCCTCAAGACGAGCCTCCAAGAGGCACACCGCTGGCACGCCCGCTCTGCGTCGCCCCCACGGGGACAGGGGGGTTCACCCGCCCCCGACACCCACCAGGCCAAGAAGACCAAGACAGGTCAGGCGGCCCGCCAACGCGCCCGCCAGCAGGGCGCAACGCCCCGACCAAGGCCCGGGTCCAGCCACACCGCACCACCCCACGCCCAGACCCCCGGAGCACACCAACAACACCGCCACCGCCAGCGCCCACCACCACCACCCTACCGCAGCACCCAAACCCTGCAGCCCAGTCAGCCACCACCACCCACACACGTCCACACCATGCCAGGACCACCATACGCGCAGAGCCAGGGGACATGGCACCACCAACACCACCAACACGCCCCCGTCCCTCCCAACCCCTACCCCCTAATGCCCCCATGCTACAGCGACCCCCACCAGCTACATCCCCACCACGCCCCAGCACAACCAGGCCCCGCGAACCACCCACCCCACATAGCGCACATCACCGCACCACACCATCACGTATTCCACCACCACCAGCCCCTACCACCACACCCACCCACGCCGGGGTACCACACACAACCAGCACACCCTCAACACCACCACCACGCGGTGCAGCACCACCCACCGCCCCCACTACACGGGCCCACGACAGACGGGCCACGGTACACCCCCATGGACCCGCGGAGAGCCGGGCACGCACACCCGCAACACCAGGGCCTAGTAGGAGCGCCCCACTATCACCAGCAGACCCCCCACCCACACCCCATACCAGCGAGCACCATCCACCGGCAATCACCCATTACATACGGACCACAGCCCCACCCGGACGCTCATGCGGCCGCCTCCGAGCCACACCCCGGCACCACAACCAGTCAAGAACCGCAAGGGCCGCACGGCGCACACACGCAACACCCACACGACCCAGAGGGACGCCTGGACCCCCAGCCAGCACAAGACCCACCCCCGCACCCCCCACCCCACCACCACCAGCAGCCCCCCCACCCACACCCCATACCAGCGAGCACCATCCACCAGCAGCCACCCATTACATACGGAGCACAGCCCCACCCGGACGCTCATGCGGCCGCCTCCAACCCACACCCCGGCACCACAACCAGTCAAGAACCGCAAGGCCCGCACGGCGCACACACGCAACACCCACACGACCTACAGGGACGCCCAGACCCCCAGCCAGCACAACACCCACCCCCGCCCCCCCCACCACCAACAGCGCCACCCCCACACCACCCCCCCCCCGCCCCCCCCCCGAGACCAGGCCACGGACACAACACGCGGCAGCCAACACCAGCCAATTGACATCGATACCCCCGCCCACACACGCCACTGCGAATCCCCCCTCCCGCGACCGCCACAAGAGACCCCATCACCAGACCCCACGCGCAACACCGACGACCACCCCCCCCAACCCACACCACCCCCCCCATCACACCCTGCACCACCAGCCGCCGCACCGGCCGAACCCTACGCCCTACACAACCCCGGAGCGGTACGGCAGCACCTCTGGGGACTCGGGGAACAGGACGTCGTGCTGTACCTCCGCACCTCCGGCACCAGCACCCCCATCCGGGCGGCCACCCTGGTCCAGGCAGCCACCCTGGGGGGAGGCGTCCGAGACTTCCTCTTCGACGCCTTCCTCCACGTCGCCCGACACGAGCGCCCCCCACGCGCCATCCCAGACGGCGAGAGCCCGCCCCCCACGGGGAGCCGGATCTGGGTGCCCCCCATCGACTGGGGGCGACACCTGGTCGGACACCCCGTGCCGGGGCGGGTGGACACCAAGGGCCGCACCCGCTACCACGAGCCCGACATGGCCCACCCCCCACCCGGCGCCACCCCCGACAGCACCAAAGAGTGGGAGCGGGAAACATGGGTAGCCCGGATGGCCTCCCTGAGCAACTTCCGGCACCACGTCCCGGGGGACATCCCAAACCCCGACGAGCAGCAGCCAGCCCCCTCGACGTACATGACCCTCATGTACAATCTGCACTACACCCTCTCCACCACCAACTACCACGCACCCACAGACCACTGGGTGGTACACGGCACCGACTCCCTCCTCCCGGGCGACTACACCCCCCCCCCACAGAACCCAGGCCCCGACACGTACGCCAGGGGGGACGACCCGGACGACCCCCACATCTGGGGCACGTGGGAACCCAAATCCCTGGACACGCTGCTCTCCATCCGCAGCGGCTACCAGAGCCTTGGTAGGGCGATGTATTGCCTCGCCAAGTGGACCCAACGGACCTGGGGGATCCCCACGGACCGATTGGTGTGGGTGGTCACGCTGCGCCCCCAGCAGAGAGAAGCCCCCCCAAACCGCAGGGGACCCATCCACCCACGCCCCACCACCCTACAACTATGCCCGTACATGGTGGCAGCCCGCCTCATGACGCTGCTGTGGCCGGGCCCAGACACCCCCACCCAAAACTACCCCCACCTCACAGAGGAGGACATGCCCGGCATCCAGCGATGCCTCTTCCAGACCCTCGACTACCTCCAGCAAACACACCCGCGCGTCCCGGAGCAGATATGGCCACCCCCCGGGTAACCCACGTGCCCGCGCAGCCGAGACAACGCCGCCACGCCAGCACCAGCACGCACGGATCACCAGGGAAAACGCGCGCACACGCCCGGTGCCCGAACCTGCACCCTCGTTCTCGCTACTTACAGGACCCAGCATCATACGCCCGCCCCTGAAGCCCAGGACCCTCCGCCGTCTCCCACAGCCCTCTCCTCCGCCTCCGACTCCACAACCTCCACCACCACGACCACCTCATCCACCACCACCACCACGTCCTCATCCAGCACTCCACCCCCCAGGCCGCGGGGGACACCTCCCAAACGGGCACCCAAACCTACCCCGACCGCGAGCAGCCCCGCCGTCGCCAAAGCCCACGCGCCGACGAAGCCCACACCCACGACCCAGCTGAAACCCAAGACCGCCGCCAAACAGCCACCCAAACCCGTCAGCACGCCACGACCGCAACCCGCAGCCAAGCCCAAGCGCAAGTCCAAACCCGGCGCCACGACGGCAGCGCGAGCCCGGCCCCCCGAGGACGTTCTCTATGACATCCGGCCCCAGCCGTCCCAGGCCCGAAGGCAGCAGCGCCCAGCGCGGCGCCCCCCCACCGTCACCGACGCCACCGCCACCACCTTCATGGCGGAGCGCGCCGCGGCCGAAGCACGACGCACCTCGTCCGGCCATCTCTCAAAGCCCGCACCCCAGGCCCACGGACCGCTCCCGACCAGGCCAGAACGACGTCAAGGTCCGCCAGCAGCGTCCCCGCCCCCCTACCAACCCTCGAAGACAGCCCACATACAATGCATGCCCCACTACCGCCGCCGCCGCGAGTCCCCGCCCAACCCCGAGGCGGAGACCGTACGCGCACACCCGCGGGTCCACATCCGCGTGCGCCCCCACTCCCCACGCACCCCCACGGAAGAGGACTACGAGGAATCCCCCAGGCCCGCCACCGCCACCGGTCCCCACGACCCCGTCACACCCACCCACGCCCACTCCTCCGCCCAAGACCGCAGGCCCGCCCAGGAACAGTGGTGGCAGCGCTGGACCCACACGCAGCTCTGGGAGCTGCGAAAGTGGGCCCGGGCAGAGCCCTCCCTCGAGGGCCTGGTCCATCGGCCCCGCAAGGGGTCGGTGGAGAACTGCCGCCTCCGGCTGGCGGGGGGGTAGATGCCGCAGGCCGCATGAGAAGCCATGCTGGCCGATGCGCTCCAACCTCTGGGAGTCCACCCCCGGAACCTCCCCGCGCCCCAGGACCACCCGTATGTCCTCAGGCGCCTGCGGGAGACCCTCCAGGAAACGCAGCGAGACAGCATCCGCCTGTGGGACATCACCCAAAGCCCAGCCCCGCACAAACACACCCCCTCACCACCCCACAAGCGTCGACGCACCGACACCGGCGACACCCACAGCACCCCAGGAGCCCTGCGCGCCACACAACACGACGCGCCTGACCCCCCGGCCAGCGGCGCCGCCATCTAACCCTGTTACCCAGCAAACCACCACCACGGGGCGCCACGCCAGGCCCCGCCCAGAGATCACCAAACGAACCGGACGCCGAAGGAAACCAACGCACACGACAACGAGCACCACTACGCCCAAAGGCACCGAACCCAGGCCCGCTACCGTCGCAACCGCCTAACCGAGCCAGAACCCAAGCACAAATCAAGCCCGAGCCACACCCCGAAACCGCTAACCCTTGACTCCTAACCAAGCCCGCTGAGGGAACAACGTAACCACAGCCCACACCCACAGCCCACACAGCCGCCTAACCAGCCAGCTCCAGAAGCAAAGGGACACCTCACCAAACCCACCCTGACCCAAGCCCGTGTACATCAGGACGCGCGAGCCGCACCCCTGGGGCGCGACCGCCGCCCCAGCACCGACGACACACGCCAGAGGACACAACGCTATTGCACTGCCGCACCAGCTGCCCATGCCTGTGCCTGCAGTGTACGCGCGCCCCTGTTTTTCTCTTTTTTGTTTTTTGTTTTTTTTTCCAGAAAAAAAAAAACCAAAAGTAAAAAAAAATAATAAAAAAAAAACGAAAATTAGGGGGGGAGGAAGAGGGACACAACCACCCATGGCACACGCGCAGCGCACACAGCACGCACACCGGTGAACAGGAGCCCAGTGGCCCAGGACACCGCACATGCAACACAACACACCAAGCGAGCACACCGGTGAACAGGAGCCAGCTGGCCCAGGACACCGCAGACGCACCACAGCAAACCGCGCGGGCACACGTAGGGCGACCGAGGGACAGGAAAGAACCAATACCCCATGGGTCGGACGCACTGGGGCGACCCAGCCGACCCACCGGGCCAGTGGCAGGAGCGGTACTCCAAGGCCACTGGTCCGAGCCCGGCCAGGCTGCATCGGGGACCATGGCAAACGTCACCTGGAGCCATGGAAGCAACCGGTGACAGGCGAGCCGGTACACAGTCCAGGAGGGGGTCACCTGCTAAGCAGAGTGGCCCCGCAACTCAAGCCACAAGGGTGAGGCGGTCGTACCGTAGACAAGCGGGAGCAATACCCCTTGTGGTGAGAGATACTCCAAACGGCTGGGCAGCCCCCCAGAGCTGCCGCCCAAAGGAGGGGGCATGTGGCCCTACCCATGGACACATGTGGCGACACCCTCCCACCTGGGACACATGGACCGGGTGGCCGCGACAATGCCTTCCCAAGCACATGCGGGAGCGGCTCAAGAGGCACCTGACATAGGGCAGTAGGAGGGACAGGACGTCCCCTTGGTAAGACCTTCTTCCTGTAATTTCAATGGAGGCATCCCGAGCTCCCGAAGATACCTACCTACCTACTTAGTGTGTTTGCTGTTGGGCCTGGCTGTCCTCTGTTGTCTCTTGGTGGGTCCTGGTGGCTCCTGGTGTCCTGTCTCAGTGGCATGCTGTGGTGTGTCCCTGGGTGCTGTGCTGCGCCGTGTTGCTGCGCGTTGTGCCGCCTGGCGTTGCGTTGTTGTGCGCTGTGTTGTTTTGTTTTGCTCTGTTTGGTGCTGCCGCGCGCTGTGTTGTGTCCTGGGGCGCTGTCCTTCGTCTTGGGGTCCTGTGCCTTCTGGCGCCGTGTTTTGTCTTGTCCCCCCGCGCTGTGTGTGTTTTGCTGTGGTGTGTCGCTGCGTGGTGTTGTTCGCCGTTGTGCTCTGTGCCGTGTGCGCCCTGGAGTGTCGTGTTGTGTGTTTCTTGTCGTCTCCGCCCTGTGCGGTGTTGCTGTGTGGCCCGCTCTCCCTCGGTGCCCTGCTTCCCTTTGCTGTGCCCCGTGGTGCTGTGCTGCCGCGTGGTGCCGTGGTGTCCTGTCCTGCCGCCTTGTTGGGTTCGTTTCTTGCGGGGGGGTGGTTGTACCTACTTGAAAAACCGCTGCAAAATTTCGTAAAATATTTTTTTCCTCTTTTTTTGGCTTTTGAAAATAAAATAAAATTATACACGACCCAACACACTCGCGTGCAGCACGACCATGTTCGCTGCTGTGCCCAACGTGTTACCCGTCGTTTCTGATGTTCTCGGCCTTGTTCTTGTGCGTGGAGTCGCCGAGCGTGTTGGTGTCCATTGCCAAGGGTTAACCGCGTTCCCCCAGGGCCGCCGCCTGAGCTGCAGGGCAAGGGGAGTGATGGGCACGAGGGTGGGGAGGGAGGTGCATGGAGAAGAAGAAGAAAAAGGCGGCAGGGCGCGACGTGAGGGGTCGTGGCGAGTTATGAAAAATTTTCGAGTTTTACGCGCTGCTCGCGACGCGTTTTTCTATGCGCCTATAGCGAGTTAGACGACGGCAAGGACGGCGTTGGGGTCCTACAAGCGTTACGGTGCTTACGGCGTTAACTATGCACCTATTTCACGTCGAAACATTTTTCGTCGCGTTTTTACGAGTTTCGCAGCGCACTTTCTGGCCTAAGCGTTTTTTATGCTAATTAGCTTTATTTTCAGCTATTCAGAGATTTTTTTCGTCGTATTTTACCTATCTTTTTATTTCGTTCTGGGACAGGGGCCCAGCGCGCGCGACCAGCACGGAGCTCAACCCGCCGGTGGTACATCGGTCTCCGGGGCGTTATGTTCGGGGATGGACCAGGGGGTATGGTGTCGCCGGACAGTGCGGGTAGCGTGATTGTGGCTGTTTGGTGCTAGTAGCAGGATGGTGGGTGGTGTCCAGCCTTCGGCTGACGGGGTGGGCTCCTCCTGCGTCCTGTTGCCGTCAATTGGGGCCTCGTGCTCGCTTGGGCGGGGTGGGGGGTGCTGGTGCCCAAAAGCCTTGTACGCCGTGTCTATGTCCTTGGGCCCCGGCATTTTGCGCCCCGCCTTCGTAGCGCATGCGCGGAGGTACGCTTGGAAGACGCGGCGTGTTGGCCATTGCGGGGCGGAAAGGAACGGGGCGTGGTGGGCGTCACACTGGGCCATGATCTTCATCTGCGTTGGGGTGATGTATGCTATGGTGATGGTGGCTCCCACGAGGTGCAGGGTGTCCACCTCGCCTGCCGGGTGTCCCTGGATGTCGGTGTGCGTGGCCATGAGTGGCGCCTGTTGATCGCAGTGGTGGTTCCTCAGGATGGCGTGTGTGTGGTGCGGTAGGAGGAGTTGCAGCTGGGCCCAGATGCTGGTGCCCACGGAGGTGGGGACACCGTGTTGTGCCAGTATCCACCAGGGGCAGGTGTTGCGGGCCATTTGCGCTTCTTTTATGCGTATGGCTGCCGCTTCGCGAACCTCAGGTTGGTGGTTGTGTGCCACCCTGTGTAGGAGGTGCGCTGCGTGTTTGGCATATGCCATGTCGACTAAGGCGCCTGTATTGTCCCCGTAGTAGCGCCAGTGGGCCATCATGGCCTCCTTGGAGAAAGACGTGGGCCAGCCTCCGTGTTGCGCCCATGCGTTCGTCACGTGCTGTTGAGTGTGGTGTAGGGCGTCTTGGGGGTGTGGGAGGTGCACCGCTTGGTACCCAATGGCTGCGATGAGCACCGCTTCCATGGAGTATGCCAGGCCCTGCATACACAGGAGGTCCCCCCTGGCAAGTTGGGGTAGCCGGGCGAGGCGCCCTTCCAGCTTGCTTGGGATTGTGATGTGGTGGTGCCGCGTGGCCTGTTTGACTCCTGGGAGGACTGTGGTGTCCTCCAGGTGTACGGGTTCACCTTTCCGGATCTGGGGGGTGGGGGTCCCGGTGTCGGCTAGCCCGACCGATTTGCGGGGGTGCACCAGGAGCTGGTGGGCGTCCAGGTAGGTTTTGGTGAGTTGGAGAATGGCAGACGCTTGCTCGGTGGTCGTTGGTAGCCCTGCGTTCTCAGGGTCACGGTGGCGGGTGGCCGTAGTTAGGAAGTTGTCGTGCGCGAAGTTGATGAGGGGGGACCGTAGTGGGTATGGGGCGTACCCCAGGTATACCTGTGCTAGCTCGAATGCCAGTGGTAGGGTGATGAGGAGGTAGAGGAAGGGGCCCTCGGCGCCACCTTGAGGGACCCCGCTGTCTGTGCCGGTCCAGGGGGTGAGGCCTGCGGCTGTGATGACGGCGTAGAGCCGGGTCTGGATGTCCCCGTTCATCAAGGATACGAATGGGAGGCCCATGGCATCCGGTACCTCCGTGAGGTGCCGGTGCCGGGCGTGGGGGAACGCGCCTTGGACGTCGAGGGAGGCCACGATCATCTCGTAGGGGTTCATGTCCAGCGCGGTATCCTGGAGGAAGATGGCCTCGTGGGGGGACCTGCCAGCCATGGCTCCCCACATGCTGGCAGGCACGTGGGCGAGGACGGCAGGTGCGATGCGGCCGTGGATGAGCGTCCACGCCAGCTTGACCTCGGTCGTGGCGCAGACTATGGGCCGCCAGTTCCCTGGCTGCGCCCTGTCCTTCTTCTTGTAGAGGTGGTTGACCAGGTTGGCCCACTCAGGGGGGACGGGCGTTGTGCCCGTGACGACGTTTCACAGGCGGGCTGCCAGGTGGCGCTTGACGGGCAGGGTGAGGCGTTTGTACGCTTCGGCCGGTAAACTGTCGACGCCGGGCACGACCCCCTTTTTCAGGCGGTCCAGGGCGCGTCGCAGCTGTGAGATGCTGAAGGCGTTGTGTTCGATGGCGCGCCGCTGTTCCCGGTTGGAGACCCTGGGCACATGCTCGCGGATGGTGCTTCGGGTATGGGGGTCGAGGTTGGGGAGGGCGTCCCCGTGTTGTGCGCAGAAGGTTTCCAGGACTGCCTGGAGGATGGCGTCAGGGGCGTTGGTGAGGCCCCCCTCGGGGATGCGCACCGCGTGGATGGTACGACGCCCCTTGTCTTCCAGGATGGGGCTGACGTACCGCAGGGACTTGTACAGCGTGTCGTTTCTGCCGTATCTTTCGCATTCCTGGGCTGCGGCCGCTATGCGGTGGCGTGCCATTCCTTGAGCTGGTGGCGGCGGGTGGTGAGGAGCGCGCGGAGGTGGGTGTCCCGGTCTTGTGCTTCTGGTGTGCCGGGGCGGAGCAGGTTGGCGAGTTCCTCTTTCGTGGTCCAGATGTCATGGACGAGCTGTTGGAGCCTGAGTTCCCTTGGTGCTCCCGTGTGGCAGGTGTCGCGCTCCATGCCGTATGCTTGTGCCGCCTGGCGCATGGCGATGGTGAGTGATGGCGCATCCGGGCGGCACAGGATGGCGCGTAGGGCCCTGTTGTACCTGTGCCAGGCGCCGTGGTCGTTCTCGGCTGGGAACCGTAGTGTGGGGGGGAGGGTGTCGTCTGGCAGGGTGGCCGCGGGTGGGGGTAGGTTGGGGATGATGAGGTCGATGTAGAGGGGTCCGTGGCCCGTGCCCGCGGGCGGGAGGTCCCCGTAGGTTGCCTCGTGGACGCGTACTGTGGTTGGGTCCCCGTAGCACGTGTCGATGCGGGAGGAGTGGGTGCCGGCTTGTTGGGGGTAATGTGAGGGTGTGCCGGCGAGCCCTGCCGTGAGGTTGGTGAGGCCCAGTTGGTGCATGGCGTCCCGGACAGCTATGTCGGTTGCTGTTGGTGGGCCGGTGCGGTGGTCGTTGGTGGGGGCGGCGTTTAGGTCGCCTATGATGATGGTGGGTGCCAAGAGGGAGAGGCGGCGGTACGCTAGGCTCAGGGCGTCCAGGAAGTCCTTGGTCTCCTCCCCGAATGGGACATGCGTGAGTAGCACGTTTAGCTGCCATACGGGCTGCACGCACTCGTACGCCCCGAGGCGACCGTCTACTCCGAGGTTGGGGTGGGCATGCATCGTGACCAACGTCTTGTGGTAGAGGGGCACCCCCCGTTGCCAGTGGGCGTGATATTGGTTCCCCTCCGGGTCCAGGATCGGTGCCGGTTCGGGCTGGTCCGCTCTGCGGAGGGCTTGCTCCAGGAACCCCAGGGGGCCTGCGCCTTGGGGGTGTGGCCCAGGCATGGCTTGTAGTGTGGCGGCCTTGGTGGGGTCGTAGGTGACCGCGGGCTCGTTGAGGACGTTGATGCGGGCGTGGGCTTCCATGGGCGCCGTTCTCTGGGGACCGGTAGTCATGGGGACGGGCCCTGTCCGGCCCGGGCCCCGTCAGGCGTCGAGGGGGTCCATGACGCCCTGAGCTGCGGGTGCCTTGCGGTTCCGCTTCTTGGGCTGGGGTAGGGGCCATGCATTGTGAACTTCGCCCGTGTACTCGGTGCCTGTGAGGTGCTCCGTGTCGGCAGTGCATAGCTGCATGGGGACTATCTCGCGACCCTTTCGGTCTCGCCGGAGTTCGATGGTGCGCCCCACCTGCTTGTCGTCGGGGGTGGCTGGGTCCCTCTTGACGTTGATCTTGAACCCCTGGTGGTCCCCCGTGACACGGTACCGGTGCTTGACCTCACCTGCGGCCCATATCCACTTGGAGGGGCCCGCGGCCGTGGCGTACTCAAAGGGCAGCTGCACCCGGGTGCCGATGGCGTATTCAGGATACAGGGCGGCGGCTTCCTCTTCGGTCCAGCTCTTCGGCTTGGCTTTTGGCTTGGGTGCGGGTTTGGCCTGTGCAGGGGCCTTGCCCTTCTTCGCACCTGGGCGGCACCGGGCATTGGGCTGTCCCCGTTGGGGAGGTGCGCCCCGGGGCTGCTGTACAGGCGCGTGGCCCGGTGCAAATACAGGGTGCTCACGGGTGGCTGGGATGTCGGGCTTGGACGTGGGGACGGTGTCCTTCAGCTGGAACACTTGCTTGGTCATGAGGCCAAGCACTTCCCCGGCCTCTCGTAGGGCGTCGGGCAGGTCCGTGGGCCAGGTGAGGAGCCGGTGCCCGGTGCTTTCCCCGTGGCGGCGCATGTGGGCCGTGTAGCAGGTGGCGTGGCGTGTCCACGCTCGGATGCGTTCCGGGGATAGGGGGCCCTCTGGCGCCCCCTGCGCCCCGTAGAGGGCGTAGTGCAGCGCTTCCCAGGCTGCTTCTGGGGTGTGGGGAACGCGGGCGGCGAGTTGCAAGCGGTCCCTTCCGCGCGGTGGGGGCGAGACCTCGTCGTCGGGGGCGTGTGCTGTTGCCCGTCTGACCTTGCCGTGGTCGTTCCATTCCACTGTCCACCAGATGTCCCGGTGTTTGAGGATGAGGACCTCTGTGGTGGCCGGGGGGGCGTCCATGGCGTCCCAGCTGACGAGCTGGATGGGGTGGAGCTGGGGGTGGGTCTTTGGGGGTGCTCGCGTGCTGAGGATGCGGTTGATGTCCTCTGCAGTAGGGCCCGCGTCGGGGGCGTCCTGCGCTGCCTGCGCTAGAGGTGGGGAGGGGCGGTCCTCCCAGAGGCGGGAAGCTGACGCCGCGGCGTACATGGCTGCGATCAGGACGTGCTCCGTCAGCCCTTCCACCATGAGGTGGTTTTCCCCCTCCAGGTCTCGGGGGATGGTGGCTTCCGCCTTTAGGGTGAGGAGTGCGATGGCGCGTTTGGGTCCAGGCGTGGCATGCGTCGGCTCATCTGGCGGGCGTCCGTCAGATGGGGTGTGGGGGGGGCGTTTCTGGAAGGGGGATGGTCCCATCGCCAGGTGCTCGACAAGGTGTAGCGGTATGGCGTGGTGGCGGTCCGCAGCGGGCAGGATGTAGCGGTGTGCGTCCCCGGGTATAGTGCCGAGGTATATGCCCCCCCTGTAGGGCAGGGCAGAGCGCCCGCGCATGGTTGCGCGCAACGGGGGTTGCAGTGGGTGCACTGGGCCGTTATGGGGTGTGGTACCACGTACACAGTGAAGGGCCCTACCGCGCTGTGGATGTGGGAGGGGATGATGGTGCGGAGGTCCGCCAGCCGTGTTGTGCGGTTTTCGCCATAGTATACCCAGAGTTTGTCCTCCAGTGCCATTTCTGGGCGTAGCTTGCGGGCCAGTAGGTTCAATGTGCTTTTGTGGGTGGCTTCGGTGACGGTGCCGGGTCCAGCGCTGATGCGTGGGTGCA
Organism: Eutreptiella sp. 'Long Island Sound 2002'; assembly: GCA_964036045.1. NCBI lineage: Eukaryota > Euglenozoa > Euglenophyceae > Eutreptiales > Eutreptiaceae > Eutreptiella > Eutreptiella sp. 'Long Island Sound 2002'. The sequence continues at coordinate 58,144,653 of OZ038380.1, forward strand.
GATGGTTTTGGTGGTGTGCCGCGGCCCGTCTGCAGGCTGCGTGGAGGGCGGTGCTGTCGGCTGGAGGGGGTGCGTGGTGGGCAGGCCTTTTACGCGGGGTCGGGGCGACGTGTAGTGGATGCTACCATGCTAGACGCGGATGGTGTCGTGGCGGCTGGAGGCCAGGGTAGGTGGTGAAGGTGCTTATGGTGATGGGGGAGCGCTCATGCGTGGCGTGGAGGTAGTAGTGGTCGCGGCCCGTGTTGTGGGTGAGGTAGGTAGGTAGGTATCTTCGGGAGCTCGGGATGCCTCCTTTGACATTGCAGGAAGAAGGTCTTACCAAGGGGACGTCCTGTCCCTCCCACTGCCCTATGTCAGGTGCCTCTTGAGCCGCTCCCGCATGTGCTTGGGAAGGCATTGTCGCGGCCACCCGGTCCATGTGTCCCAGGTGGGAGGGTGTCCCCACATGTGTCCATGGGTAGGGCCACATGCCCCCTCCTTTGGGCGGCAGCTCTGGGGGGCTGCCCAGCCGTGTGGAGTATCTCTCACCACGAGGGGTATTGCTCCCGCTTGTCTACGGTACGACCGCCTCACCCTTGTGGCTTGAGTTGCGGGGCCACTCTGCTTGGCAGGTGACCCCCTCCTGGACTGTGTACCGGCTCGCCTGTCACCGGTTGCTTCCATGGCTCCGGGTGACGTTTGCCATGGTCCTCGATGCAGCCTGGCCGGGCTCGGACCAGTGGCTTTGGAGTACCGCTCCTGCCACTGGCCCGGTGGGTCGGCTGGGTCGCCCCAGTGCGTCCGACCCATGGGGTATTGGTTCTTTCCTGTCCCTCGGCTGCCCTACGTGTGTGCAGCGTCCTGGGTCGTTGGGCTCCTGTTCACCGGTGTGCCCGCGCGGTTTGCTGTGGTGCGTCTGCGGTGTCCTGGGCCAGCTGGCTCCTGTTCACCGGTGTGCCCGCTCGGTGTGTTGTGTCGCATGTGCGGTGTCCTGGGCCCCTGGGCTCCTGTTTACCGGTGTGCGTGCTGTGTGCGGTGCGCGTGTGCCATGGGTGGATGTGTCCCTCTTCCTCCCCCCCTAATGTTCGTTTTTTTTTTTGTTTTTTTTTTCTTTTTTTTTTTTTTTTTTGAAAAAAGAAAAAGAAAAAACAAAAAAGAGGAAAACAGAGGCGCGCGTACACTGCAGGCACAGGCATGGGCAGCTGGTGCGGCGGTGCTATAGCGTTGTGTCCTCTGGCGTGTGTCGCCGGTGCTGTGGCGGCGGTCGCGCCCCAGGGGTGCGGCTCGCGTGTCCTGATGTACATGGGTATGGGTCAGGGTGGGTTTGGTTAGGTGTCTCTTTGCTTCTGGTGCTGGCTGGTTAGGCGGCTGTGTGGGCTGTGGCTGTGGGCTGTGTCTACGCATTTCCCTCAGCGGGCCTGGTTTGGAGTCAAGGGTTGACGGTTTCGGGATGTGGCTCGGGTTTGATTTGTGTTGGGGCTTCGGCCCGGTTAGGCTTGGGTCAGGGTGGGTTTGGTGAGGTGTCTCTTTGCTTCTCGAGCTGGCTGGTTAGGCGGCTGTGTGGGCTGTGGGTGTGGGCTGTGGTTGCGTTGTTCCCTCGGCGGGTTTGGTTAGGAGTCAAGGGTTAGCGGTTTCGGGGTGTGGCTCGGGTTTGCTTGGTGCTTGAGTTCTGGCTCGGTTAGGCGGTTGCGCGGGGCCGGGCGTGTGGGTGATGATGACGTTGGGCGTCGGTCTGTCGTAGTGGAGTGCGGGATTGGGGAGCTGTTTGGTGACGCGTGCCGTCGCGTCCCCCGTTTTGGTCGCGGTGTCGTGGGGCACGAGGATGTGGAGGGCCCACGCATCGTAGGCAGGGAGGTCGAGGTCCGGTAGGGGTGGATGAATGGGGCGTCCCCGGAAGTGTGCGAACGCTGGGTTGTGGCGTGCCGCCGCTTCTTTGATGACGGACGGTGCCCATTGGGGTTGCGCCCTAACCTGCTGGGCCATGGCGGCGACGGCGTGGGCGACCGCTGTGAGGTCTGGGCCGATGCCAGGCTGGTCTGCCGGTGGTTGTAGGCCCCCTTCCGGTGCGGCGTGGTGCCACCATAGGGTGTAGCCCTTTTGCATGTTATCGTGGGGGGTGTGCATGAGGCCCTGGTGGTTGGAGATGGCGGTCTTGAGGGCTTCCGCTGCTGTGCGGCGGAGGGTGCGCTTGTAGGCCCAGACCCTGGTGGGGAGGGCCGTCCCGGTGAGGGATTCCGCCGTGGTGGGGGCCGGCTTGGTGGTGTGACTGTCGAGGGATGGCCTGTGCAGCCCATCGTGCAGAGAGGCGCACACGTCTGCCCACCTGTCCGCCCATTGCTGTTGGGCGTCGCCCGTATCTGTCCCTGTGGGCAGTTGCACGATGATCAAGTGCAAGGGGTGTGACCCTGGTACCAGGGTGTGGGCTGTGGTGTGTTTGTGGGCGTGTAACCGTACCGCGGTGTCTGCGTTCGCCCGCACGTAGCCCCCCCCCTCCGCTGTGTGGACGTTTTGGATGGCGGCCTCTCCTTCCAGGGTGAGGAGGAGGTGTGTGCCAGGGGCCTGCGTGTGTGCCTCCGCGTCCCGGAGCCACAGGTAGGTGAGCCCCACGGCGCTGGGGAGGATTTCCCCCCAGGTGAAGGTGCCCTCCGGTGATGCCCACTGCAGGGGCAGTATGCGGCGTCCCCGCGAGTCGCTGGTGGCATGGTAGTCGTGGGGGAGGTGACGCTTGGTGAGCCGGTGCGGCATGTGTTTGGTGGTGGCTGTGGGGGGGTCCCAATTACATTCCTCCTGGGGGGGTGCGTCCGCGTCGTCCTCCTGGGGCTGGGCCAGCGGCAGCGCCTGTGCACTGGGTGTGGTGTCGGTGATCTGCTGTGTGTGAGGATGTAGAAGCCCTCGGGGGTGAGCTGGAGGACGATGTCCCAATTCGAAGGCTGCTCTGGGGACCACTGGTGGGGTCCGCTCTGCGGCAAGTGGAGGGTGACTTGGTGGCCCCATCTCCAGCTGTGGTACGCGAGGAGGCTGAGGATGGGGTCTTGCTCCGGGTCCTCCACGCTCTCCACGTACGCTGTCATGTCGGTGACGTCGATGGTGTACTCTTCCTCCCATTCTTGTGTGCAGGCGCCTGGAGATGGGGGGGTGGTGGTGTATCCGTGGAGCCCCGGCCCCGTGACGTCCGGCACGTCGTGCTGAAGGGACGCCCGGTACTCGGCGGGGCCCTTGCTGGCTTCGTGGGTGGGGTGGTGGCGCCGCAGGGCGTTGGACAGGTGTGTCCAGGGCGCCTGTTCGCGGGGTGGGGGCTGCGGGGATGCATTTTGCGGGCCGGGGTGGCCGGGGTCCGCGGGGTCACTTGTTGCGGGCTTGGGTTCCGGCGGGGTTAGGCGTACGTCCCCTCCTCTGGGCGGAACCCTAGGGGTTCACCGGACTTCCTGGCGTATTCCGTTCCCAAGGCATGCATGCATGTTCTTGGTACTGGGGTGCCGAGGCGCTTGGGTGTGGCACGCTCCGCCTCGAGTTCCAAAGCAGCGCAGGCCTTAGGATGCAGCCTTACCCCCGGGCTCCGGGTCACGTTTGGCCGGGTCACCTGCATGGCGCGGGCTGGCTCCACCTATGATTTTAGCAGCTGTTTTTTCCCAAAATTCAAAAAGTCGACAAAAAGGGGTTTTTCGCGAGAAATGACCTATTTTTTTGGTTTCTACGGAACCAAAATAGGGGGGGGGTCCTCCTACCCGAATTTTGTCCAAAAATATCAACAACCTTGGAATTTGGCCTATTTTGGCGTGTTTTTGCCTGCTCTGGGCTGGTCCTGCAGAACAGTGCTGCACACCAGTGTACCTGCTTATGGAGGATTTTCGACAGAAATTCCAATTTTCATTGGATTCTCCGGCCCCAAAATAGGGATGGGGGGGTTCCTCCCATCCGAGCTTTCTCCCAAACCATCAGAAACCCTGGAATTCGGCCTATTTTGGAGTATCTTTGTCTGCTCTGGGGTGGTGCAGCAGAACAGTGCTGCACACCAGTGTACCTGTATAGTATAGTATAGGCACGAAAAACCCATGAAAATAGGTTTTGTACCCAAAAAAAGCAAAAGTAACCTTTTGTTTTAATTATACACCCCCCAAATAGCAGGGGGGGGGGGTTCCTCCTACCCCATTGTTCCCCAAAGATAACAACCTAAGCCCCAAACATGTGTGTAGACGGTGATAGGTGATGAAAACCCTACCTATGAACCATATGGATATTGGACCACAAACAGTGCAAAATACGGCCAAAAACACCTCAAATGTTCATCGTTCATCCCATTCTTATGCACCTACTATCATATTATATGTAGTACCTATCATACAAATGCTTACAATAACAACCTAAGCCCCAAACATGTGTGTGTACGGTGATAGGCACGCAAAAGCCTACCTATGAACCATATGGAAATGGACCGCAAACGGTGCAAAATAGGGCCAAAAGCACCTCAAATGTTCATCGTTCATCCCATTCTTATGCACATAGTATCATATTTTATGTAGTTCTTATCATTCAAATGCAGACAATACCAACTCAAGCCCCAAACATGTGTGTGGACGGTGATAGTTGATCAAAACCCTACCTATGAACCATATGGATATTGGGCCCCATGGTGCATGAGAAAGGGATGAATAGCCTAGAATGAAGGCGAAGCATCGCTTGTCATGTAGGCTTCTACCAATGGTGATGACAATTTGTTCATGTATCACCTCTATACCACCTCTTCCAGCCCTGTAAGGCCCTCTACATGGCCTCCATAGACCCTAAAACCATGAAAAAGAGTGGTTTTTGGCTAGAAAAGTGTGAATTTCTCAAAGTCTGTGCCTGCCAATCTGGATTTTTTTAGGTCAGCAGCAAGGTATTGATCTCGGGGACATGCTCATGCCTTTACTTTGCTTCCAACTGCGAAACAAAATGGACTTTTGGGCGGTTTTCTATTGCGCAGGGCGGTCGGGAATCTGAAACCCGCGTACGTGGCAGTTGTTGACAGTTGATCTCCGGCTCCAGCTCCAGCGACAACATAATTTTGTTAAAAATTTGAGAAAACACAAAAACAACAGTACTACTGTCTACAGTTTGATATCGCCGTTCTGAAAATGCATGACTTTGAATTTTGGGAAAAAACAGCTGCTAAAATCATAGGTGCAGTGCCCGGGCTATGGACACTGGGTTTCCTACTGTTGTGTGGTGCTTGTGTTTGGGTTTGGTGTTCGCGGTAACCCGGCCACTCCTGGCTGGGGTCTAGGGTGTGTGTGCTTGGGTACCGGTTTTGGTTACGCCCCACCATTCCTGGCTCGGGTTTGTGGTGTGTGCGGTCGGGCGCGGGCTTTGGCCTGCATCCCGCCAATCCTGGCTGGGGTTTTGGGGCGTGTGTGTTTGTGTGCGCGATCTGCCTGTACCCCATCTTTCCTGGCTCGGGTGTGCATGGTTGATGTGTGTGCTTGGGCGCAGGTTTCGGCCTTGCAACTCCTGGCTGGGGTCGTAGGGTCTGTGTATGTCTTTGTGCGCGCTCCTCCTGTACCCCGCCACTCCTGGCTGGGTTGTGCGGTGTGGGTGTGTGTGCTTGGGCTTGGGTTACGGCTGCGCTCCGCCATTCCTGGCTGGGGTGTTGGGGTGTGCGTGTGTTTGTGTGCACACTCCGCTGGTACCCCGCCAGTCCTGGCTGGGGTGCCCGGTGCGGGTGTGTGTGCTTGGGCTCGGGTTTCGGCTGCGCTCTGTTATTCCTGGCTGGGGTGTTGGGGTGTGTGTGTGTTTGTGTGCGCACTCCGCTTCTACACCGCCAATCCTGGCTGGGGTGTGCGGTGTGGGTGTGTGTGCTTGGGCTCGGGCTTTGGCTGCGCCCCGCCACTCCTGGCTGGGGTGTTCGGGTATGTGTCTGGGTGTGCCCCCCGCCCTTCCTGGCTGGGGTGTTGGGGTGTGTGTGTGTTTGTGTGCGCGCTCCGCTTGTACACCGCCAATCCTGGCTTGGGTGTGCGTTGTTGGTGTGTGTGCTTGCGCTCGGGTTTCGGCTGCACCCCGCCACTCCTGGCTGGGGTGTTGGGGTCTCTGTGTGTTTGTGGGGGGCGCCTCGTTTGTACCCCGCCAATCGTGGCTGGGGTGTTGGGGTGTGTGTCTGTTTGTGTGCGCGCTCCGCTTGTACCCCGCCAATCCTGGCTGGTGTGCGCGGTGTGGGTGTGTGTGCTTGGACTCGGGTTTCGGCTGCACCCCGCCACTCCTGGCTAGGGTGTTGGGGTGTGTGTGTCGGTGTGCACCCCGCCGTTCCTGGCTCGGGTGTAGGGGTGTGTGTGTGTATTTGTGTGCGCGCTCCTCCTGTACCCCGGCAAGCCTGGCTTGGGTGTGCGGTGTGGGTGTGCGTGCTTGGGCTCGGCTTTCGGCTGCGCCCCGCCACTCCTGGCTGGGATCTTCAGGTGTGTGTGTCGGTGTGCACCCTCTGTCTGTACCCAGCCATTCCTGGCTCGGGTGTTGGGGTCTGTGTGTGTTTGTGTGCGCGCTCCTCTTGTACCGCGATAATCTTTGCTGGGGTGTGCGGTGTGGGTGTGTGTGCTCTGGCTCGGGTCCCGCCTGCGCCCGACCACTCCTGGCTGGGGTGTTGGGGTGTGTGTGTATTTGTGTGGGCGCCCGGTTTGTACCCCGCCCATCCTGGCTGGGGTGCGCGGTGTGGGTATGTGTGCTTTGGCTCGGCTTTTGGCTGCGCTCGGCCACTCCTGGCTGGGATGTTCGGGTGTGTGTGTCGGTATGCACCCTCTGCCTGTACTCGGCCATTCCTGGCTGGGGTGTTGGGGTGTGTGTGTGTTTCTGTGCGCGCTCCTCCTGTACCCCGCCAATCGTGGCTGGGGTGTGCGGTCTGGGTGTGTGTGCTTGGGCTCATACTTCGGCTGCGCCCCGCCAGTCCTGCCTTGGGTGTGTTGGGGTGTTTCTCTCGGTGTGCTCCCTCTGGCTGTACCCCGCCATTCCTGGCTGGGGTGTTGGGGAGTTTGTGTGTTTGTGTGCACGCTCCTGCTTTACCCCACCAATCCTGGCTGGGGTGTGCGGTGTGGGTGTGTGTGCTTGGGCTTGGGTTGGGGCTGCGCCCCGCCACTCCTGGCTGGGGTTTTGGGGTGTGTGTGTCGGTGTGCACCCTGTGCCTGTACCCCGCCATTACTGGCCAAGAATTGCGGTGTGTGGGTTGGGTGTTGCCTGAGACATGTTCCTGTGCCGGGGTTCGTTGCGAATTGTGCGTGCGGCCCGAGTTTGCGGCACCCGGTGGCCATTGTCGCTTGGCACCTGTCCGTGTGCCTCTGTTGTGGCCGGCGGCGTGCCTCTCTGGCGTGCCTCGTGGCCCCGCGTTAATGCACCGCGCCTCGTCCGGTCCGAGCGCTCTCAGTGCTCCAGTTGGCTTTCCTGACGCCGCCGTGCCTTTCCCCATCCCAGGAGCTTGCTTCCCCTGGATTTACTGGGCGGCTGCGCGGGGCACGTGGAGGCCGGCTGAGAACCGGGCTCTTTGTGCCTGCTGCTGGCCCCCGCCGAGGCGGTGGCGCTTGGCTCGCTCCGGGCTGTAACCGTTCGAGGACCCGCCATGGGGTTGTCCCTGGCGGGTCCCTCCGGCTTCGGTCTTTGGCTGCATGCGCTGCAGTGGTTTGCATGTGTGGACCGGGTCACTGACGCGTTCAGTTTCCCGTAACTCCCGTCTTTCGACGGGGGACTCAGCCGGTGCACCGGGGCTGTTTTCTGTGTACGCCGACACCGCCGCTTTCGGGTCTGAGGACGCCACGCCCGGGTCCCATGCGTGTGTGCGTGTGTGTGCCCCTCTTGGCCGGGTCTGGCGGGCCGGTCTCCCGGGCGCGTTTTGGTGCGCCTCACCTTTTCCTGTGGCCGGTCTCGGTGCGCTCTTTGCTTGTTTCGCCCCCTCCGGGCTGGGGTTGCCCCGTTTGAAGTTTTTGCTGTGTTTTTTTTCTTTCTCTTTGTGCGCTCCCGTTGTCGCTGGCATTCCGTGTTTTTCGGGCCAGGGGTGCCTTGAGCCTTGGCGTCTTGTGGTCCCCCCGCCCTCCCCCCTTTTTCTTCCTTCTCCCCTGCCCCCTCCCCTTTTTTTTGCCTGCCTTTCTTTTGTTTTTTGTTTGTTTTTTTTTTTTTCGTCTTTTTTTCCAATTCTTTTTTTTTTGCTGTCGTCGTGTGCCGGTTGTGCGGTGCTGGGGGGTTTGTGTGTCCTTGGCTGGGGGTTGTGCTGGTGTGTGTTGCTGTGGGCGGTGTGCCCCGGCGGGGGCCGGTTTGCGCTTGCGCTGTGTGGTTCAGTGCTCCCCGGATGTGCCTGTTCTCTGTGTGTTGTTGCCTGTCGTGTTGCGCGTGTCCGGTTGCGCCGTGCTGGCGGTGTTTCTCTTCCCCGTGCTCCCTGTGGTGCCCTGCTTGTGTGCTTTGTCCGCTTGTCTTGTTCTACGGTGTTTGCGGCCTGTTGTTGCCCTTGGGTGCTCTGGTGGGGTGGTCCTGTTGCGTCGGGTCTTGTCGTGCTGTTTCGCCTTGCGTTGGTGTGTGTTGTGTTGGTCTCTTTGATGTGGTGTTCTGCCCCGTTATGGGGTGCCGTGTGGTGTTGTCCGCCCCCCCCCTCACCCCCCCCTGGGTGCTGTGCGCTGTTTTTTCTTTGTTTTGTCGGGTGTGTGCTGGCTGTACTGCCCCCCCAGCGGCTGGTTGTGGTGCCCTGAGTTGTGCGTTGTCGTGCGTCGTGTCGTGTGGTGCTGCGGTCTGTGGTGTGTTTTGTGTTTTGCCCGGTGCTGTGTGGCGTGCTTGTGTTGGGCTGGGCTCTTGCTCAGTGCCGCCCGGCGCGGTTTTGTGCTGGGTCTTGTTGTGCTGCTTTTGTTGTGTTGTGCCGTCGTGTGCTGCTGTGTTCTCTTCCGGTTTTTTTCTTTTTTTCTTTTTTTGCGTTGTTCCTTGCCTTTTGGTGGTGCTCTGGGCTGTTTCTGTCTGTGTTGTGCTCTGCCGTGGTGCGTCTTGCTGTTCGGCGTGCCCTGTCACTTTGCGTTCTTGTGCTAGTTTCTGCTGCGCTGTGTCGTTTGGTGCTCTGTTGTGCTGTGGTGCGTCTATTGGTTCTGTGCTGCGTTATTGGCTTCGCTGCGGTGCTTGGGTCGTGTCTTGCCTCGTCGGCTGCTGTGGCGGGTTGTTGTGCTCTGTCCCTCCTTGGGCGCGGTGCTGTTGCGTCCTGCTGTGCTGCCTGTGGTCCGGGTGTTGTCCTTCCTTGTGCCGTGTTTCTGGGCGCCTCCCTTTTTGTGGCGCCTCTTGTGCTGTGCTGTTTTGGTGTGTCTGCGCCGTTGCTCTCTGTGCGGTGCCCTTTCGCCGCTCTGGCGCCTGCTGGTGTTGTGTGTTGTTGCCTGTTGTGATTGGGTGTTTGCTGTTGGGCCTGGTCGTCCTTTGTAGTCTTCTGGAGGCCCCTGATGTCGTGTTTCCGTGGTGCTGTCCCTGTCTGGCTGCGTGGCTCGCCGCCCTGTGGTTCGGTGTGGTGTGTCTTGGTGCTACGCTCCCCTGTGTCGTGTTCTGTGGTGCTGTGCTGTGCTGTGCTGGTGCCCTTGCGTTGTGCTGCCCCCCCAAACGCCCCCCCCCCACGCCCCCCCGGACGCAGGACCGCCCGGACACACAGGCCCACCCACATGGGACAAGCGACCCAGAGCCAGGCAGGCGAACGAAGGGACCAGGCACCCCCCCCCCGCCCCCGAGCTAAAAAGGCGGAGCACGGGACCGGGGCAGGAAACGCGGAGGGGCACGAACCGCCTGGACCGGCCCTACCGGCACCCTGCACAGGAACCGCGCGCAGTCCGCGCGCCACACCGACCCGGGGAGGTGGGCGCGTACCCCGCGGGACCACAGGCGCACGCACACGCAACAGACACGCGGTGCGGACCCGAAGGGCAACCGGACCAACCCCAGAGAATGCAGAGACCGCATGGAATGGCGCACCAGCAGCCGAACGGAGGGGACACCAAGACAGGACAACCCGCAACACGCACTGCGGGGAGCGCGAGGGAAGAGGGGGACACGAGGGAGGGGGAAGCCAGAGCCGGCACCGGCTTCCGCCCCCCTGACCTGCCGCAAGCACCAGGCACACACGACCAGGGCATTGCCCCCGCCCAGGCAGTAGTGGCACACAACGCCACGCACCAGCCCCAGGCAGCCTCTGCGCCAGCCCAAGGGGGTCCCACTGGCGACAAGCAAGTAGCATGGGGCTGGAAGGGCCGGCACAGCAGGGGACCAAGCACCAGGGGGGCGGCGTAGCGGGTAAGCGCCTGCAACTACAGTTGCTACGTGATGCACTGACCGGGGAGTGGCGAAAAGGGGAAGCCGGGGAGGGACAGGGCTCCGAGGCCCGTGAACCCGGAGGACTCCGCCACCAGGCAGGGGGTGTGTTATGAAGGGCACCCTACTAGGTCCCGGTGGGGAGGATATCAACTGGCCCGACCAGGCTGCCCCCCGGGGCCGAAAGGCGTCTAGTGCCCAAAACCTAAAGCCTCAAAACCTCAAAACCGCTTTTGGTGTTTGCCGTTGCGCGCAAGGTCTCAGAATGGGAAGTATGAGAAAGTGGAGTGTATGGAGTTTACAAAAGCTGAGGGTTTCGAATCGAAAACATGAAACTTAAGGAGTTACGAAGTTTCTCTAGAGGTCACGAAGATTTTCGAATTCCCAAGAAACTGCATTTCTGTGACCAAATCTTCAAAGGAGTGCAATACACTGCAAAATCAACTCACCAGCCCAGCAGGTCCACGCTGCAGCGTCAGCGTACATCTTCGAGAGGAAAATGAAACTGCGTGGAATGCTGAGGGCGACAGGACCAGTGTATGCCGCTGTGGAACAGTGCGACTGAAGTGACCACAGAGCACGCTGCAGGAACGCGCCAACGCCCCAGCAACTTGAGCGTGCAGAAGCCCCAGCAGCCTGGACGCGCGGACACCGTAGCAACCTGGATGTGCGAAAGCCCCAGCAACCTGGACGTGCGTAAGCCCCAGCAACCTGGGCGTGCAGATGCCCCAGGGACCGGGTCGCGCCGAAGCTCCAGCAACATGGACGCGCTGAGGCCTCATTGTAATTGGAGAGCAAAAGGCGCTTGCACTTGTGTTGACAAGGCCCAGTCGCGTCGCGGGGAGTCAACGAGGCCCAGCTGCGTCGCAAACCCTCGTTGCGCAGCACATGGAGGACGGTCCGCAGACTTCACGTGCTGCGCAAGCTTCAAACTCAAGGTGCTTAAAACTTAAGGTCTGCTTACGCAGTTCAGGTTTGAGCTTTTGTGAATGGTGTTTCAAACCAGGAAATCTGATGAATCTGCCTAAATCTGAAATTTTGCCTTCAGTCTGCATGCCCATATGAGCCCTTTTGAGTGGCGCAGGAGGTCACGTGGGTGCAGTGATGTGCACCCTCACCTTGGTTTTGCTACCTGAGTTCTTTGGACACCTTTTCAAGGCCCACGCTTGGCGCTGGACCGTGGATTGTTTGTGTGGGAGCTGGGTCAAGCTTTGCGCTGAGCTCTGCTGTCTGGACCCTTTTTCGAAGCCAAAGTTTTGGACCGGGCCAGAGTTTTGAACATGTTCTTTTTGCAGCACCCTGGCACCGATGGGTTATGAAGACCTGGCCGTTGGGCAAGTCCTTGAAGGAAGGGGGTGATTCCTTTTGGGGGTCACTGTGCCCCAACGCTGTGTACCAATGAAAATGGGAGTCCCATCATCAGTAACAGTGACAGAGAGCGCTGCCGCAACAAGCGCGCACACAGCAGATTTCTATTGCCTTGACTGATGTAGAGGACTGGGTTTTGCATGATTTTATAGTTAATTTCATTATATTTTACGATTTTCATGCATTGGGCATTCACGTGTGCGTTTCACCTGCATGGTGGCACCTGTGTGTATCCATTCCTCACAGGACGCCCAGAATGCGTCCCAGAGCCATGCAAGGCTCCTGGGTTGATTTAAGTACTCATGCACTTAAGAGAACTCACATTGAAACTCCAGCGCACTGACGAAGACGACAAGAATGGATATTCCACCGTTTTTGGTGTTTGCCGTTGCCTGCAAGGTCTCAGAATGGGAAGTATGAGAATGTAGAGTAAATGGAGTTCGGAAAACTGAGGATTTTGAATCGAAACCAAGGATCTTGAGGAGTTACGAAGTTTTTCTAGAGGTCACGAAGATTTTGGAATACCCAAAGAAACTGCATTTCGGTATCCAAATCCTCAAAGGAGTGCAGTACGCTTCAGTCGAGCCTCAACTGTTTACGAGCACAGAGTAGTTCACCACCTAGACGTGGACTGCACCTGACATGGATCCTAGATCCATCTATCATAATGATACGATAGGGCCCTAAATAAGGGTCCTGCAAGCAGTTACGCGGCCAGGAGGGTAGTCATGAGTGGTGAACAAAGGCTAGGTCACCAACCTTAAAACTGGCGGGTCGCCGTAGGCGATTTGTTCGGCTCAGTTCACGTTCACGAACACGTCTCAGGTTACATCCTGCCTGGTTAGCCATAGACTGCTTGTGTTCCAGCCAATCCCCAACGGGAGTCTTGAAGTCCTCAGGAAAGGGGGTGCTGAAGAACCAAGCAGGTCGTTCTCCATGAAACAGCTCGTGGGGGGTGAAACCTGTAGACGAGCTCCTCTGAGAGTTCACAGTTAGCACTGCCCAAGGCAGTAGCTGTACCCAATCTTTGGTATGTTCCTGCTTCATCAGGATTCTCAGGTTCTGCTCCACCACAGGGTCCTGTCTCTCGCAAAGAGGGTTAGACTTGTGTGTATAGGGCACACCTGTGGCCACCTAGCCGTTGAGGGCGCTCAATACACGTTTGTACCGTCCTGTGTCACTGCGGAAGCGTACATCTTCATCAGAGTACACCTGTTTAGGTGCTCCGTATGGTTCGGACCATTGTTCGACCAATATTTTTACAGTCTGCTCACTTGTAATTTTCTTACTGCAAGGAAACACACAGGTGAAGCGCGACAGGCCACAGGTTACCAGTAGGCAGCTATCAAAGCCACCAAAGCGAGGTAGGCCGTGGATGAAATCCACGTAGAGAAGAGAGTTAGTACAATGGGGTATGGGTAAGCTGGAAAACAGTCCCCTATCCCTACTATCGCTCTGCTTGCTGGCATGACAGCCACATGCATCAACAATGGTCTGCATATGGGACCCCAATTCAGTCAACGTTAGACTGGAGTAGAAACACTCAGGGAAGAATTCCATTGAGCGATTAGCGCCAGTGTGACCTGAGCTGAGATGGAACCACTGTAGACACCCATCGGGTCGTGCCTCAGGCACAACTATACGATCCTCCTAGAAGATGTATTGGTTGTTCTAATACCACTGGTGTCCGTCAATGACACGGGGTTCGAGACCAGTGCTGAAGGTCTGAAGGACATCTTTATATTTTGACTGATTGTGTGTTGGACTCCAGCCCTCGAGTACTCCAGCCGTACGCATAGGCAGGTCCAGTTTGACGTCAATGCGCCAGAAAGCCTCTTTGGCAAGAGCCTCAGAGCTCTCACTAAAAAGCGCATCGAAGTTGTTGCGCGATATGTAGTCAGACAATTCGTTTTTTTTACGAGGGATATGGTTGAGGGTTAGCCTGAACTGACTGAGTGAAATCCACCACCGTTTTGGTTTCGCTTTCTCTGGTGGTGGGCCCTTGTGAAAGGACTTCACGGGTTCCTGGTCACAGAGCCAGACAATAGGGTTAGATCCCAATAGTCGGGATTGTGAAGAGAGCACCAACATACCGGCCAGGAGTTCCTGGTCGTCGGTGCTGTAGTTGGAACGCGCCTGGTTCCAGTTCCAGTTCCAGTGACCAAGTGGCACCAGTCGCCACTCACCTGAGGGATAGCCGTGTTTCAGAGAGCCATCACGGGTCAAACCTGAAGCGCAATAATGGCAATGGGTTAGCTCAGCTGCGCTAACCTCTTGAAGTTGGTAATTCGTTCCACCCCCCCTACATGACTGGCATCAGTGATCAGGACGATCTGACCCTTAGGGCGAGGTACCCACAGGCAGTTGGAGAAGGCAATTTTCTTCTTCAACTCCTGGAAACACTCCTTCTCTCTGGCGGTCCACCTCCAGGGGGTAGTTATCTCGATTAGGTCAGTGAGAGGGGCAGAGGAGTAAGTAAAATTGTGGTTGTGTCGCCGATAGAAGTTACAGAACGTTTTATAGTGATTTCAACACTGTGTGTTTGTTGTGCCTCTCCTGCTGCTTGCTGCTGGTGTAGGGTTTTCTGCTGCTTTTTTTTTATGAGGAAAATGTTTTTTTTGCTGAAATACAACCAATCCAGGATAACCCAAGTCAGAGATAAGCAAGTAGAAAAAAATCAGGATCAAAGCATGAAGGGCTGCAGCCACAAAGAGTTAGATAAAGAAAACTATCAACAATAGACCACAGCAATTAGCATACATTGCAACTCAGGATGAAATATTTTACATGTTTGAGAAAAGCTGATCGGAAAACTACCCCAAGGGCTCACTCTCATCCACAGTGCCATCTTGAGATTTGCACTCTTTGTTTTTGGGTCCCATAGGTGCTGAGGTGGCATGGTATGTGGCGATGAGGTCACTGCCATGTCACATGGGATATTCCTACTTAGCTAGGCTGACTGGATATTGAACCCAGGACCTCTCAAAAAGAGGTGCCCCAGCCCCCTAGGGTGCATACCACTAGGATAGCTAAGAATTCATGAGAAAACATAGATAAATTCATAGGCTCTGCCTTCAGTATATCAGTGCCTCAGCAACCCAGGAAAAGATGTTTTAGTGCCTATAGCTTGGGGATAAAGGGGTCCACACCACATCTTAATTTAGTGTTTGGTTCCATAGGTCAAAATGTGTTATCACCACTTTTGGTTGGGCCAATAATAAGATAGAAATGCCTGTGTGCTTAGAGCACCTCTAATACAACTAAAGTATACCCTAAAGCATTGGAAAGGCACTTTTTCTTACTCCCCCCTTGTGCAGTGGTCGTCACCACTGTGGCACCTTCAGGAAAAAGGCATTTTTTCTTGGCCTTTCCTCGGTTTCCACATCTACTTTAAAATACCTATAGCTTCCCTAACACTGGAAAAGAGCACTTTACCATGGCCAGCGACTCTTGCTGCATTGTTGATGACAAACTCTAACATAAAAGCTCAGCGCTCTTGGCGCTGCCGGGGGTCCTGTGGATTGGTGGGGTTAGAGTAGGGCATGCCAAGACCATATGCATGTGCATCCCTCCCTCCAAGCTGCAGCGTAACACAACCCAACGCCAGACTC
Source organism: Eutreptiella sp. 'Long Island Sound 2002' (assembly GCA_964036045.1). NCBI lineage: Eukaryota > Euglenozoa > Euglenophyceae > Eutreptiales > Eutreptiaceae > Eutreptiella > Eutreptiella sp. 'Long Island Sound 2002'. The sequence goes on from OZ038380.1 coordinate 58,159,883, forward strand.
TCATAGGACGCTCGACCCAAGGCTCATCGAACCTGTCGGCGACACCTGTCCTGGTACTGGCGCGACGGTGCGCTGATTGAATTAGAATTGCCCCTTGGAAGGGTGTTGATTCTGGTTCAGACTCCTGCTGCTGCTTTTCGGCCAGAACAGCGGCCTACTCAACGAGGCTTTGCGAGGAGGTCTGTACAACAGAGGAATGGGATTATGAGGGACGAATCCACGCAAGCGCGAAGCGACAACACCTAAATCCGTCAAATGACGGCCTAGAAGTTTTCTGAAAGCACACACCTGGACAGAATCCAATTGTGCATCAGATGCACATTTTTATAAAATTTGTAGTCATCTCTTGATTTTTTAAATCAAGAAATCATTACGCAGAAAGAGGCGGCGCGCAGGAGCGGCTCCTAGGAAAGCGCCGGAAAATAAAGAAATAATGAGATTATAAACGTATGTCTCGCGTAGACAGGAAAATGACGAGACACACATAAATAGATGTGATTAGAGATTCCGGGCACATTGCCAGAATCAACCAAAAATCAAGAATTCGAAAAATAACAATATGACTTCAATGAATCAGGTATAAACTGCAGGTGTGTTCGTTCTGTTTGCCCGACGCACAGTGCTCGCCCTGTGTCGTCGTTTTCAAGACTGGTAGCACGATAGAACACGATAGAGGGATAGATTAGAAAGATTGCAGATGATTAGAGGTAAGATCAGGGTCATTAGACATACACACAAGTGCATAGCGGCGTCTTTCGCTTGCGCCTCGTTTTTCTCCTCACCTTGCTTCACTCTCCAGCGGTAGGTAAGGTAGGTAAGCCCAGGTTGGGACACCCACTGGTAGAGTTCCTGATTGTGGGTAAGATTGCCAAAGGTTGGTCGCAAACTCGTGCATGCTCGTGCATTCACACACGCATTAAAGGGTAGGCCACGTGAAATGCACACAGTACACCTTGTTTAGGCTACCCAGGGGCTCCTCGGTACGTTCTTTAAGAGAACCTGAGGAGTCTCTTAACGCTTGCTTGCTTGACAGGGGTGTTTGAGGACAGCGTATTATAGGTCACACTGAGAAGCGTATAATATGTGGAGTGTGGTTTGGTTCCTCAGCCGCAAACACCCCTTCATTGCCCTTTGCTTTACAGGCGGGAAGGTAGGGTGATTGGTGCAGCAGCGTCCCTTTTTTTCTTGCCCTGCTAAACAAGGGCGCTGATCCCACAATCAATTAACTGCGCCTCAGCCAGGAGTGGCGAGGGCAGTTCCACTCCATCGACATCCACGCTGTACACGCCACCTGTGCGCCTCTCCCCTCCAAGCCCTAGCAGGGAAACGTGTTGTGACGTCCCTGTTAGGCCACAGTTGCTTAGCAGCGCTGTGTTCTCTTGTCTTCTTCACAGGAGGGTCATTAGGACGCACGACCGTATCTTCAACACCACCCAGTAGAGCGTGAGTGTAGGAGTGGTAATCCTGAGTGGGGGCTTGAGCCAGTTGCAGTAGCGCTCGCCCACCAGGATGGTGCCACTGTAGCGTGTGTAGGACCTGTAGTGCGTGTGTCACTGTCCCACCCATTTCCTGCAATTTTTATCAGGGCTGGTGGGCTGTGGCAGTGGTTAGGTCAGCGTTTTGGCCACTTAGCAGAATGGCGTTTTCATGCCTTCATAGCTTTTGGCCACCCCTCCCTGGAGTAGACAGATAGGTAGGGAAAACAATACCTGGATTAGTACGCTGGGTATTCCTCCAAGGTTTTGCGCCAGCACAGAAATTGGGCGCATAGGGGAGGGGAGACCCGGGGCGTACCCCGTGGCATCAATAAGACAACTCTCCAGGTTTAGCAAGCGTGCAGACCTGGGTATAATTAGGAAACCACTTCTGCGGCTTGCTCTCCGGACCTTAGGAACAGCACACTCACACATACGCTTAGGCAGGTAAGGGTAAGGTTCAGTCCCTAGCTTTAGTCTTGGAGGCAAGCGTCTCAGCCAGCCTCAGCAACTCACCGAGGTTGTTCTGGGACAAGTAGTCAACCAGAACTGAGTTCAGGCGCCCCTCAGGTAGAACAAACGCAGAGAAGGGCTCCCAGGTGGCCTCTTCGACTCCAAATGCTTCCCAGAGGGTGAGGAAGCGCCAACCCTGGCGGTAGCAGTGGCGTAGGACAGATTTCACCAGGTAGAAGCCCTCCTTAGCCATCTCCTCGGCGTTCATGTCGGGGAGTTCCCCTTCAACTTCCATAGGGCTGGCAGCCCCTTGTAAGTCTAGGGCGGCGATTTCCTCGTCGTTAAGCTCCCACTCTTCCCCACAGAGGTATTCAGGGTCATAGCAGCGCTTCAGATGTTGAGCAGCGCACACCAGGGTCCCCCCTAGACGGGGAGAACACCGCACGGTGATACGGTGTCCATCCACAGATAGAATCTTGTAGGGCCCGAAGTATGGGTCGTCGCTCGTAGAGCGTGGCCAGGCGGGTAGTCGGCTGTGATGCACCAGCACCCAGTCCCCCTCTTGGTAGGTGGCCGGTACTCGGTGCTTGTTCTTCTTGTTCCAATGACACTCCCTCACTCTCTGGAGCATAGCCTTGGCCTTGTCCACCTTCGCTTGTTGCTCTTGGACCCATTCACCCACAGAAGAATGGGTGTCCTCTGGATGGGGGCATGTAGGAACCACGCCAGGCGCCCTAGGAATAGCTCATGGGGCGAGTAGCCACTAGCTGAACTCTCTTGGGAGTTCATCATCAAGGATATGACAAGGCGTAGTCTCACCCAGTCTCTGGTGCGTTCAGTTTTGCACCATATCCTTACTTTCTCCTTGAGGACACGGATCAGTCGCTCACTTAGGGGGTTGCTCATGTGCGAGTAGGGGATCCCCGTAGACACCTGGACATTGAGGGATCTCAGGACCCTCTTGTACCAGCCGGTATCTGAGCATACTCGTACGTCCTCATCGGAGTTGATCTCCTTGGGCGCCCCATAGACACAAAAACACTCCTCCAGGAGTATCTTGATGGTCTCCTCCCCGGTAATGTGCTTGGTACATGGGAACACCCTGGTAAACCTGGTCAACCCACAGGTTACAACGAGGGCGAAGTCATAGACCCAAACTTCGGCATCTCCGTATAGTCCACGTATAGAACACTGTTAGCACAGTGAGGGATGGGCAGGGCCGAGTAGAGACCTCTGTCCCTGATATCCCCTGGTTTGCAGGACCTGCACGGGCACTTGTCCACGATAGGCTGGAGGGTTTTCCGCAGTTGGTCGTCAGTCCACGTAGTGTGGAACCACTGCTTGAATAGCCTCAGGGTACGGTCAGCACCCACATGACCGCTGGACTGATGGGTCCACTTCAGCAGTGCTGGGACTCTGTCACTAGGAACCACGATGCTGTCCTCGTGCCAGAGGTAGCTCTTGTCCCTCTTCCACTGATCTTGGTTGACCAGGAGGGGTTCGAGGCGTTTCTCCGGCCGCTTGTAGATATCCCCAAACTCCTTCAGGTACTGCGATTGTTGGAGTCCATCCAGGGGGCGTATCATAGTCATGTTGAGGTCCATATGGACGTCCATACGGCTGAACGCCTCCTTAGCCAGCGCTTCAGACCGGGCACCAATCAGGGCGTCGAGGTTGTTGCGGCTGATGTAGTCTGCACACTCGCTCTTCACTCCCTGGATATGGTGTACTGTCAGCCGTAGTTGACTGAGGTAGGTCGGCCAACGCCGTAGCTTGGCCTTCTCAGGTGGGGGGCCCTTCTGGAAAGTGCGGACCGGCTCTTGGTCGCACAGCCAGACCACAGGGTTACTCCCCAACAGTCGTGCTTGTGAGGATAGCACTAGCATACCCACGAGCAATTCCTGCTCAGAGGTGGAGTAGTTCCCCCTGGCCTGGTTCCACTTCCACTTCCAGTGGCCCAGATGTACTAGGACCCACTTGTCGTCAGGGTAGCTGTGCTTGAGGGTTCCATCCCGGTTGAGACCTTCCGTCCCCCATTGGGAAATGGCCGAGTCCTCCTCCTTCTTCTCTAGTGCTTGCCATTGGAACAACGTTCCACCACCGCCCACATTGCCGGCGTCGGTCACCAGGATAATCTCCCCTTGTGCCCTAGGCACGCCCAACCACTTAGCGTTGGCCACCTTGTCTTTGAGCTCGTCAAACGCTTATTGCTCTTGTGGGCCCCAGCGCCAAGTAGTACTCTTCTTCATCAAGTCCGTCAGAATGGCGCTGGTGTAGGTGAAGTTTTTGATATGGCGGCGATAGAAGTTGGACCCCAATGAAACTGCGTACATCATGAAGTCCTTTCTTGGGGTCTTCGTGTCGTACCTTAGCGTCCATCAGGGGTTTGGCCTTAGAGGCCGCTGGGGTCAACCACCCATAGCCAACGTCCAACCCCAGGTACTGCATGGTCTCCTGCATGAACTCACACTTCTCCGGCTTGAGACGTGTGTGGTTCTCTTGGCAGACTGCAAAGAACTCACCCAGGAGGATTAGGTGGTCCTCCTGGGTATTGGTCCCGAGGCATACATCGTTGATGTGTGCTTCCATCTGGGCCCCACAGGATATAAGTTCCTGCACCTTAGGTCTCCTTCGTAGGATGGACAAGATCTTGTTCATCACCTCTTGCAACAGAGCGGGTGCGTTGGCCACGCCAAATGGCATGACCTTCCACTTGAACACCCTCCCCTGAGGGGTGATGAAGGCTAGTAGCTCCTGAGCGTTGGGTGTCAGGTCCACTTGCCAGAACCTGCTCCTCTTGTCCATCTTGGTCTTGTAGCGACAGGAGGCTATCTTCTCAAGGGTAGACTCCATATTAGGAATGGCCCCTGAGTGGTTCAGCATTTTCTTGTTCAGCTCTCCGTAGTCCACCACCAGCCGTTTGGCTGTAGACCCAGGTTTAGCCACCAGGAAACAGGGGCTGCAGTGTCCGGGGTAGTCCTCGTCCTTGTACTCCAGGACTAGGCCAGCGTCGATACATTCTTGTATCTGTTGCTCAATCTTGTCGGCCTGCTCTTTAGGAGCTGGATAAGGTCTCCTCTGGATCTTGTGACCCACGAACTCGGGTTTCAGCTTGATGTCCATCTGTACCAGCTTGTCACATGAAGCTGGAGGGGGTAGTCCTCCGAACACCTCCAGATAGGTCCTTATAAGCTTCTGCACCCGCGGGTCCAATAGCTTGATCTTGTCCTCCATGTCCTCATCAGAGTGTAAGTTGCTTGCTTCCTGAGTAATAGACGTCGGGAGGTGATCCTCCACCGACTCTTCGCCCTTGGTATTGTCTCCCAACCCTTAGTAGGCATATAGTAGGTCTTGTTCAACCATCTCCGATGGACGATGGCAACATAGGCACGCTCGAGGGGGTTCACATACACATTCCTCCGAGAGGTCGTCCTCCTCTGGGGTCCTCACATGGGCGCCCCACAAGCTCTTCATGAGCTTAAGATCTACCTCCCTTTGCCAGGTGGTGATCTTCTGTTCGAGGTCCTCCTTCAATTGGGATAGATCTCCCATAGGTCCTTGCTTCAGTGGCCATGAGCTGCGGGTAGGCTTAGCGTAGCATAGCTTTTTCGCCACCAACTTCATCTTGGAGTCCACATACTCCCTTAGCCTGGATCGAGGGTCCAGCTCTTCGTCCACGGGGTCTTCCACCCTCATGGAGAGTAGGGGTTTCAGTGGGGCGACGTACTGGGCGTTCGGCACTTCCTCCACACAGGTCTGCACGAAGAAGGCGTCGTGCTCAGTTTCGTCATCTGAGTGGATAGAGCTAGGTAGCTCGGATAGTCCACACTCAGAGACTCCATCAGGAACAGGTACATGGCAGTGAGAGTTGGGGGCGTTGGTGTTAGTCACAACGTATTCATCTCCTCCGGGTGTAGTCTCAATAGCATCTTGAGGTCGTAGTCGATCCTTCAAGTCACCCAAGGCGAGTCCATCGCTTTCTCGTTGTATAGCCTGGACCAGAGTCAGGTCCAGATCCTCCCAGGGGATGAAGGTAAGACCTCCGTCCACCACGCTGAGCATACTCCCCCATCCGGGTTTCCCAATAGGCGTCTTATGCCCCAGAGGCACGTAGATGGCCTCATCAGGTAAACGAACAGAGCTGATAGTCAGCCTATCAAGGAGGTTTCGCCAGTACTCGTTGCCCCCATGGGCTCTCCAATCAGGGGAACACAGGACCATACGGGAACGTTCCAAGGCCACCTTGGTCAGGACCTTCCCCAGTTCAGTGAAACTGGCGTTCCCGTAGGCCATCCCGAAAGAGGGCCAGTAAAATTTGTAGCTGCAGTTCTTTTCCTTGCTGCAGTAAAGGTCCAGTACATGCTGCTTTTCGCTGGCGAACAACTCCACCCTCAGGTCTTCTCTAGAGTAACCCAACTCCTTCAGACCTTGGTCTAGGACTTCCCCCAATAGTTGATAGTCCTCAGTTTTGGAGGCCGCCATCATGTTCGAGGGCTCCTCCTTCGATACCCTCAGGTAGCTGGAGGTATGTTCTGACTGCTCCAGTGGCACAAACTCTCTGCCACTGCCGTGGTCCACGTAGAGGAGGTAGGGCGCTTGCAGCGTCAGGGATTGTATCTGTGAGTGCTGCACGAAGAAGTCAGTCCCCAATACAAAGTCGAAGGCCTCCGTGTCCATCACATAGAACTGATGGGCGATAGTCCGGGAGCCCATGGGTACCTCCACTTCACAGTCCCCGCAGCTGTGCACCACATGTCCATCCCCCATTCGTATAGCCGCGGTGGTCATGGTGTTCTTCAGGCTCCCACAAGGTAAAATTTCCTTGGCCACTATAGATATGGTGGCGCCCGTATCCGATACCCCCAGGTATTCACGTCCCCCTATTCGGATACGTACCCAGAATACCAGGTCCTGGGCGCCACCGGAGCGTCCCCGTCAGAACTCCGCGGGACGGGTCACCTCAAACTCCTTGTTCCGCAATTTGCAGGCCATCCTCGTGAAACAGCTTCTCTTCTTAGCGTTGCCGTCATCACCACCTTCGTGCTCCCGCTTGGCCCCTTGTTCTCGCTGGGCCTGCGTTTGTGAGCGTGTGGTAGGACCAGACTGCCCTCCAGAGGGCTCGGAGTTCCCCCCTGGATTAGGGTTGGGGTTGCCTCCGTTCTTGTCCGTGTTCTTGTTGTCCTTGTCTGGCTGGCGGTTAGCGCCTCCTCCTCGTCTACCTTGACTTTTGTCTTGCCCTTGTCCACGTCCTTTCGACTTGCCCTTGCCGGAGTCGTTGCCTTTGCCTTTGCCTCCACCCTTGCCAGAGCCTTCGCCAGGATCCTCACCCTTCAGCTTTGCCGACAGGCGCTGCTTGTGGTAGCACTCATCCTCGTAGTGCTTCCTCTTCCCACAGAAGGCACAGGTGATGGTACACCTGTAGTGATCAGGCAGCTTCGCCTTGGCGCTGGTTTTGGTCTCGTGCTGCTTCCCTTGGACTACGAAGCAGTCTCGCTGCTCGCAGTCAGGGGCGTGCTGCAGGTGGCCCTGCTCATCTCTGGCATCACACCAGAAGAGCTCCTTGACGTTTTCCATGATACAGGCGTGTTTGGGGGTAGTCTCCTGCCCAGGTCTGGATCCTTTGTACCCTTCGCCATGGCCTCCAGAGCCTCCACCTCCAGGACGGTAGTTGTTCAGGTGCTGGTCGCTTTCTTTCTCCAGCGCCAGCTCCAGGAGTAGTACACATAGATCCTCGTAGTGGAGGGCTCTAGCCTTGCGCTCTGCCGTTGAACAGCACTCGTCCCACAGCTCTCGAGGGAGCTTAGCCACCAACCAGAAAAGCAGGTCGTCGCTGCTGTAGGAACCGGGCGTCAGCCTCCGAGTCCAGTGATCCAAGTCAGCCAATAGCTCAGAGACCCTGCCAGGTTTGGGGTTGTTGGGCAGCATGGGCAGGTTGTGGATCTCGGCCCTGATGGAGAGGTCAGTTTCATAGGTCGGGTACAGCCTCTCCAAGGCAACCAACACATCGGCAAAGGTGGCGGACTTAGTCACGATCTGTTTGACCTGCTTCTCCAGGTACTTGGTCTTGCAACACTGCCGGAGCAGATCGCACTTGACCCGTCCACTAGCGTGAGTTTGGCCGGTCAATCGGAGAAACTGGCCAAAATTCTCAGCGAACTCGCTGAGGTCCTTGCCTGTGAACTCAGGCAGGTTCACCACGTTCTTGGAGGTGGCAATAGCCGTAGCCTCCTGAGACCTGTGTCCTCCAGGGCGTCCGGTCCTCCTCTTCTTCTTCTTCTTCTTCCCACTTGGGTTCTCGGGGTCCTCTGGGTCGTCATCCTCCGAGGGCGAAGCAGAAGTCATCAACGGCGGTTCATCATCGGAGGGATCTCCGCCTAGGTCACTGGAGCCGTAGGGCTCCACATCCACCATTGCCCTCAGGGCTGTCAGCCCCAGCCGGTCCAGCTCGGCTCTCGTAGAATTTCCCACGTTACTGTAGGGTGGCTGGGCCGACCTCGGCACGAAAGGGCTTCTAGGTATCGCTGCAGGGGTCGGCATCGGTCAGCTCCTCAGGCTTTCCAGGGTGTTTGTCAGCCCTGCCACCAGGTGGTTGGCCTGTACTCGATGGGGTGACATTCCCACCGTGGTAGGTGACGCTTGGGGCGGTATCAGGGTCTCCAGTTTATCTCGAATCTCTTGAGTGAGGTCGCCAACAATTTTAGAGGTGGCTCCTCGGAGCATCTTGTTGATCTCCGACCGCGTCAGGGACCTGTTGGAGGATCTCCCCGTTCCTCTACTCCTGCTCGCGCATCACTCCGGTCCTCTCCTCAACCCACTCAAGGTTGCATACCCAGGAACATCCACATAGGCTCCCGTAGCGGGTAGAGGATGGTGATAGTCAGCCACATACCATCGCGGCGCAGAACTGGAGGTCACCGGCTCACTGGTAGTAGTTGCCTCAGGAAACACAGTGGTAGGTGGGTTCACACCATAGGCAGGGTAGGTAGGCATACCAGTAAAACCTGTGCCCTCAGCCATAGGCGGGTTGGTTATGGGTGTGGATGTTGCAGCGGCTCTGTCTGGAGTTGGGAGTGTGGTGGTTATAGGAGAGGGTGATGCGTGGAGGCCAGAAGCGCTGGGGCGCCCTCGAAGGTAGGATCATTCGTCGGGTCGTGCCCTTGGTCTGCTCCTTCGTCTGCTATGCCTCCTCCAGCATCCTTCTCTCTCTCTCTCTTTCCTTTCACAGGATTGGTGTCCACCTTCTCGACTGAGAGGGCCCGGAAGGCCGACTGAAGTCCTTCCATTGAATCCTCCGCCACGTCCACTGGCCCATGTAAGGGCTCCGAAGGTACAGCGCTAGGTCCAGGTCCAGGTTCACCAGGTGCTGGCATTGCTGGTGCCTCAGGCGCCGTCTTCACGTCGGTGTCCTCTTTCTTGGTGTCCATATTCGTTCGCCCTTCTTGCTTATATATGACTGATCTCGGCGCACTGGATGTACGGCACGGGGTTGCTGCCGGTACGCAGGGACAGTCTGCCTCTTGCTACCAGAAGGTTTTATAGTGATTTCAACACTGTGTGTTTGTTGTGCCTTCCCTGCTGCTTGCTGCTGGTGTAGGGTTTCCTGCTGCTTGTTTTCGATGACGAAAATGTTTTATTTGCTGAAATACAACCAATCCAGGATAACCCAAGTCAGAGATAAGCAAGTAGAAGAAAATCAGGATCAAAGCATGAAGGGCTGCAGTCACAAAGAGTTAGATAAAGAGAACTATCAACAATAGACCACAGCAATTAGCATACATTGCAACTCAGGATGAAATATTTTACATGTTTAAGAAACACTGACTGGAAAACTGCCCCAAGGGCTCACTCTCATCCACAGTGCCACCTTGAGATGTGCACTCTTTGTTTTTGGGTCCCATAGGTGCTGAGGTGGCATGGCATGTGGCGATGAGGTCACTGTCATGTCATACCGGATATTTCTACTTAGCTAGGCTGACTGGGTATTGAACCAAGGACCTCTCAAAAAGAGGTGCCCCAGCCCCCTAGGGTGCATACCACTAGGATAGCTAAGAATTCATGAGAAAGCATAGATAAATTCATAGGCTCTGCCTTCAGTATATCAGTGCCTCAGCAACCCAGGAAAAGATGTTTTAGTGGCTATAGCTTGGGGATAAAGGGGTCCACACCACATCTTAATTTAGTGTTTAGTTCCATAGCTCAAAATGTGTTATCACGACTTTTGGTTGGGCCAATACTATAATAGAAATGCCTGTGTGCTTAGAGCACCTCTAATACAACTAAAGTATACCCTAAAGCTTTGGAAAAGCACATTTTCTTACTGTTACAGGCGCCCACAAAACTCCTCACGTCGTGTACATCCTTCCTAGGGTGATCGTGGATCTGCATGTCCTATAGGGGCTGCATCTGAGACGCGGCTGGTTTCCAACAGCCATGCCCCACATGGAAACCCAAGTACTCCGCCTCCTCTCTGATGAACTCGCATTTTTCGAGTTTGATACGGAGATGATTTTCCCGACAAACAATGAAAAGCTCACGGAGGAGGAGGACATGGTCCTCCTGGGTATTGGTACCCAAACTCACGTCATCGATGTGGGCCTCCATCTCAGCCCCTGGAGAAATCAACTCTTGTACAAGAGGCCTGCGCCTCAGTATATACAAAAATTTGTTCATCAGTTCTTGGAAGAGTGCCGGGGCTTTAGCTACGCCAAAAGGCATGCCTTTCCATTTAAAAAGACGACCCTCAGGGGTTAGCAATGCCATCAGTTTCTGAGCTGCGGCGGTTAGGTCCACCTACCAAAAACCACTGCGTTTATCGATTTTGGTTTTATACCTGCCCTTGGCAATACGCTCAAGGGTGATTTCCATGTAGGGAATACTCCCTGAGTGGCTCCAGGCTTTCTTATTGACCTCACCATAGTCAACGACCAGTCGCAGGGCAGTCGATCCAGGTTTAGCAACGAGGAAGCATGGACTGCAGTGATGGGGGTAGTCCCCCTTCTTATTTTCCTCTACGAGGCCAGCATCAATACACTCCTCGATCTGGTGCTCGATTTCTTCAACCTGTTCCTGGGGAGGGGGGTAGGGACGATGTTTCACTCGTGTTTTCTCAAACTCAGGTTTCAGTTTCAGGTCCATCTGGAACAGTTTTGTGCAGGATAGTGGAGGTGGCAAGGCGCCAAACACCTCCTCAAAGGTTAGAAGCAGTTTCTTCATTCGAGGGTAAAGGTTCACACTCTGGATTTTCTGTTGGAAATCCTCCTCGGCATGGAGGTTGCTCTTTCCACGTTCATCTTTCTTCTGCCAGTCAGCGGTTTCGGCAGGTAGGAAGCTGTCATTCAATTCAGGGGAACACTGTCGCCCATAGTGTAGAGAGTACACCAGCGGTACCTCAGGGTCATGCAGCGCCTAGAGCTCTTCATCGTCGCCAGACCGGATGGAGGATTTCCAGGTCTGTCTGAGGTATTTGAGTCGCTCTTGGCGGTCGATACCTTTGGCTCTCAAGTACAACATTCTTCGGAGTTCCTGGGCGTCATCCTCTGACCGGGGCATGTTATTAGACGCAGGCTGCGCTAGAGCGCCAGAGCGCTGAGGTGCGGGCTCTCTTGAGCATGTATGCTGCATGTGAAGCACAGGTTTCCAAACAAGGGAACAGTGTTATGAGGTTGACTCCAGATCTACCTCTTCCAGCAACAGCGGGACAAAGAAGGCACTGTGTTTGAGATCAGCACAGCTGGGGTCAACAGGGGGAATAGAGCTGGTGATTTGAGGCGTCGGCATCTTCTCTCACAATAGCAGGCTCCAGTTCGTCATCGTAGGATTCACACACTGTAAGTGTGGCTGAAGTGTGCTCAGGGATCGTTTTTTGAGATGCAAAACGGTCCGACCACGATTTTTGTCCACGACCTCCTTCAGTAGCACCTGGTCTAGATCAGACAGGGGTACAGCATTGAGGGATCCATCAACGATGGAGAAGAAATTGGTCCACTCTGGGGCCTGCATAGCTGTGTCTGAACCCTCAGGCACGTAGATCGGACCGTCCGGGAGTTGCACTCTTCCTACAGTCATTCGGTCCAGCAGTTGACACCAATATGTGTGTTCGCGTGAGCAACCCCAGTCAGGGGTACACAGGACTGCCCATCCTCCTTCATAAGTGATTTTGGTCAGAACCTTCGTGAACAGGGAGAAGGGAGAGTTAGCATATGCTAAGCCCATCCCTTTCAAGAAGAAGCGGAAGGCGTTATTCAAATGTTTCGAGCAAAACAACTACATGAAGTGCTGGTGTTGGCTCGCGAGCAGTTCAACCCTGGATGTCATCCAGGGATACCACTCCATTTTCAGAGACGTGTCGGGGCAACTGGTAGTTTTTGGTACGATAGTTTGTCCATGCTGCGTAGCGCAGCCCGGTCTCTGTTCGACGTGACAGCTGGAAAGGTACGGAGAAGAGGCCACTGCGGAAGTCACAGTGTAGAGCTTAGGGATGTTGGAGCGACAACAATTTCAACTGGGTGATTTTCCGCAGAAGGCCGGTGCCAATGACGATGTCAAAGGCATCAGTGTTCAACACATTGCACTGTTGCATCATGGAGTCGTCGCCCAGACAAATAGACACATGGATACCCCCCAGGGAAAGGATGGTTCGCCCATCCCCTACTCTTATGGCCACAGTCTTAGCCTTCTTGAACGTTTTTAGCAGGCGCCGGGACTCTATGGAGAGTGTTGCACAGGTGTCGAGCACTGCCTGAAAAACCTGATCCCCAAATTTCAGAAGGATCCACAAAGCCAAGTCCTCCTCTTCACAGCTGCCCCCCTACCCCTCGTCAGGGAATTTCACGTCCACCCCAGCAGCCATGAGCGATTTGGCCATCCAGGCCAATCACCTCCTCTTGGAGTTAGACTCCTTTGGGGAGGCGCTATTTCCCTGCGGACGCTTCTTAGGGTCAGCAGTGGCGGGAGAAGGTTTGAGGTTTGAGGTTTGACTTGTCGGGTACTAGGCGTATTTTGGCCCCGGGGGGCCACCTGGTGGGGCCAGGTGATATCCTCCCCACCGGGACCTAGTGGGGGGCCCTTCATGACACATCTCCTGCATGGTGGCGGAGTCCCCTGGGTTCATGGGGCTCGGAGCCCTGTCCCTCCCTGGCTTCCCGGCTTCGGTAGCTGGAGAAGGAGAAGTAGCGGGCGCTGACGAGCGCCTCTGGGGGTTATAGTTGGGGGTTCCAACCTTGCCACTCCCTTTCCCTCCCCCTTTTACCACCCTTGTCACCATTTTTGGGGCCCTTAGAGGGAGTTTGGCTTTTCTGGCGCTCAGCCTCTTGGCAATTGAGTTTGTCACTGTCGCGCTTTTCTTTGTGGCATTCTTACTCGTAGTGACGACGTTTGCCACAAAAACCACAGGTGATGGTACACCTGAGGTGATCCAGATGGTTCACTGTTTTGCCATCTTTAGTGTGCTGCTGTCTTTTGAGTTACAGCATGCAACCACTGCGACGGTCGCAGTCAGGGGCATGACAAGGCCTCCCCTTCTCATGGACAGGTTTGCAGTAGAAGAGTGGGGGTACACCTGCTTCGCGTTTCGCCTCATTCATGGCACGTAGGTTACTCCCCCCCTTTACCTGCACCCTTGTTGGGGTTAGTGGGGGTTTTGGACCCTCTCCACTCATCACGATCAGGGGTGGGGCTGGCACCTTTACCCAGGTGCCTCTTGAGCAAATTTTCTATATGGGGGTCGTTCTCCATCTCAAGGGCCAATTCAATGAGCAGGTCCACCAGCTCATCATACGCATGAGTACGTCGCTTCCTCTCGGAGGTAGACCTGCAATCTTCCCAGGTACGTAGGGGGATTCTACCCACAAGCCACAGGTGGGGTTCAGTGGGTCCATAGAAAGGTGCTCCAGGCTGTCACCACAGGCCGCTAAGGCCTCTGTGGTTAATGATATTCCTGGCGCTCCAGGTTCAGGTCTGGGCGCCACCACTTCAGGTTTTCTGGGCGCTTATTCATCCGCCCTTCTGCAATGTACTGGATCTTCTTGAGACCCAGATACAACCCTGAGTCTGAGCTCAGTGACGTTGAGCCCACTGCAGAGCTGTACATTCCTGATTGGGTACGTTGTTGATGACATTGCCAATGATGGGATGGACATGTTCTTCAGCTGGTATTGGCTTGTGTATTGCTCAGTTTGTTCAGGCTCCGATCGAAAGGAACTCAAGGGATGCCTCTGCTACCGGAAAGAAAATCCTTAATTAGTGCCCTAAAGGTTTTGATGAAATCCTGCAGGTTTTGGAGTTGGAAAACAGTACCACAGCGGCAAGTAAAGCATGAACAGGATATGGATCGAATCAATGAATAGTTTTGAAATCCAATGTATCGCAGAAGGGCTGCAGATGGACAATGCAGGATTAAGTACAACCTTTCACTCACAATTGGACAAAACAAAGGATTTTTATATGGAAAACTGACATAAGTCTGGCCTCAGAAACAGTCTCAAGCACCTCATGTGCACCTTTTGACATGCAATGGAGTAGGCTAGGAATCTGGGGCATGTATGTTGGGCCAGACAAAGTATATGGCTTGGCCAGTATGGCCAAGCAACTGAATTCAGAATCAGTTAAAGCGTAGGCCCATTATAAGTAGGTGAAACAATTAAGTACAGGGGTTCTGAGTTGGCAGAGCACTGGGCTTAATCAACAAGGCCCAAGGCATGAAGAGCCTATTCTTTTTCCGTATTACCTCCATGAAGGAAGATATCCCCGCTCACTTGTGTGGTAGGGCTGAACCTCATGAGGGGCTAGGGTTATAACCCTGGTTACTTTGAAAAATGTCCTAAAAACTTCCAAACGAGTGATTAAAATGATTAAGTGTTAGTCTTCATAACTTCCCAAGGTTTAGGGGGGGCTTGGCCTGGATCAAGTACCCCAAGAAGGACATGGCAGTGATCTTTTCTTACTAGCACTATGAGTGCACACCGCCCCTCCGGAAGTTCGGCATACAGAGGTGGGTTGCATGCCAAGCCCCCTCAGGGGATACTGCCACTCCACCCAGGACCCGCCCTTGAGCACACCCTTTTGCCCTGGGTCAGCATGCTTAGGGGATAAGCCTCCCTCTGAGGTGTCTTTTTCGAGTGGGGAATCCGGGACTAAACCAGCGCGAAGGGTATCTAGTTCAGCGGCTGGGCGCGTTCTTCATACTATACAGTGCGGGATGATTGCACTGGGGTCGGGTCGGATAGCACGAACCGTTGACCATTTGGGTGGAAATGTGATAAGCGGCCATACTCTATTCTAATGACACCAAGTGTTACTGCTGCTTGCAGGGCTCCCTCCCGATACTTAGCTTAGGTGAAAATGCCCGAGTCTAGCATGAGTGATGCACTGTTGCCATCAGTGAGTCTGTAGTAGGCAGAAATGGCTGATGGCTTTCGCGGTAATTATTCTAACAAGTTTTATGCATTTTAGAAAGTTCAAGTGCATGTGAAGGTTCATTGGAGCTTCAACGTAATTAGAACTGGCGCCGGGACTGTCCCCAAGAGCTGCCGCCCTTGTTTGGACAACTTTTGTACCTTGGCCAAAAATGTCGTGAACGTGTCTCCAGAGCACCTGTTGGTCTGGCTGAAGACAATTTTAGATGATTTACAATAATTCCTTGCTGCTAATCATTACCCCAAAAATGCCCCAGGTAATTGTATTTGTGGTGAAAATCAGCAAAGTCAGTCAGAGTCAAACCAGGGTCGTAAATCGATCCTGACAGTTGTAGTTTAGAAAAGGAATATGAATTGATAAAAATGGCCACAGCGCCCTGCCTGTATGAGTCCAGAGGAGACCCACAAATTGACGTTTTCACTGTGAGGTGAAAGTTCTTTTTATTATGTTATGTTCTTAACGCTATCTAACCTACCCACTGCCTCTAACCAGAGGATCTCTGTTCGGATGTTGAAGGCGTTGTGCTAGGTCGACCCGATGTCAGGTGGATTGGTCGAGGCTCTTACTGCCTTGACCTGAGCTTGTATTGCCTTTTCTACCTTACCCTAACCATGGAGTAGGTAGAACTGTTGGATACTTTACGTAACTCTTAACGCCAATATATGTATTCTACTCCTCAAGAGACCTCAGTCTGTGTGACCATGGGGTACCTTTGTACAAGCATTTGTATGTCTGAGTGGTACAAATGTTCCTTTGATCATACGGCTTCTTGGTAAGGATGCATGGTCAGGAGGTTGGAATCAATGACCGAGTTTATGGTCACCTAGGCTTTTAGGGCAGGAACAATTACCGAAACGGTCCTAAAATGAGTTCTATGGTGCCTAGCATCCATTTCTTAGACTTTGGAGGTGCCTCCATAGCAGTTTTGGGGAAGTTTGAATTGTTTGTTGAGTTTCACCACAAAACTCTTCTTTTTGGACACTTTTGATATGAAAAGTGTAGTTGACTTGTTAGTTGACAACTATTTTGCGACTCAATCTGCATCTCATATTCAGTGGGGACTTCCCGGTATCTAATGGGGTCAAAGACGTCCAAGGACATTGCAGATTATCAATATTTGTTCGTCTCGTATGTTTGGGCATTTAGGGCTTTGCTGAAATGACTTTACTTCACATTGTACGCTGTAAGCGCTTGGCACCATGCATTGTAAACCTCAACTCGAAACAGCACCTCTTCGTCAAGAGAAACAGCCGTAGCTACAGCTACGTTGTAGTGTTTCCAACGAAAAAAGGTCAGACCCTGCAGATTGAAGAAGCCGCACCCAGCTCTTGAGGTAAGAATGTGTTGAATAGACGAAGTTCCACCCGTGCCCTTACTAAACAAAGTATTGCGCTCAGTAACACCATCAAAGACCTGGCACGAAAAAATCGACCACATGGGGAAAACTGTTAATGCTCTGAAACCACTTGCTGAAGCTATGGACAAGCTTGCCGCTGAAGGTACTCATCCTCAAAACAAAAAGCAAAAGGCGGAACATCAGAGCCAAACCAACACGCAATCCACTGCTCCTCTCACGGTCACTTGGCCGTGGTTTGGGTTGTGCACTGCACCACTTCCCTGAATGGACCGGATGCGCTGCACTGCTGATCGACGAGTCGGAGTACAAACCCTTCCCTTGCCTTGTTGTGCACTACCCATGTCTTGTCATTTGTCATGTGCACATAAATTGTCAAGGTGCGTGTCAACTTGTATTTTCAACAAAACGCGGTGACACGAAACAGAATTGCTGCGAAGCTTTCAGAAAAGCAGGGAGGAAACACAAACAATGACCAATGTCTGACTGTTGATCCCATTAGATACCGGGAAGTCCCCATTCAATATGAGATGCAGATTGAGTGGCAAAATACTTGTCAACTAACAGGTCAACTCTATTTTTCAGGAAAAAGTGTCCAAAAAGATAAGTTTTGTGGTGAAACCCAACAGATGTTTCAAACTTCCCCAAGGCTGCTATGGAGGCAGCTCCAAAGTCTAAGAAAGGCATGCTAGGCACCATAGAATTCATTTTAGGACCGATTCAGGAATTTTTCCTACCCTAATAGCCTAGGTGGGTGGAAATGGAGACCGGCTCTACCCTAGCCATACCTCTCAGAAGTCTTGTACTATGCAAGCCCAATTCCTAGCGGCAAATAGAGCTGCAGACGCAGTCGACAACGTGAGACGTCAGCTAGAAGACCTACACAAGGTTTGCAATGTCTGACGCTAGTGAGGATGAAGCGCAACACCGCAATTCTCTTGCATGCAGTGATGATACTCACCACAGCCACTGATCGGATGAAGCCACACCCTCGGAATTTGACAAGAACGCAGCATATTTTGCGTCGCGAAGTTCCTCAGTGTAAAGTAGTGACGATCAAAGGGCAATCGATATGCATGGATGCCCTCAAGAGTATGACAATGGAGACTTCTTTTGGAAGCAAGGTATGACGGCCACAATGGCCAAAGGCCCCTATGAATTTCGGTAGCATGGCAGCAGGAGCAGCTACAATGCCCAGCCCAGAGCTTTAGAAGCAAAAAGGCGACGCCAACAACGCCTGCCTTTCAGAGATTTGCGAGCTCTTAAAGCATAATTTGATGCCTTAAATATTCCAAGTGACAGAAGTGTTGATTGACTTCACTATTCATTTTTTGGGCAATTCTTTGCAATCTATGCCTAAGCTTGGAGTGTTTCAAGTATACATATGCTTCAAATCTGCAGTATATATGGTGCCTTGCTTTGTTTTCTCGTGACCTATGCCTTCTCTTTTGTTGTACTGTACTGCATATATGAGCGTAAGCTTTATACAAGTATTATAGTTTCTATGAGTGCATCCAATGATTTATTTATTGCTTTGTGCTGGTGTTGCTGGGTCGACAGACTAGTTTTTATTTACCAAAATTTGTCTTTTCTTTAGGGCACCAAGGCAATTTGAAAGAGGTATTCTATGTAAGCAAGGATAGGGAGCTTCACCTCTGGAGGTTTCTCTTACCAATTTTGATAGAGCCCTTTCAAGCAGGGGTGTAATGTGTATGCAGCTCCCTCGCCATAGTTCGCTTAGGTAAAAATGCCCCACACCTGCGTCAGTGGTTCACGGTACCAGCAGGCAGAATAATCTGCAGATGGCTTTAGTTGTAGGTATCACAGTATTTTTTTATGCTTTTTTGACAATTCAAGTGCTTCCAAAGGTTCATTGAACCTTCAAAGTAATGAGAACCGGTGCTACAACTGTAGCTCACGGTTGCCGCCGTCATTTCAACGTCATTTTTTTATGTCGATGAAAATTGTCCTGAATGGCCTCCGGCGCACCTAACGTCTGATTTAGGTAACCTTTGAATGGTTTTAATCATTTTTTTTATTGTGAAGTATCCTAAAAGTGCCTTAGATAATTCAATGTTTAATGAAGTTCAGCAGAATCAGTCAGAGTTACACCGGGGTCATAAATTCACCCTGACAGTCGTAATTCAGAAGTGCAATATGAATCGGATACAGATTGCCACAGGGCTCTCTTTGCATAAATTTGGGAACGGGAAATGAATGCTTTCACCAGAAGGTGAAAGTTCTCCCGCTATCTTAGGCTTTTAACCATATCTAACCGACCCATTGCCTCAAGTCCCAGGATCTCTGTCCCGATCATGTTTGCCCTTTGTGAGCTTAACGTCAAATCAGGTCGATCAGTGGACACTCTTGCTCCCTTGACCTGAGCCTGCGTTGCTTGTTGTACCTTACGGTAGCCATGAAGTAGTTTGGAAGTTCAATCCTTCTGTTAACCCGTAACCCCGATATTTGTATTCTACTTGTCACAGGACCTCAATCTATGTCATCCTGGGGTGCAAGCACCCCTCGTACAAGAATTCGTTCACTCCAAGCGTACGAATGATGTCTTGATTGAACGGCTTGTAGGTGAGCATGCATGGTTTCCAGTTGGAGATGGTTGAACACGCTTATGATGGAAATGGATACCACTCCCCCCTTGTTATTTCCCAGCCCAATTCCGAGCGCCAGAAGGGGCTGCAGACACAGTCCCCAACGTGAGACGTCAGCGCAAAGCCCTGCGCAAGGTATGTGATGTCCAATGCCAGTGAGGATGAAGACCAGGATGGCCATTCCTCTGCATGTTGTGAAGACGGTTCGGATCCAATTTGCACTTTGTCCTAGAATTCCACCATCTCAGCAATTTCGGCAATTTTGGGTATAATTTGTAGAGAGTTCGGAATTTCACTGATTTCGGCGATTTCGGATATAATTTCTGGTGAATTCCGAATTTATATTGTCTACAATCCACATGATGGAGGACTTGACACTTTTGCTTCAGATCTAGCCTACTGTGTGTGGGCCCGCCCTTCTCCTGTTCCTGGTGGTGTGCGTGTGCTCTGTGTTCTTCAATGCAGACTGATCGTCTCAAAACTCTGCTCGACGGGTAGTAATAGTGTTGGATTCTATCTTGTTGCTGAAATGAAGCGAATCGGAAGCTAGGGCAGCTTCAGTAGATGATAAAAGGCCCGGTATTGTGATGTGGCTAAACCTTGGTGTGGTGCCTCGGCCCACACCGGCAAGCCCCGTAAAGAGGGATTGGTACGTGATAATAGGTGCATTTGCTTTAGCTTTTGCCACGCCTATGCGTGTTGGGGATCACGAGAAGCTGGAGGAGCCCTAGTGGAAGAGGGGTGCAAGTGGAGGTCGCTCAAGTAGGCGCACTGGGCAGCAAGAAAGTAACTCGCGCATTGCGCACCAAGGCAAAGCAAGTCTTCATTTTTATGCAAGTCATTTGTCTACTTTGCGTATCAGTCCTGACAAGTTGATCTTCCATGAAATCAAAGAGGGTCTATCTCTAGAAACTGTATGTGTGGAACATGTTGTGTGCACGTGCAGTGGCTGGACATGATATGGGTGACTTATTACACTTATGCTTTTGTGAACCTCACACCTGTGTGTTGCCGTCGTACTCCGTTGACTTTGACCCTAGATCGTTGTTTTAAGGTCAAAACCGTTCTACTCAACTGAATCAAGTCTACTCAATTGAATACCATAGATTTGAATTGAACAACTACTTTCCACCATGTCTAATTCTCATTTAGTGGCACCGCATGTGGTTTCATATTTCCAAAACCATGACAACCATTTCACAAAATGTATGTCAAACACCTACCATTGATTTTTAAACCCTTGAGACCCTTGCATACCCTATCTTATGCATTTTTCTCACAATTGATGGAGTTGAAAATTCCATTGAACAACAAGAGGATCAACCCGCACAATACGATGGAATGAACACTATCATAAAAAAGTGTGAAGACCATGTATTGATGAATACACGTGTCCTACACCTTGGCATCGGCCTTGTATTGCACCCTCCCGGCCTCCGCCTCCTCATATGTCTTTTCACAATCAATTTTTTTTACTGCCAGGAGGCTAATGTCATCCTCCCTAGGTAGTTGCGGGGGCATCATGAGCATTCGCCAACCGGGACGGGTGGCCTTTGTCCATTCACTCCTCGGAGCATCATCTAACTCCGAGCCACGCAAAAGCATGGCATCATACCCACAACAAACAACCCACTCCTTATCACACTCCGAAACCTTTTCCATTTCCAATTGCATGGGAACCCAAAATTTATCTAGGTCTTTAAGACGTAGAGAAGCCCTTGTTGGAGGGACCCCATCTTCCTCAACCACTCTCTCTACTTCCTTGCATTCCTCTTCCTCATGCGCATCTTTGGTCTGTTCCTCTTCCTCGGTTGGGTCATCCACATCATTGGTTGGTTCCTCTTCCTGTTCGTTTTCCTCCTTTTTTGCTTCCTCCTCAACGTTGCTCCCCACGGCTCCTTGCAAACTCACTTTGAGGCTCTAGAAAGAAAAGGCCACACCAACAGACAAGAGCAAAGGAAATGTCCATTCACATGCATGCAATACCACATAAGCAAGTGAAAGCAAGGACTCACATTGTTCAAACCAACGGGAATGCAAGGCTCGGCAATTGCGCAACATCCGCTTCCCGCATGTGTTCCGGCAATGCAGGCGTGGAAAACACGAGTGCCCCCCTCCGACCACGGCGTTGCCATGGACCATGCAATGCATGTGAATCGAAGACAACGGCATGTTGTTGGGCGTCACACAAGTACCCCTCAACAAGGGATCCATCCTCACACGTACCCATTGTGGGGATTGCCTTTCCTTCGTGTTGGATGATCCCCCCCTTCTCCACAAAAAAAGCCCCCCCATGGCAATCCCCCTCCTCCCCCGTCAACACGCAAACGCCCGAAACGCGGTGCTCATCATCTTCATTGCAATGCAATTGCATTGGTGCATGGCCACAACCGTAAACTACGGCTATGGCATTCCAATGGAAGGGGTGTGCGCGGAATTCTACTTGGGGATATTGGTTCAATCGGCTCACCAAAGTTGAATAATCTTCAGTGCGATCGGTGATTTTTATGTTTTTAAATGCGGGAAATCCCACCGTTGCTCCAAAGATGGCCTTGCGGAACTTGGCACCATACCGCCTCTTGTAGGACCACTTTATCTTCATGATGTCGTGGAATAGCCCTTGTTGACAAATCTCCGGTGTGCACACTCTTCTTGGTACCACGTTCGCGGCGCACTCGCAAATTCAAAACTCCCAGGGCTTCGTGGCCCGTGGCTGCCTGCGGGTGTGTGTTTCCCGAGGCTATAGTGGTCCCAAGCGCGATATATGGCGCACCATACATCAACGCCTGGGTTTTTGTACCCGTTGAGTGTAAACATTTTTTGAGGGAGGCTTCCTTCTCTTCAAGTGGGGGCCACGTTGGCCCCCACGGTCCGCAGGCGTTGACCATTTTTTGATAACATCGTTGGTAGATAAGGAGAAGCGTGAGATGCGAGCCATGTGGTACATGGACAATTGCGGCGTTCGGATGCAGCCATTGGGCCCGCAGATGGCACTTGTGAGTGGGAAGGCGAAAGGTGGCTCACCCATGAAATTTGGTTGCGGCGCTGGTGGTAGTTTCGGCGCGTGCGGTACTTGCGGTGGTTGTGCTAGTTGTGTGGGGTCTAGCATGCACTCCGTTGATTTCATTTCGTTCTCTCCCTTGACTTCAGCAAGGCCCGTTTCAAATGCATCCTCGAAGACGATTGCATCTTCCGGGTTGTAGGTTGCTTGCGCTCCCTCATCTTGTGGTTCCACCAATTCTGGTTGCGAAAATTGAGGTTGCGGGAAACCTTCGTCGTGGCCCATGGGGGAAGGGTGGGAGCTTTGGGAGGCTTGACTGTTGGGTGGCGATTGGAGGGCGCGGATTGCTTGCGACAACTAAAAGACATACAACAACAATGAGACAATGAGCAACAATGAGCATCACACAGACAAAATCTGCGACGAAAATGCAACGCACCGGCACCGCAATGTTCAATTGACAAAATTGAAACTCGTTTGTTCAATTGGACGTTCAATTGATTATATTGAAGTTTCAATTGAACAAGGTGGTACCCAAACCGGTGCACACATGCTTGGGTGCATTGCGTCATGAAATTTTGGGCCTTACGCACACGCATGAAACATCGCCATACGTATGGACACGCACGAAAAATTGCCATACCCACATGCATGAAACATCGCCATACGCACACGCACAAAACATCCCCACACACCTGCTGCCGTTGTGGAGCCTCCGCGGACCCCAATAGTGCTTGCGCTAGCACTTGCCCAAGCACCTCCGTCATGCCCCTTCGAAGAGGGAATGCAATAGCTCAAAGTGTATATCCTACACCCACTCATTCCTGCACTTCATCCTCCGATTCACTATTATCTGCATCGAACCAGGCGTATACAGCATCCACAATTTTTTGGTTTGTGCATTGCGCCCGCGTCTGGTTGCGTGCAATAATCGGAACAAGAAAATAGAGAAATATATATTGAAGAGTTTGCTTCATTGCCAAACTCTCTCTATGAAAACGATCCGCTACACCAGGAGAGAGTGTAGTATCAACTTGCGTTGAGCCTCCGCGGTTAGTCGTGGTTAGAAAGATGCTTTTCAAAAGGTGGTTAAGGGACTCGGCACTATCTTGACAAAATATGCCAAGCCAAAACTTACCTAGTTTAGGGAGTAGTGTGGGGCACACAAACTCAAAAAAATACAAATAGTGTGATGCACCTGTAGGAGCAATATGGGTTCGAAAGTTAGCAACCACACGTTGACAATGATGAATCGCTTCATCCTTTTTCCATGTGCTATATAAGTGACATAGGAACACATGTCCTCAACACTCTTGTCGGCACGAGTGCCAACTATACCAAGCCATTGTGCAATAAGAGGCCATGCATGTAGCATGAGCCTCCATGTACACTCACCAGTTGGCTTGAGGGCCTTGCCTAAGGACCACCGTAGTGTACACGTTTTCAAAATTTTGTTGATAGCAATGCCCTTACTATCATGACAGTTCTCAACAGAATCCTCTATATATGTACAAATTAAACGACCAATGGCCATGAGGCCATGGAGGATACATTGTACAAATCGCCAACGGTCCAAACGAATGAGTGGCGGCCTCATAAAACCACGTCGCTGCATACAAGGACTACCAGCCGTTTGGTATGTGGCTTCCGCGGCATTGGGACGCCAAATGGCATCGGTGATGAACTTACGTTCGGCCCTTTGCCAAATGGCAAATGCATATATACTAGCGATCTCCCAATATTCCGATGATCCCAACCATCGCCGCAACCACGGCTCGTCACCCCCGAACCAGACTTCGCAATGCTCCTTCTTCCCGAACCATCCAAGTGTTGCACCGTCAACGAGAGCTTGCAACAACTAGAAAGAGAAGAAGGTGCATTGTAAGTTGTAGTGTTCAATTGAACGAGTTGAAAGTTCAATTCGTCAATTGAACAATCGGATGTGAATAACCACGAAGGACACATCGTAACACATACCTTGATATTTGTTTTTCAAAGGTTGGCAAGGATTGTAGCATCCTTGTCATCGCAATATGCCACACCAATGATGAATTGGTGTGGCAGGTTCTGGGCCAATTGGCCCCAATTAGCAAATGCTATGCATAATTGGGACCATTGAGTGCCCGCAACGGGGAAGACGTCCCCACGGACAATAAGGGTCAAAGACATGGAAGTATCCCATGCACTATGTAACACCTTATATCGTTGTATAAATTTGACGACCCCTAGGATAATCCATGAAATCCCAATAGCTCCGTCTTGTGTAGTAAGTTTTGGAGGCTCTAGCCGCATTTCACTACACAATTCCCTCCACTTATCGATGACGGACTTCAACGAAGGTAAGCGTGGAGACCATTGTACACGGAGCTTTTGGGTAAATTTGTGACCGAAGTCACTTATGAACTCTTGTAGGATAGGATACCTCGTACGTGGCATCCTTAAATCCACAATGAGCTCTACCGCACGTATAGGTTTGCAAATAAGCGTACCATGGTCGTTCAACGCTTCTTGGGTACAACGTTGAACGATATTACCACCATTGGCCGTATCACACACCTTCTTTAGAAGGTTGCGGTATCGTGGTGTTTGTATGAAAAGGTTTGCAAGCACGTCAACAACGTCATCGTCATCATTGCACGTGTTGCATTTCATAGGAAATCATGGAGGCCATGAGGTTCATAGATGTTGCGAGAGGCCATTATCTACACATAAAAATTGAACATGAGTAGCGTGCACCACGGTCAATAGTGCGCACAGCAGGTTCGGGCAACACACAATTAACCTACATGAACAGGATTGTACTTTATCACCACACACTGTGAAATCCTCACCTTTTATGAGCTTTAAAGCTGTCTGTGGCTGTACATGACGTCTATTTGCGTCTTTTTGACTGCGCGCGCGAGCGCAAAATGTCGGTGCGCTCTGTGTTCAATTTTGTCAATGTTCAATTTTATTCAATTCTGTTCAATTGACAGATTGAATAGGGTCGAGTTGAGTAGAACGGCTTTAATCTAGGGAATGTGTGTTTTGATGATGATTCATATCATTCCTTGAACACAGTTGGCGAGCCACTATCTTTCTTTTGTCAACATGTGGTCCGGCATGAGGTTAGCTCATGGGCAACCGGGACCAAGGATAATCATTGGTCAAGATGGCTGACTCTCACTCCCAAAGGCATGCACTCTCTTCTGGGTCATGGTTAGGCAAACTTCTCTCTCCATATACATGCTCTTTGGATTGGCTTCCGGTGAGGTTCACTCTTAAGGCTTGGATGGGGAAGGGTTTCTCTCGTGAGGCATGGATTGGTGAGGGCCCCTCTCCCTCTCTCTCTCTCTCTCTCTCTCTCTCTCTCTCTCTCTCTCTCCGTCTCTGTCTCTCAGAAAATAGGCTGAGGCGGGACCGTTTCTCTCAACCTTTCGCTTGGGGCGGACCCATCTCTTTGGAACCTACCATGGATGTGCTCTCACTGAACCGGGAGCATCTCTGCATGTGCACTCTATCTGCGGGCCAGGTCTAGGTCTTTGCATGTGACCTGGGGCATCTCTTTACCCAGTCTCTCTTTAAGTAGCATGCATTCAATTGGTTCGGCGTCACACTCTGCCCCTACTAACAAGCAAACCCCCACCGCCTTGAGGCATACCTCGCTCCCTTCGCCGGGACACACGCCAGCCGCGTACCTAAGTCCAGCCGGCACCCCACAATCGTGACCTGGGACACTGTTGACCAATTTTTCCGTCCCGAAGAACCGCCGGGTTCCCTGAGACTTGGGGCGGAGTGTGTGCTAAGGGTACCCCTTGAGGCGCGCAATCAGTAGTGGGGGTATGTGCTCAACCGACATTAGTTGGTAGGACACGTGGCGCTGCCCCTGCGCTTAGCCTCCCTGGCGCCAGCACCAGGAGCCCTCACCAATGTCATTGTTACCCACACGCGCTGTGATTACACTGGTTAGCGCGCGCAGTGGAGCGCAAATTGTGTGCCGTATCAGCTGTTTGGTCAGGCGGTGGCGCGTCTACAGGACTTTTTTGCGCAAGAGACCGCCTTTCTGTTGGAAGAAGGGAGGGTGTACTACCTCCCTTATGAAGTTTTTTCGAGGCTGAACTCAGCCTGGCCTCAGTTACCACAGGGCCTCTCACCCCTTTGTTGACGGTTAATAACCCGGCTCCTGTTCGACGCCCTTTGCACAAGTTAGGTGGTCGGGTGCATGGGTCCCTACGCCAGTTGCAGGTGGCCTCATCTTCCTTGGAGACATTAGAAAAAGTCTCTCACCAGAAATCTCCTGTTCCCGCGGCCATGCTGGCTGGGTTCGACTTGCTCACACTCAATGTAGAGCACAATGTCAAGACCAAAGTGGTGGCGTTTCGGCAGTTACTTCATTGGGTTCAATACAGGGCGGGGTTCGTTTTGGAAAAAACAGGGGCGCTGCCTCCTCGTTTTGTTTTTCACTGTCTGTACTAGCACACGTTTAGAAACGTTGCCTCCTCTTCTGCTGGGTTGGCAATCTTGGTGCGTCGACATTCTCACCTCCTCTTTGGCGGTCTCTCGTCTTTGAGCGGGACCAATTTTGTCGGCACCGGTCTCCATCATTAGAGTTAGTCGTGGGCTCAGGGGCGGGGGCGGGAGGTGCCGCCGCCGCCCCGCTCCCACGGGCGGAGGGATGTGCAGAACCTCCCCTGCCCTTGGTGAAGGGGTTCCGGGGCCGTCTGTAGGACTTCTGCCACTGCACTTTCTAGCCTCCCCTTGTCACTGTACCTCCGTACTATACCAACGCCCGAGCCTCTTCGCGAACTCCCCGGTTAGCAGAGGAAATTTCTGCCCGGACGTACTCATGCAGCATTGTGCAAAGGTTAACATGAATATGGGATCGCACAAAGCCGGTTAGGACTCTCGCAGGCGGGGAAGGCGGTCTTAGACATCATTCCATTGGCCATTGCAGAGCAAAGGAAATTGCGCCAGGTAAGAATGACCCCATCCTCCTTAACCTCGACTAGCCGCGGAATGGTTGGATTTCTGCATTTGCACTGCTGGGTGTTGGCCGGTTGCCGGGACCGAGGGGTCATCCTGTGGGTGGGACTCGACGAAGTGTGCGACTGCCAAGGTGATGGCGGGCCTCAACAGCAACAAGGCCCGAAGGCGATCCCACTGTTGCAACAGTGAATGATGTGGGGAAGTGGGCACTTCAGACCCCGCCAGCTGCTTGGCTAAATGGAAGGCTCAGGCAAGGCCCCAAACCTTTTCCTTGTCCACTGTGTTAAGCCAGGTGACAAACCCGTTCAACACCGGAGGCAAACCGTCAGGAGTGCCACTGGCTTCGTGGCTTACCAGAGCCGTCAGGTCTAGTCACACAGACTCACTTGTCGGCACCGGCGAGGCTGAGGGTACCGGGTCGTCGTCGCCCGTGAGATCCACAATGGGGGACTCTTGGGGAGATCTCGTCATTTGAGTCGCGGCCGGCAGAGGCTTGTCAAGCGTGGAATCAAATCGTGCAAAGAAAAGCTGCAAGACTTGAAAGGTCAGGAATCTTCTCGCTACCCAGGCTGTCAAAAGAACTGGCACGGACGGATACCATGCCGCATGATGCTTGTCAATCCGTGGATAGTAGGCAGGGCGGAGTTACTCTAAAGGTGACTGCAGGGCATCGGGAACTAGCGTGCCTCAAGGACGAAGCTTGCGAGCGAGGGAGAGCAAGGTCTTCACAGCCGGCTGGATGTGTGTGTCTACCGCGGCTGCTCCTTCGGTGGCAGTGCGGTTGCATTCCAAGGCGTGCATCAACTTGGCGATTTGGACTTGCAGGTCGTCATTTGGAGGCTGCAGACGCTCGGTGGTAGCATCATGCATCTTCCCTTGACGGATCAGGTTGGCGCGCCGAACGCAGAGCATCCTCCGTCGCTTGCAAGGTGTCGCAAGTCTGGCGATGCCGCTCATTCAGCTTCCGAAGTTGCCCATTGTCAGGCACAGAACGCCTCGGCCAGACCGCTGCCTGGAAGTGCAACAGCAGGTTGATGGGCACAGGGTCTCGTCCACGAACTGATGCAAAACCTCTTTCGTGGTACGGGCCTCCAAGCTGGCTGGAGGAGGGGAAAGGGCATCATCCACTAGGAACCCGCCGAGCGCTGCGGGGGTAGCGGCTTCCTTGGCTGCAGTCCAAAGCGCCAAAGACAGCGCCGGCAGACGGGAGGTGCGGAGGAACTTCTGCGGGGAACACACCGACATAGCGCCTCGCAACCCGAAGCCAGGTGCAACGCCAGACTTGAAGCCGTTGCCGATGGGGGTGACACAAGATCCATTACTTGATTTGCCATATCATCATCGCAAAGGAGCAGCGTGGATTCCTTGAGTACGCGTGGCGCTGGCTCAGCTCGGACTTAGCGGACTTCGACGTTAGCGGAAGAGCCCACGGAGAACTTCTGTTGCGGGGTGGCGACCAGGCCAGTTGCCCACCACAGAACGTAAAGGTAGATCCCATGCAGGATGTCCGGCGCCACATGCGGGGTGTGAAGGGGCCTAGCAGGCATGTCCAGGATTACCGTCCATTGTTCCGATCTATCTTTCTTGTGCCACTCTGGCCACGGCAATGGTAGCTGTGGGAGCAACCGCTGGGAAATGGGGTCCGCCACCAACTTGGAATATTGTGTGCCCTTGAAATTAGGTAAATGATCCGCTTCCATGAGCCCCAGCAATTGCCGGAGCCTAGACCGGAACGAGTTGCCCCGATTACGCCGGAAGTAGGGTTTCCATCTCAGGAGCAGCTCTCGGAAAGTAGCATCTGCGGTTTGTGCGAATGCCGAGAGCGGGAGAGACTGAGCCATGGCCGCCGGGCAGTCGGTAATGATCTGTACCACCATGGATGACTTCACATCGGCAATGACCGACATTAGAAAACCATTGGTAGTTAGCATGACTTGCAGGTCACTCATAGCAGAGAGCTCCCCTTGCAGTGTGAGCCAGCGCCAAGTTTCAGAAAGGTGGCTGGCTGCGGTTCCTGTGGTGTCACCGAGCGCCCTCATGGCCTCGTGCCGTGCAAGGAGCGGTACATCTGTCGTGCAGTCACACGGAGGACAGTGAGAGATGCACACAAAGGAGGCATGTTGGACTAAGAACACATGCAACAGGGTAGGTGGTTACGCAGGCACATAACAGAAACAACAGGACACCCCACCAGAGGCCTCCCCCCTCTTCCTGCTCGGACCGCTGGCGGCAGTGTGGCGGGGATGCAGAGAGGGAGCTTCGACCCTCGGCGGCGCCACATGTATGCGATCACCGGCGCGTAGCAAAGGTATGCCAAGCGGCCGGGCACGCACCAGGACACTGGACACATGCAGAGACGTGGAAGGGTAGAGGCAGGCGGAGCAGTCTGACATCATTACGAGGCAGAGGGAGAGTGTGAGTAGCCAAAATTGGCCGACCACGCTTCTGCCGTCGCGGCTAAGAGAAGCTCAGCGCCAACTTCCCAATGACTTAGGCGGCTCAATTTGCATGGTCAAAAACGACAGAAAAGGTAGGAAAATGACAGGTTTCAAAAGGCAGCAAATTATAATTGTTTTGATGGTTAGTTCTGAACCGTCGCGAACCAGTATGGCGAAATAAATATTTTTATCAGAATGACATGCCCCATGGTCGAGACAGGGAAAATTCTTGTTTTGTGACCATTCTTTGCGCGAGGACTCGCGCAAAGACGTTCATTTGTGTCAGATTAGTGTACTACAGCACAACGCATTAGGCAGGTTGTTGAAAAATAGAACCCTGTCGAATTTATACAGGTAACTTAGTACCATTATCAGGATGGAGTGATAGAAATGAATCTATTAACAAATAAATTTCAATAATGGTGCACCCAAGAATCTAGAAGAGTATAAATGTTCGAAAGCAAAGTGTGGTTTCAAGCGCGAGCCCTCGCGCATGGAATGGCGCATGAGAAACATTAAATGTTTGGTGATCATTACGCAAGGCCTCGCGCAATGGATGTCATAATGTAATAAGATTTCCCTTTGAACTCGGGTTTTGTTCGATCATGATGTTTTTCAACAAAACTGAATCTCTTTTGAAAATTCCTTCAAGTCTTTGTTCTGTCTATCCCTTTACGGAGCGATGACACCAACAGTTCTGCAAAGTCGATCTCGAACCGGAAAGTCACGTAAGTATGAGTGGTTCACAAATTACAATGTTCCATTCCCTAAGAGACAACAAAAATACGTAATTCAGTGCGCAATAAAAACGAACTAATTTTATAATAAAACTGTCGCCTGCTGCACTTTAAATTCATCGTGCGCTTCATACACCTGCGACCCTATGTTGCGGCTGTGCGCAACTCAGCGCTTATATAAAAAAATGCAATAATTGCACTGTAATAGCGCCTTGCATCCTACCGTATTACACCCCCTTCCTAAGCTTCAAGTCACTTCTTAGAAAAAAGAAGTTTCTTGACTTGTGGGCTGATATTATAAAAAAAGAATGGCAGGTGCATAGCTTTATAGTCAAAACCTTTAGAGCAATTTAAAACTGCGTCCTCAGGGATCAACTCATTTACTCAGTACTGCTGCACTAAGCTGGGTTGCAAAATGCTTTATGCATAACTCAAGTAAGTTTATGTGGGACTCCACTGCGAAGGTGACTACCCACTAAAAAAACCCAGCAGTGCGCCTTCATCTGGCCGCACAAAAACTGCGCTCCATGGCAGCAAAGTCCAAAAATAAAAACAATAATAAAAAGTCGCTTGGGCCGAGGAAGGGGTATCCATCCCTAAGCAGACAAGTACATGTGCAAAACAAAGTCAATCTGAATATCTGAAATTTTGTATGCAATGCAAAGAGCAGTTCACTGCCACAACCTTATGCTTGTGTAGCCTTAGTATCTCATCTGCATCCCACTTCCTCTGGATCTTCTAGATCCTCTGGATCTCTGAACACCCATGCGTCTTGGTTCAGTTGCCTGCAACCACGGAGCAAGCTTGGTTCCTTATCACGTGCTTTGTGCTTAGTGATGCGCCAGTCCCGATAATACCTTGAGTATCATGGCGATGGCGCCTCCTATCCACTTCTGGCGTCCTCCACGCTTGCCTCGTCGTGTTTTTCGTGCTGGATGTCCTTCCCACAGATCTGTCACTTCTCCACGCACATCTCGTCGGAACCCAGGTTGAACCTTTGCGCCAGAAGGCGTGTCCCCTTCAGAACTTCCACTATGGTCGTCGCTGAAAATCCTATGATTTATCCATTGTCCCATTTTTTGGGGCAACCGCTTTAGCGAACTCTCTGGCGTGTACATACCCATTTGCTTCTGTCTGTCGAACGTACTCTTTCGCTTTGGCGTTCTGGGTGTTCTTTCGTGTCTCCATTCATCTTCCCTGGTAGTTGGCGTTCGGTAGATCTTCTCTGGCGTCCTCAGGTTCTCCTGCAACAGCGTGAGCGATGTGAGCATTGAACTTTCCAACTGCACTCGTTGTTCGTACTCGCGAAAATTCAACCACCGAACAGCACTGTATCTTTGCTGCTCGGCGATCCTCACGCATAGCGCGTTCACAGATCTCATCTTCTCATGCAATCTCGTACTCTTGTGAATTGACTCGTCTCGTGTCATATCCCAGCGCTCACTCCATTCAACCAAAGCATCCTGCGACGTGACAAGTTTTCGCACGCCAAATTCAAGCTGCTTCATGCGTTTGTCGCACGAAGCGTACCTATCATTCAGCTCATCCCACGCATTCCTCAGCGCTCTGGCGTTGCTCGCATGCTCGTGATCAAGTTCTCGTCTCCATGATCTCATCACCGTGTCGCGCTCCACGTGCATCTGCAGCACTATTTGTAGGAACTCCTCTTGGCGTGTGTGCTCTGCTTGGTGTCTTTCTGCCAACTCACCCAATTGCGTAGACATACTAGCCACTTGTCTCTCAAGCGCTTGAACTGCCTTGAACTCTTGTACTCGGCACTGGTCCACCAGATTTTGATAGTTCGTCAGTAATTTTTGATATTTGTCCTTCAGATCACTGTAAGTCATGGGAATCTGCAACGGCGCTTGCAAAGCATACAAGTCAACAATGGACTCTGTATCAGGAAACACTGCTCTTCTTGGTTCGTCAGAACTCCTCGCAGAACTCTCGTCGATCTCCTCGCTATGGAAGCGAAATTTGTGAACTGTAAGAAGATTTTCCTTGGAACTCGGGTTTTGTTCGATCATGATGTTTTTCAACAAAACTGAATCCCTTTTGAAAATTCCTTCAAGTCTTCTTTCTGTCTATCCCTTTACGGAGCGATGACACCAACAGTTCTGCAAAGTCGATCTTGAACCACGAAGTCACGTAGGTGTGAGTGGGTCACAAATTACAATGTTCCATTCCCTAAGAGACAACAAAAATATGTAATTCAGTGCGCAATAAAAACGAACTAATTTTATAATAAAACTGTCGCCTGCTGCACTTTAAATTCATCGTGCGCTTCATACACCTGCGACCCTATGTCGCGGCTGTGCGAAACTCAGCGCTTCTTTAGAAAAATGCAATAATTGCACTGTAATAGCGCCTTGCATCCTACCGTATTACACATAAGCCCTCATAGAAACAGAAAATGGACAGATCCACCAACTACACAGCATGTGTATTCCCTTGATGCAGCGCTGCTGCATGGGCGCCCATACAGGTCCCGCCGGCATCTCCAGTTTTCATACTGTGGTCACCGCTGGCTTCACTGCCCAACAGGGATGGTAGCGCGCCGCAACTGGCTACCGCAAATAGGATTAACTAGTCAAATGTGGGATCACCAGACAGTTACAGCTAACCAGAAATGGTGCATGCGACAAGCGAATCATCAAATAATTGGTCGCGCGAAAACTGTGTGACAGGTTGATGTTTCAAAGCGAGAAAGTTTTTCAAACAGCGATTTTTATGCAGATACAGTTACGCAATTATTCTCCACAGCAACAATGCCCCTGCGAAAAGAGGTGGACCTTGAGAAGACAGTTGCCGCAGCATCGGGAATTTTCCGCGATGTCTGCTCAGAGGAAACGCCGTATCACATTGCAGAAGAATTGTGGGAAGGGCTAAAACAGAGGGACGGGGGCGCGCGATCGTTGTTTGAGTTTTTTCTGCATCTGCGCAAAAATGAACGGACGCGTTGCAGCGTTGAAAAGGCGATTGCGGCAGAGGGCAAGAGCTGGGTTGGTGTTTTGATAGAGGAGGCCCGGAGCCTTTATTTGCTGATGCGCCAGCGCGCAGTTCGATACCAGGGAAACCCAAAGTCAGTTGTTGCAATAGGGGGAAGCAGGGCGCAGCGTCGCATTTTAGCAAGGTCAGGACTGGCGCGATATAGCGCACCTTCAGTGAAGGAAAAGGCCGCAGTCAGGTTAGAGAGTACATGGAACAAAATACACCAGCAGTGGGTTGTGTTATGGATGGACAACCGGTACAACAAACAGTTTACCACAAACCCTGACAAGAACGACAGAAGCCTTAACGCAACAGCGTCGGCTGTTTTGCTACTGCGGGATGCACCGCGCTACTGGCATGGTAATCCTAGCCTCGAAGAGCTTGAACGGCGTGTTCCTGTTGTTGCACGCATGCTGGGGAACACCGAGGGAACGTTTGCACGTATCCTGCGCGATCTAGGATTTGCAAGCACGCGGCCTGTTGTGCGAAACATTAGGGCACTGCTTGACATTATTCGCCGTGTGCCTGCCAAGAGACCACATTGGCGACCCCTTTGTCTAAGCAAAGAAAAGGTAAGCGGCAACATATCGCTTCTTAACCTACTGCAATTCACTAGGGACTTGGCACAGCACACTCGACCAGTTGTCCCTGTTTTATGTGATGAGAACAACCATTACCGCATTTGTAAAATGATGTATGGTGAAAAAACAACGGGTTGGAATGTTCGACTATTTTTGCGTTCACACCCTATATTATATCGTTTCTGGCACGCGTACAAATTTTGCGTTGCACAATCATTTCGCTCATTTTGGCCGATTGTGACTTTTTTCCGTAAAGGTTTGCTGCGCAGCAGTGACACAATCCCTTGTTTTCCCAAGCTGATCACAATGGAGATAACTTTTGGTGCACTGCTGTTGGGTATGGGCCCCCACATACGCGCCTTAACAGAAAATGTCATTCCCTTGGGCTGGCACGTCAAGCGAATCGGCGAAGTCGCCTCCGGTACGCTGTGTGTAGGGCCATGCAGGTTCTGTTAACGCAATACTGTCGTATGTTACTACACGTAGGACACCTTGTTAGGCAGTGCAATTGGGCTGGGGAGATGGCCAGCACGGGAGTTAGATTTGGCACCCTCCTCAACAACAGCAAAGTAATGGGCTCATAGAATTGTAGTCTTCCAGCTTAGTCCATAGCAAAAGAAAAAAGGGACTATGAAACGCAATCATTATTTACACTCATGTTCACTCCTTACCTCTCTTCCACTCTCACCATACAAATATCCCTCTTGTAGTAAAATACACCTAGTTAGGACTTACCTAGGAAGCACCACGTGCTCATTGGTGTCGCTGCCAGGCACCTCTCCTCTATCTATCTCTCTTCTCTCCTCTTGTGTTTGGGGCTTGGCTTAGGCCTAGGTATACTCTTGGGATCCCCCAATACATGAAACATGCTTGGCACCCACCAAATAGGCATTAAAATACATGTAGAAGTAGGGACAACCATAGAAAAGGGTTGTAGAGTAAATAGAGGTCCCTTAAGGCCCTTGGACTCCTTCGAAGGTAGTATGTGTGGTATCACTCACACAATGAGTCGATCGTGCATGACATGCATGACAATACATGTTGTCAAAAATGTGATCATCCAAATTCAAAGAGTTATGAAAAATGAAGAGTATAACCTTCTTAGGAACCCATAAGAGTGGGGTTGTGGTTGTGTTAGTTCTGAGCGAAAGTGAAGTTTTGGGTTGGAATGTGAAAAATACATGCTAGGGCACCAGCATGTCATGACACATGATGCATGACACATTACACATGATGCATGATGAATGATGATGATGATGAGTGATGATGAATGATCTGAATCTGCTCTAAGTCCAAATAAATTACACTCTGAGTTCAAAATATATACTCCATGGGGCTCAATCTCACTCCCCCCCCGACTGAAGCCCTGGATTTCAGGAGTAAATACTCAGAAAAATAGGCTGAAAAATGATATTGTGGCCATAATCATATTCAGCCCTGTGAAATCTCTTAGCATTTACTATTCAGTCCAGAACTGGACTACCTTCAATACCAAGTATGATCACTGCACCTCAGTACCACAGTAAAGAATGAGTGAAATGACTTCGGAAAGCATACATGTGAGTTACCTTTCTTACTATACCACACTTACCACAGCACAACAGGTGATTAGTTTGGAGCTAAAAATGCAAATCCCAGAAGTTCCAGAAGGATTGTGCTCAAAGTGATATATAAAGCATGGACAAGGCGTAGGAATCCTTAGGGAAGCCTTACATAACAAATGCACATACCGATTTTTGAAAATCAAAGTGAAATTGGCAATGAATAACGCTTGCAATGCACTTCAAAATCAACCGTGGCCGAGCTTCTAACTCGCCAGGAACCAAAACTTGAAAAAATATTTGGACACCTGAAAAGCGCAAAGTGTAGCGCTGGGAGTTCTGGCGACTCCCGTAACAGCGCGCGTCCGCCGTGCGGGACTGGGGGCGAAGCCTCCAAAGTCCAAAAACTTTTGAACTTTTGTAAAAAGCGCTTCTGAAGCTGCAAAAAGCGCAGTTTTTTAAAACAAAGAAGTTGAAAAACAACGAGCAGCGAAAAACGCGATTTTATAAAGTGAGGCTTACAGACAGGCAAAAAGCTTTTCCGCGGGGAGGCTGCACAGTACAGCCATAGGGTAACTGTACGTTTTGCGCGCATCAATTCACCACTGTGCGTTTAATAGGCGAGTTTGAACATCAGCCACACATAGCACAACAGAAATAAAACATACGTGTTGGTTAGAGCTTGCACAACACGTGTAGCGTGTTTTTACCTTGCTTTGCCGTCTTCTGCACGCTCTTGGTGCCTCGCAAGGTTCCGCTTGGGCTGGCATTCAGGCAGGATTCAGGAGGGAAACAGGCCGTCACGCATGCAAAATAGCAGCGCACGCCGCGTTGTGCAGACGTAAAAACTCCGAATCCAAGTAGGATAGAGGGTAAAACCTTCATAAGGGAAACATTCAAGGTTTGGGAGGTAGGGAGAACCTTCCTTGCTCGCTCTGTAGGACAGCATGCATGCATAGCGGAGGCGCCGCTATATGCATCAGTGTCCTCTGTTGAGTGGTTTTGGTGGAGCGCCTCGTGAGACGTCTTGTGCATGCATATGTTCACGTGCAGGCACTTAAAACACTCATATGTTTCACCGTGCCGCTCACACATGCAGCGTGTGTTAGAGAGTGTAGGACCGTTGCAACTCAAAAAGTCCAAAGAAACTCTGGGGTGAAATTCCTCACTTGAAAGTTGTTCGGTTTGAGTTGCACGAGTGTGGGAGGAGTGTGGAGTGGAGAGTGGGATGTGGGTTGGAGGCGTTAGCAAGGGGCGCTCCTGAAAAGGGCTACTCCTTTGTAGAGCGTTAGGATCAGCAAGTGGGAGACTTGGAAGGCAGGGGATTGGAATGGGCAAGGGCGTTCGCGTTGGTCAGCGTACGCTGGCCCTTGTTCCCACGCTCATCTGCTCCCTGACGGTTTTTTCCTGGTCTCCCCGTGTGTGACCCTCTCTCTTTTTTTTTTGGTAGCCCCAAGGTAGAGACCCTGAGGTAGATTCACACACATGCTCGCCGCACCGCACATCTACGCACAGCAGTGCACACACATACTCAACACAACACACTTTTGCGCGCCATTCACTCACTCTGCACGGATCACGTTGAGCTTCGGTTCCGTGTCCACACTTGCACGGGTGTCATCGGACCGGAGGCGAGATGCACCCAAAGCGTTCACTGTTTGTTCAGGGATGCTTGGTGTTAGCTACAACTTGACTTGCCTTGGCGTGGGCGTGTGTGTTGGAAGTTGTAGGATCAGGGTGTCTTGCGGTGTAGGATCAGGCGTTAGCGTCTTTGACGGTGGGTGTCGAAGGAGGGGAGGTTTGCAGCCAAGGGTGTAGCCCTAGTTGTGGTTGGGCGGCCCATGCAAACTCTGCTCGTCCTGCAGCCCACCCAGTTCCTGGGGGAGGTCTCATCCCTGGGGAACACCAACCATGCCCCTCCGGTGGTGGATGTTTGACTGTTCCAAAATGGAACTAGGTGTTCACCACCTGTAAGAATCAGCTTGCTTAGCAGTAGTGTTTCACTTCTCTCCTAGGCAACACACTTCAGTTGGGGCTGTTGACACTCACACGCGCACCAATTACACACCGCTCATCTCTCTCCCTCCCTGGATTGGTGAAACCTGTCCCCCAGCCTCAGAGTTCCCTTGGAAATCCACGACAACTCCCAGGCTAGTGAGTGTGAACTCACTGCTCAGTGAAACAGGGCCTTAGGACCATAGATGCACCGTTTCCACAGGTGCTATGAAACAGGAGGGAGTAGTCTCACCTCCCAGCACGCTTGCGGGCCTGATTTTGGGCTGACTGTAGAATGTCACGCAAATCCTGAGATTTGCAGTACTCAGCAAAAACCTCGTTGACGTTACCGTCATCGAGTATGAAAGCCGTCACTGGCTCCCAGGTACAGTCAGAGATAGAATAGCCAGACCACTTTGTATAGAATCTCCAACCACGTTTGTAGGTGTGGCGGAGGATTCTTTCAACAAAGTAGTAGTCTTGCTTTTTCATCTCTGATTCAGTAAACGTAACGGGTTCACTAGCGCTTATTCTTTTGGGTCTAGCCTCTACGGCCTTAGGTGTAGGTACGATAGGTCTAGAGAGAGAGATGTCCCTTTCGCGCATCTGTAGTGAACCGTCATCCTCCATAGGCGGCAGTTCTTCATCTTCATCCATAGGATCCGCGGCCAAATCTTCGGCTGCAGCTTCCAGGCTTTCTTGTAGATCTTCTTCCCAGTCGTAGAGGTCGTCTAGCACGTCATAGTGCTTAAGCTGTGGGTAACCCACTTCAACCAGACCTCCGTACTTAGGATGAGTTTTGATCCACACGGATCCTTCAGCTACATCCGTGACCAGAAATGGTCCGAAGTAAGGGCTGTCCAGCGTGTTACGCGGTCATGCCTTGAATCTTGTATGATGTACCAGAACCCAGTCACCAATTTGGTAGATAGCTTCTTTTCTTTTGCGGTTCTTGGTACGATTCTCCTTACTTCTTTTCTTTTCCAGTAGTGATCGGCAGAGATCGGCGATCCGTTTTTGCTCGGTGAGCCATTCATCAACTTTAGGATTTCCTTTGCTCGCGCAGGGGAATTCGAAGTTGAAACCTGGCCTCCCTAGGAACAGTTCCGTAGGGGTGAAACCAGTCCTGCTACTCACTTGATTATTCATCAAGTAGATAGCATATGGAACTAGGTTTAGCCAGTTTCGGCTCTTCTCGTTCAGCATCAGAATCCTCATGACTGTTTTGAAACAGCCGATTTGGCGTTCGCATAGAGGATTCTTTGTTCGTAGGTAAGGAGTTCCGAACTGGACTTCCGTACCCATAGCTCTCATGACGGTTCGGTACCAACCAGTAGGGCTGGTAAACCGGATGTCTTGATCGCTGTGGATAATCTTGGGTAATCCGTAAACTTTTACCCATCCTTCGAAAATCTCTTTCAATACTCCTTCACCATCTACCTTCTTAGTAAGGGGAAACACTCGGCTGTAGCGACTGAGTCCATCCATCACCAGGAGGGCGAAGTCATGGCCAGCGAATTTAGGTAACTCCATAAAATCCACGTAGAGGATGGAGTTCATTTGGTTCGGAATCGGGAGATTCCTTAGCTCACCACGATCCGCTGCAGTGTTAGCTTTAGCCTTAGTGCAGGGACACTCAACGATGATCTTAGATAAAATCTTCTTGAGAGATGCATCGCTACTCTTAGCGAAGAAATACTTCTGGAAGAACCAAAGAGTTCTCTCCACCCCGGGGTGACCATCCGTTTTGCGTGTGCATTCCAACATAGTTTCTTCGTAGTCTTTGGGGACACAAATGAGGTCTTCCCTGTATACGTGAGTTGACGTGCGGGACCATTGTACTCCATCCAGGATCTTTGAGCTCCCAATCGTCAACTGGTCCAAGATGTCCGAGTAATTGGCCGTCAGGTCTTTCATACTCCAGGACATGATTTGTTTTATTCCTCGTAAAGAGATCGAGATGTTGATCGATCTTGGCGAAAGCTTCTTGGGCCATCATCTCGGTGTCTGCCCCCACCAGGGAATCAAAACAATTCCGTGATAGATAATCACAGAGTTTGTTTTTCATTCCCCGGATGTGAAATGTAGCGAGTCGTAGTTGGCTCAGGTAGACCCACCATCGTCGTAGACGTTTTCCATCTGGCGGTGGTCTTTCCATAAAGTACTTCACGGAATCCTGATCACATAGCCACGTGATGGGATTGGTACCCAGGATCCTGTGTTGACTAGCCAACACTAGAACTCCAGCTAACAGCCCCTGCTCGTAGGTGTGATAGTGTGAGCGGGCTGCATTCCACTTCCAATTCCAGTGGTCAAGTGGAACTAGGCGCCATTCTTGGGAGTCTTAGTCAGATTTCATGAATCCTTCTCTTGTGACACCTTACACTACTAGGCGATAATCAATGTCTTTACATTGATCCGTAATTAGCTTTTGCCACTGTAATAATGTCCCTCCTCCTCCAACGTTACTGGCATTCGTGATTAGAATCATCTCGCCGTAGCGTTGGGGTAGTCCACGTACTAGGTATTCTCGGATTTTCTTCTTGACATCTTCGATTGCTTGCTTTTCAATAGGTCCCCAGCGCCACGAAGTCTCCTTCTTGATGAGATCCGTTATTGGTTCGCTGGCTTCCGTGAAATTTCGGAGATGCCGCCTGTAAAAATTACAGGATCCGATGAATTGTCAGATTTTCTGAACTCCTTCAGCTTTAGACATAGAATCCGTTAGGTCGAAGTCCATCAGGGGCTTCATCTTTTGATCCTGCGGTTTCCAACATCCATCTCCGATGTGGAATCCGAGGTAGTCTGTTTCCGTCTTATGAAATTCGAATTTCTCCAGCTTGATGCGGAGGTGATTTTCTTGACAGACGGTGTAGAATTCTCGGAGTAGTAGGAGATGGTCATCGATGGTGTTCGTCCTTAGGATGACATCGTCGATATGAGCCTCCAGGACAGCACCACGCTGTAGGAGCTCTCGGACGGCCGGTCGTCGTTCACACAGGGCGATGATTTGCTTCATCAGCTCCTGGAACAACGCCGCGGCGTTAGCAATACCAAATGGCATTACCCGCCATTTGTGGACCCGTCCATCCGGAGCAATGAATGCCGTTAGATCTTGGGCACGCTCCGTTAGGTCAATTTGCCAGAAACCGGACCGCTTGTCCATTTTAGTTTTGTATCTGCATCCAGCAGCGGTTTCCACGGTGTTCTCCATCAGGGGCAACGAACCGCTGTGCTTTTTTTTTTCTGGTTGATCTTTTTGTAGTCGACCACCAATCTTTTTGCAGTGCTCCCTGGTTTAGCTACCAGGAAGCATGGACTGCAATGCTTAGGATAGTCCGTCTTTTTGTACTCGTAAACCAAACCGGCCTCCACGCATTCTTTGATTTGGCGAGTAATCTCAGCCATGTCATCTTTTGATGCTGGGTCCGGTCGACATCGGAGTCGATCTTTGAGGAATTCTTCTCTTAGTTCTAGATCCATGGTCACGAGTTTCTTCACCGATCCGGGTGGAGGTAACGGACCAAAAATGTCAGAGAAATGCAGGATGATTTTCTTGATCCTCTCGTCAACATCCATTTTGTCGAGCGAAATCTTGAGGTCTTCAGATGCGTGTAGATTGGACGCACCTAATTCTTGTTTCTTAGATTTTTCATCTTGCTCCGTCAACTTCTTGAGGGCTAGGACCTGTTCGGGGTCCGAAATCATCTGATTCTCTTGGTGATCAATTTTCTTCTTTTCTTTGACTTTCTTTCTTAGTCTCTTGATGTCTTTCCGGCGTAATTGATCTTTTCTTTCTTCTTTCTTTTCTTCTTCTCCTTCAATTTCTTGTTCCAATGCTTCGTGTAGTTCGTGAAGCATGACCAATTCTTCGCGGACATCAAAATACGTCCCATTTTCTCCGTCCTACTCGTCTAGGTAGAACATGCTTTTCCATTTTTCTTTTAGCTCCAGTCTTTGGAGTCTGTCAATTTGATTTAGTAGAAGGAGACGAGTTTCTTCGAAATCTTCTTTTGAAGAGGAGAACGAATTTTTACTCGGGCGTGCGTGTAGGAGACGGAGTTCACGTTCCTCTCCTTCGCTCCTCATCGATTCTAGTGGGACGGAAACATGTGAAAGAAATTTTTCGGGGTTAGGAGTTTCGGAAGGGGTCAAAGGAGCCTCTAGAGGTTCGACTTCTTCCAAGAACAGATTGGCGACCAAGTCATCGTAGTCCATAGTGGTGTAGGAGTCGTTCGAAAAGGGTATAGTCGACTCGGAAGGGGCTTCGGATATACTTCTGCTTTCGTCGCAGGTTTCTTCGCTCTCTTCTTGAGTTTCTCTTGCCTCTTTCGGACTTTCTTGAACCACTTCTTCGACTTGAAACTTAGGCGTCTCAAACTTGTACTCTTCCTTGCTCTTGTCCACGTCCGGAAACCTTTTCATCATCTCTTCCTTTCCGTACCCACAGGGGTGCTTTAGCACGAACTTCTTTATCTCCTCAGACACGTTTTCCATGGGGTTAGAGGACACGTTCTTGCCCGAGACTAGGTACATAGCGGTTCGCCAACGGGGCTTTCGCAAAACCTCTTCTTTTGGGTTAAGTCGGTAAAGAGGAACGTCAGGTAACAGCAACTTTGTCACCGTCAACTTTTCGAGTATAGGCCCCCATAGCTTTTCTTTTTCTTCCCACTTCTTCTCTTCGGGAATAACCAACGCGACCGTAGCTTGGTCCACATAAAATTTTACCAAGGTGTGGAGTATTTTTGAGACAGGGGGGTTGGCGTAGAGCATCTTCCAAGCTCCCAACTTTCCCCAGTCATACCACCACGTGTTGTTGGTTTTGGGAGTACAAAAGTACTCCGCGTCGGCGTTCTCTTTGGACGCCAAGAGTTCGACAAAGTCGCCGTTACACGTGTTCGGGTTAAGGCCAAGTTCTCGAAACGCGTCACGCTTGGCGGCGGAGTCGAGAGTGTAGTTCTCCGTTCGGTGTAGGCTCAAGGTAGCGAAGATACTCTCTTGCTTCACCTCGCTATTGAGTGCCAACGGAAAACTCTTGAGAGTCTTGAGCGTAGGTCTTGGACACTTTGTCTCCTTGAGGGGTATTGCTTCCCATTCTTGCTCTTCGTTCACCACCAACAAGTGAGTGGGCTCTTGAAGGGATAAATATTTTATCCACTCGTTTTGCGCAAAGAAGTCCGTCCCGAATACGGCTTCAAAGGCGTCGGTGTCGAACGCATGAAACTTTTGAAGTACCTTTCGGTCCCCCACTTGTACTTCTCCTTCTATCTCGCCTTCGGGGAGAGTGAGTCCCCCTTCTCCCGTTTTTACCCCACAAATATTTTTGGGAACTAGGTCCTCGTAGTGTACGAACCTAGAGGAGACTAGGGACATTGTAGCGCCGGTATCAAGGTATGCGTCCACCCATACACCATTGATAGTGACCCTCAATAGGTAGCAATACCTCGGTGCGTCGTCTCGGTGTCCACCCTGGCTTCCCCCGGCGTTTGACCCGCGAGAAAGTCTTTGAGGTTCTTAGCTTGTCTTTCGAGCTTGAGAACTCTTTTTCGCTTTTTTTCTCGCTCTCCTTCCGTCAACTCTTCGAAGCGTTTCTTCTCTTGAGGCTTTCCTTTGTCATCATATTTTCCTTTGCCTCCTTTTCCTTCGTTCGCCTTTCCTCCGTTCGCTTTTCCTCCACTTCCTTTTTCTCCTCCTTTCGCTTGGTCCTTTCCCCCTTTGCCTTGACCTTTCTTCGTTTGCTTTTGCTCTTCTTTCCTCGCGTCAAGGCTGTCTTGCCACGCCTTGTCTCTTACGTTGTGTTTTGTCCCACAATTGGGGCAAAACACGGTCGCGAAGAACTTGGGCGTGGTGGAGTTGTCCTCCTTGACTTCCCTTCGCCAATACCATTGCCCTTGGCCTTGTCCTTTGCCTCGTCCACCTTTTCCACGGCCTCGGCCACCACCACCACGGTTGCCTTTGCCTGGTCCTCGTGCTTGTTGAAACGACACAAAGCACTCCTCACATAGCGAGTGGGCAGAGGCCTCTTCTTGGTTTATAGGGGCGTTGGAGTCGGCGTTGGTGTTGCCGTCTAGCCACTTGAGTTGAGCCATCGAGTGCAAGTCTTTCAAAGTAGCGTCAGACTTCCTTTGGAGGGCCAACTCGTAGAGGAGGTCAACGAGAGAGTTGAAAGTGTGTATTCTAGACAACCTCTCGGGAGTAGCACGTATTTCGTCCCTGGTTTTGGGCGGAACACGAGGTAGGAGGTGTAGGAGGGCTTTGGAGTCGTCGTAGTAGGACGTAGCCAATTGGTCCGTAAGAGTAGTAACCTTTTGGACGTATTGGGCTATGTCCGCGGTTGTAGTGAAGCGGTATGGGGTGCCTCGACCATACCCGCTGCCCAGCCTGTGGCGCTCTTCGCCAGGCTGGCTCAGGAATTTTCCTGGGCTGATTACGGCATCTCGATTTCTGTGGGATTTCTGTAAAATACCCCAGAAATCGTCATTTTTCGTCATTTTTGGGCTGGGGACGACAGTCGTCGCCTGCGCGACGCAGCTCCAGATCGAACTTTTATTTCTCGATTTCTGGAGATTTTGATCAATTTTATTATTGATTTATCGTTTTTAGAAATAAAGAAATATAACGTGACCTTTTTCGCGGCGTTCCGCGAAGGTCAAATTTTGCGAACTCAGTCACGTTCACGATTTTTTTAAAAAATCATGAGGCGATCCCAGGAATCAGCCAGGCGCCCATGGTGTGGCCCAAC
The DNA here is from genome assembly GCA_964036045.1 of Eutreptiella sp. 'Long Island Sound 2002'. Taxonomy (NCBI): domain Eukaryota; phylum Euglenozoa; class Euglenophyceae; order Eutreptiales; family Eutreptiaceae; genus Eutreptiella; species Eutreptiella sp. 'Long Island Sound 2002'. Next base: position 58,204,175 of record OZ038380.1, read on the forward strand.
AGTGGCCCTCTTCATACATAGTATGAATTGGGAGAGAGACGCGTCGTGTCGGCTACACGATGCATTTGGGGGAGACACGCGAAAAGAGTGTTTTTGACTCAAAAATCACTATATTTCACTGTTTTTCGCCCAAAAACCATTGTTTGGCCCAGTTTGGGCAGGATCTCAGTGGAGATCCTGATGGCGACGACTCGTAGCCGTCAGATTTTCTGATGGCGGCGACGCCGTCGCCTTCATTTGGTCTTCTTTTTTATGCTATTTTATAGTATAGAATTGTTACAGATACATATTACTTGTCTACATGTTTATATTGTCTACATATACCTTCATCTCTTGCCCAGGACGCCAGATTGTGTCATGGCCGAGGCAAGGATCACAGAATTCTTTGGAGAAACCCACATTCGAGAGGAAGTCTTCGATTTCATGGGATTGGGGTCGTGCATGCCAAGGGAAGCTTGGAGGTTGCCCTCCCCCCAACCTCTTCAAAAGAATTCTGCCGACGCCAAGGCCACCAAGGCGGTGTGACGGCCTGCGGACGGCGACGACGCCCAGACTGCAGGAGTACCGCTTCATCGCTGGGAAACATCTGCAGGAGCTAAGGTCCAGGGCATCAACATGATGAAGGAGGAATTCCTTGACTCCTACGATGGGTATGACCTTGGCTTCCCCATGGACCCTATGGAGCCCCCAAGTCTATATTTGACCTCTGGGCCACGACCACAGCGACGACAACGCCAGGTATGGAACCGCACAAGCAGGCGCGTTAATTCGTCGCCTTGGGTTGGATGGCCCTCCGGAGGTCGCCACCCTAAATAGGTGCGGGTCGCCTTGGGTAGGAAATGACCCTAAATCCCCCAAATCAGGCGCGTTAATTCGTCGCCTTGGGTTGGGAATCGACCCTAAATAGACACGAGGAATTCGTCGCCTTGGGCAGGAAATGGCGCTAAATTCAGGCGCGAGGAATTCGTTGCCTTGGGTTTGACCCTAAATAATTTTTATCGCATTTGAATTTATTGAATTATTATGTTTCCATGCCCATGGAGAAAAAGGGCCAATATGTGCGCCTCAGCGCCATCAGTCAGGTCAGAAGGACCTGCAGCGCCCCTGGTCTGGTCACCAGAGGCTAAGAGGAGTGCCAGGGACCAGTGTGGTCGCCTGGGGGGCAATTGCCCTATGAATATATCAAGAAAAAAAAAGAAAAAAAAAAAGGACCTACATGGGAGTGGCATGTAGATTCCTTAGGAAGCCCCCCCCCCCCACTGTCCTGCTGAATCAGTTTGAAACCAGGGCAGTGCAGGGGTCAGAGCGCCTCCTTGGCCTTGCCTTCCTTTGGATATAGGCAAGGCTTCTAAGGAGGGGGGTGAAGCGGTATGGGGTGCCTCACCCAAACCCGCTGCCCAGCCTGTGGCGCTCTTCGCCAGGCTGGCTCAGGAATTTTCCTGGGCTGGTTACGGCATCTCGATTTCTGTGGGATTTCTGTAAAATACCCCAGAAATCGTCATTTTTCGTCATTTTTGGGCTGGCGACGACAGTCGTCGCCTGCGCGACGCAGCTCCAGATAGAAGTTTTCTTTCTCGATTTCTAGAGATTTTAATCAATTTTATTATTGATTTATCGTTTTTAGAAATAAAGAAATATAACGTGACCTTTTTCACGGCGTTCCGCGAAGGTCAAATTTTGCGAACTCAGTCACGTTCACGATTTTTTTAAAAAATCCTGAGGCGATCCCAGGAATCAGCCAGGCGCCCACGGTGTGGCCCAACAGTGGCCCTCTTCATACATAGTAAAAATTGGGGGAGAGACGCGTCGTGTCGGCTACACGACGCGTTGGGGGGAGACACGCGAAAAGAGTGTTTTTGACTCAAAAATCACTATATTTCACTGTTTTTCGCCCAAAAACCACTGTTTGGCCCAGTTTGGGCAGGATCTCAGTGGAGATCCTGATGGCGACGACTCGTAGCCGTCAGATTTTCTGATGGCGGCGACGCCGTCGCCTTCATTTCGTCTTCCTCTTTATGCTATTTTATAGTATAGGATTGTTACAGATACATATTACTTGTCTACATGTTTATATTGTCTACATATACCTTCATCTCTTGCCCAGGAAGCCAGATTGTGTCATGGCCGAGGCAAGGATCACAGAATTTTTTGGAGAAACCCAAATTCGAGAGGAAGTCTTGGATTTCATGGGATTGGGGTCGTGCATGCCAAGGGAAGCTTGGAGGTTGCCCTCCCCCCAACCTCTTCAGTAGGGTATTCCTTCAACCGAGGGATACGCTCTATCTCTTGAATAAGCTCTAGGTCGGTAACGTAAGTAGGGTAGAGCTTTTCGAGCGTAATAAGGAACCTTACCCAAGAGTCACTTTTCTTGAGTGCCCCCGAAACCACTTCTTTTACGTCCTTGTTATCACAACCGTTGATAATAAGGTCCGCTTTGGCTCTTTCGTTGAGGTCTTCTTGTCCCGTCGACCTCAAGAACCTCAAAAAATCTTCGGCGTAAACGTCGGGGTCACTACCCGAAAACTTGGGTAGTTTGGTTTCGGTTTGGGGTTTGAAAAAAGTTTTGGTTCCTCTACCGGTATGTGGCACCGGTTGTGTGGGGCCGGGGAGTAGCGCCATAGGCGCTAGTGGACCGAGTCCTAGGGCGAGGGCTTGGTCGAGGGTGTATACTTCGTAGGTAGTGGTAACGCGCGCCACGGGTCTGGGTGCTTTGGTACGGGGTACAAAGGGCGACTTGACTCCAGGAGGCACACCCGCAAGCCCGGCGCACACTCGGGTTAGAGGCGAGGGGTGGTAAGGTACACAAGGGTTAGTGGTTAAGTTAGCACTAGTCCTATTTTCTAAGTTTTCAAGACGACCCTTGAGTTGTTGCAAGGTCGACAAAAGGATAGTGCTCTCTTCCGAAGAAGGAGAGGCTTCGAAAACATGAGTCCTTTCGGGAGCTTGAGGCTCAGAGAAAAACTTAGGCTCAGGAACTCCGGTAGGCACTCCATGAACAATAGGTTCTCCACGGATAGGGGGTTGAGGCATAGCGGCGTAAGTCGCATTAGAACGCGATTACACAGATTGGAAAGGATGAGTCGAAGACGATGTGGTCCCCGACTCATGAGTCTGTGGGGCATTAGTGAATGAACCTTCATGGTGTTTGATTTGTTGAACCATTTGTTGCAACCGACCACTCTGGTTGAGCAACGATAGGACCTCCATAGCATTCGCTAGCTCAGCTGTCGTCATGTTACTCGCTGAAGGCACTGGGCGTGGAGCTACAGCTTCAGCATACTCAGGACATGTAGGCGCAGGAAAACGATAGGCTTCGAATCGAGATCCGTCTAGAGGTACTTCTGGGGTTCCAAACCCGGCCATGGTAGGCACGACTAGTTCCTCATCGGAGACCGGTATCATGACTTGCACGTCGTTTTCAGAAGCGCCCGTAGCTTCTAGGCTGCTTGGAGTTCTCACAGGGTCCATCTCAATTTTTCAGAATCGATTTTCTGAGTTCAGGAATTCTTCTCCGTCCCTTATTAAATTTCCAGGCTGGAATTGAATCGAAATTAAATCCAAGGGATACTGGATTTAGTCAGAGCAGGTTTTCTCTGCTACCAGTTAGATTTGGCACCCTCCTCAACAACAGCAAAGTAATGCGCTCATAGAATTGTAGTCTTCCAGCTTAGTCCATAGCAAAAAAAAAGGGACTATGAAACGCAATCATTATTTACACTCATGTTCACTCCTTACCTCACTTCCACTCTCACCATACAAATATCCCTCTTGTAGTAAAATACACCTAGTTAGGACTTACCTAAGAAGCACAACGTGCTCCCTGGTGTCGCCGCCAGGCGCCTCTCCTCTATCCATCTCTCTTCTCTCCTCTTGTGTTTGGGGCTTGGTTTAGGCCTAGGTATACTCTCGGGATCCCCCAATACATGAAACATGCTTCGGACCCACCAAATAGGCATTAAAATACATGTAGAAGTAGGGACAACCATGGAAAAGGGTTGTAGAGTAAATAGAGGTCCCTTAGGGGCCTTAGACTCCTTCGAAGGTAGTATGTGTGGGATCACTCACAAAATGAGTCGATCGTGCATGACATGCATGACAATCCATGATGTCAAAAATGTCATCATCCAAATTCAAAGAGTTATGAAAAATGAATAGTATAACCTTCTTAGGAACCCATAAGAGTGGGGTTGTGGTTGTGTTAGTTCTGAGCGCAAGTGAAGTTTTGGGTTGGAATGTGAAAAACGCATGCTAGGGCGCCAGCATGTCATGACACATGATGCATGACACATGACACATGATGCATGATGAATGATGATGATGATGAATGATGATGAATGATCTGAATCTGCTCTGAATTCAAATAAAGAACACTCTGAGTTCAAAATATATACTACATGGGGCTCCATCTCACTACGGGTGTTTTTGCTTCCGAGGGATTGCAGATCGTTATGTGTCTTTTGGACCGATTGAACATGGGAGACACACTTTGAAAGTACGTACACACTGTTGCAACTGCGTCGTTGTGCCACACCGCATGGCAGACGGCCATGCCTGGACAGGCTTTTGCCGAGGAGTTTTGTGAAAGTTTGCTCTCCAGCCTTGTGACAAAGAGAGGCCAAAACACGGGTGCAGTGACAATTGACGACGTTGACGATCTGTACCATCTAATCACTATCCGGAAAGAAGGTCACAGGGTGAACTTCTGCAAAATCCCCAATTCCTTTGTCAATTCCGTGCGTTAGCGGTTAACTGCTTACTTGAACGTAGAGCGGGTATATATTCCTTGGGTTAGGTGGTGTGCAGAGCCTATTTGTACAATCCAGGCACATTGGCCGCGCAGGGGTGTACCTAACTTTCCACTGTCTCTTCTAATTCCAAAGGGTTCTAACCACTACAAACAAGTCCTTGTGTCTGTCTTGTTAGTGCTGAAGCGCGGGGGCCGCTTAAGGCTGGTTAAGAGAAAAGTGTCCGAGCTGATCCTCCAACGCAGTGTGTTGGAGGAGCAGAGAGAGGCTGACACAATGCGAAACGTTGGAAGAAGATTTGAGATCATGCAGTGATGCGCGAGGCCTCGCGCAAACAGTGTGAAACAACAGATCATTACACCCCCTCTCTTGCGCGAGGCCTCGCGCAAGGTTGTTAGTAAAAAACGGTTGCGTGACCTTCCGGTTTTGCATTTTGAAACGTACCGTACCCTTTTTCGCTAAAAAAAAGTCACATATGCATTATTGTCGATGATTTTAACCCTTTTTAATGTTTCGTTTCCTGCAAAACAGGCTTTCTTTATATCGCAGAATGGCAAGCCCCGCCAAAAAAATAGCCGAGGAACAGGAAGATATCGACTATGACCCTGGGACCTCGGGATCAGAGGCTAGAACACCAACGAAGAGGCGGAAGAAGAAGGAAACACCATATCTCGGTCTGACAATGGGTACAGACATCGAGGACCACCTGAAGCCGGATGGGAGGCAGGTGGAGGTTGAGCTGGACAATGTGAGAATCGACCACGAGAAGACAAAGGGACAGATCAGACGGAAAGATACGACGTTACTGCAGAAGCGTATTGAGTCACTGGAAGCAGCACCGCCAACGCGCCCATTACACGTCGTTCTCTGGGAAGATAATAGTATTTTACCACCGGACTGTTCGCTCTTCTCGTTGCGCGAGCCCTCGCGCATGGACGTGTCTGATATTTGCAGATGGCGATTATTGGTGTGTATCTGGTCAGCACAGCGTGGAAGCGATTGCGAGGATTCGGGAGAAGCGACGCACGGCGTTTCTCGATCTGCAGCAGTGGCATACTACATGCATCGCCGATATTCTGAACCCTGAGACACCGTGGGCCTTCCGTGCAAAGATGGCGGGACAAGCACAAGGAAGCGCACAAGACGTTAAGCCAATACCGCTGTATGAGGCAGCAAAAAACCTCATTCGATGTGTAGAAGATCAGCGGCGGCGAGGCCTACCTGAAACGTACAACAATCTCAAGATCGCCATTTTGGATGCTGTGCAGATGAGTGCCCTGGTTCCAACCGCTGAACTGAAGCAGCCTGGTCAATTCGTATGTTCATTAAGCGTTGTTTCGATGATGTTCGTTGCGCGAGGCCTCGCGCATAACCTTATTACTTTCAGGACAAAACGTATAAATTGTGGAAAGATTTCATGACGTTTGCCTACTATGCTGGTCCGGAAGCTGTGAAAGGTCTGCACAATTTCAACGACATAGGGGAGAAAGTCACGAAGAACGCGCTGAAGAAACTGGACGGGATCCTCATGCAGGAGTTCTACAAGAAAGTGGAAGAAGAGATGCAGGAAAAAAAAACAACTCTCAAATCCTTGCAGAATTTGTTCGACGGCATCATCCTTGAACAGTGGGTCTCAATGCATCTGGACCACCCGCACAACGGCCAGTACGTTCGACCTGAGAAAGGTGTTTACCATCGACGAGAAGTGGGTCCCGTTTCTGCATTGGCGTGCTGCACCTTCTCCGTTTCTGTTCCTTAGCCAAGGACACGCGCACCCGCAAAGAGGTTGCTGCACTTGGAAGGCTTGCCCTAAAGGTGACTCTTGGTACATGGGGCTATTGGCGGGAACCTGAAGGCAAAAGCTGCGGTCCAAAACCCGCCTCCCTGAAAATCCTCAATGTCCAAAAACTCCTGGGTCAAGAGGCTACCAAGAGCCGTGTGGTCCCCCCAGCTGCTGGCGTTATTGGTGACTTCAAGACAGTGGAACAGCAGGATCCATTACTGGCAAGTCAAACTATCACAATTAAGGCGACCCGAATTGCAGCTTTGGCCCACGATCCCCCGAAGCGGTTCATGGAGATTGACAAGAACCTGATTGTCATCAACGGCGACATATTTGAACATCTTGCTCCTAAGATGATGTGCCCAGCCAGGCTGTATGCAGAGATGGCGCGTGCCGATACGCTTATCTGCGGATCTCAAACTGTTGTTGACAACATGTACGACGTGCTAGAAACGGAAACAGAAAGGCGTCTCAAAGATGATTTCAACGCGCCGCGCATTGGTAACATGTAGCGTGTTCCCATCTTCAATTGGCCAATCAAACCGAAGCCAGCAGGGCATCCTACATTGTTCGACGGTTGCTGGTTGCTGATTTCGTCACCGGATAGCTGGACAAAAAAGGTATAATTTCGTCATTGCGTCCTCTCTTTGCGCGAGGCCTCGCGCAATAACTTCTCTTTCTTTGCAGATTCCAAATTATCTGACGTTTGGACCTACTCAAGTACAGGAGATGGACGACACTGAATTTGGCGGTCCCCTTCCGATAACGACGGTTATGTGGTATTTCGACACTCACCTCGATTACGTGAAGAACGATAAGAGCTTCAAGCCTTCGTTTGTGTTCATTGATCATCAGCCAGACCTGGTGTGCAAGATTTCGTCCACCGAGCTGGATTCTCGCATGTACCTTCTTGGTGTCTCCACCGACAGTCTCTCCGATTGGGTCAACAGAGTGCAGACTCAGTTGAACCACGTCTTGACACAAGGGTCGAAACTGGATGACTCTGCTTATTGGGACCAGCAAGCCAACTGGGCAAATCGTGGGATTCCCCTTTGGGTTCGCGATTAGAAGTTGGGTTGTGAGGCGTTGTCGCTGAAGGAGGAAGAGACTGTTCAGAAGGGTCAAGCTGCAGAAGCACAGGCCCTTGCAAAGCGGAAGTCTTCTGGTGGAGAACCAGCCCCTAAGAAGAAGAAGACTACTTCCAAGCCTCAGGCAGCGAAATCGGTTACTGGCGAAGAATCCCACGAGAGCGATGGGGATGAGGAGGAGGGCAGCGAGGAAGAAGAGGAGGAGGAACCGCACGTCTCCCAAGCAACGGCGGCAAAAAAAAAAAGGCAGCCAAACCGAGGCCCGAGGTAACCGGGGCCAGGGCTCCATTCAAGCAGCCAGCTAGTTAGTCCCAACCAAGGGACCAGCCCGCAAAGCCACCGCCAAAGTGTAAGACGTCCGTTGCTAAGGCTATGGGTTCCAAGATGCAAGTTGTTCCGAAGAAAAAATGATTTCTTTGTTTGTTGTGATATATTATGCGCGAGGGCTCGCGCTATGCATTCCTCTTCGACGACCTTTTTGCTGTCACCTTGTGCGGCACTTTTTTCCCTGTGATGCGCTTCTTTGCGCCGTTGTGCTGGTGTTTGCGCGAGGCCTCGCGCAAAGAAGGGGTGCCAAAAAATGCTTGTTGTGGTGCTGTGCGCAACACGGTTTTCGAAAACTGGTTTTCGAAAAGATTGAAAGCTCATGCGTATTTTCACAGAAAAGCATAAGTGGTAGAGGAAACAAAAAGGCATCTTTTTCCAAAAAAAGTAGTGCATTTTAAAGGAGATGAATTATTTTCCCGGGCAGTCGGTTTTCTTGAAAATAAAAGAAAATGTACCAATTAATTGGTTTTTGCGGGATTTTCGGTTCTTGTGTTTTTGGGTCCCCCCAAAGAACTATTTTTTCGCAGTGCCGCGGAGAGGCAGTTTTGGGCACATTTTGACCATGCAACTTGAGCCGCCTAAGAATGACGCGGGCTTTCCCTCGCAAGACGAACCGCTGATGTGTGATAGTGAAGATGGTGAAGGTGACACTCAAGAATAGGTCCGGGGCCCTTGTGCTGCCGAGTTGCAGCCTCAACAGATCAGATGTCGAGTGGTGTCCTGGCGGCTTATCTCGGTCCATCCACACCACCACCACCGCCAGCCACTTCGGGCGCAGATGCCTTACCAGCCACCCTCTAAACCGTTCAAACGACGTTGCCGCATGTTTCTCGTGCACGCGGGGCGCCAAGTGGATCTGCAGGTAGAGATCATCCAACATCCCAAGCGTGTAGCTGGGGCTGTCAAGGGCCTGCTTGCTCTCAAAGTACTCCGCTTAACACCGAGCGTCCCGAGGTTTCCGGGTAGCCTGCCAGCTCGCGGAACGTTTCCGCTTACCGGAGGGGGGATGGGACGAGCCTAACTGCTCCAAAGGTGCGGACATGATGTCAAGACTCAAGAGGACCCTGGGTGGATGAAGCCAGGGTGGCTGCATCGGGGTGACCAACACTGCGACAAGGGCGCTCCCTTTCACAGGCTAATTGGGCCCCCAGGAGAAAGGGTGGCCGCATGGCAAGCGTGGAGCTCCCAGGGGTCAAAGTGCACCTCTGACGCGAAGAAAAGGAGGAAGAAGGTACCTCGTATCGACACGTCATAGCAAGCACGCATGTGGAGAAGGTTGGCAAGATCTGTAGCATTTGGCTGCAGGTGCGTGTGACCGCTGACCCGCGTGCCCACAAAGCTGTCACTTTTGCAGCCGGAATTCTTGCTGCCGGTTGCTGCGTGCGTAGCGCTCGTGTCTCTCGTCCCTTCCCTACGCCGGTCGTCGCGAGCATATCCAACCGAGGGGCGGGGAGAGTGGGGGGGGTGTTGGGCTATGTGTCTCTCCTCTTTCGGTATGTGTCGGTCTGTGTGACCGCTTGCACTCGGTATGTTTTCCTTTGCACGTGCTATGGGGTCTCCGGGTATGCGCTGCCCCGGCGTATCTTGTGGGTCGGTAGTTGCGTGTCCCGGTGCCCACGGCTTTGTGCGGTGGGCCAGACTCCACAGTTGGCCTGTGTTTTTACCCTCCCATGCTGTGAGCCTCCAGGGAGGGGTCTCCTACGTGGGCCTCGGTCCACGTCCACACTCCCTTTGGTCGGGGGTGCGCCCGGCCGGTGCTTCGGGAAGTGGGGGCGAGGGGATCGGTGCATAGCATGATGTGCATTGAATGGAGTTCACGACAACTCAAAGACGTCCGCTTCAATCATCCACTTGCCAAAAATACTAAAGAAAATGCATGTCAACCGATCGGCGTTAACACGCTCTGCAATATCCCTGTTTCGGGCATCTAGGCAGCGCATGACTACTTCCGTGCCACCCCTACACTTTTCTAGTTGTGTGCAGGTTGCCTGGTTAGAATCAATGTTACCACCGTAGTTTCGTGGCACTAAGTAAACACTCCGGCCTACCTTGACAACCAGGCAATTTTGGAACACTTTAACATCCCCTGGCACAAGGGCACCTTGCGTCCCCTACTGAGGCTACCTTTGCGGGGGTTTCTTGGGGGGTAGGGGAGGGGAGGGGGGCTGGTTGTGTTGCCCGTGCAATCCTACCCCCGTCCTGTGATAAGGATTCCGGAAAAAAGTGGGGGTGGCCTACGACACTGGGCCCAACTCGTTATCCATGGGGCGGTCATTTTGCTCACCAATGGGTCACCCGGAAATGCCTCGCGCATTAGAGCCAATGCCCGTTGGGGACAATTACTAGCTAGCAGGTATTGCAGCTTCAGCGTCATTGCTAGCGGCAAGTGCAGGGACGTGCCTTGCATGTATGCTAAACGGGTTGTGCTCGCGGAACCCGACTTCTCTAACCCTCCAACAGCTAGCATCGTTGTCGTGCCGGAACCATCGCTTGGTTTCACAACCTTCATGTGCACAATCATAACAACGGTTGTGACCTGGTCTGCACACGAAAAGACCATCAATAGTTCTAGCCACCGTGCTAGCAAATTTTGCGGTACGGAAAGCTTGCCTGTCCAAAATTGCAAACCTAGTGTCCTCATCACCTGGGGTCTTGGGCGTAGGTTCTGTTGCTGCCGTCGTTGGTACTTCCGCAGTAGGTTGCAGGGCCGGGGTAGCAGGAGAGGCCCTGTAGGGCCGCTGCGTTGGAGACGGCAAGCTCGAAACAGCCCATGCATGCCCTTGTGGTGTTGGGGGGGGGGGGGGGGGAAGGTGGTAGCAAACGCTTGCTGCAAACCGGTTCCCAAGCTAGCAATAGGTAGCTTGCCAACTCCCCCACGAACACACTTGTCAGACACTTTACAGCTTTGTGAGCTGTATGTCAAAACGGGGCAGGGTAGGGTGGGAGAGAAGAAAGTAAGGTACACTATAGTTGAGTAGCCTAAAGTAAAGTCCAGTAAACCAACCCCTTGCATCTTAATCGGTACACACAGCAACACAAAGCAATGCAACACAAAAACGGTACTACGGTTGATCACGGTACTACGTGCATTGCGAGTCCCGAACCCCAACTCAATGGGCCACGCAACAAAGCGTGGACTGCGAGTCCCTAACCCCAACTTGAGGGGCCACGCAACAAAGCGTGGACTGTGAGTCCCTGACCCCAACTTGAGGGGCCACGCAACAAAGCATGGATTGTGAGTCCGTAGCCCCACCTCAAGAGTCCCCGCAACAAAGCGTGGATTGCGAGTCCCTAACCCCAACTCAAGAGGCGCAACAATACTGACCAATATGGGGTTGTCAAACAAACTAACAAACAAGTGGAACACCCCACATTTCACATTGTGTACCGCAATTCCACTCCCGGGTTGCCACACGGCCACCAAACGCTCGTGGTCACGCGGCCCCACGCTTCGCCCACACTCATTGCTGAGTGGGGCACTACTAGCGTAGCAAGGCTAGCGACTCCGCCTAGAGAGTAGATGGAACGGACACAATGCTCAATGTGGGTGGCGGCGGCCCGCACCAGGGGTCCCTTGTCCGCGGGCTGACGATTGCATTTAACATGTCTGCGCAAGAAACGAAATTTGTATAGCGGCTCGTCTTGCTAATCTGGCGCTCAAGAGGGGGTCTAGAGGGGGGGGGGGGGGGTGTCAAGCCTTACAGGTCAGCGCCCCCCCGTGGGTGGGGAGCAATCAACCCAGAAAAAGAGTGGATGTGGTGGGAATGCGCAAAAAGGTAGAGATGGGTGAAACAACGGTGTAAATCCAAGCTGGGGGGGGGGGGGTCAAAATCAAACTTGCTTCATCACCTGTGCTGTCACAGGTCCCCGCACACACCATGTTCCCCCACAGGTGCCCAAGGAATCGCCCATAACACTTTTTTGACCACTTCTAAAATTTGCGGCATTCGCGCTAAAAAAAAGAATACTCCGCGCACAGAAAAAAATGTCTGAGTACTTTTTTTAGCACGGAATGTTTTTTTGCGCAAAATATTCTTCTTGGTGCGGATTGTTTTTTTAGGAAAAAAAAATACAACCTCTAAAAAAAAATAATCCGCATCTGAAAAAAAATGCAAGACCTTCTTTCTGTCCTGGAAAATGGAACATGAAGAAACCATGAAATGCACCATGAAATGAGAACACACGTCCGAGCACAAGCAGAGCACACTTGCTTCTTCGGCCGAATCATTGCAATGCATGAGATTCTGGCTTGGTTGGGCGGATGCACAATTGGGCACTGCGATGCACAAGCCGTGGTTGCTTCTGCAACATGACAGACTTTGTGGGCATACAATAGGCTTAGGGGGTGTCCTTGCAAACGCGCTACTTTTAAACCAGGTTCCCCCCGAAAAGCCCCAGGCATACCCCTTCCGATGCCGATTCATCAATATGGTTACATCACCCCTGCCTTCTCGGGGTCCCCATGGTGGGGAGAAATAGAGTGGATGTTTTGGAAATGAGCAAAAAAAAAGTGTGAAAAGGGGTGGAAATGGGTGAAACTGGGTAAAAATCCCAAAATGACATTTTCTCAATGTGGAACAAGCATCAAAACCTACTCTCAAACACCAATGATGCCCCTGGTATCATAAAGTATGGGTCTCTAGCACGGCCACATACCCAAATAGTTGCACTGCGCGCGCACAGCACTAAGTGCGCCCCCTTAGGCGGGGGCATAAGCCATTACAGAATGAGCGAATGCATACGGTCAGGATCTTTTGTAAGCTCAAACACAGACTGGTGTAGTTTTCACTCAACAACCACATGCATGGTTGACAATGAGTGCGTGCAGGCAATGCTAAGTGCATGCAAAGTGAAACATGTCCTCATACGGATACGATAACTTGGCAGTGATGACCATTCACACTATCAATGCACACTACAGCAAGCTAAAGACAACAAACCTGGGATGGTTGGGCAATGGTAACATTGGATGGAAACCGAAAATCTCAAAGAAATAGTGCATTTCAAGCATTAAAGCAAGACAACTGGAAGGTCAGGCTGAACAAAACTGCAAATCGTGGATATTCGGCTAACATGAAAGTACAACTGTACTGATCTCACAGTTCACACACTAATATGTGGGCTACATGGACATAATACTTTGCAAACCAAACAAATGCAACCCAGCAGCATCTAAAAATAATGCCACAGCCCTTGTGCAGCATGTTGGGTGTCCTGGGACAGAATGGCTTGAAGCACAATAAAACATGGCGAAAAATAGGCTCATGTTGGAGCATCTCAGAAAACTGCGAGCGGGATTCTGGGTGCTTCCTGGAGACCAAAACTATGATGGTACAGAGTTGGACCTTGTCGGGGGTGGGATACCACCTTGAACAGCCAGTGACCGGGACCGCTGTCTTCTATTGGATTTTTGGACCATCTCTGTCTTGGTGCCTTTGCGAAGCCGAGCCTTGATCTTTTTGCGCGACTGTCGCTTCAGTTCCATTGCAAGCCACAGGTAAGGATTGAAATTGCCATTCCAAAGGTCAGTGGGCAGAGTCCCAATGCAAGCCCTGGCAAGAGAATTGCAAAATAAATGAAAAAACAATTATGCACACCACATCCAAGAAATGTAGGTAGCAGACGGCACCTTCGGTTACAAATGTTCCCTGGGCTGCACAAACCCATCCATGTAAGCATCGAAAGTGCACATCCTCTATGATTCGATTGTATGCTGCAATCTCAGTACAAAAGTCTTGCACCATGAACACCCTTGAAAAACACAGCCAAGCTTCAATGGGGGCTGGGGTTCACATGGTCCCTGAGCAAGTCTGGCTTGTGCATAACAAGAATTGTATGCAAATGAGCGGGAATACATAAACACTTCATCTCAGCATGCCCAAATGCTTCAGCCCTCCCAAGGCGTGGTCTTCTGTTCCCATCCAGTGTGCACACTACTTGTCCATTCTGTGCCTTAGAAACCCCCCTGTTGTTGTATCCTCAGATGTAGCCCTCTGATTTGTTTACCTCTGGGTACTCTCATCAATGAAGAATGAATCCATCGGTGGAATCGCCTCAGGGGACAAAACTGAATCATTGTCCCGAATAAAGGACAAAACAACAAACCCGCATGACACCTTTCTGCCCACAATAAGCCCCTAACATGCTCCTGGGCATCCCTCACTGACAACTTAGCAGATCCCACCACGCTCAGCAACGCCTTGGTCCACTACAACCTCCCACCATTGCACCATCCACGCCCTCAGATGGCCCTTGAAATGAGCGTATCTAGACTACATTGAATGTCTCTGCATTCTTTACATTTCTATGCACTCTCTGTTTTGCTGTTGGCCCCCAGCACACCAAGTTAGAAACATTATGCTTCGAGACAGAATTCCGTCTTTGATGCAGTGAATATTGCATTCTTTTGGAACTGCAGCTGTGCAATGGCCAGACACCTAGGCAAGTTGCCTGTCAAAGGTTTTGAATGGCTTCCTGCAGCCTTTTCGGCTCAGCTAATTTATTGGGTGCCTTCAACCTCCTTTCGGTGCGCCTTTGGCTCTTTTCCTGGCCCTTTATAAAATGCAACCGATTGGCCACATAATTCCCTGTTACGGAGGACCTTTCACCCAGCGGTTGAGTGATCGCTGACAAAGTCAGCATGAATGATCACCAGAATAATGGGAGTCTGCCATGTGGGCCGAGCAGCACACTGCTCCTTGAGACTGGGCGCGCAAAGAGGAAGACACTGCTTGATTGTTGCCTCCCCCATGTTGCAATCTTCACCTGTCTGTGCTATTTATGTCACTGGGCATGGCTCCAGTCTGCTGAGCACTGCCCTTCAAAGAAGCTGACAAATGAATCTGAGCATTTGATTCCTCAACTGAGTTTACTGGAACAAATCATAAACATGAGATTCATAACATGGAATGAGGCAGCGAGGCCTACGAGCGGCTGGAAAGGTAGTCTGTCAGGTTCAACGCAGGCTAAACAGAGGCTCGAGGGTACCTTTTCGGGCCCTCTTTGTCATCAATTCCCATGCACGTGGCATCGTTAGCAGCCTGGGTGTTGATTTCAACGACAATGCGTAGCAGCTTCTCCAGCAGGGGTACCAGCACTGCAAGCAAGACAGATAACATGATTACAAAGCAGTAATTGCATTTGGCTAGCACTGCCACACAGCGTGCAGGCGCCATTATGGTACCCCCCCTCACCCTTGCGCAAGCACGGCCGCGGTCCCAAAAGTCAGGTCAAAACAGCGGTTCAACGCCCACCCCGAGCTTAGACAAGGCCGTGCATGCGCGCGACACACGTAACAGCAAACGTGTGGGGGAGCCCTTAGATGGGGATGGCGAGGGGCTGCGAATGGGTAAGAGTACTTTATCAAAAGCGGCATTATGCTCAATCTCCTGCCCATTCCGCATGTACTTCAAATGGATGTAGTTGTCCCCATGACAAGAGGGACCAAAAACATTGGCAGACACATGTTCCCCAGTGCTCCGAACATACGTGACAGCCATGCCGGGAATAAAATCGTTAGCCATGGCTGAAAATCACATCAGAACAAACAGCACGGGGTTGCAATGTGTGGTACAATGTTGTTATGAACACAATGCACTATCACAAACACGACTGAGCCCCTCTTTCCCTGTACAAACACTCAAAAAACACCCAATCCTCCATTCTGGACCACAAAAAAAGCGGTCCCAAAAGTTCCTCGAAACAGTGGTTCAACGCCCACCCCGTGCTTAGACAAGGCCGTGCATGCGCAAAGGGGGGGGGGGGTATGATTACAAGCAGGCAGCCTGATCCTACGCTCATGCCAGGCTCCATCAGTTCCATCATCAAATTCAGTGTGCAGCGTGCAGCCATAGGGGGACTACTCCGCAAAAAGCTTAAGGGGAAGGTGGTACATACACTGGGTACACCTAAAATCACATTTTCAAGTCAGGGAAACGTGTCCAGTGGGCAGTAAAACATTTGGACAGAACCTGAAGAACACAGACCTTGTTTGCGCTGACAGCTGTGTGGCTGTCAACCATCATCCACTAGGGGAAGAAGGAGGGCAAAGAGGTGAGGTCTTCCTATGCTCAGCACAACTTTGCCAGCACCACCCCATGGGGACGTGGAAGGTGCACAGCTTTCAAGCTTCCTCCAGTCCCGAAAAGGCCCAGATCAAAATGGCGCAAGGGGCAGCCGAGATATACACCCAGCATGGCTACAAACACATCCGCCACGGGGACCTTGGGAGGAATGCTTCACAGCGGATGCGGGGGGCGTCGCTCAGGTGTCACTTCTACACGCAATATGCTGCACGAGCACGTAGCCGTTCCACTGACTTTTGGCGCTCAATGCATGATCGTTGTTTACAAACGGTTACGTGCCCCCTGTGCTATGCCTTTGGGGTGCCCTGTGCTACATCTTTGGATTGTTTGCAAACGTTTTCAGAAAGCCGTCTCAATGCAAACGCTCTTAAGCACTACACTACTTCACGAATGTGCCTATCAACATATAAGTGTGGGAAGGGCCGGCGAAGGCAGATAGGAGGTGGTTTCCAGCCAACTCCTCGATGCCTCCCCCCCTCCCGAGCCTTTGTCCTTCAATTATTGCAGCGGCATACATGGCACCACAAGACTGGAGATACAGCAGGAAGGCTTGCCCTGCTCTGCCTCACGTGATAAGCTGGAAAAGCAATGACCTTGAGCAAACTAAAACAGATGCCCAAATGATAAAGCTCACTGCAGAACCACATCCACTTCCTGTGCTCACCAATTCATGCATTCTGTGCCCCCCCACCCCCCCCACCCCTGCCTGTGGTCTGGGTCTCTAGTGAGAAAAATGAGTTGGCGGAATATGTTACGAAAGCGGACACTGATGGCATGTTTAGAGCTACGAAGAATCACTTGGAATCAAGCAGAGGCTAGACCTATGGGAAGATTTGTGTCAGAATGATCGGACAATTCGTTCAAAAAAGACATGGGAAGGGCACTGCCTTTGACGTCTCACGGAGCATTCTGGGCAACGGCTCAGGCAGCATTTATTTCAATACCCAAAGGACGCGAGGCTGGGGGGGGGGGGGGGGCGGGGAGAGGGGCTGTGTGCGGATTGCTGCACAGCAGGCAAAATGGGCACTCAGGGCACGTGGCATGTAGTGCATGCAGATTCATGCAGGGCAACTCATTCCAACAGGCACAAGGCACACCTGGATAAATCTCTTCCTTCAAGTAGTCACATTCCGCACATCCCAATCCAAAAGGGGATAAAATGTATCGAAATGTCTCATGAGTTGTGGAGGTCATGGTCAGGCTTCGTGGGACCTCTTCTGCAAACCTCAACAGCTGCGAAAATAAAAGACCCTATGAGGGAGAGGGTGTGTATATGTAGAAGGCTGGTTTCACTGTGCCCCATTGCAGTCGCACAGAAGTAATTGTTTGTATGATTCTATGGTTGCACTCAATTTATGATTCTATGGTTGCACATAAGGACCACCAATTGAGTCATGCTCGTGACTGTCCCAATATTTTGTTCTTAAGAGCCACAGCAATGTGCTCATTGATGTACACATTGCCCCGCAGCTTATCCAGACCATGAAGACTGTGCAAATGCCATGGACCCCGGTGTTGTTGCAAAACCCATATGCTGGCTTTTACTCACCATCGCTGAAGGTTTGCATGTCACCCTCCATCTTGCTATTTAACCCCTTACTCGACATCTCATGACAGCTACAATACAAATCTCTCGGGGACATCGCCGATTGCACCAACTCGGTGGGTTTTCAGGGGTTGGTGCCATTGTTGCCTGATTTCTGCCAACTGAGTGTTCCGGAGGTGGGGGTATGTGGGGTATATTCGGAAAGCCCTTGAACAGGGCTATTTGGAACACCCTGGGTCTGCATGCTGTACTGATGACATGTTTGAGGTTTTGGTCCGTTTTGGACGATGCCTGTGTTGCTTGCTGCCTCTTTTTGTCAACAGGCAGCTACCATGTCCGCATACAAATTCACTCCACGGGCTGTTGCTGCCCCGGATGCACCACAAAAGCCTGTGGTGCGTAAAAGGGCTCGCTCTGTGGGTGCAGAGTGGGTGAAGGTGAATGGGCACCGGCCTGGCAGCCGGGCAAAACAGCCCCGTGCAGCCGGTTCGCAGCAACCTGCATGCACCCACGAGGAACACCAGATTCTGTCCACCGCAGAGTCCGCTCCCTTTGCAAGCCAATTTTGGAATCATAAAGTACACCCCAGGAAGGCTTCACAGCAGGACTTTTGGGCCACGTGCATTGACGTGCATTGACGTTGATTTGATTATTATTATGGTCTCACTGACATGGCTGGCCTGACGATCCAGCATGTTGTACGAAACAAACAACCATTTATACGGAAGCTGTGCATCTTGAAATGCAGTGATTTTTGGGATGTGTCCAGATGCCTTGCAGGTGCCTATGGGGGAACCCTTGCACTGCGCGCGCACATCGCACGCACTGCGCGCTACTTTTAGACTAGATTCCCCTGTGAAGAACCCCCATACCAACCCCTTCCAAACACCCTCAAAATTAGGCCACCCTAGCTACCCAAATGCCCCTAAATTTACGTCACTCAAACTACCCTAGCTCAAGGCAAATGCAAGCTACCTTCCATTTATATAAGACATCATGCAAAATGCAGAAAGCCACGCACATATCCTCTTTTTTGTTCAATTGAAAGCTCACTCACGTTACCAGCTAGTCGCAAAGCCGCGCATGTGTCAACCTCATCCTCAACTGGACCGGGGGGCAAAGTTTCTTGCATGAGGGAATCCATGTCAACCTCTGTTTTCAACTTGTGGTACAACCACGCTTCCTTATCGGCACATGCGGCCTCGCATAGGGCATTCGACTGTGGTAGGCAAAAACCGGGCAGTCCGTCACATCAACTCGAGGGGCCACACCAAGGCGTGAGAGTCCATCACCCCAACTCAAGGGCCCACACAAAAGTGTGGGACTTCATGGTGAAGATGAGCAAAAAAAAATCAGAAAAGGGGTGGAAGTGGGTGAAAGTGGGTGAAAATCCAAAAATGCCGTATCCCCCACGTGGAAGAAGCATCAAAACCTATGCTAGGAGCAACAATGATGCCCCTGTGTGACAAAGTATGGGTCTCGAGTACAGCTAGACGCCCAAATAGTTGCACTGCGCCCTGCGCCCGCACTGCGCACGCACTGCGCTAAGGGCGCCCCCTATAAGTCTTTGGGCAGCCATTTGGAACACCAGCAGGCCCCTGTTTTGATCAAAGATGACAACGTAAAATGGCTGGATTTTGGTATGACTCCTGCTGCTCAGAACCTGCAGCCCCATCCTGGCTTTGTCTTGGTGAAGTCTGGGTACAGTGAGGCCATTGCATGGCACAACGTTCGGCTGACGAAACAGCGAAATGTGGACCTCACAACTGATGGCCTGTGGGCCATGCTTCTCAACACAGGGCGGGTGCCTGTGAAGGCACGCACGC
This sequence comes from Eutreptiella sp. 'Long Island Sound 2002', assembly GCA_964036045.1. Classification (NCBI taxonomy): domain Eukaryota; phylum Euglenozoa; class Euglenophyceae; order Eutreptiales; family Eutreptiaceae; genus Eutreptiella; species Eutreptiella sp. 'Long Island Sound 2002'. The sequence continues at coordinate 58,223,574 of OZ038380.1, forward strand.
TGTAGGTCTGGCAAAATTGAATAAATACCCCCCCCCCCCCCTCCCTTGTACAAGCACCACGAAAATCAAGAAAGTGACGGTCAGACCGGGTCCTGGTGCTTAGACAAGGCGGTGCTGGCGCGCGATGCGCGGTACCAAAAGAATGCATGTCCCAGAAACCTGCCCATACCTCACCCTAAGCACAATAGTCACAACAGGGCACCAGAACACAATGCGTAGGCAAAATTCAGCAAGTTCTGGAGGTCCTCACTGCCCATCAGGGGCATAAGGAGCTGTGGAATAGAAGCCCTTTCCAACCTTGCGCCTCATCTTGAACAATTGCAAATGCTTGCCCTTTGGGGCAGGCTTTGGAATGGATTTTTTTTTAATCACACCAAAACAAAGAGCAGTGGGGTGCAGTACCGAGCAGAATGTTGGCATGAGCAGGAGGACTGATCACAAGCATGACATAGCCCCTCTTTCCCTCTACAATTGGCACACAATCACGCTTTGCCTAGTTTCTGACCATAAAAGCCATGGTCAGAAAAGTCGGTAAAAGTGACGGTCGGACTGAGTCCCGGTGCTTAGACAAGGAGGTGCTTGCACATGGGGGGGGGGGGTCCCATTCACAAGTAGGGCGATGTCTGCCTCAATGGAGTCCTAGCACTTGTGGAAGGGAACAACAATGTGGACAACTCGGATTCGGAATATTCAGCGGTCCCCTGTGCATTGCTCCATCCAAGGTATCATCAAGTTTCCAGCCATTGGCTCAAAAATATGGTCACCTACCCCCCCCCCCCCCCCTCCACCCATACATTTCTGAAACAGCCTTTTCTTAGAGATTTCAAGAAGTAACTCCACCCAGGGAACGATATTTTGGCATCTCACGAAAAGTTCAAAAACTCCAGGAAAAATGCCAAAACCAACCGAGTCGGCGGACAAAAAATGCCCCCGAGAGAAATGGCCAAGTAGATTGTGGACAATGTTTGCCAAAGTACTCATTCTGAGAAGCCCACAAAGGTGTGAAAAAATGAGCAAGGAAGCATCAAACCACTGTCAACATGTTGTTGGCTTGCCACGACGACCGATTGGCTTGTTCACACAAGGATGGCAACGGAGGGAGGTATCTTGCCCTCCATATTAAAAGGCGTACCGGGTCATGAGGTGAGATTGGGGAATGTGGTGCAAGGGAATGCCAAGGGAAACAAAGCTTTGACATGGATGGCAAGCACCTCCCAAAGTGTGACAAAGTGTGTGTGGTATCCCAACAAACATGTGGGGATGGGGCCGAAGCTTGAATTATCCGATGGCATGTACTTACCCCCCTGGCCCCACCAGGGGTGTCCTTAACACGAAAAAAAAAGTGTTCCGCTGCACCCCAATTGGAGAGAATCAAGACTGAATATTGGGACTAAGATGGTAAAAAATCATTTTTGACCACTTTTGTATCCACAAGTGACCTGCAAGCCTACCCTACACCTAGCACATGTGCCGTGCATGCTCGTGGGGCCAATAGGGCATTGAAGGGTGTAAACACCGTGGAAATACCCCGTAACCGATCCCCTTCATCAATATTTATCACCACAAGGGTGCCCAACACAATCCATGGCTGTCAAACACAGCACAAGAAGGTGGAAGTTTAAAAGGTATGCAAAAGTGGTGCCTTTTAATCATTTTGTAGCATGTTGGGCCCAAAAGAGGTCTTTGGGGCCACTAATTGGGTGCAAACACCACTAGACGATGATCAAAGGTGTTTGTTCATCATCTAGATTGGTTCCAATGGAAATGGCCCCCTCGAAGTACATGCTAGCCAGCCAAACCACCCAAGCATCTTGCCAATTTCACCAAAGAGGCACCTAGCATAGCATAATCCGAGGGCATTGTCGCAATAGCCGTGGGCAGTGTTCCTCTTGGAACAAGTTACTTGTAGGATATGCTGTTGCTCGTTGGCAAAGAGTGTCACTTGTAGATAAGCCATATCATCTCCAATTTGAAATGGGCCACGACTTAGGACCTGAAGGTCCAAATTCTCTTGGCCGTAAAGGGAACACAACAGGTGTTCTTTTGGTTGGACCACCCCCATATAGCGTAGTCCTGTGGGGAGGGTTAGCTTCGCTCCGGAGAACCCTTTTTAGGACCATCCCCATGGTAAACCACTAGCTAATAGGGCTATTGCAAGGAAAGGAATTTCACCCGCGAATGGTGAAGAATGAAATCGGTGCCAACCACCACAACCAAACGTGTTGACGTCGAGCATGTAGGCCTTATGAGTTGATACTCCAGCTCGCAAGGTGAATAACAGTGTACAACATCCCCCTGGTCCGGGTGGTACGCCCATCACCCACACACACAGCAACATTTGGATACTCATAGGACATCTTTAGTTGCTTGACCGCACGCTTGCATACAATAATAAGGGTGGCACCGGTATAAAATACTCCGTCCCATTTGGTGTCCCCTTGTTGTCTTTGCGGCCAAAACACTAGGTTAGCTTCTCTGGAAGTGAGACATTAGAATTAGCAGGGAGCTCAATCTTAGCTTCCATTTTCATGAGTTGCTTGGCCCGGGTCATCAATTTGTTTTGTTTGCCCTTCCCGAGAGCTTAATGGTGCGGCGCAGTTTCGGGGTGGGGGCCGGGGGCACATACACAGCCGCCGCCCCAGCAGTGTGTCACCATTGTGAGTGTGAGGTGGATGAGGTCTGCACAACGTGCTTGCCTGAAGATATGGCAACATGATGATGAGTTGGAGGGGGATCCCTAAAACGGTCCCATTGTCTACAACTTCTTGAAGATGTGGAATAAATACAGCAAGAAAGAAGTAAAGAGGGTTTAGGGTAAGGGTTTCGTGCGCAGTTTGTGCTACATACAGAAATGTGCCATTCGCTAGGCCGCCTGCACTGCACGCCCTACCCCTTGCTTAATGAAATTATTCTTCTTCTTCATTTCATTCTCCAATTCAGTCTAGGGGGTTTTGGCTTGTGAGTGGTGGCCAGCGCCCAGGCGGGGGGCTTCGGCGCCTATTCCCAGTAATTTGCAATGCAGAGTGGGACCACACGAGGCACACAAGGCAGCACAAACTACATGTACAAACTAGGAATAGGGCATTTTACCCGCACAACTTGCAGAATTACCCGCGGGGGTACATCAATGGGCGAGCATAGCAAGACATCAAATGAAGTGCGGAAGCATGAACAGAACCCCGTATTCGACACTTGCACCTCCTCTCCTTTGTCGCTAGATGAGGATCCACTGTCACTAGCTACATTTTTGGTCGTCGCCTTCTTGTGGTGCACCCTGTGAAATACAATTTAAAGGAAAACAAGGGCACCCTTCCATTCAATCCTAAATGCGGAGTTTTGGTTGCAGAACCTGGACTGGGTAACATTTTTCAACCGCCGCCTTGCACCTGCCGCGTCTTGTGCCTGTGCAAGACTTTGGCACCATCAAGTCCATATTGCCACTCGCCTGCGGCACTGCCACCTATCCACAAAAAAGGGCACCACACCCCTCATCCCGGGTCACGTGCTCCACAGAATAGCCCCCCCCCGGGCTATTGTCCACCGGTGTTGGGCTCAAGTTGGTGAGTTCGCGATGTTGGCAGCTTGTCTGGCGCGAGGGGGCCAACACTATGGGCATTTGGTAGGGCACGCGCAAACTCCATCTTCTGGCCCGCAACACACCCGCAGTCCATGGCTAGTTGCTTCTGCACTACCTTTATGCAAAAGCACAGCCTCCCTAGCCATGCCATGGCAATCTCCAAGACGTTGTGGGAGGCATATGTCACAACAACGATTGCCGCTGCCAACATTGCCCATGCCTGCCCTTCAAGGTCCCGGTTAGTGTTCCAGAGGCATTCCGTTCGCTGTTTCTTGCAACCAGAGAGCGGCAGTCCATACTCATTGAGGCGTGCTTGCACGGCCGCAACCCGATGTGTGTGGGCGGCCGTGGTATTGGTTTTGCTGGCATGTGTCATGGCTGCTTTCTTCACCACCGTCCCTTTTTTACTTTCCTCCACAAAGCATGTGCTCTTCCGAACGTTTTAGGTTTTTTCGTGTGGACGTTTGCGGACACATTTTTGTCCTCGTCTCAGAGACTGACACTTTCGCCACGTCCTCCGATTCGTAATCGGGTTCACCACCCAATGGCATAGCAACTTCCTCCACTGAAGGCCACATCGCCATCACGAATTGTGTTGCTGGGGGTGACCTACCCGTCGTGCGGGGGGGGGGGGGGGGATGGAGCGGGAACGGCACCGCTAGCGTCCGTCGCGGTGCCCCACTGATGCTCTGTTCTGTTCACGCCTTTCTCAAGCAGCGCCACAACCTCCTCACCCTTTAACACAGTGTGACACGCCCGCGAAATTGTCTCCTTTGCCTTTCGTACGGAACCACTCTAAGGATGGGAATGGGGGAGGGGGTTCTACCTGGTTGTCCTCATCCTCATTTGAGACCGGTCACTTGGGGACGGGGGCCTTTGTTGGGGGCTTGTATGCGGGCTTCGATGTCTTCTTGGTCGTACATCGCACGAAGCCGCCCCCCATACCTTGGTGGTAGGGGACGGTAGGGGGAGTGGGGGGGGGGAGGGTAAGGGGGGCCGGGGGGGTACGGGGGGATAAGGGGGGCCAAGGGGGGGTAAGGGGGGGAGGTAGGGGGAGAGGTGGGGGGGGGGGGGTAGGCGGGCGGGAGGGGAAAGATGGATGGCTGATGGAAGCATTCCGAGGGTCACATCCCGAGAACACTAGCTTAAAGGCTCTGACCGCTTCCCGTCCCTGACCACGCGAGAAGCCATGTTACGAGCATATATAGCCTCCTAGCCCCCAGAGCACCTATTCCGGTAGTGACAGCACACTGGGGGCCCCAATGTGCCTTTACGGGGCGTGATTGCACACCGAAACTCCTACCCGCTTCCCTGCCGGTCATGGTGGACCTTACCTGCGTTGGGACCTCCTTAGCCCGGAGGCGCTGAACGGAGCCCATAGGGCAACTTGTGTTCTGAGCCCATGCCCGTTAGCTGGGACTCTTCTTGGGTCCGTGTACCGGGTACCCGGTGCCGTGGCATCATATGGTACCCAACACAACCTCTCGGAAGCAAGGTTATGAGCTGACAATGCTATATTGATCCCACAAATGACTGTGGCAGTGGATCTTACAAGCAATGAAGATCAACTGAGTCTGAAACGGCGTTATGCTCTGGGTGACTGCCATGCTGTTTTTTGTATAGACCAGGATGAGTTGGCGTACCATGCATGTGCATCACATGGTACCCGAGACAACCTCTCTCAGGCTACGCTAACTGCCCACCCCCCTACCCACAGGCTGGGCTTCGCGGGGCCATGCTGGCCCCTTGTGAGTACACCCAAAAACAGGGTATGAATCCTGCACCTAGGGGACACCTTGCACCTGATAGGAAAAAATGAGTAACTCTATTTATCTAAAATGCTATGCTCATGTAAGCACAGCCCAGTTGTCAAAACACAATAAGCATGCATGCATACTGGAAAAGCAGAGGAAGAAAGAAGGTTTCTGGGATACAACAAACCCTCTAGTGTTACACACAAATGTATCATCCACCGAGGCGATGCAGTGCAAGAAGTAGGGTAGCACACACTTGGCAAAAGTTGATGCACCATGTGTGTGCCCAATAACTGTCAATTGACAGTCACTCAAATTCATGCATCATAATCGAGGTCTCTATTTGCCATTGTTGAGACCTCTGGGCGAAATTTCTTCGAGCTTTACAGAAATGTAAAAACGAACCGTGTATTCCGGGAAATACCTGAACTTGGGCGAAATTTCTTCCAGCTTTAGTAAAACACAGAAAAATAGTGCGCAAAACGTCAATAGTATCTGCAGAGACAGCGCAGAACGACATTCAGGCGTGTAATAGGGAAAACACCATTGTCACTCTAGCGCTGCTTCCTCAGGCCAGGTGCGTGTGGTTTGGCACCCTTACCAGTAAACTGCCCACCATTTGCTTGTGGTGCTTGGTCACCAAGCATCTCATTGTTAGCAGCACTAGTGGCACCACGTCCATCCTGTGTCTGCCGAGACGGTGTGAAACGGGCTGCAAACGTGCCCAACGCCTTGTTGGGTGGAGGCTTTGATCCAGGCTTGGGGCTTTGCTGTGAGGGGCTTGCTCCAACCGTTGATTTCTTGGCCTTGGCGGGTGTGCCATCCCCGTGCTTGCAGGTTGCCTTGGGGGGGGGGGGGGGGCGTTTTTAGGACTCACCGTCCTCTTCCTCCGGTTGGGTGGCCTCCTCTTCTTGATCTACATACCTCCTTCCCGTACAATCTACTGGAAAACCACCTGCAAGGTCTTTACACACTCGTTCCCACTGGATTGGTGCCACAGTGTCGCATTTCGACACAGTAGCCCTCAAATCAGTAACAAATGACTCATGAATAGACTTCTCCTCAGACAAGTATGCAACTGCAATGTTCACAGGGAACATGCTTTGAATGGACAGGGCTGCAGAAAAATCTGGCTGCTGTGTGCATACCATTACCCATGTACTATTTTGCCGAATCAAATCCAATGCATACATCAAATAACAGAACACTTCAACAGGAATGGCAGTCGTCAGGGTGCCCTGAATATAACAAAGATATCGGGGTAGGCGTGCAGAAAATGTAGCGACGGTAATTGTTGAACCACAGTGTAATTTGCTGTCTCTCAAATGAATCCCATAGGCATGAAGCTTGAACACTGGCCTGGGCCGAGATAGTAGGAGCATTGATAGTGCATTCCCCTGCCATTGCCACCTTACGGCGGATGGACTGGGTCATTGTACCGCGATATGAGGCTCCAGTGGCTCTCTCACCACGGGGACATGTCAGCACTCGCACAATGTTATACGGTGAGAAAACTTGCTTCTGCAGAACCAACAACCATCTTCGTGGACGACTAGATCCCCAGGCAGCCCGCACATGCCCAACATTACGTGTAGTCTTTCTATTGTGACGCAAATCCAGTGCGAGCTGCAGCAGCGGGAGTGTCCCCCATTTGTTCAATGCCACCCGAATCACAGCCTTCGGGGTCCAAACGCGAGTACCCCCCACGGCTGTTTGAAGAAAGCGCACATCAATCATGTCTCACAACCACATTGGCAGAAGCACCCCTTAGAGTCAGTGAACAGAAACCCAACAGAGGTACCACCCTGTAGGTAAAGGGTGTCAAGGCGAGCTACAAGAAATTTCGCCCAGGTTCAACTTTATCGGCTGGTGGGCCTAAGTGACAGTGAGGCAAAGGGCAACATATCAGGCACAGGACAAGCAAAGAAACAACAAGGGGGGGGCTGGAAGAAATTTCGCCCACCATCACTGGTTGGTGTTTTTGACCTATACATTTTGCAGAAGAGGCGGAGCTGGGGGAAATTTCGTCCAGGGTCATCAAGACATCAAAATATGTATACCTTTTTTGCTATCCGGGGGGGCTGGGGGAAATTTCACCCAGGTCTGGGCAAATTGGCAAATAGAGACAGTGAACTTGGGTTTCAAAGTGTGTATGCATAGGACACGCAATAAATGTATATGTATTCTTCACCACCTATTACAGTACAGGCGACACATGGAAAACATAGACACAAAAACAAGATACACAAAAGGCGACAAAGTGCACATGTTTGGGTCGTAAGGGGCGGGTGGTTAGCGTGGCCTAAGCCTCTCGAAAGCAGGGTTCTGAGCTATCCGGCGCTCCGATGATCCCACGAATGGTAGGAAACGTAGTGAGGATGAGGTGAGTCGCAAAACCGGTTATGCAGCAGGAGACCGACCCCACAAAAGGAAGTGTCAGCGGATGTCACACGCACTGAGGATGACCTGAGTCAAAAAGCAGGTTCTGCAGCGGGAGATTGCCACCCTCAGCGCGGGGGGCCGCTGCCAACAACCGTAGCCATGTCTTACAAGCAACCAACCAACCAACCCCCCACCACCCCGCTAGGCCCCACCCCCCACCCCCTCCCCCCCACCCCGACACTTGGAGAACCCCGGGGCCGGTGACCTTGTTGTGGCGTGGGGGCCCGAATGGCTCTCGCCATCGCGAACAGAGCGGCAAAGAGGGTTCCGGCAGCCTAGGGGGGGCTTTGGCTGCTGACAGTTGCCCAGCAGATGGCGCTCAGGGCGGGCCCTGATCGCCGTAACGGGCCCCAATTGATGCTCCGGGGGGGAGGGGGGGGGGGGGCTCAAGGTACTGCAATTGCCCACATTGGTCCTTGGGGGGGGGGGCTTAGTGTATTGTGATTGCACACATCGGTGCCGTGGGTCGGCTCAAAGTACTATAATTGGTCACGTCGGTGCTCTGGCGGGGCGTAGTGCAGTGGACCACAGGGGTGCTTGCCCAAGAGACTTATGCCGCCTCGAGGGACGGAAGGTAGCGCACCTTTGCTTCCCCTTGACCGCTCCCCTCACAGCGGGTCCAGGGGCTTGCGCACCTCTTGCACCTAGCGGGACTTTCCGGGCGCCCATCTTGGGCCCAAGTTCTCTCTTGCTTCTGGGCACCGTCCTTGCGCCCCTCTCACTAATTGCCGAGAAGGGGGACCACCTTGTAGTGGGTTAGCGGCCAGGCCCCACCTCCCCTTCACTGTGCAGATCCAAAAAGCTACCCCAGGAAGCAACAAGGGCTCGCGCACAGCGCGCTCCTGGCGCGTTGCAACTCCAATGTCGTCGCACCACGGTTGTTGTAGCCGGGTATCCGACCCACGTCCGTGCCACTCACAACTTGGGCTGTGACCAATCGGTAACAAACGCAGTCCCATTATCTCTATCCAACCGGGCCGGGCAATGGCGTGCGGGTCCTCTTCAGATGACCCCCTGCTTCACCACTTGGCTCTCGGCCCTCTTCGCCTTGTGGCCTTCCATGTAACCCTAGAGACCTACGTTAAAACAAATATGGTCAATTTGGGTTTTAAATATATGAACACTGTTAAAAATCAACAAGCCCAAAATTCACGCGTTAAAGCAACTTTGGCTCATATGCACCGGTTGGTTTGTGCGTGCATTGCGCCCCCTTCAAGTGTTCGGGTGATCACAGGGTGCCCAACGGCATACTATAGGGGTTGCGTAGTACCTAAGGCAGGTATGTAGGCTTACACATCCCTGTATGGTCCTCCCACCCACCCGACTCCAAACCTCCTTTTTCCCTTGTGTAGCGCTTGTTATGCCTTTCTCTCGTGGCACCAATCTTCAGCTTAGCATGACGCTTGCATGTTTGAGTGGGACCAAGAGTTTGTGTCGGCCTTTGGGCTTGCAAGCGCTTGGTGAGTGGGTGGCCTCTTCCCCTTTGGCCAAGGCCCGGTGGTACAAGACCAACGAGGTTGCCCAACTCCCTCTGATCCGCAACAAGCAAAAAGAGGCCGTGAAACCTCTATCTTGTTGCCGGCGCCGGAGTGGATCGGGCTACTTATGGATTTGAACTGCCCCAAGAGCAGCTTCCAGCATGTGTCGGGGTTCATGAGTCACGGGGGCGGGGGGGCTTGCCCCGCTACCACGGGCCTCCCATCCCGCAACCCATCCCCTTCGTGTCATGACCTCATGGACACATGGAAGGCATAGGCCAAGCCACTTGAGCTAGAGCCACCCGTGTCCATTGCGAATCCCCGTACCAGTGGCCCTTCTTGCCCGCTGCAATCATGGACCCGCTACATCCAATGGAGTACATTCACTAATGGAGACCATCAATTGGAACTCGCCACTCGCGTTTATCCTCCGCGGGGATGCGTACGTGTGTGCCGGTGGCTCGACCCAACTATCCATTGGGCTCCTCAACCATGGCTCACAGGGTGCAGCACCATTGGGCGTGGGGGGGGGGGGGGGAGGCATTACAAACGAAGGAGTAACATACCTAGTGACCTGCCAAGGCTCAAATAACGGCTTAATCAAACAAATCAAGTCAATACGCGTATAGTATCAACAACCTGCAAAAAGAACAAGGAATACCCTCCCTCACGGAAACCACCACGGCAAGAGGAGAACAAATGAGGGAGGAAGGAGCGATATGTGTGGGAGGAGATGCTTCTCTAGGGTTGCCAATATCCTTGTGGGGGATCGTATATAGAGGACGTTATAATGGACACCAAAGAGGCGTCGCATGAAGGGTTGGCCACCCTAGATGACCAACTCACTGGGTACCCACCGCGTTGCCCAATAGAACATGATGCAGAGGCAAATAGCCTGCGATATATACGACAAAAAAGTGGGTTAAGTTTGGCATTGCTTTTGGGCCGTCAAAATTAAGGCAATTTTTCAATTTCCATGAATATTTGCCAACTGTCAAATATTGACGAGCGCAAATTATCGCAAAATTCAACGAACAACGAAACGGCCGAGATCTTGTTAGTTCTTGGCTAATGTAGTAGCCAATGGGGCCTTTTTGTTGTCCTTGCATACAACCATTCCCATCACCCAAAAATAGGCGAGTGAGGGGCGTGTGGGGGGGTGGCCCGTGGGGCTGTGGTGCGTGGAGGTGTGGTGTATGGGGTTGTGGTATGTGAGGTTGTGGTATGTGGTGGTTTCCTATGTGGGGTTGTGGTGTGTGGGGCTGCGGTGTGTGTTGTTGCGGTGTCGGAGTGTGTGGTCTCTTGGGCCATGGTATGTGGGGCCGCGCTATGTGGGGCTCAGTTGTATTGGGCATTGCCCCATGGGGATTTGGTGTGTGGTGTTGTTGTTCGTGGGGCGGTTGTATGTAGGGGTGTGTTGTGTGGGTGCACCACACCATATTGTGCACACGTTTTGTTGGTGACCCCCCCCCCTCACAAGTGCCCGCCCTACCGGGGGCCCTATGCCTGCCCTATGCCTGCCCTATGCGTAGCCCATGATGGGTTTTGTTTTTTGGTACATGGTTTCCATTAGGTTAATTTTTGGGGTGGTCCATCCCATGTTTGTCGTTGGACATTAACGCAACCGGCTTTTAATCTTCAATGTATCAATAAACTTTTTGCACGTTAATGTTGACATCCGAAATTAATAATAGGGGGCCACATATCAACTTTCATTTTTTGGTCTTCCCCACTCCCCCTACCGGAGATAAAAGGTGCATGGTGGGCGCACAACTACACACCATAGGCCCAAACCCGGGCCCTCACCCCAAGGGTCCCCACACCACAGCCCCACACAACACGGCCGCACCGTGCACGACCGTGCACACCAGAACCCGACACCCCGCAGACCCACCACCCCCGGCACCACACCCCTACGGTCCACACACCACAGCCCTACAGTCCAAACCCCACACCCTACAGCCCCACACCTTTCAGCCCCACACCCCGCAACACCACACCCCACGCCCCACAGCCACATACCACAAAGCCCCACAGACTGAGTATACCCGAGCTCTTCTCCCAAGCTTCGTGCCGGGTGCTAAGCCCCCCACGATAGGGCCCGGGCACCGCCCGAGCGGGCGGTCTACTAACAGTGTCCGGTGTACGCGCGCTCCAACGCTAAGCACCACCCCCAACGGAGCCCGTGGCCCCGTAGCAACAGCCTCCAGGGCTTCGGGAACGGACCAGCGACCCTTAGCGAGGACGGATGGTACAACCTCCCCCTCGTCTCCCCCAGCGCCCCCGCCCGACCCATAGGGCCATATGCGGAGCCCAGGCATGCGCTTGCGACGCGCTGCGTGCTTCTGCTCCCCCTGCCGCCGCCCCCGCGCGCACACCTCTGCGCCCCCTTCCATCCCCACATGCACCCCCGTCCCCACAAGCGGCGAGGCCTGCGGCGCGGAGGCTCTCCTACAGAGGGGCTTCGACAACAACGCCGCGGCCAGGTGCGTATCACGGAGGTAGGGGCAAAGGGCAGAAGGGGGGACAGACCATGGAGAGATAAGGAGGAACAGAAGAATGGGGAGGGGGTGATGGGAGGGCGAGGTCGACCCCCCCTCCTCCCTCCCCCCGCGCGTGACAGCACTCCCGCCGATGCCCCTGTGCACTTCCCCCCCCCATGCTGCCCCCCTCTCTATGTGCCCCCTGCTCTGCAGGAAGTGCACCACCACCGGCCGAGAGTAGAGCGTGCCTCCCTAGGCACGCCCTTCCCCTCGTTCTGGTCGCAGCATGGAGGACCCCCGAAGTGGGGCTTCGCCAGTGGCCACGTTTGTTTAGAGGGCACATGGAAGCTGGCCAAGGGGAAACCGGTCATGGGGAGAGCGAGGGGAGCCGCGGCGCGAGAGGGAATGGTGGGACTGCCCAGTAAACCCCCCCCCTCCCCCTATAAACCAACACTTGTGGGTTGTGCCTTATGCTGGGCGGAACCCTCCCATACTTGTGGGTCGTGCCCTAAGCCGGGCGAAACCCTCCAGACAAGCGGTGGGCCCCCACAACCCACCCGGAATGGGCGGCCTAGCCCCGCTAGTGGAGCGTTTTAGCGCCACCCCGCCCTTGTGCGACCCGACTTTGGCAATGCCTTGGATGCCTTGTGGATTATAACAAACGTTACTACGGTGACCATTAAAACAGCCATTTCATTTATTACCGGCCCTTGTGGGCACCCTTTTGGATGGACACCCCAAGTACTGGCAAACAACATCCTTTGAGTATGGTAAGGTATAAGCCCCCCCGGCCGCCACCCCGCCGCCCAGAGCAAAAAGGGCGTCTGTGCAGGGGTAACAGTCCCAGATCCCACAACGGCAGCCCCAGTGGTGAGCGCGCCACCGGAGGGGGCATGTATGCATGGTAAATGTGTATATTAATCTGGCAGGTTCATATATGAATGAGCTCATATGTGAAATATTAAAGATTAACCATATCGGATTTAATCCAGGCCACTATGGCCACGGCACATTGTCTTAGAGCTTGAAGGGCGCTCAAGGGACCTACAAGGCGAGTACAATACCCAACGCCGAATGCTCTCACACCTCAAACGGGTGTACAAGGAGAGGAGTACAATAGCCAACTGCGGATGGTCTCACACCTCAAATGGCACGGAAGGAGAGTACAAGGAGAGTTCAATAGCAAACCGCATACCTTGTCACACTTCAAGGGCTGTACAATGAGAGTACAATACCTAATGGCGGATGGTCTCACACCTCGAAGGGCACCCAAGGAGAGTACAATGGGAGTCCAATACCTAATGCTCCTACCAGCCCGGCTTCGTGCACTACCTTTTCTAAAACTGTCTGGCACGGGATCGGGCTTTACTTTCAACCGAACAATAACTCCACATAGTCTCACAAGTTACAACATTGAAGGGGAGTACAAGGGGAGTACAATAGATAGCTGCTTATGGTCTCACTCCTCTAAGGGCGCCCAAGGGGACTACAAGGGGTGTACAATACCTAGCGACGCGGTGTCTCACACCTCAAGGAGAATAAAAAGAGCGTACAATACCCTATTGTGGATGGTCTCATGCGTGGCACTAAGGGGAGCACAATACCTTGATCGTACAACTTGAAGGGCAATCAAGGGTAGTACAATGACAATACAATAGCTGAGCAAGGATGGTATTGCTGGGCGCTGAAGGGCCGTGCAAGGAGAGTACAATACGTAATTGCTCTTGGTCTCACACCTCGATGGGTGCCCAAGGAGAGTAGGAGGATATTACAACACCTAATGGTGCACAGTTTCACACCTCAATGGGTGCTCAAGGGAGGTACGATGAGGCAGTGTTGCGCATCCATGAGCCGCCACCGTGCGCACCACTTTTCATTCCCCAGGCTAGGGGACTCTCCGACCCCCCCCCCTCCCGCCACGGTACTCCACCATCATGCATAGGGTTGCCGTCACCAAGCCGAAAGACCCTCCTCGCGCTTGGCGGCGCATCTGTTATTTCAAAGGTTCAAGCTCTTTTCATCTCCTCCCGTGCGTGCTACCACCGTAGTGTTCGTCTCCTGTGAATAGAATAACTAGGCATGCTTCATAACCATGCAAAATTGAGTGCATGGCATTGTGCTGCGGATCCAAATCTCCTCATAGTAAAGGAGGTCAAATTTTTGCGGAATGGGACTGAACTGAATGGATCGAAACTGTTATAAGGTTATCGGGGTGATCGCCAGTACCTCCAATGAGGAGCTGGATATTTTGGGTATGAAGCGGCATTTGCACCGTGCATTTTCAAAGGTCTTTTTTGTAGTAAGGCAGGGCTGCTTCATATCCAATGACTACCGTGCGTTGTTTTATGAACAATCTCGCCGAGCTAGTTTCTACCGACAAAATGTACCGCCGCGCTAGAATTGATGGCCAACAAAAAACCTGCATATGCACAAACCCAATGCAGCTCACGCCTGTGGTAGGACTTCCTGTGAGTATTATTGCGTAGAATAATTGATGTCGATGGCCTCACACCTCGAAGGGCACTCAAGGGCAGTACAAGGACAGTACAGTAGTATAGTGCGTGTTACACTCTGAAAGGGGTTGAAGGTTTGTGCAAGGAGAGCACAATGCGTAGCTGTGCCTCGCCTCACACTTTGAAGGTTGCTCAAGGGGAGTACCAATGGAGTACAACACCTAACATGGGTTGACGCATCAATGTGCGCTAAAGGAAACTACAACGAGGGCTTGTTGCTCATTTTTGAGCCGCCACCGCCTGCACCAATTTTAATTCCCCGGGCTACGGGACCCTCCGACCCCCCCCCCCCCCCCCCCCCAGCAACGGTACTCCACCATCATGCACGAGGTTGCCCTCACCAAGCTAGAAGATCCTCGGCTTGGCAGCCCATTACTTATTTGAAACACCCACATTCTATTCAACTCTTCCAGTATGTGCTACCACCGTAGTGTATGTCTCCTTTGACTGGCATAATTGGGCATATTTGAGAACCATGCAGAATCCATTGCATCGCACGGCCCCGCGGACCACAATCTCCTCATAGTGAAGGAGGTCAATTCTTTCCGGAATGGGAGTGAACTGAAGGGATCGAATGTGGAGGTCATGGTGAATGAGGTCGGGGTGAGTGCCAATGCTATTAATGAGGAGCTGGATGTTGTACGTGTGAAGCGGGATTGGCTCCGCGCTATTGCAAATCTCTGTTTTGTACCCAAGCCGCGTTCTTTCATATCCGACGACCACCGCGCTCTTTTTTTATGAACACTCCTGCCCAGCTAGCTCCCGGATGTTGGATATGAGCAAAAACCTAGGTGTAAAAAGGCGCTCTAAAACAGGTCTCAAACCAACGTCTTCCAAAGTGTCAATTCTAAAACCGCTTTTTTTCTCCGAAAAATCTGATTAGAACAAAACCACCTCTTGTAACAGGTCCCCAGAGCCCAACACCTATCCCACCGACCGGGTACAAGAATGTAGTTGAGGACGAACGGGAGAAGTCCGCAAGGGCAGCCATGTGACTGCCTGCCCCAAAGGAGCAAGTGCTAGAGGTGCTTTAGCAACAAGACGACCGCCTATGCAATTTGCTTGTTGTGAAATGCCGGGCAACAATGACGGACACAAAGCAAGGTGTGCGTCAACGGAACACAAACACAAGCAAGGGCGTTGGCAAAGAGCCGGAAACTGCTTCCTCGGCTTCTATGGCCGTTGAGGAGGTTTGTACATGTCCATCACCATGTGCTTCCATCACCACCAAAATGTGCATCCTTTTTGGTTGCTAGCTTGTTGGAGTGTGGGGCAACAAAGTGCGTGGAGTCGGCATAGAATTGTGCAGGTGAGCTCAAGATGATTTCCACTTTGGCCCGCACAACCTCAATGCCCGACCTCCAGCTGGAGGGGTTGGCAACCATCCCCCCAGAGCCGGCGGACATGTTCTTTTCTCCTCTTGTGGTTGTCGCGGACCAACGTTGTGTTTGGAAAAACTCGCAGACGGGCAGTGGCTGCCACTCTAGCAAAAGCACACCCAACCTCCAGGAATAGTTGCCTATTCGATCATTGGGGTTTGAAAAAAGGGGTGCCCCCGCATGTAATTTTTTTGTGGGCCTGCATGCCCCCTTATACATTGGGATGACTTGCGAGTGAAAATTTGGTCCCCCCCCCATGAATTTATTTTATGGGCTTGAGGGCCTTGCCATACATGGGAGCGACCTGTGTGTGAACAAAAGCGGTGGCCTCCCATGGCATATTTTTGCGGCCCTAAATTCTGGGTCATACATCGGTTAAGTAACGCCAACACAATGCGTATATTGTCTGGGCTAATGCTTACAGAGTTTGAAGAGCCACCACCAGGGCCAGGTAAAGTGCGCCCGCCAGAGCCGGACACAACCGGCCGTGTCGAGGCGAGCCCAGTTATCTGGGTATGACAGACCAGATGTAAGTGCTAGCAGTCACACCTCTTCGCAATCTTACGGGCTTAAATTGCCAAACCGGGCCCTAAGGACCCTACTTCTCCGCAGGTAAGCCCCGGCGGGACTTAGGGTTCTGATTAAGAGGACTCACACCGAGTCCCTGCTATTGTTACCCCAAAGTTATGTTGTCCGGTACTGCATACCCACCTTGCCTGCTTGCTGCTTAGAGTACCCGGGTAGGGGCGGAGGGTAACCCCATCTTACAGCTAGCGGAGGCGTGGGGTTAGTACGATCTTTGGACTGGAGGACCTAGCCCGAAGCTCCACGGATGGGGGAAGCTGACGGATGAATGGGTAGGAGGGGCCGGGCACGATGCGTCGCAGGAACGGCCGCCGGCTGGGCGCAGCCCCTGGCCCCCCCGCCTGTTGGCACACGCCGCTGCGGACTACCGCCCCCTGCATAAACCCTCGATAGGCACCAACCGCCACCTAGGCAAGACGCCCCGTCCCCCCAGCTAGTGGGCCTGGGCCATTCGCAACTGCCGTCCCCCGAGCCCTCCTTAGACACCGACTACCGCGTGCCCACGACTCCCCGTCCAATAAGCTGGTGGCCCCGCAAGCCCTCCTTAGGCATCGACTGCCGCCTTGGCAAGTGTCCCCATCCCCCCAGCTCGTGGGCCCGGGCCCTTTTAACTGCCATCCCGTGCAGGCTTTCCATAGGCATTGACCGCCGCCTGGGCGGGACTCCCCGTCCATCCAGCTGGTGGGCCCGGGCCGTTGGGTGCTGCCGTCCCCTGCAGGCCCTTCATAGGCACCAACGGCCGCCTAGGCAGGACTCCCTGTCCCCCAAGCTGGTGGGCCCGGGCCGTTGGGAGTTGCAATCCCCTGAAGCCCTCCATGGTTACTGACCGCCGCCCTAGCAGCACTCCCCGTCCCCCTAGCTAGTGGGCCCGGGCCATTGGGAACTGCCATCCCCCGCAAGCCCTTCTTAGGCAGCGACTGCCGCGTGGCCAAGACTCCCCATCGCCCGAGCTGATGGGCCCGGGCCGTTTTAACTGCAATCCCCTGCAGGCTTTCCGTAGGCACCGACCGCCACCTGGGGAGGACTCCCCGTCCCCCAAGCTGTTGGGCCCGGTCTGTTCGGAGCTGCCATCCCCCGTAAGCGCTCCACGGGAACCGACCGCCGCGTGGGCAGGACTCCCCATCCCCCCAACTGGTGGGCCCGGTCCGTTGGCAATGGACCACGGCCTCTGTCCGTCCCAGAAGTAAACGCACGCCGGAGGACATGCATGCTGTGGAGTATCTGTGGCTAACTGTGCGCGGCGGATACCTGTGGCAACGCCGGCTGGCGCACACCTTGCACATGGATACGTGCCGCCCCACAATCCTCATCCTCGCCGAAGCCCAGTCCAAGGCGGGGGTTGAAGGATCCCCCTTTCTTGGACTACGTCCAACACATCATCCTCCCCGCTATTGGAAAGACGGGGGCAGGCCTCGATGGCTATGTCCGCTCCGGGACTACCACCCGGGGCACCCTGCTCTGGGGCAGGGAGGACGGTAATGCCCTCTGGATGGAGGACCCGATGGGGGAAACACCATGTGTTGGCGGCCGATGCCCCCGAACTCCATATTGGCTGTGAGCCATACGTGAGATGGTGGGCGGACATGTCGCACGAGGTCACCCGCATGGTGGATCCCACGTCCGTTTTGGTGGTGACGGACACCAACTCGGCGTTTCGGCCAACGGACATAGGGACCCCACGCCCCGATGATACAGGCTATCGCACGTTCGTGCGGGCCTGCAACCTCACGGACCTGGGGGACCTACAGCCGGTCCCGGCTGAGACATACTCCAGTTTCAAAGGGGCAGGGGGCTTCCGCATCTACACGGTCGCCTGCCACCGGCGTGCGACGGTTAAGATAGCTTCCTACCATGACTGGGGAAGCCCCCTCCTATCGAACCACCACGTCCCCCTCCTCTTCACTGCCACCCAGCTGGTGGCCCGACTCCACAATCCAGCCCCAATACGATATCTCGCATGTTGGGGTAGCACCCGGGCCCGTTAGCCCTATCCCCAGCGGATACGGCCAACCTATAGAGCTTAGTGCTCCGCAAGAAGGACATTGATACCCAACTCGCCCCGACCAGATGGCCGAGGGCCTGCAACGCGCCATCTATGATTGGGCCCACGCCGCGGGCAGGTTCCGGGCTCTCCGGTACCGGCACTGCCGCCTCCGAACGGGTCTGGCAGAGCGGCCCTCCCCTTGGAAGTCGCCCCAGCCTCCTTTGCCGGCGCGTAGTATGCTCCCCTCCCTGAGCCGTTTCACAAATAGCTGCGAAGAGCATGGTGCGCAACTCTGTGGCGGTGGAGCACGCCTAGAAAAGGAGTATCGTAGCGCTAGGGGAGGCTCAACGCCATTAGAGCCTCTGGGACTTCAAGCGCCGGGCCCTCCGGAGCACCTAGGAGACCCGAAACCTCCGGCACATCTCGGAGCAGTGGCGGGAGGTGCAACAGCGCAGCCGGGGCCCGCCGCAGGATATCTCGGAAATCCCCTTAGACAACAAGGCGCTCCTAAACCCTAGGGAGACCTTGTCTGCCCTATATGCCAGCCGAATGCGGCTCCAGGGCCGCACCTACCGTATCCCGGACCAACCCGTACCGTGGGCCCATATCGGACAATACTTCGAGCTCCTACCGAAGCATGCCCCGTGGACCACGACGGACTACGTCGAGCCTCGCCACCTTTGGGAGGTACAATCCGGCAAGGCCTGGCGCCCAGACCTCCACCTACCGGAGGCGGACGTCTGCAAGGAAATCTCATAGTACCGTCACGTGACGGAGGCGGACTAGGAAACCCCGTGCGCAGTCATGCGCAGTCCCCGAGTATGCCGCATGGAGGGAACGCATGGACGGGTCACCGTCCACCTCAAGAACCCCAACTAGCCTGACCAGGACGCGAACCGTTGGAGCATCACCCTCTCCTCCCACATCTCCAAGCTAGAGCCCACAGCTTTCTACGCCGTGACAACAATCATATACGAGCATGCCCTGGGGGGCCCTTGCCTCGTAGGAGGTATGCGGGGAGTGTCCCTCCATGAAGTGGTGCGCACAGTGCACATGAAGTTGGACCTCGCAAAACTTGGCCTCAGGGTGGTAGACGTGTTGAATACCGACCTTGCGAGATTCTTCGACGAGATCCTCCACGACGTCAACCCCATCGTGAGTGTCCGTGTAAGCCTGAGGGAGGCTGGCCATTTGGCCAAGCACACGGAGGGCTTCTGGTATGCCCTGTCCCAGGGCCCCCGGCACTGGAGTACCCTGACGCAGCTCCTAGGAATCCCCCAAGGTACCATCCATGGAATCCACACGGGCGCGACAGCAGCTCTCCCGTTTTTGCGCTTCATGGACATCGCATGTGGCGCTTCGGCGGGACAGCCTTCTTGCTGCGCGGGGCTCATGTGGGTGGACGATACAATAGTCCTCCTCGAACGGAGCGAGACCCGCCCTATCTAGGGTGTCTTATTGGATCAGCAGACGTACTACCAGGGTATCTTGCGGGTGGACCTCCCGGACCGCAAGATCTAGCACGGCTCGACCTCCGACCCCCAACTACTATGCTCGCACAGCGCTGCAGCCGTAGCCGGACACGTGAGCCGCGCGTGGGTAACAGATAACCCGGAGCAACGGGAGGAGGTGTTGGGTGGGGCCCCGGGGATCCAGCCCTTCCGGGTCCTCCGCTAAATGGGGACCGACATCTACCTCTAGGGCACACCCACAGCCCCCATAACCTCCCAGACGTGCGGGCGGCGGTGCTAAAACAGCTACGCCCCTAGCCACTATCTACCACCGTAGGGCCGAGGTGCACGCGGCGAATGATGCCCTGATGGTACGGGGGTACAAGCACATGACGGGATTCGCCCGCCATGCCCACGCCGATGCAGTTTGGGGCCCTTGGGAGCATGGCTGCCAAGGCTCGACCCGGTCCTCACACTCATGGCCGGCCGCGGTTGCCCGTGAATGGGTCCAGCTGGGTGCTTCGGCTGAGGACGACTTTAGACAAACGGAGACCTATACCTTCCAGGCCCACCAAGCGCTCAGGGGGGGACGCCCTACCGTGCTCAGCACGGCACGAGAGACCCACCATCCGCGGTGTCCTGACCTCATCAGTACGCTGCAGCCTGTGGTGGATGAGGTCTTCTTGCCCATGTGGATGCCGGGCCCGTGCTCGGGGACGAGCCCCATGCTGGTGTGCGGCCCTAGCGGACCAAGAGCGGGGGCAGTGGCGGCCCCCCGCCCGCCAACTGGAGGTGTACCCCACCCAATACGGCGACGTCACGCAAATAGTCGTCCCCCTGACCGTCTACGAGACGGTACAGCCTCTGAGGTACCACCATCCTGGCGACCAGTACACGGCGGACTGCCGGATCAAAGGGGAACGAACCCTTAAGGACTAGGCGCATGCCTGCAAAGGTAGCCTCGGCCTCAGAGCGTGGCTTACCCGCCACATCGCCCTCCTGACGCCCCTTCTGGGGGTACCCCCACCGCGGTGGGAGGCCGCGGGCAAGGACTGGATCGCGGACGTAGTATCCGCGTACCCTGCGAAAGCAGCTATCGGGGGCCGGGTGGCCAAAACCACCCATGTGGAGACCGTGTACACAGGGGATGTGCAATCAAAGTGACGGATGCCATGAAGGACACCATGGAGGCCAAAGACGGGACACCAGAGCTCCGGGTGTGCTACCAGCCCTCGGACACGCTGCCAAGTGATACCCGATTGCATCGCCTCTTGGTGGCCCTTCTCGGTGTCCAAGTGGAAGTCAATGCACCCCTACACACTCAACTATGCGACGACCACCAGCAAGGAGCCCTGAACCAGCTACACAGCGCGAGGGTGCGGGCACCCACCATCGTCTGGCTGTTTGAACCACCGGTGGACATTGGCAATGGTCCTTGGCATCGCCAACCCCCGTGGTGACAGTCCCTGCGGCCGTGGATAGCCATCGCCCCGTCTAAAGTGGCGAAATTAAAATATTCCGCAGAGCGTGCGGCGCACAGATGCCCTGGGCACACGCATAGGGGCCCCATATACTACTCACTCAGCACGGAGGGTGCAGTGCCGGCGGACCTCGAACCCACCTCGGTGAGCACAATGGGGACCTGGCCCGCCTGGTGCCGCACGGCCTGGCAAACGACCGGCCAGAGGTGCTGGCCCCCAATGACAAGCCGGGCATTTGGTTCCGTGACCTACAAGCGCTGGCACCCCTCCGCGGAAGCAGAGCCGCGCTGGATGCAAGAACCACGCCGGCCGGAATGGCAATGGCGGGGGTCGCCCAGAGCAGGCTCCAGGCCTACGAGACGCACATGGCCTCCGGGGTGGACAGCTCCCGAGAAAGGGAGGCCACGCTATTCTTGTCGTACATCCGAAGGCTCGCGCAGCCACCAGGGGTGTTCTGCCTAGTACCGGACTCCGAGGCAGCGGTGGGAGCCCTCCGCACGTACCACGAAGGAGGGCATTGTGGGGATGGCATACACCACCTTTACGCCACGGCCCTCGGAGGCCACCAACTCTCCCCGGCCTCGGGCATAAACGTGGTCACTACGCCGCACTAGATGACGGACCTAAACGTCCTTGTAGATGCGGCAACGCAGGAGCCGCCGAGAGTCGACGTGACATGGGTCCTCCGCTGCCCTTTCTCCTTTGTCACCCCAGTGACCTACCGGGACCAGTGCCAGCTCTCCCCAACGGCGCTTAGTGACTGGTTGCAAGATCAAGCCTGCATACCGGCGCGGGTCGGTTATGAGGGCCGATGGGAAGGAAACTACACGTCGGGTAGTGGCGTCCCCCTCAAGTGGTTCGATAGCGACTAGCAGTCCCACATTACGGGGCAACGCACGGACAACACCCCCCAATGATTGTCGCGGCTCACCAGTCCTTCCACGGGAACACGGTGCTAGATACCACGTGCCTCCTCTATGAAGCATAGCCCAAAACGGCGCCGCACCTTTGATCCTGCTCGGCCGAATCCCATGAGTGAGGGCCTGTTCGCCGGTGGCTCGCAGAGTGGGTTGATCACAAGGTGGAGAACTAGGCTGCATCGGCGTGCCACCAACTGTCGGAGCCAACTGTACTGGAGCAGTGTGCGGCGGCTCTGTGTACCCCCTGCGTGCAACGGGCCTGCATGGAGTGCTCTGAGCCCCACACACTGGAGACTGAGTTCATACGTAACGTGCTCGAGGAGTCCATCAGAGTTTGGTACGCCCATGCCAAGGGGCGAGCCACGTAGCTGAAAGCCCAAGTGGACCCGAGCAGCACGATGGCGTGGGTGTTGCCAGAGCTGCGCCTGCACCAGCAAGCGTAGAGACAGGGAGTGTAGCGGGAACTTTTGGGATGACAACATTCGCCTAGTGGGTGGCATCCAAGTTTCTTCGACTCCCCTTTTTCTGCCGATAACAACACATCTACACACGGCGCGCACTAGACACACAGCCCTCCATGTTTAATTCTACCCATGGGTAGACATGCCAGCCTTTGCTTTTGGCACACAGCCCCACATACAACCCCCCACCCGCCGGCACCCCACCCATACTCCACGCCCCTCCAAACCACGGCCCCACACATCCAATCCCCGCACACCTCAACTAGATTACCAACAACCCCACACACCCTGGCCCCATACCCCAAAGATCCGCACACCACAGCTCCACACGCCACAGCCCCACACCCCACAACCCCACACCTTTTAGCCCCACACCCTGCAGCCCCACACCCCCAACCTCACTGCCAGATACCACACAGCACCAAAGACCGCCCCCGCTGCCGGACATTTCAAGATAGCCATGGGGGCCGTTCACGCTGATGGGGCCGCACCAAGTTTTGAGGTTTCCATTGTTGTGTGTTTGTGTCTATGTGTGGATTGTTAGGACGTCGTGGCCAATCTTTGCCACTGAATATCTACTATTTCGAACAACACTTAAAAAAGTGAATTCAACAGTTAATATTCACAGACAAAAGCCGAACAAAGCGATACCAAAAATTAACATTTTCCTTTCATGCTTTCGGTGCATGCACTAGACGTTGATGCGTGTGCTGCAACGCACCCACACAACACAGCCCTACACACAAGAACACCACACGTAATCCCCACAAAGCATGGCCCAGTACACCTCAGCGCCACATATCACCGCCCCAGACACCAAGGCCCAGGAGACCACACACCCACGCACCACACCGCCACACACCGCAGCCCCACGCAGCGCACCGCCACACACCACAAACCCACACACCAAACCCCCATACACCACAGCCCAGTGAAACACACCCCCACACACCGCAGCACCATTGGGCAAGAGGGAGGCGGTTAGCATTACGAAAGAAAGAGTAACACAACCGGTAACGTGCCACGGCCCTAATAATGGTTCAATCAATCAAATCTAACATTAAAGCATATGGTATAAAGGAACATGCAAAAAGAAAAAGGCATATCCCCCCCTCACCTTAACCGCTACGACAAGGGGAGAACACAAGGATGAGGAAGGAGGGCGGTGTGTGTGAGGCGATAGTTGTGTGGAGTTGCTAGTATCATTGTGTATGAGTGTGTTCGTGTTTCTTTGTGTGTAGTTGTGTGTGTGTGTGCGCGCGAGGAGGTTGAGGCAGCATCACCAAGATGCGCAAGTGAAGGGAGGGGGGGGGCAAAAACCCCTAGGGCCAAACGCACGCATCCCACTAACCTATGGACTAACCCCATAACCAATCCCAAGTTGAAACCCAACCCCAATCAACCCCCTAACCACACCAAGTCCACGACCGGAACCCGAAAGGTGCGGAGCCCCGAAACCGGGTTCGCGTGAGGCATGAAGGTCCATCTAAGGACTCAATGCGCCAGGATGGCAATGAAGAAAACAAGTCCACATTTAAAAGGTATGCTTCATGTGTCCCTCTACATTTCCACGGAGTGCTGATTTTCGCAAAAAAAAAAAACAGTGGATTTTCGGCCTGTTAATATTAACAGCGGCGGCGCGTAAAATTTTACTTTCTGAACAATGAATCCAAAAATGAAAATCAAAAATTAAAGGCGACGAGCATGTTAACATTTTTTCACATACACACGGGTGAGTCCCTTGCCCCAATCCGCGGGTGAAAATGACACCCAAACCGTTAGGCAACCCATGGGGGCAAGGGTTTTAAAGGAAAACCCGCAACCCCCCCCCCCTCAAAAAGAGAAGGGTACACTTTTTGTTATGGTAACAATTTTTGCCATCAAAATTAACCATATTGATTTTAATATTGCCCTTTAGGGAACACTGAAGAGCCCTGGCTTGAGGCGCCTTGGGCTTCCACCCAAATGCATGGGACCCCCGCATGCCTCACTATTGTGGTCTTAACGGTATCGGCATCAACGTTCAAGGCTCAGAGGTGGCAGCTCCAGCGCTTAGCGCTTCCACTCACATGTGTGGTGCACAATTCTCATTGGGAATTGAACCCGGGTCAACGCCACGCTCAACTGAAGCTGACGACTCGGTTACGGTCTCCTTCCTGTCAATCCTGAGATGATGGGGACCTATTGATTGGCCTCCAACGCGCCTTTCGGGCCGGGCCACATCGCAAGGGCGTGGCTCCAAATGGCCCCTTGCTCAACCACTTGGCTCTCAGCCTACTCCTTCTCCCGTAACTTCCAGCGCCCGGGGCGCAAAGTGAAGCCCCGGGCGCACAGCGGCACCATGCAATAGAGGAAACAACACACACCTTCGGAGTGTCCCATGGCATGACACCAGAGGCTTGCCTTGTTGGCCGAGGCACCAGGTCGGCGCATAGAGCGCCAGCCCCGGCAGCGCACGACAGAGCCTCCGCAGCCTCGGCACTAGAATTGGGCTGCTGGACTCCAAGACTTCGGCGTGGCCCCTTGAGGTGGCATCGTGGGACTCACACGTTTCGGCATTGTTGCGAACTCAAGATCCTGCATTGCGAGCTCTTCCCGGGATAAAGTGCAGTCCGAAAAAATTTAGAGGCAAACCCTGGTGCCTACATCGTGCCTTCCTTAATTCTTATCTTCCACACTTCCACACTCCTGGGCTCTGGCATGGCCCCTTTGGTTGGCGTGATGGACTCTCATGCTGCGGCGTGGTTGTGAAGTGAAGATAATGCTTTTGGAGCTCTTGCCTAGCTGAAATGCACTCCCAAAACCTTCAGAGGTGAACGCCGCTGGTTACATAGTGCGTTATTTCTTTCCTTTCTTTCACAATTCCATACACACACCCTTTGGCGTGGCCCAATGACTAGGGGTGTTGAACTGCGACCATTCGGCGTGGCTACAAAGTGAGATTGCTCCATGCGAAGCTGGCTCAGGTGCATTCCATAAACCCTTGCAAGGCCCAGCGCTGGTGGTTACGTAGTGTGTTCCTTCTTTCCTTTCTTTCAATCTTCCACATCCCCACGCTTTTGGTGAGGCCCCCTGAGCTGGGGATGCGGACTCCGATGCTTTTGGTGTGGCCCCTTGAGTTCGGGATATGAACTCCCGTTCCCCGCAAAGTTGCGCGCAGATGTACCCGCCACGGATGCATCGCAGGTACACATCAATGCGCGAGTTTAACCGCGATGTGCCCGCGAATGTCCACGTGGCGCTACATTGTAGGTATATATCATCGTGTGATTGTCCCCACAATTCTACCCAGGTGGCTGCATTTGGCATGATGTTTTACTCACCAAATTTGCTAGGTACCCACTGTCACCAACACATGAGCCCAGTGAAAAAGAGCAATCCCCAAAAAAGTTAGCGCCATTTGAAGGGTACCCACGGGTTTATTACGGAGCCCTGTCCTCAGAGTTTGGTATCTAGCATATGGGGTTGTTCCCTTTGGGTTTGCACCGGCCCCAAGGGTAACGATGGAAGAGGCTTAGTTCAGATTGAGGCAGGAGCTTCCAAATGCGCTCTGAAAGCCGGCTACATATGACCACCATCACAAGGACATATACAACGTGATATGCTGCGAAGCATTTTGCATTTGGGCAAAAGAGCTTCATGTGCCACATCATTTGCCAAAGTGTTTGCAATACAGTGAAGCACCATTACCGGCAACAAGGCAGTGCATGGGACAAAAAACTGCAACTCCGGTTTATCCGGCATAATGGTTCTCAAAGCAAGCCATCAGACATCACACAATATTTCACACGGTGATACAAGGTTTGCATGCTTATAGATAGCAAATGCATTCTCAGCGGCATACTACAACACATCGTACGCGCTGGCATCAACAGCGTGGAAATTTGATTGGTTTGTGCAGTTACAACGCCAATTGGTTGCATGTGTCCACGGCAGGGGACATGTGCCAATACGTGCGCACAAGAGCGGGGGAAAGTACCCTGACTTGCGCATGTGCCAGCAAGAAACTCAAAATGCTGAAAAAAGGCGCCACATGGGCAGCCCCCCCCCTCCCCCCCAAGTTCGGGTTCTTGTATGTGTAGATCCCATAGCGGCTATACTTGCGCACACGATGCAACATGTCGTGTGGCAGGATCCTTGGTTAAGTGTAGCCACACCTGCTGCATCCCTCTTTGCTAGCATGACAATGGGGTTACCATGGGCTGTCCAATAATGAGCCAAGGCATGTGAGCCAAAGTAGGAGTCCATGACTAGGCAACAATCGTAAGCCACCAAGGTCGCCCATTTCTTCACCATTCTCGGCGCCCGTGACACCACCGTCGGCTCCCGGTGCAATGGCCTTTGGTTCACAGGGTACAGGTGCACGTGGTACACATAGGGCCTAATCCATTAGCCAACACGTACCGTTTCGACTGGGTGAAATGGGGCAGGCGTGAGATGAATTGCCGTGGCGCGCCAACTCTTCTCTTTTTGTGGGAGGGTGGCGCCTCTTTCCAAAACATTCAATACCCTGGGTGCCAAGCAACCCTCCAACTGTTGTTACAGCGCCGAAGCACGTAAGCAATGTGAGGCCGGGCTAGTGTATATTAGCATAACAATTGCCCCCTTTCAGTAGGCGCTGCATCAAGGGTTGCATGCCGGGGCACCCTCATCCCACATGTCACCAATGCACTGTGGCCGTAGCATGTCAATACTTGGCTTGAAGGCAAGCCATGCATGTACCCGCAGGCAGGAGCGCACGAAGTCCCTGACGGGGACCACCAGGTGAAGGACCGTTGGTTGGAGAACCACTTCATAGAGGATCCCCAGGTAGAGGTCCAAGAGGCTTGAGCGCCCAAGGAGGTGTCGCGATGGGTCGTGCACTTCCACAAAAGTGCCGCCAGCTTGAGCACGAGGTCAAGGTCATGCGCCACAAGAAGCTGGGCCACACCTGAGTGGCCAACCGAGCCCAGCGCGCCCCAGTCAAATGGCCACTCACTCCCCTGCTTTTGGCGTGGCCCCTTGAGATGGAGATACGGACTCGCACATTTTGGTGTGGCCCCATGAGTTGCGGTGATGGACTCCCACACTTTTGGTGTGGCCCCTAGAGTAGGGGATGCAGATTCCAACGCTTTTGGCCTAGCCCCTTGCCTTGCTACTGACTCCGACCCTTTTCATTGGCTCGTCGAGTCCTCATTGGGGGATACGGACTCCCAAGGTTCCTTCTAGACCCAAACCCTAGTAGTTAGACAGATGCATTTTGAGGCATTTGCCAGTTTGTATCACTTGTGACAGATTATATTGGATAGGGTTAGGGTTCGGGTCATGGTGAGGGTAACGGGTACATTGAGGGTTAGGGTTAGGTTGGGGTTCCGGTAAGTGTCACGCTGCATTAATCCTTAAGTGTACCGCATCAGCGGCAAAGGCATGACACATCTTGTTGATTTGCAAATCGGGTTCTTCTACCACTCTCTGTGCACCATACCATAAATTTGGATGCCGTCGAGGATGTTGTTGTTAGATTTGTTGCACACTATGCGGAGCACTCGGGCAGATCCGTTCACATTCATCCCCCACCACACCCATCAATGCAATTTTGGCACCCTTGCTGAATGCAAGCATCAAGGCAACCTCAATGCACGTGTTCCGTCCACCCAATCCCTTGCGTCAATGTGGGGTTGTGGAGTTGATGCTCGAGACACCAATGCATTTGTTGACATTCTTTGACACCCATTATTAACGCGGTGGTATTCTTGAAGCACCCCACTTTAAAAAGCAGGAACTATTGCGGAAGGTGGAGGTGTTCTCTCTTCAAATCCATGTGCAATGGTGTCGTCTGCAAGACATCACCAGTGCTATTCCGTTGAAGCTTGCCTTCCACGGTCTGCTTGTTCGCCACTTCGTTGTGCCGCTCAGAGGCCTGAGGACATTCAACTAGTGAAGGGCACATGTACCTCATGCAATATACACTCTACCTATGATGACATCGCCAGTAGCCGAAAGTTCTATCCACTCACCAAGGAAACCACTTACATGATGGTTACCAATGGGATTGTGCAAGATCTTTTTTATGCACCCATTCGTGAGTTGCGTGCCCTAGGCAAGCAACTTGCGTGCAAATTTTAGATCTGTCTTGCGGTAGCGCAACACGAATGACTAGAAGTCCGCTTGACGCTGCAACAGACCAGCTTCAACACGCAAGGTCTATTGTTGGGGATGCCTCCGAAGAATTTGCGGAACGCGTTGTTCTTGCGGTGGGCCATGTAGTACCATCAGGAGCAAATGGTGCAGGATGCCATGCCAAGATACCGATCTCCGGAACCACTTGCTCTTGGCCATGTTGAACAACCGCGTTCGTAAATATGGAATGTGTTCGCGGCACCATGGGTGTGAGATCACTGTTACGGCAATACCCTTCAGGCGAGCAAACAGGCGCCATTCTTTCTGATTGCTGCTTGATGCATGTGCACAACAACGGGGCCACAACATGCGAGGCATTGTGGTGTCCCCAGGTGGGACGGGGGTAGCACAAACTGCCCGGGAAGGGGTTCTGGGCACCCTTCTCAAGCACCACGGCATTTTCGGCGACCCCCCAACCGGGCACTCGCCTCCCACGCGGCGACATTGTTGCAAGAAAAGTCTTCTGAGTGTGTCATAGGACAAAAAGGGAAGGGGTATCTTCTATGGGTTTCCTTGAAAGTCATCTTTGTATTATGCACTTGGCTCCCCGATGCAAATTATTGACCATTCCCGGAACCCATTTACAGTGGGTTCCCGCTAACCGCTTCCCGGAGACACCACAACGGGTTGTTCAAGAAAGCCGGGAACAAAAGAGAGGCATACCTTACCGCAGCAGTCCTCAAGTTTGAGGGGCTATCAATGATGGACGGGCCCGAGAATGTTTGGCGCCGTGTGGGTCAACATCAATGGGGTCAGCGCGGAATGCATCCAACAACATGCTTAAAAGAAACCTTTGCAATGCCTGCAATGGCCTAACAAGACTACCCGTTTTGCCTATTGCCCTGACCATAACCTTCTTCATCAACCGCTGGTGGAGGAGGTGGCGCCCAAACTTTTGGACGAGAGCGATGGCGAGGAAGACAAGGTGATTGCCCTCCATATTTGTGCTAGGCGGCAAAAACAACCGCCCAAGCAAAAAACCTACGAGCACCGTGAAGGACCATGGTTGCACGAAGACCTTCATCGTGCACCAGGGTAAAACGTCTGGGCTGCTAGCAACTGCTCCACCTTGCAGCCGTATTATTCAGGTGTCGGAGATGATTCGGCCACAATCCACGCACGATGTCCTCCATTGTGTTCACGCTTTGCACCCAGATGGTGTCGCCATTCATTATGCCACCGAGGACAACAATTGTCACCGCCACCAATTGGTTGACAAGCACAACATGTTGACTTCAAAAGGATGTGATATGGTTCATGGACATTCCTACTCACACATCTTGTGCTTCCGCAAACATAAAAAGCATGAATGTCGCTTCCGTTCAGCGTGGTGGCATGCCAGATGTGCTCAAGACCTTTTGGTGTAGCACCTAGGGGCCATGAGGTGAACCACAAATGCACCAAGTACCATGCAAAAGAAAATCCTGCCTTGAAGGGCGTCAACAATGCGGCGCGTCAACACATCTTCCCATGGTTGTTGCCGTTCAAGTACATCGCACGTACCATGAATGATGTCCGATTTTGCTTCGTATTGCGGAACATGTAGAAGGCACATAAGCACTCCTTTGGGGTAGGGGGCAACCTAGAGGGCATCTTGACACCTTGTGCACGTCACATGGAGTAGGACGACCCCCTTACCTGGGTTTTTTACATTGCTAAGCCCACGGTCGCTATTACGTTGTCCAACATTCTTGTGCACCGGTCACTAGCCCTACGTCGGGCAATGACATATGGGGCGCCTTCCCCTAGCGTGATCTGGGCGAATGGCACCCTCAAAAACTTGTCACACGGCGTTACGTCACGCACACCAATATCGTTGGGTTACGTGGCCGTCGGCGCGGTCGTACGGCGCATGGGGACTAGGCGCGTGCTGCCGCCAAGTGCCGGGCCAACTTCCACCTCGCCAGCGATAGGCGTCTCGCCTTGGGACAGCCCGACCGTACCGGAATTGCAACACAGCTATTCGCCACCACCTTGAAGGAGAAGAGCGATGCTTCACCTTCTACTGCTAAGTCTACGGTGCCTGCGGTGCTCCAACGGGTGTGTGGCACACACCAAACGCCATGAGCCCACATTTCTGTGTCGAGTCGCCATAGTCCCTGGCGACCCACCTGCTCAAAAGCAGGGCGCTGGTGACACCGCTGACTTGGTGGATGAGATGCAAGATGGTGCGGAGACGCCAAAGCCAAAGACCGTAGGAAGTGTTTCAGCATCAGCTCACGCCGATGGTTCCAACCCGAGGGCAAAGCAGAAAGATGCCAAATGTTCCTCGAACTACTCCGTCTTTTTCGGGCTGCGAACTTACTCAACTATATGCGGATTTCTACGTGCGTTCATCAAAGTGGTGTGTTGTGTCTTGATAGTTCCAAACAATTTGAGGCACTATGAAGTTGCAATGTCTCAGGGCACCAAGAGTGACCTGGTGGTCAAGTTTCAAGGGGTTGCGGGCCGAAAAGGAGGCACAAGGGTTTGAAAGAAAAAGGGCGCTAACCCCACTGTTGTCTACTCTTGCTTACCCGGCGCCGGAGCACCACGGCCTCTCGTCGTCCCAAACTTGAAAGCACGCCAGAGACGTGCATGTCGTCGGGGATCCGGGGCTAAATGTCCGCGGCCAATACCTGTGGCAACATCTGCTCGCGCAAGCCTTGCACATGGTGGCATGCCGCCCTGGCATCCTTATCCTGGCCGAAGCTCGGTCCACGGCGGGCCCAGGGGATCCCGCTTTATGAGACTACAACCGACACGTCGTGCTCCCCGCTATTGGAAAGACGGGGGCAGGCCGCGATGTGTATGTCCGCTCCGGGACTACCACCTGGGCCACCCTGCTCTGGGCAGGGAGGACGCTAATACCCTCATGATTCAAGTGCCCACCCCATGGGGGAAACACCACGTGTTGGCGGCCCATGCCCCCCAAATCAACATTGGCTGTGAGCCATACCTGAGATGGTGGGCGGACATGTGGTGCGACGTCACCCGCATGCTGGACCCGACGACCGTTCTGGTGTTGACCGACACCAAATCGGCGTCTCGGCCAACGGGCAGAGAGACCCCACGATCCCATGATATGGACTATGGCACGTTCCTGTAGGCCTTCAGCCTCATAGACGTGGTGGACCTACATCCGGGCCCGCCTGAGACATATTCGTGTTTCCAAGGGGCAGCGCGCTCCCGCATCAACACGGTCGCTTGCCTCCGCGAGGCGACGTTTACGATAGCTTCCTTCCACGAGTGGGGAAGCATCCTCATGTCGGACCACCACGACCCCTACTCTTCACCGACGTCACCCAACCGTTGGACTGGACAAGCCCAACCCCAATACGTTATCTCGCATGTTTGAGTACCACCCGGGCCCAGTAGCCCTATCCCCAGCGGATACGGCCGACCCAAAGAGCCCGGTGCTCCGCAGGAGGGACATTGATCCCCTGGCCCCGACCGGATGGTTGAAGGGCCTGCAAACGTGCCATCTATGATTGGACCCACACCGCGGGCAGGTTGCGGGCTCTCCGTTTCAGGCACTACCGCCGCCGAACACGCCCGGCAGAGCGACACTCCCCTTCAAAGTCCCCCCAGCTTCCTTTCCTGGCGCGTAGTATGCTCCCCTCCGTGGGGCGTTTCACAAATAACTGCGAAGACCATGCTAGGCAACTCTGTGGCGGTGGACCACGCCCTCAAAAGGAGTCTCGTAGCGCTAGGGGAGGCTGAACGCCATTAGAGCCTCCGGGACATCAAGCGCCGGGCCCTCTAGAGAACCCAGAAGACCCGAAACCTCCGTGGGGCATGCTTCAGTAGGAGCTCGAGATATTGCTTGTAATGGGCCCACCGCACGGGGTCGTTCCCGATACGGTAGCTGTGGCCTTGGAGTCGCATTTGGCTGGCATATAGGGCAGACAAGGTCTCCCTGTCCAAGGGGATTTCCGAAATATCTTGCGGGGGGCCCCGGCTGCGCCGTTGCACCTCCCGCCACTGCTCCGGGTTGTGCCGTGCTGGATCTTGCAGTCCGGGACGTCCACTCGCAGGATACCTTGGTAGTACGTCCGCCGACCCAGGGAGACACCTTGGATAGGGCGGGTGTTGCCCCATTCCAAGAGGACTATTGTGTCGACCACCCACATGCGTCCCGGAAAGCGAAAAGGTTGTCCCGCGATTGTCCATGAAGCGCAGACCCTGGAGCCGCCGTCGCGCCCGCGTGGACCCCCTGGATGGTACCTTTGGGGGTTCCTAGGAGCTGCGACAGGGTACTCAACGGCCGGGGGCCATGGGCAAGGCGTATTACGGGAAGCCCCTCGTGTGGGTGGCCAGGTGGCCGGCCTCCCCCATGCCCACACGGGCGCCATTGATGGGCTGAACGTTGTGGGTGATCACGTCGAAGAATTTCGCGAGGTCGGTAATCAGGGCGTCCCACCCGGCGCTGCAGTTTGGCGAGCTCGAAATTCATGTGCACCGTGCGCACCACTTCCCCGAGGGACACTCCCCGCATACCTCCTCTGAGGCAAGGGCACACCAGGGCATGGTCGTATATGGCTGTTGCCAAGGCGTAGGAAGCCATGCGATGCAACTTGGAGATGTGGGAGAAGATGGTGATGCTCCAGCGGTTCGCGTCCTGGACAGGTTGGTGGGGGTTCTCGAGGAGCAGGGTGACCCGACCACGCCTACCCACCGTGCCGGAAACTCGAGGACTGCGCATGACTGCCCACGGGGTATCCTAGTCCGCCTCTGTCACGTAGCGGTACCAGGAGATGTCCATGCAGACGTCCGCCTCCGGTAGGTTGCGGTTGGGGCGCCAGGCCTTGCCGGATTGTACCTCCTAGAGGTGGCGAGGCTGGGCATAGTCCGTCCTGGCCCGTCGACCTCCCAGGGCTGTGTATAAAGTCTGCTGTCTCCTGTGTGATAAGGGATGTTGTGTGTGCGGTCTGTCCAAGAAGATGTTTGATATTCTTGTCTATTGGAGGTGCGTCTAGGGGTCTAATGCCTAGAGGAACTTGGAATTAACTATGCCTAAATCAAATCTGCGACCCTCCCAAAACGAAAAAAACAAAAAGGGAGGACAGTATTGAAAAATGATTGGGGGACCACCTTGGAAAATCAGAAACATGGTAGCACAAAAGTAAAAAAGACTTTGAACACCAAAATGGGAAAATGAAGAAAATGCAGGGGAAGTGGCAAAAAAAAAAGGTGCCCATAGGTCCCCATAGGCCCCCATAGGTCCCCAAAGGTGCCCATAGGTCCTCAAAGGTGCCAATAGGCCCCCATAGGTCCCCATAGGCCCCCATGGGCCCCCAGAGTGCCCATGGGTCCCCAAAGGTGCCCATAGGTCCCCAAAGGCCCCCATAGGCCCCCATAGGCCCCCATAAATCCCCAAAGGTGCCCATGGGTCCCCAAAGGTGCCCATAGGCCCCCAAAGGTGTCCATAGGTCCCCAAAGGTGCCCATAGGTCCCCACAAGCCCCCATAGGTCCCATAGATTCCCAGGGGTCCCCAAAGGTGCCCATAGGTCCCCATAGGTCCCCATAGGCCCCCAAAGGTGCCCATAGGTCCCCAAAGGTGCCCATAGGCCCCCATAGGCCCCCAAAGATCCCCATAGGCCCCCATAGGTCCCCGTAGGCCCCCATAGGTCCCCATAGGTCCCCAAAGGTGCCCATAGGTCCCCAAAGGTGCGAATGGACCCCCGTAGGCTCCCATAGGCCCCCATAGGTCCCCAAAGGTCCCCATAGGCCCTCATAGGCCCCCATAGGCCCCCAAAGGTGCCCATAGGTCCCCAAAGGTGCCCACAGGTCCCCAAAGGTCCCCATAGGCCCCCACAGGCCCCCAAAGGCCCCCATAGGCCCCCACAGGCCCCACAAGCCCCCATAGGTCCCCACAGGGCCCCACAAGTCCCCATAGGTCCCCACAAGCCCCCATAGGCCCCCAAAAGCCCGCACAAGCCCCCATAGGTCCCCATCGGTTTCCATAGGTCCCCATAGGCCCCCGTAGGCCCCCGTAGGCCCCCATAGGCCCCCATAGGCCCCCAAAGGTGCCCATAGGCCCCGATAGGTCCCCGTAGGTCCCCATAGGCCCCCATAGGCCCCCATAGGCCCCCAAAGGTGCCAATAGGCCCCCATAGGCCCCCGTACGTCCCCAAAGGTCCCCATAGGTCCCCATAGGCCCCCATAGGTCCCCAAAGGTCCCCATAGGCCCCCATAGGCCCCCATAGGCCCCCATAGGCCCCCATAGGTCCCATAGATCCCCACAAGCCCCATAGGCCCCCACAAGCCCCCATACGTCCCATAGATTCACAGAGGTCCCCAAAGGTGCCAATAGGCCCCCATATGGGGACCCACTATGGGGACCCCCATAGGCCCCCATAGGCGCCCATAGGCCCCCAAAGGTCCCCATAGGCCCCCACAGGCCCCCACAAGCCCCCATAGGTCCCCACAGGCCCCCACAAGCCCCCATAGGTCCCCATAGACCCCCACAAGCCCCCACAAACCCCCATAGGTCCCCACAGGCCCCCATAGGCCCCCACAAGCCCCCATACGTCCCATAGATTCCCAGAGGTCCCCAAAGGTGCCAATAGGCCCCCATATGGGGACCTCCTATGGGGACCCCCATAGGCCCCCACAGGTCCTCATAGGTCCCCCCATAGGCCCCCATAGGCCCCCACAGGTCCCCATAGGCCCCCATAAGCCCCCATAGGTCCCCATAGGCCCCCACAAGCCCCCAAAGGCCCCCACAAGCCCCCATAGGTCCCATAGATTCCCACAGGTCCCCATAGGTACCCATAGCCCCCCACAGTCCCCCATAGGCCCCCACAAGCCCCCACAAGCCCCCGGAATCCCCCTTAGGTCCCCATAGGTCCCCATAGGCCCCCATCGGCCCCCAAAGGCCCCCACAGGCCCCACAAGCCCCCAAAGGTCCCCATAGGGCCCCACAGGTCCCCATAGGTCCACACAAGCCCCCATAGGCCCCCAAAAGCCCCCATAGGTCCCCATCGGTCTCCATAGATCCCCATAGGCCCCCATAGGCCCCCACAGGCCCCCATAGGTCCCCATAGGCCCCCATAGGCCCCCATAGGCCCCCAAATGTGCCCAAAGGCCCCGATAGGTCCCCGTAGGTCCCCATAGGCCCCCATAGGCCCCCATAGGCCCCCGAAGGTGCCAATAGGCCCCCATAGGCCCCCGTAGGTCCCCAAAGGTCCCCATAGGCCCCCATATGTCCCCAAAGGTCCCCATAGGCCCCCACAAGCCCCCATAGGTCCCATAGATCCCCACAAGCCCCCATAGGCCCCCACAAGCCCCGATAGCTCCCATAGATTCACAGAGGTCCCCAAAGGTGCCAATAGGCCCCCATATGGGGACCCGCTATGGGGACCCCCATAGGCCCCCATAGGCGCCCATAGGCCCCCATAGGTCCCCATAGGCCCCCACAGGCCCCCACAAGCCCCCATAGGTCCCCACACGCCCCCATAGGCCCCCACAGGCCCCCATAGGTCCCCATAGGCCCCCACAAGCCCCCACAAGCCCCCATAGGTCCCCACAGGCCACCATAGGCCCCCACACGTCCCATAGATTCCCAAAGGTCCCCAAAGGTGCCAATAGGCCCCCATATGGGGACCCCCTATGGGGACCCCCATAGGCCCCCACAGGTCGCCATAGGTCCCCCCTTAGGCCCCCATAGGCCCCCATAGGTGCCCATGGGCCCCATAAGCCCCCATAGGCCCCCACAAGCCCCCTAAGGCCCCCACAAGCCCCCATAGGTCCCATAGATTCCCACAGGTCCCCATAGGTACCCATAGGCCCCCGCAATCCCCCATGGGCCCCGACAAGCCCCCACAAGCCCCCACAAGCCCCCATAGGTTCCCATAGGTCCCCATACGCCCCCACAAGCCCCCATAGGTCCCCACAGGGCCACACAAGTCCCCATAGGTCCCCACAGGCCCCCATAGGCCCCCACAAGCCCGCAAAAGCCCCCATAGGTCCCCATCGGTCTCCATAGGTCCCCATAGACCCCCATAGGCCCCCACAAGCCCCCATAGGTCCCCATAGGTCCCCACAGGCCCCGATAGGCCCCCATAGGCACCCATGCGTCCCTATGCGTCAATTCCTATGGGGGTCAAGACCCCCAAAATAATTAACGCGGCCCTATGCGTCAATTCCTATGGGGGTTCAGACCCCCTAAATAATTGACGCGACCCTATGCGTCAATTCCAAGGGGGGTGTAGACCCCAAAAATATTTCACGCACCATTGTGCGTCAATAATTTGGGGGGTGTAGACCCCCAAAATGTTTGACACATGCCCATAAGTCAATTATTTGGGGGGTCTAGACCCCCTAAATAATTGACGCATGCCCATGCGTCAATTCTTTGACGCATGCGTCAATTATTTGACGCACGCCCATGCGTCAATTATTTGGGGGGTGTAGACCCCCAAACCAATTGACGCATGCCCATGCGGCAATTATTTGGGGTTCTAGACCCCCAAAATAAGTGACGCATGCCCATGCGTCGATTATTTGAGGGGTCTAGACCCCGAAAAGAATGGACGCATGCCCATGCGTCAATTATTTGGGGGGCCGTAGACCCCGAAAATATTTGACGCATGCCCATGCGTCAATTCCTGGGGGGGTCTAAACCCCCTAAATGATTGACGCATGCCCATGCGTCAATTATTTGACACATGTGTCAATTATTTGACGCATGCCCATGCGTCAATTATTTGGCGGGTGTAGACCCCGAAACAATTGACGCATACCCATGCGTCAATTCCTAGGGGGGTTTAGACCCCCGAAAAAATTGACGCATGCCTGTGCGTCAATTACTTGGGGGGTGGAGACCCCCCAAAATAATTGACGCATGCCCATGCGTCAATTATTTGGGGGGTGTACACACTCAAAATCATTGACGCACGCCCATGCGTCAATTATTTGACGCAAGCCCATGCGTCAATTCGGAGGTGGGTCTAGACCCCCAAAATAATTGACGCAACCCTATGCGACAATTATTTGGGGGGTGTAGACCCCTCAAGTAATGGACACATGCCCATGCGTCGATTATTTGAGGGGTCTAGCCCCGCAAATAAATTGACGCATGCCCATGCGTCAATTCCTGGGGGGGTCTGAACCCCCCAAATGATTGACGCATGCCCATGCGTCAATTATTTGGGGGGTGTAGACCCCCAAAATATTTGACGCATGCCCATGCCTCAATTCCTAGGGGGGTCTAGACCCCCCAAATAATTGACGCAACCCTATGCGTCAATTATTTGGGAGGTGCAGACCCCCAAGATAATTGACGCATGCCCATGCGTCAAATATTTGAGGGGTCTAGACCCCTTAAATAAATGACGCATGCCCATGCTTCGATTATTTAGGGGGTGTAGACCCCGAAAATAATCGACGCATTCCCATGCGTCCATTATTTGCTGCATGCCCATGCGTCAATTCCTAGGGGGGTCTAGACGCCCAAAACAATTGACACAACCCTATGCGTCAATTATTTGGGGGGTGTAGACCCCGAAATAATTGACACATGCCCATTCGTCAATTCCTAGGGGGGTTTAGACCCCCGAAAAAATTGACGCAACCCTATGCGTCAATTACTTGGGGGGTGGAGACCCCCCAAATAATTGACGCATGCCCATGCGTCAATTATTTGGGGGGTGTAGACACTCAAAATCATTGACGCACGCCATGCGTCAATTTTTTGACGCAAGCCCATGCGTCAATTCCTAGGTGGGTCTAGACCCCCAAAATAATTGACGCAACCCTATGCGACAATTATTTGGGGGGTGTAGACCCCTCAAGCAATGGACACATGCCCATGCGTCGATTATTTGAGGGGTCTAGCCCCGCAAATAAATTGACGCATGCCCATGCGTCAATTCCTGGGGGGGTCTAAACCCCCCAAATGATTGACGCATGCCCATGCGTCAATTATTTGGGGGGTGTAGACCCCCAAAATATTTGACGCATGCCCATGCGTCAATTCCTAGGGGGGTCTAGACCCCCCAAATAATTGACGCAACCCTATGCGTCAATTATTTGGGAGGTGCAGACCCCCAAGATAATTGACGCATGCCCATGCGTCAAATATTTGAGGGGTCTAGACCCCTTAAATAATTGACGCATGCCCATGCTTCGATTATTTGGGGGGTGTAGACCACGAAAATAATCGACGCATTCCCATGCGTCCATTATTTGCTGCATGCCCATGCGTCAATTCCTAGGGGGGTCTAGACGCCCAAAACAATTGACACAACCCTATGCGTCAATTACTTGGGGGGTGGAGACCCCCCAAATAATTGACGCATGCCCATGCGTCAATTATTTGGGGGGTGTACACACTCAAAATCATTGACGCACGCCCATGCGTGAATTATTTGACGCAAGCCCATGCGTCAATTCCTAGGTGGGTCTAGACCCCCAAAATAATTGACGCAACCCTATGCGACAATTATTTGGGGGGTGTAGACCCCCAAAGCAATGGACACATGCCCATGCGTCGATTATTTGAGGGGTCTAGCCCCGCAAATAAATTGACGCATGCCCATGCGTCAATTCCTGGGGGGGTCTAAACCCCCCAAATGATTGACGCATGCCCATGCGTCAATTATTTGGGGGGTGTAGACCCCCAAAATATTTGACGCATGCCCATGCGTCAATTCCTAGGGGGGTCTAGACCCCCGAAATAATTGACGCAACCCTATGCGTCAATTATTTGGGAGGTGCAGACCCCAAGATAATTGACGCATGCCCATGCGTCAAATATTTGAGGGGTCTAGACCCCTTAAACAATTGACGCATGCCCATGCTTCGATTATTTGGGGGGTGTAGACCCCAAAAATAATCGACGCATTCCCATGCGTCCATTATTTGCTGCATGCCCATGCGTCAATTCCTAGGGGGGTCTAGACGCCCAAAACAATTGACACAACCCTATGCGTCAATTATTTGGGGGGTGTAGACCCTCAAAATAATGGACACATGCCCATTCGTCAATTCCTAGGGGGGTTTAGACCCCCGAAAAAATTGACGCAACCCCATGCGTCAATCATTTGACGCATGCGCATGCGTCAATTCCTAGGGGGGTCTAGACCCCCAAAACAATTGACCAAACCCTATGCGTCAATGATTTGGGAGGTGTAGACCCCAAAATAATTGACGCATGCCCGTGCGTCAATTATTTGAGGGGTCTAGACCCCCAAAATGATTGACGCATGCCCATGCGGCGATTACTTGAGGGGTGTAGACCCCCAAAATCATTGACGCATGCCCATGCGTCAATTATCAGACGCATGCCCATGTGTCAATTCCTAGGGGGGGGTCTAGACCTCCAAAATGATTGACGCAACCCTATGCGTGAATTATTTTGGGGGGTGTAGACCCCAAAAACAATGGACGCATGCCCATGTGTCCATTATTTGAGGGGTGTAGACCCCCAAAATAATTGAC
The DNA here is from genome assembly GCA_964036045.1 of Eutreptiella sp. 'Long Island Sound 2002'. NCBI lineage: Eukaryota > Euglenozoa > Euglenophyceae > Eutreptiales > Eutreptiaceae > Eutreptiella > Eutreptiella sp. 'Long Island Sound 2002'. The sequence goes on from OZ038380.1 coordinate 58,263,666, forward strand.
GCATGCCCATGCGTCAATTATTTGTGGGGTGTAGACCCCCAAAAGTAATTGACGCATGCCCATGCGTCAATTATTTGACGCATGCCCCTGCGTCAATTCCTAGGGGGGTCTAGACCCCCAAAATAATTGACGCATGCCCATGCGTCAATTACTTGAGGGGTGTAGACCCCGAAAATAATTGACGCATGGGCATGCGTCAAATAATTGACGCATGCCCATGCGTCAATTATTTGTGGGGTGTAGACCCCCAAACGTAATTGACGCATGCCCATGCGTCAATTATCAGACGCATGCCCATGTGTCAATTCCTAGGGGGGGGTCTAGACCTCCAAAATGATTGACGCAACCCTATGCGTGAATTATTTTGGGGGGTGTAGACCCCAAAAACAATGGACGCATGCCCATGTGTCCATTATTTGAGGGGTGTAGACCCCCAAAATAATTGACGCATGCCCATGCGTCAATTATTTGTGGGGTGTAGACCCCCAAAAGTAATTGACGCATGCCCATGCGTCAATTATTTGACGCATGCCCCTGCGTCAATTCCTAGGGGGGTCTAGACCCCCAAAATAATTGACGCATGCCCATGCGTCAATTACTTGAGGGGTGTAGACCCCGAAAATAATTGACGCATGGGCATGCGTCAAATAATTGACGCATGCCCATGCGTCAATTATTTGTGGGGTGTAGACCCCCAAACGTAATTGACGCATGCCCATGCGTCAATTATTTGACGCATGCCCATCCGTCAATTCCTAGGGGGGTCTAGACCCCCAAAAAAAACATTGACGCAACCCTATGCGTCTATTATTTGGGGGGTGTAGACCCCCCAAATAATGGACGCCTGGGCATGCGTCAATTATTTGATACATTCCCATGCGTCAATTATTTGACGCATGCCCATGCGTCAATTCCTAGGGGGGTCTAGACCCCCAAAAAAATTGACGCGACCCTATGCGACAATTATTTGGGGGGTGTAGACCCCCCAAAAAATTGACGCATGCCCATGCGTCAATTATTTGGGGGGAAGTAGACCCCCAAAATAAGTGACGCGTGCCCATGCGTCAATTATTTGAGGGGTGTAGACCCCCGAAATAATGGACGCATGCCCATGCGTCAATCATTTGACACATGCGCATGCGTGGATTCCTAGGGGGGTCTAGACCCCCAAAATAATTGACGCAACCCTATGCATCAATTATTTGGGGGGTGTAGACCTCCAAAATAATTGACGCAACCCTATGCGTCAATTATTTGGGGGGTGTAGACCCCCAAAAATAATTGACGCAACCCTATGCGTCCATTATTCGGGGGGTCTAGACCCCCGAAACAATGGACGCATGCCCATGCGTCAATTATTTGACGCATGCGCATGCGTCGATTCCTAGGGGGTCTAGACCCCCAAAATAATTGACGCAACCCTATGCATCAATTATTTGGGGGGTGTAGACCACCAAAATAATTGACGCATGCCCATGTGTCCATTATTTGGGGGGTGTAGACCCCAATAATCATCCACGCATGCCCATGCGTCCATTATTTGACGCATGCCCATGCGTCAATTATTTGACGCATGCGCATGCGTCAATTCCTAGGGGGGTCTAGACCACCAAAATAATTGAAGCAACCCTATGCGTCAATTATTTGGGGGGTGTGGACCCCCAAAATAATTGACACATGCCCATGCGTCAATTATTTGATGCATGCCCATGCGTCAATTATTTGAGGGGTCTAGACCCCGAAAATAATTGAAGCATGCCCATGCGTCAATTATTTGACGCATGCCCATGCGTCAATTCCTAGGGGGATGCACACCCTCCCAAAAAAATTGACGCAACCCTATGCGTCTATTATTTGGGCAGTGTAGACCCCCAAAATAATGGACGCATGGGCATGCGTCAATTATTTGACGCATGCCCATGCGTCAATTATTTGACGCATGCCCATTCGTCAATTCCTAGGGGGGCCTACACCTCCAAAAAAATTGACGCAACCCTATGCGTCAATTATTTGGGGGGTGTAGACCCCCGAAATAATTGACGCATGCCCATGCGTCAATTATTTGGGGGGTGTAGACTCCCAAAATAATCGACGCAGGCCCATGCGTCCATTGTTTCAGGGGCGTAGACCCCCAAAATAATTGACGCATGCCCATGCGTCAATTATTTGACGCATGCCCATGCGTCAATTATTTGACGCATGCCCATGCGTCAATTCCTAGGGGGGTCTAGACACCCAAAATAATTGACGCATGCCCATGCGTTAATTATTTGGGGGGTGTAGACCCCGAAAATGATTGACGCATGCCGATGCGTCAATTATTTGCCACATGCCCATGCGACAATTCCTACGGTGGTCTATACCTCCAAAATAATTGACGCCACCCTATGCGTCAACTATTTGGGGGGTCTAGACCCCCCAAATAAGACCCCTCTAGGAATCCGCGCGTGCCCACGCGCCGATTCCTAAGAGGGGTCTACACCCCTCTGTGATTCAATGGAGGGGGGGGCTATGAAGTCGAGTGGCGGGGGGCTATGAAATCGATTGGGGGGGGGGGGCTATGAAATTGATAAGGGGCGGGTTATGAATTGATAGGGCAGGGGGCTATGAAATCGATGGAGGGGGGCTATGAACTTGAATGGGGGGAACCTATGAATTGATGGGGGTGGGGCTATGAAATTGATGGGGGTGGGGCTATGAAATTGATAGCGGGGGGCTTATGAAATTGATGGGGGGGGTGCTATGAAATTGATGGGGGAGGGGCTATGAAATTGATGGAGGGGGGGCTATATAATTGGTGGAGGGGGCTATGAAATTGATGGGGGGAGGCTATAAAATTGATGCGGGAGGGGCTATGAAATGGATGGGGGGGGCTAGGAAATTGAAAGGGGGGGGGCTATGAAATGGATGTGGGGGGGGCTATGAAATGGATGGGGGGGGGGCTATGAAATTTATAGGGGGCGCTATGAAATGGATGTGGGGGGGGGCTATGAAATGAATGAGGGGGGCTATGAAATTGATACCGGGGGCAGATGAAATTGATGGGGGGGGGGCTATGAAATTGATGGAGGGGGGCTATGACATTGATGGGAGGGGGCTATGAAATTGATTGGGGGGGCTTCTAACCGGCTTTGGACCTACGGAGACCTACAGAGACACACCACGACACGGCACAACATAGCATGGCACACCTGTAAGTTGTGAAATGATTGTTTTCATTGTTGTCAGTTTTTTTGCATGAAAAGAAACACCTTTGAGACAAAGAAAAGAACACCCTCCCGCACCCGTGACTAAACCCCCCCCCCCGGCAGTTCTCTCAAGTCTACCCCCTCCCCGGTGAAAAACATGTAAAGAAAGGAGAGCCCCCCCCCCCCCGAACCAAGGCTTGAAGCAAGGGCACCCCCACAGTGGCTACGCTATGTCAACGTGTGCGTGCGTGTGCGTGTAGATGTGTGTGTGTGTGTGTGTGTGTGTGTGTCCGTGGGAGGACATATGCTTATAAATGCGGCAAATCTGTTGGTTTACTTTGCAATGGTGTCTGGTGGCCCTACAACGCTAGGGTTGAGGCCACAGAACGAAAATCTACACCTCGAAGAGTGTAGTGAGTGGGTACAGTTTCCATGCTTCCTGCACACAAACACAAAACACCAAGCGGGGGGTGTTTTCCGAATCATTTTCCATACTTCCTGATGCAAGAAAGCACTCATGAGTGGGGGGGGGGGTGGAAGGACTAGGGAAGGGCCACAGGGGGGGGGGGGCATCTTCCATTGGGGGAGGGGTGTACTACACCACAAGGGGGGATGCGGGAGGTGGGTTTATGGTTTTGGTAATGATGGTCCATAAAAGTCGGATGTCTACTGTTTGATACCCGACTAGGTCGCTATACACAGAGCTACGACCTCCGACCCCCAACAACTACGCTGGCAAACTGGGGCAGCCGTAGGCTCACGGCTGGGTCGCGCGTGGGTAACAAATAACACGGAGGAACGGGAGGAGGCGTTGGCCGGGCCCCCAGAGATTTAGCCCTCCCGGGTCCTCCGCTATATGGGGACGGACATCTACCTCTAGGGCACTGCGACAACCCCCCGTAACCTCCCACAGGTGCAGGAGGCAGTGTGGAAACAGCTACGCCCCAAGTGGCTCTCCCCGGGCGCGGCCATTATGGCGCTCATGGAGAGGCTCCCGAGCAAACTACTCCCCCCGGCCAATGTCTACCGCCCAAGGGCCCGAGTGCACGCGGCGAATGATGCCCTGATGGTACAAGGGTACAAGCACATGACGGGAATCCCCCGCCATGCCCACAGCGATGCACTCTGTGAGCCGTGGGAGCATGGCAGCCAAATCTTGACGTGGTCCTCACATTCATTGCACGCCGCGGTCGCCCGTGAATGGGTCCGGCAGGGTGCTTGGGCTAAGGAGGGCTTTGGAGAGTGCCAGACCTATACCTCCCGGGCCCACCCAGCGCTTAGGGGGGGATGCCCTACCGTGCTCAGCCTGGCACAATAGACCCACCACACCAAATCGGTAAGTTGCAGCCGGTAGTTCATGAGGTATCCTTGCCCATGTGGATGCCGAGCCCGTACTCGGGGACGAGCGCCATACTGGTGTGGGGGCCTAGCGGACCAACAGCGCAGGCAGTGGCCCCCCCGCCCCCCAAGTGGGGGTGTACAATACCCCACCCAATACGGCGACACAATACCAAGACCGCTGAAGCAAACCAACCGGCAGAGCAGTTGTTGGCGGTGATGGCAAGTAATTACAAGAAGGCGTAGACACTAGAGATGAGACTTTTTGCGACTTGGAGATGAGACCTGTCGGGACCTGGTGATGAGACTTGTCGGGACCTGATGGTGAGACCGGTTGGGACCTGGAGAGGAGCCCTGTTGGGACCTGGAGAGGAGACCTGTTGGGACCTGGAGATGAGCCCCGTTGGGACCTGGAGTGCATGCCTGTTGGGACCTGAGATAACACCTGGGAGCTGAGGGACGCACATGTGCATTTACGTGGTGTTGTGCAATTGTGCTGACGGCAGTGCGCCACCTTGAACGGAGGCCTTTTTTGGTTTTAGCCCCTAGGCTGCGTGTTACCTCGCGTAGGACATTAATTGCGTTGTGCACAATGTGCCTAAGGTGGTGTCACGAGTGGGAGGCTTCACATAGCCTATCCCTTGGGGACGTCACCAAGGTTGATGCCCTATATGCATGCATTCATTGAAAATTTTGGTGTATTATTGTAGTCTCTTTGATTTTGGACTGAAGTGAAGGGGTGTCCATGGTGCCATGGGGTGCAACACATGAATACATTGTACGACATTGCAAAGTGTTTACCATTTGACCTCTGCACTGTGCCTGTGCCTGTACCTTGGGGGGAGGTCGCAACGAGAGAGAAAGGCAAAACAAGGTGGGGGGGGGGGGGGGGGCAGTGCTGGAAGGAGGTGCCAGAAGGAGTGCTAGAAGGGCTTCCAGCGCTGGAAGGGTCCGCTAGAAGGGGGTTACAGCGCTGGAAGGGGTTCCAAGAGGGGTTCTAGCAAAGGGTTCTAGCGCAGAAAGGGGTTCCAGCAACGGGTTCTAGCAGGGGTTCCAACGGTCCGAGTTTCTCTGTTTGTCACAGAAACCATGGAAAAGGCGGTTGCCGCACTTGTGGGGAGTATACCACAGCACAAGCTGTCAACGGCCATCAAGGGGAAGGCTCGAGCAGAGCAGCGGCACCACATACAGACCATCATGCGGGAAGTTTTAGTTCATCCGGAGACAATTGTCGTTGAGGGTGGTGCGGTATTGTACATCCGTTTCGCCGGGCACGACGACGATGAGGACCCTCGTGTAGTGCGCGCAATCCGATTGTGGGCCACCGGTAGGAGACCGACGCTATCAATACGGCAGATGTTGGCCTTCCCACGCAAACGCACGCGTCGTGATCTTGCCGAAGCGCGCACAAGGTTAACACCGTAGTCCACCACAACCTACGCTATCCATGGCCCCGTCGCCGCCCACGCGTTTCACGACGTGTTGAACATGGAGACCCTTGACGTGGAGTTACGACACCGAGCGGCCCGGCAAAGGCTTGCCCTTGGCAAGGCCACAAGGGACCGAAGAAAAAGGCACTGCATGTACGCTTGAGAAACCAAATTTGAACCTGGTGGATGCATTTGGTCCCCTTCTTGCAAAAATCCTTGGCGCAGAAGCCCCCCCGTAGAAAGGGTGCAGAAAGTGGGTTCCAGCGCACAAAGGGTGTGCAGGAAGGGTGAGGAAAGGGGGTTCTAGCGCAGAAAGGGGGGTGCACAAAGGGCGGACAAAGGGTGCAGAAAGGGTGCTAGACCCCCCTTCCAACAAGAGGGGGGGGGGGTGGAAAATCCGGGAAAACGGATGGTTGCGGACAAAAGTGAAAATCAGGCACCAAAAAGGGGCGTAAACATGTGGTGATTGGCCTCAAACTACTTTTCAACCACACAAGGTGGTGTGGCTTGGGTAAACATGCAAAAAGGGTGCTTGAAGGGGGGGGGGGGGTTCTTGCGCACACCTTCTAGCGACGCACCCAATAGTGGTACCTAAGATCCTGTAGCGTCTCTTAGACAGTTGGGGGCACCACTACTTTGTTATGTCGGTTCCCACATGACATACACTCCTGCTTGGGTGGGCCATCCCTCCAAAATGTGGCATAAGGCTGGAATCCCATCCTTTGCTGTACACCAAATATCCATTTATGCCAACCTACACGGTTCCAACAAAGGGGCACAAAGGACAAAGGGTGAAATCCCTCATGTCTATGAGTCGGCGCCTGACTTTTGGTCCATACCTTGTGGGGGGGGGGGGGGGGGCACTCGTTCACCCAAGACTACTAGATCCCATGGTCCTTTAGGCGCGGTGGCAGTTGGGGCGGGCAACTGCGTGGCAATTTTCGCAAAATATTCCGCACTCTTATTACGTTCTTCCCCAGAATGGCCTTCAACCCAAACCACACTTTGATTTCTGGCACTTAGGGAGTCCCGTACCGTCAACAACCAGTGGGCTTCCTTCATTGGCCTACGTTCAGAAAGTACCGCAGATGTGGCCCCTTGGCAGTCCACTCTGATTACCGAGTTGGGGGGGCCAAAGTGAGACCCCAACAGTATGCCCAGCAATGCAGCTTTGTAGTTACACGGGATTCCAAGTGCCCGACGCACATACACCGTGCGATTGGGCGCCACTGCTCAGGCTCCCGTGGTCGGGGGTGCGGAAGAGGAGCTCCCCCGGCACCCGGAAGGTGCCCCCCTCTTTCTCCCGCTTCCTCTTCTTCCGCTTCTTCCCCTTCTTAACCCCGTCCCCATTGCACCCCGGCGACACCACCCACCACTCCCCCGGGTCCAACTCCTCATCCCAATCCCCCAACACCGTCACTTGGCTGACGTTCCCGCCATTGCCCCCCTCCGCCCCAGGGACATTCCCATTAGGGGTCCCGGCCCCTATCTTGCAAGGGGGGGGCCTTGGGGTTTGGGGGGGGGTGGCTTTGCCCTTGCCCTGGGGCTTGGCCTTGCCCTTGGGCTTGCTCTGCTGGGCTTGGGGGGGGGGGCGTCTTCCTCGGGGCCTATGGGCACCTATGGGGCCCTATGATGGCCTATGGGGCCCTATGGGGACCTATGGGGGCCTATGGGGACTTATCGGGGCCTATGGGGACCTATGGGGAATTTGGGGACGTATGGGGGCCTATGGGGGCCTATGGGGACCTATGCTGATGATCGTCGAAACCGAACTCGCGAAGGAGATTCAGGAAATCAATAGAGCTTCGGGTCCTAAACCGGACAAGGACAAGGACAAGGACAAGGACAAGAAGGGCAAGGGCCGGTGGAGGAACAAAGAAGACGCGGTGAACGAGGTTGCTACTCTCAAAGTTGCGGGTTTTTTTCTTGGGGGCCGTGGGGAGGGGGGGGGTTGGGGGCCTTGGGGGGGGGTGTCCTCCCCCCGCTGCTGGTGCTGCTGCTGCTGCTGCTGCTACTCTCCCCCCCCCCGGTCCCGCAACGTCACCCAACCCTTGCGCTGCGAGTCCATGCCCCCCGCACTCCTACCCGCTTCCCACCTACCCAAACCCTCCCGCACAGAGAGGGCCAAATCTGGGTCCGTCCGCATAATCCGGCCCAACCCAGTGACCCCCACGAGGCGCGTCCGGCCTCCACCAGCTATGGGTATAAAGTCTGAAGTCTTAAGTCTGATTTGGCATGTCGTGTTGCGGACCCACATTAGAGCACATCCAAGCAAAAGTCTGATAAAAGTGCAAAAGTGCAGCCCCCCCCCCCCCCCCCACACACACACAGGAACTTGGGTTCAGGAAAATGGTTATAACAGTGCAGACCCCCCCCCCCAAGACACATAGCAACTTCACGGGAAAATGGGGATAAAAGTGCAATACCCCACCCCCCATAGACACAGAGGAACTTCACCTCGGGAAAATTGTGCGTCAGGGAAAATAGGTTGGAATGGAAAATGTGGAGAAGGGAACACTAGGAAAAGTCTGATACAAGGCCCCGCCCCCAAAACACACAACCATTCAGTTCAAGAAAATGATGGGTTGGGTTGGGGGGAAAACGGGGTTTGAAAATGCGGAAAAGGCAATTCTGGGAACAATGTAGCACAAGTACCCCCCCCCCCAAAAAAAAACACCCATACCTCTTGGAAAATGGGGCGTTGGGGAAAATGTGGGAAAAGGGAAAACCAAGGGAACTGGGAAAACGTTGCATACTGATGCTTGCTAATGTATCAATGGACCTGCAGAGAAGGAGAACATGGGGATTGGCACAACAGGCATGCAAAAGCACAATACCACTGCAACCCCAACACTGTCATTCATCAATGAGTCCGTCCATGTCATCCACCGGCACTTGGGAACATGGTTGTGAGCTGCTGGGTGGTGCAGCAGAACGGGTAACACGATCCGTTGGGGGGACCCAGTCACAGTCCATCTGGGCTAGCAAAGGCAACAACCCTTGCATAGAGAGTTCTCGGGCTTCTCCCCGGGTCTTGCTATTTGGCACCTTCACACCCATGCTTGCCAAGCAATCACAGATGCGAGCGCGTGTCCAGTCACGCAATGTGCCTGATTTTGCAGCACATACCAACTTGGCCTGTGCACGGGCCAAGGCACGCTTTGGGTCGGACTTCCGTGGTGCCACTGCCTCCTCTTCACTATTGTTTTCAGCAGCCTCAGCTGCATCATCCACAACCTGCACCACTGCCTCACCACACGGTCTTGGATCCTTGACGAAGCATGTATGGCAAACCAGACATGTGTTGCACCAGATGCGCACAGATTGCCTGCACATTGCACACTCCATGCCCCTTCGGAAAGTGAAGAAGTCATGGTTGCCACCATGCTGAGCAGGACTACCATCTGGTTCGACCAAAGTGCCCTCAGTGTGCTCAGACGGGGCTTGTCGGTCAGCGCGTCTGCGCGTTGCGCCTTGACAAGCCAGTGGCACTTCCGACCCCCCAAAAGATGGCAAAATGTCACCATCGTCTGCCACTGCAGCCTCCCCTTCTAGGCACTGCAACATGGCCGCTTCCACTGATGTACGCGGATCAATGCGATTCGAAACCCTATGCCGGGGACGCACATCGAAGCGTGCATTGGCTGCCAGCTTGTTGGCTACCTCGACACCCTGCCCCTTCGCCCACTGCCGCAAAGGTGGCAGATTACAATGCAAAGCCATGCACATGCTAAGGACATGTGTGTCCTCCATATCATGCATACTGTTGGTGAACCTCCCACGCAACGAAATGGCACGCTCGACAGCAGCCTCAGCATGGCAATATGTGCGCAGCAATGCCAAAACACGCCAAACATTCACCCATTGGACATGCTCCCGCTCCGGCGTCAAGGCCTCCCACATCCGGGACATGGGGGTCTTGGCGAAGGTCCGCACGACATGCTCCTTGAAGGATTCCCACTCTTCCAATGCACGAGCAGCATTAACATGCGCAGCTGCCAGTTCAGCATGGTGTGTGCCCATGAACTGCTTCAGCAGATCCACTCCAAATGTGGCTCGATGAGCCGCTGGTAGAGCGAGCCAACGGCCGTGGTCAAGCAACACAGCACACTCAAGAACACCCCGGGGGTCAATGGTACCCTGTCCCTCCCTGATGCCAGCAAGCAGTGTGTCTGTGACTGCCCGTGCCTCTGTGGCTGGAAAAGGGGGGCTGGTTGTGCACCTCTGGCCATCGGCATCAAACCGGACCAATTCAACGCCATGCCATGCACCTGTCACAGTTTGCTCTTTGAATTGAGTCCACCCTGGCCCCTCCTCCCTCGCCACCTTTTCCACCCGTGCCTGTAACATTTCGGTTGCCTTGGTCAAGTGGGCACCTATTGGTGCATGCAACTGTGCAACGTTGTTGAAGCTGCGCGTACCATGTAGTATGTCCCCGTATACCACTGCCCACGACAGCAAACCTGCATCATGGCAATCCTCCCACACATCCTCCTCCTTGGTGGTGAGGTGCGTTTTGGAATCCAAATGCCTCGCCACCCATGGCACATTGGCCAAGAACACCTTGTTGCGACGGGCATTTGCCTCGGACCACCGGATACGGTGACTAGCAGGGATCAAACGCAACCCGTTGCGTGTATCTGGTCTGGTGTTCTCTTGGACACACCTCTCGAGGTCCTTCCACTGGCGCGCACCGTTGTACAATGCACGTTGGCGACCCACAGCTGCCAGGTAGTCAGCATGCACTTGGCCGGCAGCCTCCAAGGCAAGGCCTAGCTTGCGCTGGACCACGTGGCATGGCTCACCCAAGGGGGTTAGCAAGGACAGCCACTTCACAAGCATGGCAAACACATTGTGCTCCATTGCCGACACATCAACAGCTTGCCTTGCAGAGGCACCACGCACACCAAGGTTAGAGGCACCATCCACCGCAAAAGCCACAACCTTCTGAGCCCACCAGGCACGATCAGGCATCCAAGACAGCAGCACTGCCTCCACCTGTGCCGTCACCTCTTGTGCCTCCCCTGAAGCTACATCCACCACACCAAGGAACACCTCACACTTTCCCCCCGGCCCAGTGCCTGGAAAGAGGAGCAGGATGGCATACTCATTGATGCGATGCCGTTGCCGGTCAGATCCATCCAACAACAAGGCAATGAACAATGCTCTTTGCAAGGTCTCTGACACACCATCTTGCATGGCGCCATGCATTGCGACCATGGCCCTCTCAACTATCCATCGCCGAGAGGCATGATGGCCCGGTTCGGAGGTAAACGCACAATGCAGAAGAATGCGTTCACTGATTGCACGGATGGATGTGCACATGCGGAGGCCAATGTACACCTCCACCAAGCGCGACAAAATGGCTGCCACCGCATCGCTCATAGGTACACCGAGGTCCACGCCCTCACCCCTAATGAACACAGTGCTCCTCTCTGCCACATTGACTGCACATGCAGATGCAGATGCATTGGGGCACAGTGCCCAAAAACGTTCTGCACAATGCACCCGGAAACTCTCCTCAGCGGCCAAGTGGTGGCGGCCAGGATTATCAATTTTCTTGCGGCTGCTGGTCGTGCCACGTGACACACCAAGGTGACCATCCAGGACATCTTTACGCCATCCCTTTGGTGTAGCAATCATCATACGCATGCCCATGCCATATGTCCCATTCACCAAGGCTGCCGCAGCCTTCGGTGGCCGCTTCACCCCAGGACAATCCGTTTCAGCAGCCCATGAACAACATATGCACATTACACCCCCTTGGGCAGTGAGCTGCAACTGCCAATGCTCATCCACAAACGCTTGCAGTGTCTTTGGCCCTGCTGTCTGTTGCCTGGGGGCTGCCCCCATCATCACAGAAAAAGCATTGCTCCCCGTTGCTGCCAATGCAGCAGATCGGGCTCTATCCTGTTCTATGGACTCGGAAACAGACCGGTGTGACATGCCCTGACCTGCATGCCTCTCATCCCACTCCTTCTCATGACGTGCCCGGAGATGAGCATGGTGGGCTTGCACACGGACCTGCAGATGCTGTTTCACCCGTACCCTTTGCTTTTGTACAAGCTTTGCCACAGCTTCAATAAACTCGGGGGTGGGCTGCACATCCCCCACATGTGTGGCATATCCGGGATCACCCGCTGGCAGCGCCATGGCTGGCAACTGGGTGTCACTTGGCACGCTCGGGGCATGCCTGTTGACAGTTGGTGTTGCAAACTGTGAGGGGGAGGGTTGTGCGTCCCCAATGTGGTTGGTAGACTCTGGTTCACCTGTTGCCAGCGCCATGGCTCGCAACGGGGTGATACTTGGCATGCTCCGGGCATGCCTGTCGACAGTTGTTGCTGCAGACTGCAGACGATAGCTTTGTGAACCGCCCTGTGACAGACCCACCATCTCCGTGGGAGTACGCTCATACAATAGGAATGTCACCTTTCGTGAAGTGGCTGGGGGCCGTCCCCTGCTCACGGACGAATCATCACACAACCACCACACATCGCGAACTAAAATGTGAGCAATAAAGTGCCCTTGCTCCCTAGTTGGTCCAACATGTAGCACCATGGCCCGCAGGGACCAATGGTACCCATTGATATCCACAAACTCATGATCCACCGTCAAGCTGTGAAGCTGTTGATTGTGGACATGGAGTGGAGCCCACTTGTTGAACACTAGTGACGATAGTACAATGGCCTCCTGGAGATCCCCCCCACAGCCACATGGGGGGGCGTTTGAAGGGCGGCCCAACGAACGGCCCCTCATTCCCTCCCTCATTCGCACCCGCACGCTCTGGCCCTGGTTAGTAACATGGAGGACCTGGGCGGGCATTCCCAACTCACCTCCAGCCTGGTGGACTTTCACGTCACACACTGGGCACCGCTGCCACCATTGCTCATGAGACAAGCAGTCTGACAGAGAACGAACACCAGCACGAACCAGTTTCGGTACCATGTGCTTCCAACACTCAGCCATCTCGGACTGCTGCATCCACTCAAACTTGGGAGGCCTCCTGACACATTGACACCGACTACTACACTGGCACAGAGTAACAGTTGGCCGTCCCTCATCCGCCAGCAGGCACGCAACGGCATGTGGACGGTACACAGCACCTGTCATACCTGCCACAACGTCACCCCAACATGTAGCCCACACTGCCACATCATCTGGGCACTCATCATGGAAGGCCTCCTGTCCCCCAGAGGCTAACAGGAGGCATTGCAACGTTCTACCAAGCCAACACCAATTGTGACTTGGGGGGTTCGCCATGCCACATGGCCGTTGCCGTGCTCCACCTTGCGGACCGCCACTAACCTGCAGGCAGGCGGAAGGCATGTTGCTGCAAGAACTTGCGGTGTGAAGCAGGCAAACTCTGCCACTCTCCACGGCCGTAAAGCACCACCAATCGCCTATCCCCCTTCCATGGGCAAGTAGCATGCCATGCCCCAGTGCGGACCACTACAGGTTGCCTATCGACACGGTACCTATGCCCCGGACGGCTAATGCCATTTGGGCACTGCCTTCTCCCTGGTCTGCCATGTGGACCACTGCCAACGCCTCCCTCTTCCACCCAGATCTCACCACCCACGTGCCGCCCCGTGGAGAACACTACTGACCACGGGGTACTATCAAAACGATGTTGATGGGGAGCTGTCGTCTCATTGCATGACAGCTGTATTGTAGTCGATGTGAACCACTTTGGTACCAACTTCCTTGCAATGCGGTTCACCATCATCACAAGGGGGCCATGCTGCTGTGTCCCTTGCACAAGCCGCGACCGGCGACAATCCCCTTTCGCTGTATGTCCTTTGCTCCCACCGACACCCAACTGCAGCCTTCGCAAGGAGAACTGTCCTAACGTCTCTCTAGTGTACAGCAGTGTCCCCATTATGCCATGCAAGACACACAAAGGTGCTACCTGCAACGAGGGGTCGTAGCTGGCGCCCCAGTAATGTCCTCCCGGCCGATGCCCATCACGTTCGGCCTCACCAACGACGATCACGCATGCTTGTTCACAAGCTTCCTCCATCTCCTGGATTGTACGGTACACTTTGGCTTCTCCCATACCAGGACTCCAAACTGCAGCAGACGTCAAAGCAGTGTCCGGGCCAAACCTTGAATCCATTATTTTGGGTGTGTTTGTACACAACAACACAACCTTCCCATCGATGTGGTGGGCGAGATGTCGAAAATGGTCGGGCCTTCCCCCCCAGGGCTTCCCTTCCCAATTATTCGCTTCCAAGGCCCTACAAACACTTAGAGCACTCTCCTTAACCTCTATCCCACACCGTTCCCTGTACATTGTGGTTGCCTGGACTCGGAGGTCCACTCCAGTTAAGGGGGTCTCACTGCGGAGCGCATGGAGGCTGAGGGCAGTTGCATAAAAAAAAACATGCACCGGCGACATACTCATCACGTGCCAACCGTAACTTCAGTTGCCGGATGGTAGGCAGCTCCCTACTGGCAGGAGCCTTGATTTTATCCTCCTCAACCTTCTGGTTAGGATTGTCACAGTCAATTGCTGCGGCCCCATCCCCCCCTAGCCGCACACGCTTTGCAGCAGGCATGGGGTTGGGATCCCTAGGCATTGCTTTCTTGCCTGAGGGGGGGCTGTTACATGGCTCTGAGCCATCCGTGCTGGACTGACTAGGTGCCACGACAGTGCATGCCGTCCCCATACTGCTATCCATATCTGGGGATGCCATTTCACTATCTTGCCCACTCAATGAAACCTGTGGTGGGCGCTGTGCTAGGGGCACAGGGGATCCCTGATCAGAGAGTGACTCAGCACCGCAACCGGGGTGTGGGGTGAGGCATTCTTCTGCAGCACCTGGCCCTATGTTCTCCATTACCTCTCGGCCCTGGTTCTCATTGTCAGCATGCACACCGCCTGCAACTTCGGGTGCACCTGGGGGTCCACATCGCAGCGCACAGGCTGGGACGTTGGACGCACTTGGATCACCTCTGCGGGGATCCTGGTCAGTAGTCATAGGAGTGGAGGCAGGGGGGGGTGGGGGGGGGGGGGGGTTGTTGTGCTTCACCAAGGGTGCCAGCTGTGCCTATGGCCTCCTTTGTGCCCCCTTCCAGGTGCATAGCACATGCATCGTTGGGCGTACCGTTGTCATCAGGGACACCGACAAATGCATCCTGGGATCCGAGTCGCAGCGCACAGGCTGGGACGGCGGACTGGCTTGGATCGCCTCTGGGGGGATCTTGGTCAGGTGTCGGGGGTCCTGGGGGTGGGGGGGTGCACCCCAGCGTCTGCCATGGCTTCCAATAGAAGCTCCATGGCCTCCTCCCCTGCATCATCTGTCCATGCATTATTCACCACACGGACACCAGCATGCAGGTATCCCAAGTGGTTGCGGGGTACCTCGGGGCTGAAAGGGGTGCACCTCAGT
Organism: Eutreptiella sp. 'Long Island Sound 2002'; assembly: GCA_964036045.1. Lineage (NCBI taxonomy): Eukaryota > Euglenozoa > Euglenophyceae > Eutreptiales > Eutreptiaceae > Eutreptiella > Eutreptiella sp. 'Long Island Sound 2002'. The sequence goes on from OZ038380.1 coordinate 58,279,014, forward strand.
ATCACATCGCTACTCTCTTGCATGGGAATCCGCATGGACTCTGCAAAGTGGCGTCCCACCGTATAGGCAGCCACCAGGCTCTCCTGTGACAGGGGCTCCCGCCGTTGCTCCCCCAAGCCTTGCATCGCAATGCGGACACACCGGGCAATGCCATGGCACGTTGTCATCAGTGCTTGGTCGAACTGTTGCTGTCTCGTCAGCCGCACCGTCATAGGTGCTGGATTGGGTGGGATGCAGGGTTGAGGTTCAGGACTGCAAGTGGACGTTGAGCTTTCGGGCAACAGGGAGCTCCGTCGACTACCCCCGGATCCAGGGGTCCCTGGCCAGGGGGACCTGTGCCACCGACTGGCGCTGACACTCTTTGTCGACCACCCCCGGATCCTGGGGTCCCCTGTGCTTTCGATCCCTCCCCGTTGGCCGGCAACAGTGAGTTCCGGCGGCTCGCAGATGCCACCAAATCACTTGTGAATGGCCGTGCTGCACTTGCTGCCTGTGGCCAAAAGTACTGCATCCTGCCCAAGGGTACTCTCCGTACTTTCTCCACATACATCCTCTCCACACTGGGTGTGGGGTACTTGGTCTCCCCTCTCCAGAAAGGCCATGAGTCCACAAGTGGAAATGGTGTCCTGATTATACCCAAGTCTGCACCCTTGCTGAACCCGGCGGATGTCTTACCGGTGCCACGGGGTACGCCCCGGGTCTCTCCGCCCCTAGGTGCCCAATTTCTGTGCTGGCACCAAAAATGCTTGGGGGAATACCCAGCGATAACGCCAAGGTATTGGTTTTCCCTACCTGCCTGCCTACTACAGGGGAGGGGTGGCCAAAAGCTATGAGGCATGAAAACGCCTGTTTGCTGTGTGGCCAAAACCTAGGCTACCACTGCCACTGCCCACCGAAAACCCTGTTAAAATTCCAGGAAACTGGCAGGACAGTGACACACACACTGTAGGTCCTACACACCCTACTGTGGACCCAGCCTTCGAAGGATGACGTCATCCAGGCCCTCCACTCCTACACGCACACGCTACTTGGTGCTGCTGTCAACGAGGTCGTAGGCCCTACTGGCCTTCCTGTGAGAGAAGCAAGCAACACACAGCGCTGCTAAGCTGCTGTGGCCTGACAGGGACGCCATTACGCGTACCCCTGCCAGGGCTTGGAGGGAAGGAGTGCACTGCGGCGCAGCGTGAGTACGTGTCGTTCATGGCGGAGTCGTTCAGCGTCTTCTTCGGTGGTTCCCCATTTCTTTGGTGTGATCCGCGCCCTTTTTGCTGGGCAAAAATTTGTGCTGTCGAAGACAGCAAAGTGCACCAATCACCCTGACCTACACCACCTAAGAGGTTCACATGCAGGCACTGTTTTGGGCTGAGGAACCTAACCACCCTCGCCGTATTATACGGGTCCTCGAGTGGAAAATAATACGCTGTCCCAAAACAGGTCCTTCCAAGAAAGCAAGCCTAAGGGACTCCGCCCGTTCTCTTATAGAACGTAGGGCGGAGCCCCTGGGTAACCTAAACAAGGGTTTACCGAGCGCACCACGCGTGGCCTACCCTTTAATGCGTCATGTGAATGCACAGGATACATAGCCGCAATGACTCTACCAGGGGGTGGCCCCTCCTGGGCTTACTCACCTTACCTACCACAATGTCAATCTCACACATGATGACTCTACTAGGGGGTGGCCCCTCCTGGGCTTACTCACCTTACCTACCGCTGCAAGCGAAAGGAGAGGAAACACAATGACATGCACACATGCGGGCATATTTTCCCCAACCCACCATTTTCCTGAAGTGAAGTTCCCGTGTCTCTGTGGGGGTGGGGGGGGGGGTACTGCCCTTTTATCCCCATTTTCCTGAAGTGAAGTTCCTATGTGTCTGGTGGGGGGGGGGGGCACTTTTATGATTCGAAACAGGCGGGGGGGGGGGGTACTATGCTTTCCCCCATGTGGAACGTTTTCCGAGGTTCCATATTTTCCCATTTTCCATGTGTCCACTAGTCTGATATTGGGGGGGGGGGTCTATCATGGGGGGCTTGGGTGCTGGGGGTTGGGGGGGATGGTCCATAAAAGTCTGAAGTCTGAAGTCTGATAGCCCATTGGGTTACTATACCCATAGCTGGCCTCCACCATCGCTCCACTCCACGCGCACCCCGCGGGGGTCAGCTCCAAACGTCTGAACGCTGACAACCTGAGGATAGAAACATAATGCAGGTGCGTTCTAGCGGACTTCTAGGCAATTGTTGTGGCGGCGTTCCAGCGACGTTCTAGCGGTGACGGCACGGCGGTGGCTAGATCAACACTCGAAGAGTTCGCTAGATCAACGCTAGAACGCAATCATTATACCGTGCCTTGGCGGTCCAGGGCAGGGGAGATGGCCCCCAGGGCCTTGGCGAAGGCGTCCGGGGGTTGGGGGGGTTGCGGCTGCGGGGGGCCCCGTGCGTGGGTTGCGGCGGGCTTGGGCTTGGACTTGGGCCGGGAGGCGATGCCGTGCACCAATCTGGCATACGCCCCCAGGTTCGCAGCCTCCGGGTTTCAACCCCCCATGTCCATCAGCGCCGACCAGGTCGGCATCCAAGTCCAGGCCTTCCCCACCTACTCCATCCCCCCCAAGCCCAGCCCTTGCCAGCAGGTGGCGACGAATCGCCAGTGGGTGCCCCCCCCCCCCTTTTTCCTCTTGGGGGTGAAAAGGTTGGTTTGCGCCAACTCGAACATCTTCACCCCCATTTCGGGGGGGGGGGGGGGGGGCACACCTCCCCCCTTCTCTTCTCCGGCCCTGGCAACTCCTGTTGCCACCCCACCACCCGTTGACCACCCCTAGGCGCACGGGCTTGTCCAGGTGGACCACCACCCCCTCGTCCGCCCATACCCCACCCCCCCCCCCAGCAGCCGGTGGAGCACCCGCTGCAACAAAAAACGGAGAGTCCAAACCGGACTCTTTGGGTCGACGAGGAGGGGGATGTCCAGGCTTGGGGGGTGGGGGCAAGCCAGGACAGCCGGGTCCCATGGCAGGTCCTGGATGGCCCGCGCATCCCTCGACCCCATCATCACCCTGAGCCACGGGCTCACCCGCCCCCCCACCGCCGTCGTCTCCATCACCACCTTCGCCTCCACCTCCTCCTTCACCATCCCCTCCTCCATCGCCTCCGCCTCCACTTCCACCTCCACCACCTCGTCCTCCTCCTCCTCCTTCAGCTTCTCCACCGTCCTCGCCAACACCAGCTCCGTCCTCCGCACGCTGCGATCGAGCGCCTCAATTGCCTCCTCCTTCTCCGCCACCTTGGCCTTCGCCTTGCGGAGAGTGTCCTGTGCCGTGCGGATCCTCTCCTCATCCCCCATTGCCCGCACCTCGGCCAGCTTGGTCTCCCATAGGGACACCTTGGTCTGCAGCTTGGCCTTTGCCCCCTTTGAGGCTGCGAGGGAAGCCGAGAGCCCTTTGAGCTCCACCCGCATTTCCTCCACCTCCGGGTCCTCCGGGGCCGCCGCCGCCGACTTCCTGGTGGCCAACGAGTGACGGGGCGGCAATGGTGGAGGTGGGGCTTGGGGTTGGGGCCTGGGCTTGACCTTGGGCTTGGCGAGGGGGGGTGGCTTGGCCTTGGGCTTGGCCTCGGCCTGCTCGGCCTGCGCCTGCTGCTGCGCCGCCATCACCTACGCAATCAGCGCCTGGGTCGCCGCATTCTATAGGAAACACAGGAGCGTTCTAGCGTCGTTCTAGGCAGCCGTTGTAGCGGTGTTCTAGCGACGTTCTAGCGACCGATCGTGCTGCGTAGTTGAACACTAGAACGAGTCCCTAGATCAGCGCTAGCACGCACAACAAGACAATGTACCTGGCGGAGCAGCTCGTCCATCAACTCGTGCGATGCCATGTTGTTGGTCAATATTCTGGTGCACGGAAGCCTGCATGTGGCCCTGGCCCCTCCTTACCTCCATGGCATCCCTGCCCGAGCATGGCACTTGCCACCACGCTCCCCCCATGCACAACCCACGACCCGTCAACGTATGCAAACAGCCATGTCTTGCATTGTGCTTGCACATTGGCCTCCCTGTGGATGGCCGACCACTGACGACCCGACAACTCGTCCACCCCCTCCACCTGACAACCCCCCCCCCCCCCCCCCGGGTTGCTGTGCTCGTTGTGACCATGTTTCAGAAAGCGGTTGATGCTTTCCGAAATGTCACCCGAGAACGTAGCCAATCAAAATGGCTTAATGTTCTGCAACATGGTATCTACATCATGCTCAAGGCTCTGTAGATACCATAATGTTGTTCCAACAATACAGTGGCGCCCGAAATCATGGGCCACGGCAGCACAATTCAATGGGTTAGGGCCCTGATATGTACAATAGAGGGCATGCAGCAGGTCCCACATGCTCGCGATGGCCTTGTACTCGGCCTAATGCCGAGGCACCTAGCAATATCTGGCTAGGCGTCAAAAAAATGGGCGGTCTCTTCCCCGTCAGGGAAGCTGACCCATAAACGCTCCCATCTACACGCCTCTCCGACAGGAGAACTTGCAGGTCTTGACGGAGCGCAGGGGTGACCGACCTAGCCTCCCGGTCGACAAACTTAGCAACAAGCGGCCCATGGCCATTGTCAATTGCAAAATGCACAAGACGACCCAGGAACCTGGCAATTTCAAAATCCGCTGCGTACTGCTGCCAGCGGCTTGCAAGGAAGGCGCCCCAAGGAGGTAGGGCGTGTAGTTGGCCTCATCACCCTCCCTCCGCCGGATAGTACTACCCTCCCAAGTCTTCTTTTGGGCATTCCATATCCCCTCATTGAACATGGAGCCCACTTGGGGGCATGTTGACACCCCGATCACCCTTTGTGTCCACGGTTGATCCCCCCCGAGGATCACCTTTGCCTCCTCCTTGGAGGCCCCCCATTGGACGAGCCTCGTGTCGCTGATGTCTTGAAGCACTCAAACACGAGACATGGGGGGTGGTTAATTTCCTTCTAGTCTAGTGTAATCTAGCCTCTAGCGAGCGGTGTTGGAGGCTACCTAGATCAAAACTAGAACGAGGGAAAGGCACTAGGTGAGAGGCCTACCTCCCAATTGCTCTTCCACAACGTCCCAAGGGTGCCCGTGGCCTTGTCATCGCAATTGGCCATGCTCAACACCCAGAGGCCCGCAGGGGAGCGGGCCAAGCGGTCGAAGTTGGCCAAGGAGATGGTGAGTTGGGTCCAATTGCCCGGCCACGGGGTAGGCATCTCCCCGGATGATGAACGTCAATGGGAAGTTGCGGTTGGTTGACCGCACCAAGCCCGGCCGGGAGAGGATGTATGTGACACATGAGGCGAAGGGCCATGAGATCGTGGTGGCCTTGGGCAACACGGTGGCAACGGGCTCATCAAGTTGCACAGGGGCGACCAACTCCTTCCAACGGGCTTGGAAATCCCGCTCGGTACAAATTGGACGGGAGTAGGGGCCACCGGGGACGGTGCGGTGATACTCCAACTTGCGGAGCGTGTAGAGCTCCGAGAGGGTCCTCCACGAGGAGTTGGCGGCCCTCATGTTGAGCACTAGTTCACACATGGCGGTGGGGGGGAGAAGGGAGGCGGCGTATGCCTCAACGGCGGCCTTGCATGCCTCACCCGTGGTATGGGTAGAAGCGGCGGAGTTCACATATTGGACGGCGTTGTTGAATTGCCACCGTGCTAGGGGACATGATAGCGCCCACGTGGCCAAGTAATGGCCCACCCGCTAATCCTTGCGGTTTGAAGCCCCACTCAACTGCCGTAGTGCCTTAGACAAGAGGGAAGTATCATTCCCGGTTGAGAGGGAGCAAGGGGGGAAGTGGCGGGGCGTTTTATTGCAAAGAAATGTGTAATATCTAAGCGCGAGAGAAGGAAGCATGGAACAATGAACTACGGACAATAGCAAGCATGCGGGGGGGGAAAATGAAGAAATTTGGATGTGTGGGTAGACATTATATCGTTCTAGTATTGATCTAATCTAGGCTAGAACATCTAGGCTAGAGTGTTCTAGGCTAGATAAAGGTTGGGTCTTCTGGCGTGTAGCAAGGGTATCTTGCTGCCATCAGCATATACCATTGCATCAGGGGGGGAGGATTTGGTGTTAGTGATTTCATATACCTCCAGACCAAGGACGTGTTGAGGGGCTCGACTTTGGGGAAGGAGGTGTTTTGCCTGAAAGTAAATATCTAGTGGTCTCTCAGGTGGTCCGGACACAGGCCGGAGGCGTGCCACCGCAGTTTGGTAGACCACTCTGGGCACTAATGGCAAGGATGTGTCAACCCTAAGCCTTGTCATGTATGGATGTTTATGGATAACATCAAGTGCACGGATGGGTTGCACCACGGGGAGGTATCGAAACCCCGGACCTGTCTTGCGATGGTTGTATATTGTTTTATCAGCGACGTGTGCAGGCAGGCCCTTTACAGCAAGCACAAAGGATTTCATCAAGGCATTGAGGGGTTGCAATTGTTCGGTTGTCAAGGGCATGCATTCTGCTCGGTACAGCACACGTGGAACCACCATGGTAGAGAGGATAGCCACGCGGTCCAATGTAGGTATGGGGTGGGCGTTAAGCTCACTGAGTTGCTCTTTGACTTCATGTAAGAGGACGTCATATGCAGTGGTCTGTTGCAGCCCCCTAGTGATGGGGTGCCCAAGATGCATTTGGTAGACCACCCGTTTGAAAACTTATGTGCACATCTTGGCCCATGGCGGCGTCTGCTGGCAATTGTTTATTTCATAGCAACCATTGGGGCCACGTTTTTGAACACTCAGGGCACGTTTAGGGTGGTGGTACGTTGGTAGGCTCGGGGGAGAACAACATTCCTGGACCGGCAAACATTCTGATTTTGTTACATTCAATTTGCACCGAATTTTTCCTACGGCTCTTTGAATAGTTTCAGTTGTTCTTTGCGTTTGTCCTCTTGGCACGACCAGGGTGACGTCTTCCACAAAGGCTACAAAACTCAATTGAGCAAGGTCTAGATGACGAAGGGGGATGTTGAACACTACAACAAGGAGCAAGCAAGACACGGGGCAGCCCTGTCGTATACCATGTGTCGTGTCATTGCCTGTTTAATCCGTCCCCCGCAAGGTGGTGGTCCCCTTCTGCAATACCGATTGAATAATTCGCAGTAGTGGCAGGGGGATCCCCAACTTATCAAGGGTTTGGATGATCAGCAATTTTGGGGGCGAGTCAAACATATTATACAACTCAAAGCTGAGCAAGCACTCTACATCACATGTAGCATGTATCATGTCCATCAAGATACGCCGTGCCGTCCACCATATTGGTGTGGGTGGAGCCATACCACTAACATTGGGTTCATTTTTGCGTGCACCCAACACATCATCACACGATATATGCTATTGGACATTGCTATTGGCCGCCACCGGTCTGGGTCCTGCCATTAACCTTTGTATAGGCAGACCGTTTGGGAATGCATGAAGGTGGTGGGCATATATCCTTGGGCATAGCAGATGCGGACCATGTCACCGATTTTCATGAAAGGTGGCATCAGGGAGCTGCGCCAGCAAGTATGGGGGTATCCCATCTAGCGCAGGAGATTTTGGACGGCTTGCTCTAGCAAAAGTCCGCAGTTCCTCATTTGTAGGTGGGTCCGGTGGTTCAAGCCTATCTCTACATGGTACTGCGTTCGGCGCATCGGGGCTCCATGGGTTGTTGCGTTCTGGTTTGCCTCGGATGCCTCGTCCCGGCACAGGTAATGTGGATTGGGTGGCTGGCGATATAAGTGAACTTTTAACCCTCTTATGAAACGTTTTAGATCTGTGGCGGCATTGCCTAGATAACGTCCTTATTAATTTTGTCCACTCCTGATGGGTCATGAGCTTTAGGGGGAGGTTCTCCGTTCTCAGCATTCACTTGATTCATTGAGTCGAGCATTTTTTCCCGCAAGGCCGCAAAACAAGGCTCAACATCACTATAGGCATGCATGCTGGGCAGTGATGGTGTAGCCTCTTCCATCAAATGCCTGTACCTCTTCAGATCAGGCCGATTCTACATTCCGCAACGGGGCGGTGGCAATTCTATTTTACCCCAATCGTGCAGCGTGATCAGCACCAGGTCATGGTCTTGAGCTCTAGGTACGCCTGAAAAATCACATACCTTTGCCGAAGAGGGTGTGAACAACGATAGGAAGGCCTGAGAGGCATATATCCTGTCTATGTAAGGCTGTGTGCCTCGGTAGCGGCGGCATCCAGTGAAGGGAGGGTTGGGGTGGAAAATACGCAGCAGATCGGTCATTGCATCCGTCTTTTCAACACCAACTAGCCAAGGCCAGATGTTACTGGTCAGGGTAGATGCATCCGAAGCACGTGTGGTGACATTGTAGACACCTGATACGAGGGCACCCCGCCTAATTATTTGGTGTAGGTGAGGTATGCACGCCGCACGAGTGCGTTTATCATGTGGGCCATAATAGCTAGCAAGCAAAAGTAACTAATCTTATTAGAAGGTCCGGGTGAACGGGAAGATCCACCGAGATTAGATGGCCATGTACATATTCCTTCATATCCGGGAGAGAGGGGCACAATGACGTGTGAATCATGATCGCAACACTCCCCAATCATGTGATGGTGGACGACACTCGGTGGTAACCCCACCTACGGCACAACCTTTGGAAGTCAGTGACCTGGGAGGCGGCGGAGGGTCGAAATTCTTGCAAATTGAGCACGTGGCGGAGGGGGTTGAATCCAGTCATAAACTGGTGAAAGCGGTCGGGGGTCACATCCACTCCTCCAATATTGTATGTTGCGGCGGAAAAGTTGTCATACAAAGGTGGCAATACTGTATATTGGGGTGTGCGTTTTGGAGTTGGTGTATTCTTGCTAGTTCGGTGTGTTGGTGTGGCGTCCTCACTGACGTCTATGTCAATCGTCACATTGTCGGGGTAGTAAGTTGAACGTTGTGTCTCCTGCTCTTCGTGTATACGGCGTATCCTGGCGGATCTCCGTGGTGGATCCACGTGTGTCATGTCGTGTATCGGGGTGATTACACGCTTTTCTTGAGGGAGAGCAGCCACGGGGGCTGTGTCTACATGGGTGGTGTGTACAATAGATGTGGGTAACAAACTGCGAACATGGTCCATGAGCGGGGAGAGTGTTCCTCTCATGCTTGGTTGGCTAGGCTCAGGCGCGTAGGTACAACCGGGGATACTGATGTGTGTGTCATGACGTGTGTCATCACCATTAATACCCTGCTGTACATTACGTTCTCGGTTAGCCGTCTCCGGCGTAGCATTCGCATCATTGAGCCAATCAATCCTTCATGGAACCCTTGGACCTGGGGCGAAACCCTTTGCCTTTTCCTTCCTTTGATGGTTTGGGGGCGGGGTACGGAGATTCACGTGCATTCACCGGTCCGGAGCACTGGGTGTAGTCTCCATTTCATGTAATGCGGGCATGGAGTAGAGAAATTTTCTAGCGCCGTAGGCGATTGTAAGTCTGCAATATTGGCATGTCGAGGATTTGGCGGCACCGGGGATTGAGATTTTGCGCCATCCACCCGGTCAGAGTTTTCGGATCCAATGGTGACACTACCCATGGATCGGCGTTTGCTCCCTGCACCCTCACTCATTCGGTCAACATCGTGTTTCGCACCATTATGTGTTTGCAACGCATGTGCGGTAAGGCGCCTTTCGCCCATCATTTGTTGAGCCGCTGTTATTTGTTCATTGAGGTTCATCATGGAGTACACTGGCCAACGCTTCATTAGTTCTTCGTCAACTTTGGGATTTCCAGAGGAGAACGTGACTTGGCCACTGGGTAGTGTGGCTTTAGCGCCGATCACGAAACCTACTTGTTCTTCATTAGAGAATGTGATCTCATGGCAGCTTACATGTGCCAGGCTTGGCCTACACAATATGACCTCTCCTAATTTTTGCACAAGGGCGAGCACGGAGGACGTAAGCACGGAAGGCGGATGGAAAGCAAAGACCCTAGGCGCCCGCAACACTTTGGTATCAAAACGCACAGTCGTGAGGTGGTCCATGCGGACGGCCTGCAAGTGATGAACATTTTGCAAAGGTGACGCAACAGCTTCGGCTGCTACATCACCTCGCAGTGTGGCCACAACTTCGTATTCATTGTGCATTACCATTGAGGAGAACAGGGCCGTTAGCGAGGTGTGGATTTCTATGGCGGACCGCACATCTACTGCTTGGTCTTTGGCTGGTTTTGGTTGTCCCTTCTCCCATTTAGAAAAGTGGTGGATGGCTAACATCCGGGGGATAGCATCGCCACCTAGTATCCCATAACTAATACCATTCTCCTTCAACTCATCGTGATCTGATTATAACAGTGACAGTATGTCATCGGAGACAAAACAAACAACCACTAGGTGCCCAAAAGGCGCTCCCTGTACGAGCATAGGCATCGGTTCATCGGGGTATCGTTTGCATAATGTTTCTTTATAGGCCAAACCCGTTGAGAGTGATTAACAACTGAAGTGGTGTGGGGGCAACGGTTATGGGGCAATCTAGGCGCACGTGATGTGCCTTTGGGCATGGAACATCATCTAGCTCCTCATCAACTTCCCTGGCATGCAAAGACAAAATACTTTGTTTCAACGGTGCATAATTCATGGCCGACGACCAATGAACAATCATGAGATTGCGCATATGCACCTTTCCAAGTTGCAACTCACCGGTTTGTTGATTTCTTTTCCATGATAAAACATCATCTAGTGGTTGTACGCCCGCAACAAATTGTCTTATAATTGCAAGTGCGGAGTTACGTTCCCAAGACAATTGGTGTTGGGTGTCTAATGTAGAGTGGCGAGCATGCACAAAAATGGCAACCCGAGTATGCACTGACAATGTACGGGCTTTCTTCAACAATGTGCTTAGCCATTTGATAATGGTGTAAATAGATACAATGTGCACACTTTGTTCTTCTTTAAAAGGTAGTACTTTAGGTGCGTGGACTAGTATTGTGGTGCCTACGTAAACATGCACTTCCTCTTGGAAGAATGTACCGCCGGCTATCGTATAGCGTACGGGTCGGATACCGGCATCTTGCATGATGGCACAGGCATACGTGGACCCATCGGTGAGGCGCTCAACTGTCCATTTATTGATCACCCGTGTTATTTCTTTGAGAGCGTCTTTCTCAAGATATTCAACATTCATGTCAACAAAATTCCCATTGGTGTCTCGTTTGTACTCTATACTGCTCTCCACCAGCTGCTTTTTCATGCTCTCATTCTCGAGCTCCAACTCTGACTCTGGATCTTTGACCCGTTTCCGCTCATTGTCCAACTGGGCCTCGGCTTTCGCCCCTCCCGTGTGCTCCGTCTGAAGCTGCATTGTCAGCCGGCCAATCAGTGTCTCTGCCTTGCTTTTGGAGGAGTCAGACATCGCCTTTGCCAATGCCGAGGGGACGCAATCTCTCAGGGTCACACTCATATGCTGCGTCAGGGAGTCCTTGCACCACTGTACCACCTCGCCAGCCGTAGCCCGAACGTCAACCATTTGCTGGGACGGCTCGGACTGCTGGGACTAGGGCTGCGATGACTGTGATGCCCGGGTTGTTTGGGCCTTGTCCTTGTCGTTGTCCTTGCACTGGCCTTCGTCCTTGCCTTTCTCCTTTGGCTCGTCCTTGGCTTTGTCCTTGCCCTTGTTATTGTCTCTGTCCTTCGGCTGCTCCTTGTCCTCCGGATCTTCGTCGTCTCCTTGCACCTCAATTGCAGCGCCCCTTGTGTGCCCTCAGCCACCAATGTAACTCTCCTTGCGCTCGTCCACCCATGCAGCAAATGCCTGCATAAGGGACTCCGGAACCTCATCTCCTCCAAGACATTGCAGCCCCCAAAGACCATACCACACGCTCCGCCCATCCTCTTCATGGTACATGTGGTAGGACCAAGATCGGTGGAGCCCTTTTCCAACACCAAACATGAACTCGGCTCGCTTCTTGCCTTGCAGCCCCTTCACTTGGACCGGAAGAGTGCACACCACCTTCATGCCGCTCGCTGTCGCCACATTCAGCTCCAGAACCTTGTACCATGGGGTTTGACCACACTGGAACATGAGCTCGCATACGGCCCCCGGCTTTGCTGCTGCACTCACTGGCCAAGTCACCACGTCGCGGGCCTGCACCGCGACCGACACGGTGTCCACCACAGATGCTGCATTGTCCCCTCGCGCCTGCGGCTCAGCCACCGACTCATCCCGCTGTACCAGTTGCAGCCAGACATCCACAACGGCCGGAAAGAGGACGGAGTGCAAGTGATACAGTTGATACATTGACAATTCTTGGTGGAACCCTTGCTGGAACCCCTGCTCGAACCCCATCCAGCACCGGAACCCCCTTCCAGCGGATCCTTCCCAGCGGACCCTTCCAGTACTTGAACCCCTTCCAGCACCTTTCTGGCACCATTCAAGCAGACCCTTCCAGCGCTGGAACCCCTTCCAGCACCCCTTCTAGCGACGTTCCAGCACCCCCCCTAGAGACGCCCGTTTTGCCTAAGGCTGTAGCCCCACCACACTGCAGGCACATACTTGTTGGCAACGGCACCAATACCCCTTCGGGCGCTCAGGGTTGGCCACCAGAAGCCCCAATTTAACTAGGACATGCGTGTTAACGACCCGTGGCCGGGTGCCTGCCACATTACATCAAAGTACTTGGGCAACAGGGGGGGTCCACGGTGTCCTCCACCACTGCCATCCCACCCACTTGGCCTTCGCGCACCACGATCAAGCTGCCCGGCTGCGTGGCAATGACAAGGATGGCCATGTGTGGGGACAAGTACATGGCGGCACTTGCAACGATATGGGCCTATAACTTCAAGGTTTGGGGCCCATTCGTTTTTTTGTTAATTTTTGCGTTAATTTCTCCAGATTACTATCTACATTGGGGTTAATATTAACGCCGACTGAAAAATTAACTTAACATTAATCTCGAGAAATTAACGTAAATATTAATCCATGTCCTTTTTGTAGGTATTGCAGTCCATACAGGACTGCAAGAAGATCTACTGGGTGTGGCGCTGGGTGCCAAACAGGTTTGTCATCGGGGGACACCAACCTTTCGTGCAGCGCCTTATCGGTGTGTCCACCTCGCCCTTGGTGGGCTGAATTTACAATATGGGGGTGTGCGACAAGGTTACGGCGGCATGGGTCAACATGGCGACCCGGCGCACCTTGGACTGTGAGGAGGCGGCCCGCCACCGCTACAAGGATACCGGCCGTAGCTTGGAGAATGGGGGATGCATAGGGGATCCACACATTGTGGTCGACGGGTGCGTGGTTTTCCTATGCATCCTCCATTGTTGCATGGCCATAGGCCGGCTCCAAGTGGCGTTCATCGAGACACGCCTCGTGGACCTCCCCAAGGAGAACGCTGACGCCGTGCAACGGGTCGTCAACCGGGCCCGCACGGGTGTGAAGTTGGGTGCGACGGGGGCACCCAACGGGGAGGACGCCCTTGCGTTGGTCCTCGCGTGGGAGGAACTTGGTCCGTTGTTGGACTACATCCCGGAGGATGGTGAATGGCAAGCCGTCGTGGCCATGCGTGACCTCCTCCGGAAGTTGTACACGGACAAGCTGCCCCGCGGGGACCTACGTGCGGCCGAGGTGGCGCGTGCCTACCGTGCACATTGTTGCAAGGAGGCATGTAAATCAAACTACCTCCTCTATTTGGAAGAGGATGCCACCGAGGCCGTGGCCAAAGCACGCCGTTTGGGGGTAGGGGTGGGTGCTGTGTGCGCGGATGTCGTTGAGAGCCTCAACGCCATCCTTAAGCGCGCATACAATGACCACTCAGGCCGGGGGGGGGGGGGATGCCGGGGGCAACGGAACTCGAACAGGAAGGGGAGGTAGTTTCACAAGTGTGGGAGTGGTGGTTTTTAAAATTTCACCTCCCGTTACGCAAGTACGGGACCCCCCATACCGCCAGATGCACCATGGCCAAACCCATGGCCATCCGTAGCCCCCCGCCCTCCACCCTTGATTCCCCACCGCCAGCTTTGTTTTCTCCGTGCCATGGAACCCTGGGCAATGCTAAAGATGTTGGCCGACATGTTCAAAGCCAACAATGCAGCCCTGGTGTGTTTTGCTTGTGCACGCTTGCTTGTGTGTTCCGATTAATATTTGCGGCGAGTTGCTTAATTTTTTGAGATTAATATTAATAGTCGCGTCCATTAATACTTAATATATTAATTAATTTTTCGGTTCAAGATATCAAGTTCAAGAAATTAACTCGGGGGATGAAAAATAAAAAAAAATTGTTTTTCCGCATACACACACTCTCTCTCAGATGGCGCAAGTGGAGCAGCAAGTGGCAGTAGCCGGTGCTCCCGCAGCTCCTCCAACCCCAGCTCCACTAGCGCCTCCTCCACCGCCCGCACGCCCATCCAAGGAGTCAAGCGAAGACTCCTCGGATTGGCGAAAAAAAGAGAAGAAGGGGAAGAGGGAGAGGAGAGAGAGGGAGAGACACCAGGGGCTAGGGGGGGGGGGGTACATGCCAGCCTCGGGGGGGGTTAAGGAAGAGGGGGAGGGGGGAGTGGTGGTGGACCAGGGGAACGGGGACGGGAGCGGGGACGGGGAGGGAGTTGAGGTTGTTGACCCCCCCAATGTACCCCTCCCCCTCCCCCATTGGCTTCTCAAAGCCCTGGGCCCCCAGTCTGCCCCGCCCGGAAGGTGGGGGCAATCATCTGATCGGCCCGTGTGCTGGAGCAGGGGTGCGCGGGGCATCAACCCGCTTTTTCCTCCGCCGCGCATAGCCACATGACAGTCATGTGGATTTTCCGGAGGTTAATCTGGTGTTTGATTCGCCCGAGGGACGGGGAGCATAGAGGCACCTGGGGTAAGGATGCCTGCAAGGGGGGGGGGTCTGGGTCTGGAAACCCCTCCCTGGTACCCCCCTGGCCCTCATGCCAGAGAGCATGAGTGCGGGCAGTTTGCCCGCACTGAATTTATTGTTTGACCCCTACACCGTCCGTTTCGGGACGCTGAATTACCAGGTGCTGCTGCAGCACTGGGCCCAGCTAGGCTGGGTCAAGCAGTGGCGCCGGGGCAAGGCCGTGGTGTTCGGGGTGGACTGGCCCCGGCCCATTTACGATCCGGGGTGTCAGCCCTCGTACGAGGGCTTGATACCCAACTCCCGCAGCGTGAGAGCGGCCTCCGTGGCCGCCAACGTGGCCAATTTGGCAGCCCAATCGGCCCCAATGGCCAGCGCGTCCGCGAACGTGGCCGATCCGGCAGCCCCATCGTCCCCAATGGCCAGCGCGCGAGCCGCCATAGAGCCCCCCACTGCAGCGTCTCACTTCCGAGATGCCATGGGAGCAGTGCAGGCAGCTGGCACCAGCGGTACGTTCGAGGTATGGTGCTCGCTTGCTTCGCTTAATTTTTAGGTCGGCGGCATTAATTTCTCAAGATTAATATTTAATGTTTCAACCGCCGCTCGAAATATTAAAAGTGAAAGGTAAATATTAAAGTCGAGAAATTAAAAAAGTAGCTGAAAAAATCAATTCACAAATTTTTTTATTGCTGCAGGTGATTGACATCCCGGTGAATGCGACGCATGCCAGGCCCATCTGGGTGGCCTGGCGAGATGCTGAGGGCTCCCAGGAAGAACCCCTGAGGGCCCTACACCACATCTTGGCCCGGGATCCACCCTTGCGCCTTGCTCTCTTGCGCGGTCTCCATGAATGGGAGACCGCGCGTGTCGTGAGCGGCGTGTGGGTGACGTGGCGCCACTTCCGGGCAGGAGAGTGGGCTGGGATGCAAGAGGTGGGGTATGCGGGGGGGGGGGGGGTCGGGGATGAGGGGATGTGGGGGAGGATGGGAGGGGCTGGGGTGAGCGACGGGAGGAGGGGGGGGAGGGGGGGGGGCGTCCACCACCACGGCCCCAAACCCCCCCCCAAGGCAAGCCGCAACCGAACCCCCCCGAACCCCCCCCCCAAGAAGCGAAAGTTTTCCTTCGAGTCGTTCGATGAGGGTGACAACGTGGCGATCCCCCGTGGCAAACACCCCATCCCCCCCGCCTCCATCCCCCCCCACACGGCCTACGAGGGGCGTCCCCGCCCCCAAACCCGCCAACCCCCCCAAGAGCGCCACCCCCCCCCCCCCCCCTCGACCAAAACCGACACCCCGAAGACGGACGACCGTCCCGCCGATCCGATCGTCGGGACGGTCGCCCACGTCCCCTACCCCACCGGGGTAGAGAAGGGCACCGTCGGAGCTGTCCATGGGCGGAAGTACGGTGCCGTTTGGGTGCAATACCCGAGCGGCACCACCCTCTACGAGGTGTCCCGCTCCCTCCTCTTCCCCACCCTCGAGGAGGCCGAGCGGTACCGGGAAGAGGCCCGGACAGGCAAGAAAAAGCCCAACCCCCCCGCCCTCACAAACGAAGAGTCTAACCCCCCGAACGCGAACCCTACCACGGAACCCACTAACCCCACTAACCCCACTAACCCCCCATCCGGACCCGCGAAGTTGTGGGACCCCACTACGGGGACCCATGAGGTATGAGGGCCCGGATAGTGACCAAGTGAGCCACAATGGCCATGGACAACATACATGAACACACATATAATGCATTGCATGTTGCGTGGTGCCATTGTTAGGAGGGTTAATATTTGGGGGATTGCGTTAATATTTGTGAGATTAATATTAATGCTGGCAACGGTTTAATTTTAAACTTTTCAAATATTAATCCAAAAATTAAAAACAAAAATTAAAGCCGAGAGCCATTTTAACATTTGAAAACAACCACATGGGTAGGATCCCCCCACCAACCGCCAGGGGAAAATGGCACCCAAGCCCGTAAGGCAACCCATGGGGGTCATAATTTTCACGGCGGACCCCCTAACCCCCCTTAAAAAAATGCAAACTTGAGATTAACCTGTTAATTTTTGGCCAGATATTGGCTATATTGGGTTTAATCAAGGTCACTATGGTCTGCACAAAGTTGACCCACATGCATAGCACAAAGAGGACGGTTGTCACAGGCGAAACACTTCGCCGGCGGGTCGGCCTTCACCACGCCGTTGCATTGCGCTGTTGTACATTGCACGGCGGTCGGGGACGGTGGTGACGGTTGTTGCGCGGGGGCTTCAGCCCAGCGTGGCGGGATGATCGGCACTGTCGTCTTGTAGTCGTCGCGGTGTGTGGCAATGGCGACAAAGGCGATGATACGGGTTGAACCAGCCGCTGCAACTCTCCGGACAGCCCCACCATGGTGAATGACTTAACTGCTCAAGACCCACAGGTCGCCCGCTAGCATACTAATCGAGACCTATCGCCACGGGTAGGGAACACAAGAGCCAGAACCGTACACAAACATGTTCTCGCGGCCGTCCATGGGGCAGTCCCGATTCACAGGCATGAAGCAGGAGAAGGCGTGCTCCACCCCAACGTTTTGCAATTCGGGCGGCAGATCCCGATGCCATAGTTGTGGCTGATCCCCGCACGTACCCAACCTTCACCAAGAACAGACCCGGGTACTTCGTAGAGAGGCCTTGCAGAACTCTGTGCGCCCAAAGTACAACGTGAGGAAGTTGAAGACCTTCTTGACTCCCATTGGTCGTCAAAATTATCGCGTACACCGTAGCCCTGTCGCCCGGAACAGGTGGCCGGTTTGGGCTTGGCCATGCCACGTTGACGATGCCGCCCCACCTCTGGCCCACGTTGTCTGCCTCGTCTGACCCAACTCCGAGAGTTCCACGAATTAATTTGTTCGTACGGACAAACTATGGGTCTTTTGCTATTTTTTTCTGTTTTATGTTCCAAGTGTCGCGCGATTTAGGCTGTTTTGTCATCCTGCTTACACATGGGGCCTAAGAAATAGGCTCGCTTCAGCTCCTCCCCCAAAAACAAGAAGAAGGTTGCCAAGCCCGATTCCCCAGCCGCGCCTAAGAAGAAGCCTTCCCTCAAGAGTGCAGCGGCAGTCCCGCGGCGGATGCGGATGTGAAAGCTTATATCTCGAGGTTATCAAGAGATGCTGGATACACGCCGGAGGGTTACGTACGGGTGGATGCTGAGGAGGACGAAGAGTCTCTACATCGCAGTAGGGAGAGTGAGGAGTTTCGTGATAAGGGGTCAAAATACAGTGGTGCAAGTGCCAAGGACGAGGAGGAGGAAGTGCCCCTGGGGTGTGTGGAGCAGCTCCACCGTGTGCTTCGGGAGCAATTACGAGAAATAGGAGAGCCAATATGAGATGGGGAGGCAAAGGACAATGTGCGCAGCAGCGAAATTGCAACACCCGCTCTACAAGTAGCAGGCTACGCCGCACCAGCACGCGAAGCTGCACCAGCACGCGAAGCTGCACCAGCAGGCGAAGCCGTACCGGCAAAGGAGGACAAGCCCTTTAAGGACAAGAGGCCCATCTTCATCATCAACGCAATCGCCGTTCCGAGGAGCCAGAGGAGGACAAGCCCTTTAAGGACCATTGCATCTTAATTGAATTAGATACTTTTTTTGGCGCACATTGCCCGTAGGCGGTTGCTGTTTTGCGACTGGAAATATGCGACACATACCTACGAAGATTCATACTAATGGGCATAGGAGAAAAATGGTGGGGTTGTTGTTGTACGGGGCCAACATAGGGCCAACATTCCCATACGAGAACCAAAGATTACACTCCAAACAGAGGGGAGGTTGTGGTGCAGCAGGAAATGTGCAACGGGGGAGCTAGGAAACAGCACATGGCAACATAAACAAAAAATCAATGCTTGCAATGGACACCTGTCACTCTAAAAAAAAAAGGCCCAACGGTGGACATTAAAATTGTAGAAAGTGGTAGAAAAAAGGGAACCCAAAAGTAACCCATCCAGAGTATGTAACACGGCAACTAAGTTGGCTTCTTGCTACTTAACGGTCCGCGAGTGTAGCATACATGAAGAAAGCAGCTAGTTTTTGTGGTAGAAACCGTGTTTTTGTTGCTGCATATGAGATTTGTGCGGTCCATTCCGGTAACATCAATAACGGGGTGTTTTGGTACATTTGGGGGGGGGTTCAGACACATTTTGGGGTTATTTGGGATCTACCGGGGGTTTTTTTGGTACAAAATGGGGAGCTTTTTGGTGCAAAGTGGAAGGGTTTTTGGTAAACACCACAACGTGACTGTTCGCGACGTGATCCTCGGCCGACAGCGAAATCTCGGCGACCAGGCGCTTAGTTGTTGTGTGACATAAAACCATACATTAGAGTATAAAATGAAAATTCTACGTGTACCAGCAGGGCCAAACCCTGGCCGATTTTAAAACTTCTGTTCATTTTGCATGCATCCAAGAACAATTTAAAAACTCTCGGTGTACAAGCGGGGCCAAATACTTGTAGATTTTAGGACCTCTGGTCATGCGGCATGTATCATACTAAATATTAAGAATTCCTCTTGCACCAGTGCGCCGAAAAAGGGGTAAAATTAGTTCCCTGGGTCATGTGCAACACATTACGCTGGAAACCAAAAATCTTTGACACGCCAACGAGGAACACGAATGGCACAACCTGGTAACAAACTTGAGATCTTCTCACTCCAATTCTTTGCTTGCCGTATCAGCATCCGCTTTGTGGCGGCAAAACGACCATTGCGGCCGCGCATCAACCAACGTCGAAGGCGCCCCTCCAATGCATGGTATTGGGAACGACGACCGGCGTGCAATGGGGCCTTGCGTTTCCGTCTGCGGTTGGGTTGCTCCTAAATCGCGTCTCGGTTGTCCTACCATCAACAGATGGGCGAGTGTGATTTTACAACAAAGTGCTCCGCTGCTTTGACGGGACCTACTCGTCGGCATATTTGATCACGCGCATTTTGTCGCGTGCGGATTTGTGCACGCGCAAAGGGCGTGCAAAGACTTCCGTGGCAGAACACTGCCGCTTACTCCCCACAAGGGCGCACTCCAAGTGAGCTGCAGCTGCAGCATTGCTGCTTGCACTACTGGTAGCGACGGCGGACATGGTGCGGCGAGTGGAAGAACTTGAAGTGGCTGGCTTGAAAATTTTGTCCCACGTCAAATTTTGCCCTGCCTGCACAGGCCATTTGTCCTTGCGAAGGCGGTCCTTGGGCAGGTTTGGGGTGATAGTCGAGTTTGAGGGCAACTCACGACATTCCCAAACTGTAAGTTCCCAATTGTGGTCAACGTAGTACGGCACACCACGAGCCGTGGTACGAAGCTCCCAGCCAAGAGGCAAAAGGGCAACCGGGGCTGGGCTAGTACGTACTAGAGGCGATTAGCTGCGCTTTGCTCTGAAGGTTCTGGGGAAGGGCTGCGGATTGGGAAAAGGACACGGTCCATAAAATCATGATGCTCAAGCTCATGCCCATTCCGCACGTACTTCACATGAAAGAAATCCTCCCCACGAGTAGAAGGACCAATGATTGTAGATTGTTGCGGAGATGTATGTAACAACCATACCAGGTGTAGCAAACTGAGCCATGGCTGAAAATAACATCAAAACAGACAGCATTGGGTTGCAATTGGAAGCAGAATGTTGATATGAGCAGGAGGAACTACCAGAAGCATGATGCAGGGATTCTACTAGTTCCGTGATTGGCATGAAAAACCCCTTCCGTGATTTTCCGTGATTTTCCGTGATTTTCCGTGGTTTTCCGTGGCATTTCCGTGATATTTCCGTGATTTTCTGTGGTGTTTCCGTGGTACAAAAATGTTCCTTGCACATCCGCTTTGCCTCACCTGGACACCCACAAGAGACGAAACAAAGCACAAGAAATTTGGGGGCGGTCTACTGCCATTTGGTGAACCGTTCTTCAACGTCTCCATTGCAAAACAAGGTCACAGAGGCCTCATGCAGGTTCTTGCCCATGCGCTGCCTATTTTTAACATCAATCAGTCCAGCCAGACTAAATGACCACTGTATTGCCGCGCCTCTGACAGGGTACCACGAATATGGAGCCACGGCCTCCCGCAAAACCGGAGGTCTTGACTACCAAAATTTGATAACATCCTTAGCGAACAATAGGAACTTTCATTTCCTTTTCCGTGATTTTCCCGTGATTTCCTTGCAACGACAATAGCAAACAATAGGAACTTTCGTTTCCGTTTCCGTGATTTCCGTGATTTTCCGTGATTTCCATGATGTTCAGCGTTGGCCGATTTCCGTGATTTTCCGTCACATGGTGCTGGGACGCACAGCATAGAAGGTAAAAAATGGTACGAAAATGCTGAGCATATTGCTCAAGATATTTGGGGATGCTCAGCATTCATGCTCAGCAAACGGGACTCATATTGCAGGGTTGATCTCGGAAGTCCCAGCCAAAATTTCTTCCGAGCTCCCCCGGCACGGTCGGCTGGGAAGCCCGTGGAACATTCCTACCGATATCGGTTGCGTTTTGGGACCCGATCTGGCTGCCAAAACTTCCGAGCATCTTTCCGAGGGATTTCAAAAACTTCCAGGCGTTTTTCCATCGGTTTTTTGTACAATGACCTACACCGTTCTTGGTTCCCAAATCCCACACCTCAGCAAAGAAACACACAAAAAGACAAGCATGACCGTTCACTTGCGCTTGAAATGTGAATGCTCAGTGGCTTGCCTGTTCATTTCAGCTTGAACTGTGAATGCTGTAATCTCCTTCGCTGAGCATCTGCACAGGACAGCCATCGCTTGACATGGCATCCACATCCACCACCACACGGCGATACTTCTTGGGTTGAGGTTAGGGTTCAGGGTTGTCACTGGATGATGAGGAAGAATCTGAGGCACTTACTGTGGAGGCACCAGATAGGTGCACAGCATCATCATCCGAATCATTATCCTGAGGACTGCTACTGCTCCCACTATCACTGCTGCTGCTGCTGCTGCTACTGCTGCTGTTGCGGCTGTTACTGCTGCTACTGCCACTGCCACGAGGGCCCACAAGTTGCTGCTCAATGTCGCTATCAACAATGGGTACACGCGCCAACTTCGTGCGTCTCATGGGTTGAACACGCTGCTGCTCGTTCCAACCCGTAGGACCTTGAAATGAAGCAGCACTGTCCTCGCCCTCCGAAGGGGGTACAATATCAACTGTCGCAGGGTTAGAAACTCGGCTTTGAGGGATCGGCCCCACACGTCCCTTACCCTTTCCCTTGTCCTTTAGCGCCTTACGGCGTGCAGCACAGGACTTAAATGTGGCACGGCTCTTCAAACCCAGTTTGGGCCAGTTGCAGACAGCTTCCCTGTCCAGTGGTACCCATTGACGGACACCACGCTTTGAGCCACAGGTCCCACACACACATACCACATCACTCTCGGGATTTGCACCTGGAAAGGCGCATTTCACCGAACGGGTGTCTGGGTGCATATATAGGGAGCAACCACCTCCATCCTGGAAATGCAGCAAATGCTCTAAGAGGCGTTGGAAGACCACATGCCACACGGCATTGGCAGCAACCATGCACGCCTCCAGAACAACGTTTCGTTGCACGGGCGCCCAAATTTTGGCACAGGGGATCTTCTTTTTTTTCTGCACGAACTTCTGATACAGCTCATGCTTCAAACTTTCACTAATACTGGCATCTTGCCTGGTACTAGTGACGGGGGCATATCTCTTGGCCACCCTCAAATCCCGCTCGCCGGCCTCATCGGAATACAGCATGGGTGTCCGTGGATTAAACCATGTGTGGGACCACCCATGCATATATAAGCCAAATCTGGTTCCGGGAGCTGCTGAACGGGCTGGGGGGGCTGAGCGGACGAAGACGAGGCACTAGCGGCTTGACTACCAGACATGTCTGTTGCAGGTGACAAAAGGTGTTCTGAGCACAAAAAGGGAATACATTAGTGAGTCTACTCAAAGGGGCCTAGGTGAGAAAGCGACACACATGCAAAAAGAAAACCACAAAAGCAGGCACAAAGCATCACAAGGCACAAAGGGCAAACATTCATAAGCTTGAGTACAGTGTTCTCGATGCAAGTTTGTAGGCAAAGCAGCCACCAAGGATCGAACTGGCGTTGCACATGTCAAAAGCAAAAGTCCAAATTCACAAAGGAGCACAAAGGGGAAGCAATCCTAAGCTTGAGCACAGTGTTCTCCATGCAGTTTTGTAGGCAAAGCAGACAAAGGGTAGACAAACATTAGCTTCAACGTGCTGTTATCCATGGCATCTTGCAGGCAAGGTAGGCACCAAGCATCCAACCAAAATTCCACTAGGTTCGGGCTGAAAAATTTCTTCCGAGCTCCCCCGGCACGGTCGGCTGGGAAGCCCATGGAACATTCCTACCGATATCGGTTGCGTTTGGGACCCGATCTGGCTGCCAAAACTTCCGAGCATCTTTCCAAGGGTTTTCGAAAAACTTCCAAGCGACAGACCGAAGCATATCACATGCACGTCGGTACAGATTTCCTAAAATTGCCACCGGTAACCGGACAATATTGGTCTCTCTTCCAATGTTCTATGCTGGGCACCGGTGGTACATGTGTGATTTTCTTGCCACGGAAATACCAGAATCCCTGCATGATGCAGCCCCCCCTCTACAAGCAAAGCACAATCGCGTAACGTTCCATCTCTGACCATAAGAACCGTGGTCAGAAAATTCCACCAAAAAGACGGTCACACGGGCTCATGTGCTTAGACGAAGCAGTGCTTGCGCAAGGGGGCGGGGGGGGGGGGGGGGTACTCGCCCTCTAACTCCTGGCTGCTCTTACCACGGAGCAAAGGTTTCCCGACACTTCAGGAGAAAACGTAGTACTTGACCTCGGCAGAAAGTGGTGGGCAAGTCGCTGATGGTGGTTGAGCAGTCAACAGATAGCCGTTGGTGGCCAACAAACAAAACATGATGCGGCCGGCGATTAACCAACAATTGCTCGCCATAACCAGCGGCCCGGAGGACCACGTTTAAGGGCTTGACTTTGCGCCAAAAGGTAAACCTGGCCCCCAAAGCACAGCCCTGATTCCACTACCCTGTCACGTTTCCGGACCCTTTTCCAATGACCATCCCTCTTTGCGCCCCTTCTACCTCCCCTTCTGCTCTTCAATTTTTCTTCCCGGACCTCTCTCTTCTCTCCGCTCTACCTGCAAACTCCTCTTTCCTCTCTTCTAGCGCCCCTACCCCCCTGCCCTTCCCCCCTTTCATCACCCCGAAACATGCTCCTTTGTTGTGGCCCCCTCAGTGTGTCCTTTCTTCCCTCCGATAAAATGCAATGTATACACGGCAGCACTGGAGAGAACGGCACCACAAACATGCCAACATGAGGGACCAAGGCTCAACGAAAGGTACCGTGCTGTGTGGCTTGAAAGAAGCTATGCATGGAGCATGGTTTATGGGACACGGAGTGGACAGTGGGTCTCGTGCCACACTGCAGCAGCAGCAGCAGCAGCAGCAGCAGCTTGAAGACCCAGTTGGTGTGGAATGCCTAATGCCCATGCGCTACACAGGGCAGCAATTTGGGCACAAAGAAAGAAGGAGTATGCAGAGCTCCAGAGCTCCTACTCAAATCCTGTTATTTTGTTTGATCTGGTGAGATTTGCGCCTACCCAGTGCTCGAGTAAAAACATTATATAACAGAATGCTACTACACGCTGATGCCACGCAACAGAGTGGACCACGGAGCCAAAGTAAAGCAACAACCGTTGGTCGGGGTACCCATAAGTGCGGGCGCAGGCATACACCACAAATCTAGGCTCAGGCATACAACACCCTCCACCCCATATTCATGAGCAATCCCCAACTGGGAAGGGCGAGGGACCTTCATCTGATGCCCTAGGCCCGGTCATTAGGTGGGTATCCGCCAGGGATGCTGTAGTAGCAACGTGCCCAAGCCGATCTCTACCTACGGGGAAAGCATGGCTCGATTGTGGAAATAAACATAAGTCGCTTTTTGATTTTTTTTGGCGTAAGTCGCGTAACTTTTTTTTGGCGCAAAACGCGCATGGGAAAAAACCCCTTTTTTCAAAAAGGGAAAAAAAAAAAAGGCGGGGAAACACAAGAACCACCCAACAACCGCCGTTGCCACTGGAGGAGGTGAAGCATATAGCCCCCACGGACATTTTGGGTACCTCCGGCACGGGTAAAGCAATGGAACCGTGGCGTGAAGGGTGGTTTTTATACTCGTCGCCGCCGGCAGATGGGGGAAATAACGTGGAGCACACTCATCATGACCGCAAAAAAAAAAAGAAGTGTGCCCTTGGGCCTTTGTCAAGCAGTATCAAAATGACTATATTGTTGTTGGTGCCACCGGCTACAAAGCTCACGCCAGAGATACCACCTGAGTCCGGTCACCCCGGGCCAACTACATTCTTCGCATGCAACCATAATGGCGTGGGGCCAACTACAACAAGTCGGCGAACACATGCTTGTAGAGTAAATCAGACTTTGTGTCCGATGCCTTCGGCTTTGCACGCGGATTCATGTTCCGTGCACAAGCGTCACGGATGTCCTTTGCAAGCAACTTTTTCAGCTCTAAATAAATCGTTGGTCGCTCACCAACCGACCCTCTGCACCCTTTGGGTACGCCTTGGGCACCTCGAAAAGCTTCCCACGGATGAACACGTATGGACGGGCATCATCACTTGTGGGGGGTTCAGAAGAGGAAGTGGATTGCAGGTCTTTGAAGGGCCCTTAACATTGCCCTTCACTGACTTCCCATCTTGGGGCACGTCCTCGGAGTTGCAGGCCGAGAAGGCAGGAGATTCTCGAACGGTTGGCTCCGAGGAGGAGGCAACAATGTTGCCCTCGGGTCCCAAAAGAGGATCCTCTTCAAAAAGGAGGGGGGAAGTAGATGGGGGCGGGGACTAGGGTTGGAGGCTGGGGCAGGAGGAGATTCGCCAGGCTCCCAGCAAATCACCTCCCCCTCCCACCCATTCTCAAGGATGGTGCCGGGGACTCAGACGGAGCGATCTGCATTGAGTATGCGTAGTGCTTCCTTGATGAATCCTTTTGGCAAAGGTGTAACAACAACGCCGTCCGAGCTTCCCCTTTGGCCAGCCACCTCATCACAAAGATGCAGCGATTAATAGCCACATGACCGTAGTGCCTTAGACAAGAGGGAAGTATCATTCCCGGTTGAGAGGGAGCAAGGGGGGAAGTGGCGGGGCGTTTTGTTGCAAAGAAATGTGTAATATCTAAGCGCGAGAGAAGGAAGCATGGAACAATGAACTACGGACAATAGCAAGCATGCGGGGGGGGAAAATGAAGAAATTTGGATGTGTGGGTAGACATTATATCGTTCTAGTATTGATCTAATCTAGGCTAGAACATCTAGGCTAGAGTGTTCTAGGCTAGATAAAGGTTGGGTCTTCTGGCGTGTAGCAAGGGTATCTTGCTGCCATCAGCATATACCATTGCATCAGGGGGGGAGGATTTGGTGTTAGTGATTTCATATACCTCCAGACCAAGGACGTGTTGAGGGGCTCGACTTTGGGGAAGGAGGTGTTTTGCCTGAAAGTAAATATCTAGTGGTCTCTCAGGTGGTCCGGACACAGGCCGGAGGCGTGCCACCGCAGTTTGGTAGACCACTCTGGGCACTAATGGCAAGGATGTGTCAACCCTAAGCCTTGTCATGTATGGATGTTTATGGATAACATCAAGTGCACGGATGGGTTGCACCACGGGGAGGTATCGAAACCCCGGACCTGTCTTGCGATGGTTGTATATTGTTTTATCAGCGACGTGTGCAGGCAGGCCCTTTACAGCAAGCACAAAGGATTTCATCAAGGCATTGAGGGGTTGCAATTGTTCGGTTGTCAAGGGCATGCATTTTGCTCGGTACAGCACACGTGGAACCACCATGGTAGAGAGGATAGCCACGCGGTCCAATGTAGGTATGGGGTGGGCGTTAAGCTCACTGAGTTGCTCTTTGACTTCATGTAAGAGGACGTCATATGCAGTGGTCTGTTGCAGCCCCCTAGTGATGGGGTGCCCAAGATGCATTTGGTAGACCACCCGTTTGAAAACTTATGTGCACATCTTGGCCCATGGCGGCGTCTGCTGGCAATTGTTTATTTCATAGCAACCATTGGGGCCACGTTTTTGAACACTCAGGGCACGTTTAGGGTGGTGGTACGTTGGTAGGCTCGGGGGAGAACAACATTCCTGGACCGGCAAACATTCTGATTTTGTTACATTCAATTGGCACCGAATTTTTCCTACGGCTCTTTGAATAGTTTCAGTTGTTCTTTGCGTTTGTCCTCTTGGCACGACCAGGGTGACGTCTTCCACAAAGGCTACAAAACTCAATTGAGCAAGGTCTAGATGACGAAGGGGGATGTTGAACACTACAACAAGGAGCAAGCAAGACACGGGGCAGCCCTGTCGTATACCATGTGTCGTGTCATTGCCTGTTCAATCCGTCCCCCGCAAGGTGGTGGTCCCCTTCTGCAATACCGATTGAATAATTCGCAGTAGTGGCAGGGGGATCCCCAACTTATCAAGGGTTTGGATGATCAGCAATTTTGGGGGCGAGTCAAACATATTATACAACTCAAAGCTGAGCAAGCACTCTACATCACATGTAGCATGTATCATGTCCATCAAGATACGCCGTGCCGTCCACCATATTGGTGTGGGTGGAGCCATACCACTAACATTGGGTTCATTTTTGCGTGCACCCAACACATCATCACACGATATATGCTATTGGACATTGCTATTGGCCGCCACCGGTCTGGGTCCTGCCATTAACCTTTGTATAGGCAGACCGTTTGGGAATGCATGAAGGTGGTGGGCATATATCCTTGGGCATAGCAGATGCGGACCATGTCACCGATTTTCATGAAAGGTGGCATCAGGGAGCTGCGCCAGCAAGTATGGGGGTATCCCATCTAGCGCAGGAGATTTTGGACGGCTTGCTCTAGCAAAAGTCCGCAGTTCCTCATTTGTAGGTGGGTCCGGTGGTTCAAGCCTATCTCTACATGGTACTGCGTTCGGCGCATCGGGGCTCCATGGGTTGTTGCGTTCTGGTTTGCCTCGGATGCCTCGTCCCGGCACAGGTAATGTGGATTGGGTGGCTGGCGATATAAGTGAACTTTTAACCCTCTTATGAAACGTTTTAGATCTGTGGCGGCATTGCCTAGATAACGTCCTTATTAATTTTGTCCACTCCTGATGGGTCATGAGCTTTAGGGGGAGGTTCTCCGTTCTCAGCATTCACTTGATTCATTGAGTCGAGCATTTTTTCCCGCAAGGCCGCAAAACAAGGCTCAACATCACTATAGGCATGCATGCTGGGCAGTGATGGTGTAGCCTCTTCCATCAAATGCCTGTACCTCTTCAGATCAGGCCGATTCTACATTCCGCAACGGGGCGGTGGCAATTCTATTTTACCCCAATCGTGCAGCGTGATCAGCACCAGGTCATGGTCTTGAGCTCTAGGTATGCCTGAAAAATCACATACCTTTGCCGAAGAGGGTGTGAACAACGATAGGAAGGCCTGAGAGGCATATATCCTGTCTATGTAAGGCTGTGTGCCTCGGTAGCGGCGGCATCCAGTGAAGGGAGGGTTGGGGTGGAAAATACGCAGCAGATCGGTCATTGCATCCGTCTTTTCAACACCAACTAGCCAAGGCCAGATGTTACTGGTCAGGGTAGATGCATCCGAAGCACGTGTGGTGACATTGTAGTCACCTGATACGAGGGCACCCCGCCTAATTATTTGGTGTAGGTGAGGTATGCACGCCGCACGAGTGCGTTTATCATGTGGGCCATAATAGCTAGCAAGCAAAAGTAACTAATCTTATTAGAAGGTCCGGGTGAACGGGAAGATCCACCGAGATTAGATGGCCATGTACATATTCCTTCATATCCGGGAGAGAGGGGCACAATGACGTGTGAATCATGATCGCAACACTCCCCAATCATGTGATGGTGGACGACACTCGGTGGTAACCCCACCTACGGCACAACCTTTGGAAGTCAGTGACCTGGGAGGCGGCGGAGGGTCGAAATTCTTGCAAATTGAGCACGTGGGGGAGGGGGTTGAATCCAGTCATAAACTGGTGAAAGCGGTCGGGGGTCACATCCACTCCTCCAATATTGTATGTTGCGGCGGAAAAGTTGTCATACAAAGGTGGCAATACTGTATATTGGGGTGTGCGTTTTGGAGTTGGTGTATTCTTGCTAGTTCGGTGTGTTGGTGTGGCGTCCTCACTGACGTCTATGTCAATCGTCACATTGTCGGGGTAGTAAGTTGAACGTTGTGTCTCCTGCTCTTCGTGTATACGGCGTATCCTGGCGGATCTCCGTGGTGGATCCACGTGTGTCATGTCGTGTATCGGGGTGATTACACGCTTTTCTTGAGGGAGAGCAGCCACGGGGGCTGTGTCTACATGGGTGGTGTGTACAATAGATGTGGGTAACAAACTGCGAACATGGTCCATGAGCGGGGAGAGTGTTCCTCTCATGCTTGGTTGGCTAGGCTCAGGCGCGTAGGTACAACCGGGGATACTGATGTGTGTGTCATGACGTGTGTCATCACCATTAATACCCTGCTGTACATTACGTTCTCGGTTAGCCGTCTCCGGCGTAGCATTCGCATCATTGAGCCAATCAATCCTTCATGGAACCCTTGGACCTGGGGCGAAACCCTTTGCCTTTTCCTTCCTTTGATGGTTTGGGGGCGGGGTACGGAGATTCACGTGCATTCACCGGTCCGGAGCACTGGGTGTAGTCTCCATTTCATGTAATGCGGGCATGGAGTAGAGAAATTTTCTAGCGCCGTAGGCGATTGTAAGTCTGCAATATTGGCATGCCGAGGATTTGGCGGCACCGGGGATTGAGATTTTGCGCCATCCACCCGGTCAGAGTTTTCGGATCCAATGGTGACACTACCCATGGATCGGCGTTTGCTCCCTGCACCCTCACTCATTCGGTCAACATCGTGTTTCGCACCATTATGTGTTTGCAACGCATGTGCGGTAAGGCGCCTTTCGCCCATCATTTGTTGAGCCGCTGTTATTTGTTCATTGAGGTTCATCATGGAGTACACTGGCCAACGCTTCATTAGTTCTTCGTCAACTTTGGGATTTCCAGAGGAGAACGTGACTTGGCCACTGGGTAGTGTGGCTTTAGCGCCGATCACGAAACCTACTTGTTCTTCATTAGAGAATGTGATCTCATGGCAGCTTACATGTGCCAGGCTTGGCCTACACAATATGACCTCTCCTAATTTTTGCACAAGGGCGAGCACGGAGGACGTAAGCACGGAAGGCGGATGGAAAGCAAAGACCCTAGGCGCCCGCAACACTTTGGTATCAAAACGCACAGTCGTGAGGTGGTCCATGCGGACGGCCTGCAAGTGATGAACATTTTGCAAAGGTGACGCAACAGCTTCGGCTGCTACATCACCTCGCAGTGTGGCCACAACTTCGTATTCATTGTGCATTACCATTGAGGAGAACAGGGCCGTTAGCGAGGTG
Organism: Eutreptiella sp. 'Long Island Sound 2002'; assembly: GCA_964036045.1. Lineage (NCBI taxonomy): Eukaryota > Euglenozoa > Euglenophyceae > Eutreptiales > Eutreptiaceae > Eutreptiella > Eutreptiella sp. 'Long Island Sound 2002'. The sequence goes on from OZ038380.1 coordinate 58,309,292, forward strand.
TGGATTTCTATGGCGGACCGCACATCTACTGCTTGGTCTTTGGCTGGTTTTGGTTGTCCCTTCTCCCATTTAGAAAAGTGGTGGATGGCTAACATCCGGGGGATAGCATCGCCACCTAGTATCCCATAACTAATACCATTCTCCTTCAACTCATCGTGATCTGATTATAACAGTGACAGTATGTCATCGGAGACAAAACAAACAACCACTAGGTGCCCAAAAGGCGCTCCCTGTACGAGCATAGGCATCGGTTCATCGGGGTATCGTTTGCATAATGTTTCTTTATAGGCCAAACCCGTTGAGAGTGATTAACAACTGAAGTGGTGTGGGGGCAACGGTTATGGGGCAATCTAGCCGCACGTGATGTGCCTTTGGGCATGGAACATCATCTAGCTCCTCATCAACTTCCCTGGCATGCAAAGACAAAATACTTTGTTTCAACGGTGCATAATTCATGGCCGACGACCAATGAACAATCATGAGATTGCGCATATGCACCTTTCCAAGTTGCAACTCACCGGTTTGTTGATTTCTTTTCCATGATAAAACATCATCTAGTGGTTGTACGCCCGCAACAAATTGTCTTATAATTGCAAGTGCGGAGTTACGTTCCCAAGACAATTGGTGTTGGGTGTCTAATGTAGAGTGGCGAGCATGCACAAAAATGGCAACCCGAGTATGCACTGACAATCTACGGGCTTTCTTCAACAATGTGCTTAGCCATTTGATAATGGTGTAAATAGATACAATGTGCACACTTTGTTCTTCTTTAAAAGGTAGTACTTTAGGTGCGTGGACTAGTATTGTGGTGCCTACGTAAACATGCACTTCCTCTTGGAAGAATGTACCGCCGGCTATCGTATAGCGTACGGGTCGGATACCGGCATCTTGCATGATGGCACAGGCATACGTGGACCCATCGGTGAGGCGCTCAATTGTCCATTTATTGATCACCCGTGTTATTTCTTTGAGAGCGTCTTTCTCAAGATATTCAACATTCATGTCAACAAAATTCCCATTGGTGTCTCGTTTGTACTCTATACTGCTCTCCACCAGCTGCTTTTTCATGCTCTCATTCTCGAGCTCCAACTCTGACTCTGGATCTTTGACCCGTTTCCGCTCATTGTCCAACTGGGCCTCGGCTTTCGCCCCTCCCGTGTGCTCCGTCTGAAGCTGCATTGTCAGCCGGCCAATCAGTGTCTCTGCCTTGCTTTTGGAGGAGTCAGACATCGCCTTTGCCAATGCCGAGGGGACGCAATCTCTCAGGGTCACACTCATATGCTGCGTCAGGGAGTCCTTGCACCACTGTACCACCTCGCCAGCCGTAGCCCGAACGTCAACCATTTGCTGGGACGGCTCGGACTGCTGGGACTAGGACTGCGATGACTGTGATGCCCGGGTTGTTTGGGCCTTGTCCTTGTCGTTGTCCTTGCACTGGCCTTCGTCCTTGCCTTTCTCCTTTGGCTCGTCCTTGGCTTTGTCCTTGCCCTTGTTATTGTCTCTGTCCTTCGGCTGCTCCTTGTCCTCCGGATCTTCGTCGTCTCCTTGCACCTCAATTGCAGCGCCCCTTGTGTGCCCTCAGCCACCAATGTAACTCTCCTTGCGCTCGTCCACCCATGCAGCAAATGCCTGCATAAGGGACTCCGGAACCTCATCTCCTCCAACACATTGCAGCCCCCAAAGACAATACCACACGCTCCGCCCATCCTCTTCATGGTACATGTGGTAGGACCAAGATCGGTGGAGCCCTTTTCCAACACCAAACATGAACTCGGCTCGCTTCTTGCCTTGCAGCCCCTTCACTTGGACCGGAAGAGTGCACACCACCTTCATGCCGCTCGCTGTCGCCACATTCAGCTCCAGAACCTTGTACCATGGGGTTTGACCACACTGGAACATGAGCTCGCATACGGCCCCCGGCTTTGCTGCTGCACTCACTGGCCAAGTCACCACGTCGCGGGCCTGCACCGCGACCGACACGGTGTCCACCACAGATGCTGCATTGTCCCCTCGCGCCTGCGGCTCAGCCACCGACTCATATCGCTGTACCAGTTGCAGCCAGACATCCACAACGGCCGGAAAGAGGACGGAGTGCAAGTGATACAGTTGATACATTGACAATTCTTGGTGGAACCCTTGCTGGAACCCCTGCTCGAACCCCATCCAGCACCGGAACCCCCTTCCAGCGGATCCTTCCCAGCGGACCCTTCCAGTACTTGAACCCCTTCCAGCACCTTTCTGGCACCATTCAAGCAGACCCTTCCAGCGCTGGAACCCCTTCCAGCACCCCTTCTAGCGACGTTCCAGCACCCCCCCTAGAGACGCCCGTTTTGCCTAAGGCTGTAGCCCCACCACACTGCACGCACATACTTGTTGGCAACGGCACCAATACCCCTTCGGGCGCTCAGGGTTGGCCACCAGAAGCCCCAATTTAACTAGGACATACGTGTTAACGACCCGTGGCCGGGTGCCTGCCACATTACATCGAAGTACTTGGGCAACAGGGGGGGTCCACGGTGTCCTCCACCACTGCCATCCCACCCACTTGGCCTTCGCGCACCACGATCAAGCTGCCCGGCTGCGTGGCAATGACAAGGATGGCCATGTGTGGGGACAAGTACATGGCGGCACTTGCAACGATATGGGCCTATAACTTCAAGGTTTGGGGCCCATTCGTTTTTTTGTTAATTTTTGCGTTAATTTCTCCAGATTACTATGTACATTGGGGTTAATATTAACGCCGACTGAAAAATTAACTTAACATTAATCTCGAGAAATTAACGTAAATATTAATCCATGTCCTTTTTGTAGGTATTGCAGTCCATACAGGACTGCAAGAAGATCTACTAGGTGTGGCGCTGGGTGCCAAACAGGTTTGTCATCGGGGGACACCAACCTTTCGTGCAGCGCCTTATCGGTGTGTCCACCTCGCCCTTGGTGGGCTGAATTTACAATATGGGGGTGTGCGACAAGGTTACGGCGGCATGGGTCAACATGGCGACCCGGCGCACCTTGGACCGTGAGGAGGCGGCCCGCCACCGCTACAAGGATACCGGCCGTAGCTTGGAGAATGGGGGATGCATAGGGGATCCACACATTGTGGTCGACGGGTGCGTGGTTTTCCTATGCATCCTCCATTGTTGCATGGCCATAGGCCGGCTCCAAGTGGCGTTCATCGAGACACGCCTCGTGGACCTCCCCAAGGAGAACGCTGACGCCGTGCAACGGGTCGTCAACCGGGCCCGCACGGGTGTGAAGTTGGGTGCGACGGGGGCACCCAACGGGGAGGACGCCCTTGCGTTGGTCCTCGCGTGGGAGGAACTTGGTCCGTTGTTGGACTACATCCCGGAGGATGGTGAATGGCAAGCCGTCGTGGCCATGCGTGACCTCCTCCGGAAGTTGTACACGGACAAGCCGCCCCGCGGGGACCTACGTGCGGCCGAGGTGGCGCGTGCCTACCGTGCACATTGTTGCAAGGAGGCATGTAAATCAAACTACCTCCTCTATTTGGAAGAGGATGCCACCGAGGCCGTGGCCAAAGCACGCCGTTTGGGGGTAGGGGTGGGTGCTGTGTGCGCGGATGTCGTTGAGAGCCTCAACGCCATCCTTAAGCGCGCATACAATGACCACTCAAGCCGGGGGGGGGGGGGGATGCCGGGGGCAACGGAACTCGAACAGGAAGGGGAGGTAGTTTCACAAGTGTGGGAGTGGTGGTTTTTAAAATTTCACCTCCCGTTACGCAAGTACGGGACCCCCCATACCGCCAGATGCACCATGGCCAAACCCATGGCCATCCGTAGCCCCCCGCCCTCCACCCTTGATTCCCCACCGCCAGCTTTGTTTTCTCCGTGCCATGGAACCCTGGGCAATGCTAAAGATGTTGGCCGACATGTTCAAAGCCAACAATGCAGCCCTGGTGTGTTTTGCTTGTGCACGCTTGCTTGTGTGTTCCGATTAATATTTGCGGCGAGTTGCTTAATTTTTTGAGATTAATATTAATAGTCGCGTCCATTAATACTTAATATATTAATTAATTTTTCGGTTCAAGATATCAAGTTCAAGAAATTAACTCGGGGGATGAAAAATAAAAAAAAATTGTTTTTCCGCATACACACACTCTCTCTCAGATGGCGCAAGTGGAGCAGCAAGTGGCAGTAGCCGGTGCTCCCGCAGCTCCTCCAACCCCAGCTCCACTAGCGCCTCCTCCACCGCCCGCACGCCCATCCAAGGAGTCAAGCGAAGACTCCTCGGATTGGCGAAAAAAAGAGAAGAAGGGGAAGAGGGAGAGGAGAGAGAGGGAGAGACACCAGGGGCTAGGGGGGGGGGGTACATGCCAGCCTCGGGGGGGGTTAAGGAAGAGGGGGAGGGGGGAGTGGTGGTGGACGAGGGGAACGGGGACGGGAGCGGGGACGGGGAGGGAGTTGAGGTTGTTGACCCCCCCAATGTACCCCTCCCCCTCCCCCATTGGCTTCTCAAAGCCCTGGGCCCCCTGTCTGCCCCGCCCGGAAGGCGGGGGCAATCATCTGATCGGCCCGTGTGCTGGAGCAGGGGTGCGCGGGGCATCAACCCGCTTTTTCCTCCGCCGCGCATAGCCACATGACAGTCATGTGGATTTTCCGGAGGTTAATCTGGTGTTTGATTCGCCCGAGGGACGGGGAGCATAGAGGCACCTGGGGTAAGGATGCCTGCAAGGGGGGGGGGTCTGGGTCTGGAAACCCCTCCCTGGTACCCCCCTGGCCCTCATGCCAGAGAGCATGAGTGCGGGCAGGTTGCCCGCACTAAATTGATTGTTTGACCCCTACGCCGTCCGTTTCGGGACGCTGAATTACCAGGTGCTGCTGCAGCACTGGGCCCAGCTAGGCTGGGTCAAGCAGTGGCGCCGGGGCAAGGCCGTGGTGTTCGGGGTGGACTGGCCCCGGCCCATTTACGATCCGGGGTGTCAGCCCTCGTACGAGGGCTTGATACCCAACTCCCGCAGCGTGAGAGCGGCCTCCGTGGCCGCCAACGTGGCCAATTTGGCAGCCCAATCGGCCCCAATGGCCAGCGCGTCCGCGAACGTGGCCGATCCGGCAGCCCCATCGTCCCCAATGGCCAGCGCGCGAGCCGCCATAGAGCCCCCCACTGCAGCGTCTCACTTCCGAGATGCCATGGGAGCAGTGCAGGCAGCTGGCACCAGCGGTACGTTCGAGGTATGGTGCTCGCTTGCTTCGCTTAATTTTTAGGTCGGCGGCATTAATTTCTCAAGATTAATATTTAATGTTTCAACCGCCGCTCGAAATATTAAAAGTGAAAGGTAAATATTAAAGTCGAGAAATTAAAAAAGTAGCTGAAAAAATCAATTCACAAATTTTTTTATTGCTGCAGGTGATTGACATCCCGGTGAATGCGACGCATGCCAGGCCCATCTGGGTGGCCTGGCGAGATGCTGAGGGCTCCCAGGAAGAACCCCTGAGGGCCCTACACCACATCTTGGCCCGGGATCCACCCTTGCGCCTTGCTCTCTTGCGCGGTCTCCATGAATGGGAGACCGCGCGTGTCGTGAGCGGCGTCTGGGTGACGTGGCGCCACTTCCGGGCAGGAGAGTGGGCTGGGATGCAAGAGGTGGGGTATGCGGGGGGGGGGGGGGGTCGGGGATGAGGGGATGTGGGGGAGGATGGGAGGGGCTGGGGTGAGCGACGGGAGGAGGGGGGGGAGGGGGGGGGCGTCCACCACCACGGCCCCAAACCCCCCCCCAAGGCAAGCCGCAACCGAACCCCCCCGAACCCCCCCCCAAGAAGCGAAAGTTTTCCTTCGAGTCGTTCGATGAGGGTGACAACGTGGCGATCCCCCGTGGCAAACACCCCATCCCCCCCGCCTCCATCCCCCCCCACACGGCCTACGAGGGGCGTCCCCGCCCCCAAACCCGCCAACCCCCCCAAGAGCGCCACCCCCCCCCCCCCCTCGACCAAAACCGACACCCCGAAGACGGACGACCGTTCCGCCGATCCGATCGTCGGGACGGTCGCCCACGTCCCCTACCCCACCGGGGTAGAGAAGGGCACCGTCGGAGCTGTCCATGGGCGGAAGTACGGTGCCGTTTGGGTGCAATACCCGAGCGGCACCACCCTCTACGAGGTGTCCCGCTCCCTCCTCTTCCCCACCCTCGAGGAGGCCGAGCGGTACCGGGAAGAGGCCCGGGCAGGCAAGAAAAAGCCCAACCCCCCCGCCCTCACAAACGAAGAGTCTAACCCCCCGAACGCGAACCCTACCACGGAACCCACTAACCCCACTAACCCCACTAACCCCCCATCCGGACCCGCGAAGTTGTGGGACCCCACTACGGGGACCCATGAGGTATGAGGGCCCGGATAGTGACCAAGTGAGCCACAATGGCCATGGACAACATACATGAACACACATATAATGCATTGCATGTTGCGTGGTGCCATTGTTAGGAGGGTTAATATTTGGGGGATTGCGTTAATATTTGTGAGATTAATATTAATGCTGGCAACGGTTTAATTTTAAACTTTTCAAATATTAATCCAAAAATTAAAAACAAAAATTAAAGCCGAGAGCCATTTTAACATTTGAAAACAACCACATGGGTAGGATCCCCCCACCAACCGCCAGGGGAAAATGGCACCCAAGCCCGTAAGGCAACCCATGGGGGTCATAATTTTCACGGCGGACCCCCTAACCCCCCTTAAAAAAATGCAAACTTGAGATTAACCTGTTAATTTTTGGCCAGATATTGGCTATATTGGGTTTAATCAAGGTCACTATGGTCTGCACAAAGTTGACCCACATGCATAGCACAAAGAGGACGGTTGTCACAGGCGAAACACTTCGCCGGCGGGTCGGCCTTCACCACGCCGTTGCATTGCGCTGTTGTACATTGCACGGCGGTCGGGGACGGTGGTGACGGTTGTTGCGCGGGGGCTTCAGCCCAGCGTGGCGGGATGATCGGCACTGTCGTCTTGTAGTCGTCGCGGTGTGTGGCAATGGCGACAAAGGCGATGATACGGGTTGAACCAGCCGCTGCAACTCTCCGGACAGCCCCACCATGGTGAATGACTTAACTGCTCAAGACCCACAGGTCGCCCGCTAGCATACTAATCGAGACCTATCGCCACGGGTAGGGAACACAAGAGCCAGAACCGTACACAAACATGTTCTCGCGGCCGTCCATGGGGCAGTCCCGATTCACAGGCATGAAGCAGGAGAAGGCGTGCTCCACCCCAACGTTTTGCAATTCGGGCGGCAGATCCCGATGCCATAGTTGTGGCTGATCCCCGCACGTACCCAACCTTCACCAAGAACAGACCCGGGTACTTCGTAGAGAGGCCTTGCAGAACTCTGTGCGCCCAAAGTACAACGTGCGGAAGTTGAAGACCTTCTTGACTCCCATTGGTCGTCAAAATTATCGCGTACACCGCAGCCCTGTCGCCCGGAACAGGTGGCCAGTTTGGGCTTGGCCATGCCACGTTGACGATGCCGCCCCACCTCTGGCCCACGTTGTCTGCCTCGTCTGACCCAACTCCGAGAGTTCCACGAATTAATTTGTTCGTACGGACAAACTATGGGTCTTTTGCTATTTTTTTCTGTTTTATGTTCCAAGTGTCGCGCGATTTAGGCTGTTTTGTCATCCTGCTTACACATGGGGCCTAAGAAATAGGCTCGCTTCAGCTCCTCCCCCAAAAACAAGAAGAAGGTTGCCAAGCCCGATTCCCCAGCCGCGCCTAAGAAGAAGCCTTCCCTCAAGAGTGCAGCGGCAGTCCCGCGGCGGATGCGGATGTGAAAGCTTATATCTCGAGGTTATCAAGAGATGCTGGATACACGCCGGAGGGTTACGTACGGGTGGATGCTGAGGAGGACGAAGAGTCTCTACATCGCAGTAGGGAGAGTGAGGAGTTTCGTGATAAGGGGTCAAAATACAGTGGTGCAAGTGCCAAGGACGAGGAGGAGGAAGTGCCCCTGGGGTGTGTGGAGCAGCTCCACCGTGTGCTTCGGGAGCAATTACGAGAAATAGGAGAGCCAATATGAGATGGGGAGGCAAAGGACAATGTGCGCAGCAGCGAAATTGCAACACCCGCTCTACAAGTAGCAGGCTACGCCGCACCAGCACGCGAAGCTGCACCAGCACGCGAAGCTGCACCAGCAGGCGAAGCCGTACCGGCAAAGGAGGACAAGCCCTTTAAGGACAAGAGGCCCATCTTCATCATCAACGCAATCGCCGTTCCGAGGAGCCAGAGCAGGACAAGCCCTTTAAGGACCATTGCATCTTAATTGAATTAGATACTTTTTTTGGCGCACATTGCCCGTAGGCGGTTGCTGTTTTGCGACTGGAAATATGCGACACATACCTACGAAGATTCATACTAATGGGCATAGGAGAAAAATGGTGGGGTTGTTGTTGTACGGGGCCAACATAGGGCCAACATTCCCATACGAGAACCAAAGATTACACTCCAAACAGAGGGGAGGTTGTGGTGCAGCAGGAAATGTGCAACGGGGGAGCTAGGAAACAGCACATGGCAACATAAACAAAAAATCAATGCTTGCAATGGACACCTGTCACTCTAAAAAAAAAAGGCCCAACGGTGGACATTAAAATTGTAGAAAGTGGTAGAAAAAAGGGAACCCAAAAGTAACCCATCCAGAGTATGTAACACGGCAACTAAGTTGGCTTCTTGCTACTTAACGGTCCGCGAGTGTAGCATACATGAAGAAAGCAGCTAGTTTTTGTGGTAGAAACCGTGTTTTTGTTGCTGCATATGAGATTTGTGCGGTCCATTCCGGTAACATCAATAACGGGGTGTTTTGGTACATTTGGGGGGGGGTTCAGACACATTTTGGGGTTATTTGGGATCTACCGGGGGGTTTTTTGGTACAAAATGGGGAGCTTTTTGGTGCAAAGTGGAAGGGTTTTTGGTAAACACCACAACGTGACTGTTCGCGACGTGATCCTCGGCCGACAGCGAAATCTCGGCGACCAGGCGCTTAGTTGTTGTGTGACATAAAACCATACATCAGAGTATAAAATGAAAATTCTACGTGTACCAGCAGGGCCAAACCCTGGCCGATTTTAAAACTTCTGTTCATTCTGCATGCATCCAAGAACAATTTAAAAACTCTCGGTGTACAAGCGGGGCCAAATACCTGTAGATTTTAGGACCTCTGGTCATGCGGCATGTATCATACTAAATATTAAGAATTCCTCTTGCACCAGTGCGCCGAAAAAGGGGTAAAATTAGTTCCCTGGGTCATGTGCAACACATTACGCTGGAAACCAAAAATCTTTGACACGCCAACGAGGAACACGAATGGCACAACCTGGTAACAAACTTGAGATCTTCTCACTCCAATTCTTTGCTTGCCGTATCAGCATCCGCTTTGTGGCGGCAAAACGACCATTGCGGCCGCGCATCAACCAACGTCGAAGGCGCCCCTCCAATGCATGGTATTGGGAACGACGACCGGCGTGCAATGGGGCCTTGCGTTTCCGTCTGCGGTTGGGTTGCTCCTAAATCGCGTCTCGGTTGTCCTACCATCAACAGATGGGCGAGTGTGATTTTACAACAAAGTGCTCCGCTGCTTTGACGGGACCTACTCGTCGGCATATTTGATCACGCGCATTTTGTCGCGTGCGGATTTGTGCACGCGCAAAGGGCGTGCAAAGACTTCCGTGGCAGAACACTGCCGCTTACTCCCCACAAGGGCGCACTCCAAGTGAGCTGCAGCTGCAGCATTGCTGCTTGCACTACTGGTAGCGACGGCGGACATGGTGCGGCGAGTGGAAGAACTTGAAGTGGCTGGCTTGAAAATTTTGTCCCACGTCAAATTTTGCCCTGCCTGCACAGGCCATTTGTCCTTGCGAAGGCGGTCCTTGGGCAGGTTTGGGGTGATAGTCGAGTTTGAGGGCAACTCACGACATTCCCAAACTGTAAGTTCCCAATTGTGGTCAACGTAGTACGGCACACCACGAGCCGTGGTACGAAGCTCCCAGCCAAGAGGCAAAAGGGCAACCGGGGCTGGGCTAGTACGTACTAGAGGCGATTAGCTGCGCTTTGCTCTGAAGGTTCTGGGGAAGGGCTGCGGATTGGGAAAAGGACACGGTCCATAAAATCATGATGCTCAAGCTCATGCCCATTCCGCACGTACTTCACATGAAAGAAATCCTCCCCACGAGTAGAAGGACCAATGATTGTAGATTGTTGCGGAGATGTATGTAACAACCATACCAGGTGTAGCAAACTGAGCCATGGCTGAAAATAACATCAAAACAGACAGCATTGGGTTGCAATTGGAAGCAGAATGTTGATATGAGCAGGAGGAACTACCAGAAGCATGATGCAGGGATTCTACTAGTTCCGTGATTGGCATGAAAAACCCCTTCCGTGATTTTCCGTGATTTTCCGTGATTTTCCGTGGTTTTCCGTGGCATTTCCGTGATATTTCCGTGATTTTCTGTGGTGTTTCCGTGGTACAAAAATGTTCCTTGCACATCCGCTTTGCCTCACCTGGACACCCACAAGAGACGAAACAAAGCACAAGAAATTTGGGGGCGGTCTACTGCCATTTGGTGAACCGTTCTTCAACGTCTCCATTGCAAAACAAGGTCACAGAGGCCTCATGCAGGTTCTTGCCCATGCGCTGCCTATTTTTAACATCAATCAGTCCAGCCAGACTAAATGACCACTGTATTGCCGCGCCTCTGACAGGGTACCACGAATATGGAGCCACGGCCTCCCGCAAAACCGGAGGTCTTGACTACCAAAATTTGATAACATCCTTAGCGAACAATAGGAACTTTCATTTCCTTTTCCGTGATTTTCCCGTGATTTCCTTGCAACGACAATAGCAAACAATAGGAACTTTCGTTTCCGTTTCCGTGATTTCCGTGATTTTCCGTGATTTCCATGATGTTCAGCGTTGGCCGATTTCCGTGATTTTCCGTCACATGGTGCTGGGACGCACAGCATAGAAGGTAAAAAATGGTACGAAAATGCTGAGCATATTGCTCAAGATATTTGGGGATGCTCAGCATTCATGCTCAGCAAACGGGACTCATATTGCAGGGTTGATCTCGGAAGTCCCAGCCAAAATTTCTTCCGAGCTCCCCCGGCACGGTCGGCTGGGAAGCCCGTGGAACATTCCTACCGATATCGGTTGCGTTTTGGGACCCGATCTGGCTGCCAAAACTTCCGAGCATCTTTCCGAGGGATTTCAAAAACTTCCAGGCGTTTTTCCATCGGTTTTTTGTACAATGACCTACACCGTTCTTGGTTCCCAAATCCCACACCTCAGCAAAGAAACACACAAAAAGACAAGCATGACCGTTCACTTGCGCTTGAAATGTGAATGCTCAGTGGCTTGCCTGTTCATTTCAGCTTGAACTGTGAATGCTGTAATCTCCTTCGCTGAGCATCTGCACAGGACAGCCATCGCTTGACATGGCATCCACATCCACCACCACACGGCGATACTTCTTGGGTTGAGGTTAGGGTTCAGGGTTGTCACTGGATGATGAGGAAGAATCTGAGGCACTTACTGTGGAGGCACCAGATAGGTGCACAGCATCATCATCCGAATCATTATCCTGAGGACTGCTACTGCTCCCACTATCACTGCTGCTGCTGCTGCTGCTACTGCTGCTGTTGCGGCTGTTACTGCTGCTACTGCCACTGCCACGAGGGCCCACAATTTGCTGCTCAATGTCGCTATCAACAATGGGTACACGCGCCAACTTCGTGCGTCTTATGGGTTGAACACGCTGCTGCTCGTTCCAACCCGTAGGACCTTGAAATGAAGCAGCACTGTCCTCGCCCTCCGAAGGGGGTACAATATCAACTGTCGCAGGGTTAGAAACTCGGCTTTGAGGGATCGGCCCCACACGTCCCTTACCCTTTCCCTTGTCCTTTAGCGCCTTACGGCGTGCAGCACAGGACTTAAATGTGGCACGGCTCTTCAAACCCAGTTTGGGCCAGTTGCAGACAGCTTCCCTGTCCACTGGTACCCATTGACGGACACCACGCTTTGAGCCACAGGTCCCACACACACATACCACATCACTCTCGGGATTTGCACCTGGAAAGGCGCATTTCACCGAACGGGTGTCTGGGTGCATATATAGGGAGCAACCACCTCCATCCTGGAAATGCAGCAAATGCTCTAAGAGGCGTTGGAAGACCACATGCCACACGGCATTGGCAGCAACCATGCACGCCTCCAGAACAACGTTTCGTTGCACGGGCCCCCAAATTTTGGCACAGGGGATCTTCTTTTTTTTCTGCACGAACTTCTGATACAGCTCATGCTTCAAACTTTCACTAATACTGGCATCTTGCCTGGTACTAGTGACGGGGGCATATCTCTTGGCCACCCTCAAATCCCGCTCGCCGGCCTCATCGAATACAGCATGGGTGTCCGTGGATTAAACCATGTGTGGGACCACCCATGCATATATAAGCCAAATCTGGTTCCGGGAGCTGCTGAACGGGCTGGGGGGGCTGAGCGGACGAAGACGAGGCACTAGCGGCTTGACTACCAGACATGTCTGTTGCAGGTGACAAAAGGTGTTCTGAGCACAAAAAGGGAATACATTAGTGAGTCTACTCAAAGGGGCCTAGGTGAGAAAGCGACACACATGCAAAAAGAAAACCACAAAAGCAGGCACAAAGCATCACAAGGCACAAAGGGCAAACATTCATAAGCTTGAGTACAGTGTTCTCGATGCAAGTTTGTAGGCAAAGCAGCCACCAAGGATCGAACTGGCGTTGCACATGTCAAAAGCAAAAGTCCAAATTCACAAAGGAGCACAAAGGGGAAGCAATCCTAAGCTTGAGCACAGTGTTCTCCATGCAGTTTTGTAGGCAAAGCAGACAAAGGGTAGACAAACATTAGCTTCAACGTGCTGTTCTCCATGGCATCTTGCAGGCAAGGTAGGCACCAAGCATCCAACCAAAATTCCACTAGGTTCGGGCTGAAAAATTTCTTCCGAGCTCCCCCGGCACGGTCGGCTGGGAAGCCCATGGAACATTCCTACCGATATCGGTTGCGTTTGGGACCCGATCTGGCTGCCAAAACTTCCGAGCATCTTTCCAAGGGTTTTCGAAAAACTTCCAAGCGACAGACCGAAGCATATCGCATGCACGTCGGTACAGATTTCCTAAAATTGCCACCGGTAACCGGACAATATTGGTCTCTCTTCCAATGTTCTATGCTGGGCACCGGTGGTACATGTGTGATTTTCTTGCCACGGAAATACCAGAATCCCTGCATGATGCAGCCCCCCCTCTACAAGCAAAGCACAATCGCGTAACGTTCCATCTCTGACCATAAGAACCGTGGTCAGAAAATTCCACCAAAAAGACGGTCACACGGGCTCATGTGCTTAGACGAAGCAGTGCTTGCGCAAGGGGGCGGGGGGGGGGGGGGTACTCGCCCTCTAACTCCTGGCTGCTCTTACCACGGAGCAAAGGTTTCCCGACACTTCAGGAGAAAACGTAGTACTTGACCTCGGCAGAAAGTGGTGGGCAAGTTGCTGATGGTGGTTGAGTAGTCAACAGATAGCCGTTGGTGGCCAACAAACAAAACATGATGCGGCCGGCGATTAACCAACAATTGCTCGCCATAACCAGCGGCCCGGAGGACCACGTTTAAGGGCTTGACTTTGCGCCAAAAGGTAAACCTGGCCCCCAAAGCACAGCCCTGATTCCACTACCCTGTCACGTTTCCGGACCCTTTTCCAATGACCATCCCTCTTTGCGCCCCTTCTACCTCCCCTTCTGCTCTTCAATTTTTCTTCCCGGACCTCTCTCTTCTCTCCGCTCTACCTGCAAACTCCTCTTTCCTCTCTTCTAGCGCCCCTACCCCCCTGCCCTTCCCCCCTTTCATCACCCCGAAACATGCTCCTTTGTTGTGGCCCCCTCAGTGTGTCCTTTCTTCCCTCCGATAAAATGCAATGTATATACGGCAGCACCGGAGAGAACGGCACCACAAACATGCCAACATGAGGGACCAAGGCTCAACGAAAGGTACCGTGCTGTGTGGCTTGAAAGAAGCTATGCATGGAGCATGGTTTATGGGACACGGAGTGGACAGTGGGTCTCGTGCCACACTGCAGCAGCAGCAGCAGCAGCAGCAGCAGCTTGAAGACCCAGTTGGTGTGGAATGCCTAATGCCCATGCGCTACACAGGGCAGCAATTTGGGCACAAAGAAAGAAGGAGTATGCAGAGCTCCAGAGCTCCTACTCAAATCCTGTTATTTTGTTTGATCTGGTGAGATTTGCGCCTACCCAGTGCTCGAGTAAAAACATTATATAACAGAATGCTACTACACGCTGATGCCAAGCAACAGAGTGGACCACGGAGCCAAAGTAAAGCAACAACCGTTGGTCGGGGTACCCATAAGTGCGGGCTCAGGCATACACCACAAATCTAGGCTCAGGCATACAACACCCTCCACCCCATATTCATGAGCAATCCCCAACTGGGAAGGGCGAGGGACCTTCATCTGAGGCCCTAGGCCCGGTCATTAGGTGGGTATCCGCCAGGGATGCTGTAGTAGCAACGTGCCCAAGCCGATCTCTACCTACGGGGAAAGCATGGCTCGATTGTGGAAATAAACATAAGTCGCTTTTTGATTTTTTTTGGCGTAAGTCGCGTAACTTTTTTTTGGCGCAAAACGCGCATGGGAAAAAACCCCTTTTTTCAAAAAGGGAAAAAAAAAAAAAGGCGGGGAAACACAAGAACCACCCAACAACCGCCGTTGCCACTGGAGGAGGTGAAGCATATAGCCCCCACGGACATTTTGGGTACCTCCGGCACGGGTAAAGCAATAGAACCGTGGCGTGAAGGGTGGTTTTTATACTCGTCGCCGCCGGCAGATGGGGGAAATAACGTGGAGCACACTCATCATGACCGCAAAAAAAAAAAAGAAGTGTGCCCTTGGGCCTTTGTCAAGCAGTATCAAAATGACTATATTGTTGTTGGTGCCACCGGCTACAAAGCTCACGCCAGAGATACCACCTGAGTCCGGTCACCCCGGGCCAACTACATTCTTCGCATGCAACCATAATGGCGTGGGGCCAACTACAACAAGTCGGCGAACACATGCTTGTAGAGTAAATCAGACTTTGTGTCCGATGCCTTCGGCTTTGCACGCGGATTCATGTTCCGTGCACAAGCGTCACGGATGTCCTTTGCAAGCAACTTTTTCAGCTCTAAATAAATCGTTGGTCGCTCACCAACCGACCCTCTGCACCCTTTGGGTACGCCTTGGGCACCTCGAAAAGCTTCCCACGGATGAACACGTATGGACGGGCATCATCACTTGTGGGGGGTTCAGAAGAGGAAGTGGATTGCAGGTCTTTGAAGGGCCCTTAACATTGCCCTTCACTGACTTCCCATCTTGGGGCACGTCCTCGGAGTTGCAGGCCGGGAAGGCAGGAGATTCTCGAACGGTTGGGTCCGAGGAGGAGGCAACAATGTTGCCCTCGGGTCCCAAAAGAGGATCCTCTTCAAAAAGGAGGGGGGAAGTAGATGGGGGCGGGGACTAGGGTTGGAGGCTGGGGCAGGAGGAGATTCGCCAGGCTCCCAGCAAATCACCTCCCCCTCCCACCCATTCTCAAGGATGGTGCCGGGGACTCAGACGGAGCGATCTGCATTGAGTATGCGTAGTGCTTCCTTGATGAATCCTTTTGGCAAAGGTGTAACAACAACGCCGTCCGAGCTTCCCCTTTGGCCAGCCACCTCATCACAAAGATGCAGCGATTAATAGCCACATGACCAACCATCCTCTTGAAAACCTAGTGCGGAGAGCAAGAAATTAGAAATGGTCCCCAACAAAGGGGAACAAAATCAGAAATGGCCACCTCACCCTACCTTCTCGGGGGCCCAAAACATGGCGGAAATGCTACGTCACCCCTACATTCTCGTGGATCCCCAACAAAGGGGAACAAAATCAGAACAGGCTGCCTCACCCCTTATTTTTTTTTGTTTTTTTGGCTAGGTCGCGTATAAAAATAAGCTTACGTCGGCTTAAAAAAAACGTACCTCGCTTTTTCTTAAAAAAAAAAGCGTAACTTGCTTATTTACTTTTTTTTTCTGTAGGTAGTGTATCAAAAAAAGCGTAGGTCGCGTAGAGAAAAAAGTATAAGTCGCGTAACTTTTTTTTAGGTGTAGGTCGCGTCACAAAAAAAGTGTAAGTCGCATACCATACATTTTCGAGTTTTTTTTCCCACACTCAACTTACGCCTTAAGCGACTTATGCCAAATAAATAAAAAGCAACTTACGCTTGACAACCCACCTACGCCCCCCACACCCCCGTCCGCTAAAGATCTTAGTGCTCTTCTGGAACTCCCTCGATGAATAAATTGGGTGATGAGACCCTGACATTGTGGAGTACGTGGAGAAAGAGGGGTACTGAAAGTGGTCACGATTGGTTATGGGCAAAAGGGAGGTGAATCAAGGGGGCCACCAAACGGGGGGCCTTCCAGCAGAGGTAGACCAGGGCAAAATCCCCAAGCCCTCGTGTGCCCCAGTCCCTGAGGTATCATCCCCAAGCTTTCGGCATGCCCCCGCACACTCGGTCCCCAGATGCCCACCTCCACACATGCCATTATCACAAAGTATGGTCAAGAACACATCACCAACGGCAAGCTGCCTAAGCCCTTGCCCAGAGCAGCAAGCCCTAAAACCCACACCCCTAATTACTCACGCCCAGACTGGTATGCGTACATCCCCAAGCGTCAACCCACCCAGATCCCCAAGCTGTGGAATGCACACCAGCCTGGGCCATCACAATTCCCATGGCCATAAGCCTTCATGCTAGGGGACCCCCTTCCTGTTTCACAAGAGCCCCTTTGGCTAATGTAGCCATTACGTCTCCGTTCTGGGGAGGGGGGGGAAGTCCACAACAGCACATGAGCTCTTAATTGGGAGGCAGAAGGTGGGCTCGAGCCACCCACCACCTGCAATTGTTCCCTTCCACTGACTGCATGTGAGCCACTACCTTGTTCCAGCACCTTGACCGGAGACTTGTACCAGAGGAGAGAGTACATTAGGTGACGCCACAGGCGTTGGGGGAAAGGCTTCTGTGATGTTGCTTTGCAGAGATCTGTTGCGAGAGGGTTGCTGGTGTTTGGCATTGCACAGTGCATGCCCTCTGCCATTTAGTGCTGCCTGTGCTGCTTCGGACCAGATGAGTCAATCCCTTCTTCTGGGCTGCAGTTACCTGAGGGCTGAGACTGTGGCGCTGTGATGGAATTGGAGAGCACCGAACTCAAAATGACCCCTTTTTCAGGCATGGGTCAATGGAGAAATGGAGAAATTCTATTGCTTTTGGCAAGCCACTTCAAAGAGAAGAGGGGTGTCTACTATTCATTGGGACACAAAGATGCAACCCATCTGAAGGCGCCAAGACTAGTGCACGCTGACCTGTGAGATCTGATGTTTTGTGGTTGGCCATGTTGTGGAAGTTTCCACTTTTGTGCGATAAGGCTGAAAACTGCTTGTAAGCTTGTGCAACAGTCCCTGGGGACTCCCCCCCGCGCACCCGATACCCAAGGGTGACCCCAGGGTGACAAATGTTCAAAGAGGATGTAAACCATGTAAACCATGACCAATCTCTTAGGAACCGCACAGCACCCAATACCCAATGGAGAAAAACTACATACAGAGGATGTAAAACATGCTTCACAATGGATACTAGATCATTGTGAGTGGTGACAACATCAAGAAACTCGGTTATGGAATTTTCGATTTTTCGGGTGTCGAGGCTGGAAGCTGCTGGGGCAATTTGTGCCCCAATCCCTTGGAACAACTCTCCCCCCCGATAGCGTGAGAAATACAAAAAAAAAGGCCCAAAACATCTGTTACATGGGACATTCACTGATTGTGAGTCGCAACAGAGAAAACGGATTTTGTAATTGGCGATTGTTAAGTTGTTGAGGGTGAAAACTGCTTAAGCGGTTTTCACCCCATTTTCAGTGCAAACAGTAATCCTTAAGACAAGCGGATGGCCCTTGCCAGGGCCAGAGGCTGCTTTACATGCTCCCATGGGTACACTCTTACAACATCCCCAGCCGTACCAGAGAGGCACAAAAGGGTCACTGAGGCCGATGCAAATGCCTCTTTAAAAAAAGCCAAAAACTGCATAAACTGCACCATCACTTATCGGCATAGGCCCCGTAGACCTGAGACCTGGAAACATGTTTTTGTCTCAGAATCAAAAATTCGTTGGGGTATACATCTCAGTCCCAGTTATGATTTGACAGGGGGCTAGACACCCATTCCATACCTGGGGGTATGCTCCACGACTAGACCCCTAAAGAGGGGGCTTATGGCGCTCGCACCTGCCCTTGCCCTCACAACCCTCTGTGAGGCGATTTGTTCCCATCTGGAGCTGCTTTGCAGTCCATTTTCAAGCACCTGGCAGCCCTCAAGACTGCCCCTACAACATGAGGCTCTGTCTCGAGAGCCCCCTCTGCAGGCCCCTCCGCTTCCTCTGCAGAGGCTCAGGCCAGGCCCTGCACATCGGAGGCTCACAGAAGGTAGTGCCGATTTGCCACTTCACCGCTCGGCAGCTGCTCCGTGTGCGCCGACTTCTCGGTCATCTTGAGCAGGTGCACATATCCCGTGGTCCCCGTCCCCTCCAAAGACACCAGCTGCATGTGCCCCCCGAAGTACTCTGCCGTCAGCTTCGCCAGAGGCAGCCCGTACACGTTCTCAGAGTCCCCCCCCACCCACTGGGGCCCACTGTGGTCATGGAGGTAGCTCCAAAACTTCGGGATTTGAGATCGGGGTGCCCCGCGGCCCATGTCTGTCACCCGGAAGGTAATGTGGTCGCACTTCGGGCCATCTGCAACAACCACACGGACCGGGGGGGCCTCTCCAGAGCCCACCGCGTCTGTGCCATACCGCTCGACATGGTTTTGGATGGCGTTCTGCAGGAGCTGCAGGAGGATGAACTCCATGTGCGACGGGATCTGCACGAAGGTCGTGTTGTTGTCCGGGTCACTGTACACTTCCACCTGCCGTGAGGAGGATGCTTTTGCGGGCATCACACCTCACCACATGTGCGGGTGTGTATGCGCACAGAGCACTACCTCCACATTCCCGATGCCTGAAGCCCAAGGCTCTGTTGTGTCAGCAAGGTTCCTCGGGACGGGCCGAACAAAACCTTTGCACTGTGTGCACACCACGTGTGCACTGCGCAAATGGCAGTGCCTTTGACATGGGTGTTAGCTATCTGAGGCAGAAACACGTGCTGGTTTGCCGATCGCAAACTTCTGTGTTTGAAGGCGCACCCCGTGCACCTCCCAAAAATGAAATGGGAGGTTGCACACAAAAGTACCAAATTACCCCCAGGCCCCTCTTTTCCACAACCCCATCGAGTATGGTATAGAATGCATGGACGGGGTCTGCAACATGCTTTAAACGTGATATTTCATCAATGTGAGTGGTTGGAATGTCAAAAAATTGGCATTGAAATTTTCGACTTGCAGCTGTTGATGCTCACCCCCCCCCCCAAAAAAAAATTGGCAAAGAAATCCCAACAAATTGGCGGAACAAATCAGCAGACCAACTTCCCAGCTTCCCAGTGACCTGGATCTCGGTCCCAGGCCCCAAACACACCTTTTTTTTGGTTGCTGTGTAGTTAGAGTCATGTGGAATCGCAAAATGACTCTCAATTTGCGAAAAATTTTTCATCCCTCTGTCTCTACATGGTCCCTGAGCAGGGTGTGTCAGTGTCAGTGATTGGTCTAGTGGTATATGCACTGGGCGACAATGCAAATATCGTTGGTTCAATTCCTGGTACAACACTTTTTGCCACATGTCCTGCAGTAGTCAATCTGATGAGAAAATTGGCTTTTTTCATACACAGATAAAGCCTGCTTGCAGAAGACGAATGCACACAGACTTCCAATTACAACATTACCAGCCTTCGGGTGGTCAACTTGATGGGAAAAATGTTTCCTCGTGCAGCAACGAAGGCCACCACAAGAAGACAAGTGCGTATAGAAACCCCATTAAAACATTGCTGGCTTTCAAAATTGTTGTCTGCAAGGTCTGCAAAGTCAGGTGTCTGGAGAACAATGTACTGAACGGCAGATCATTGATGACAGACCATATAAATAAGAGCAGCCTGAATATGGTTTGCACATGCAACATCATGAATGGCGGAGGTAGCGTGCTTCGTCAGGGAGTGCTCCCGTGTCTCATCCATCTTTTTTCCACATGGCTTGCCATACAGCGCACTGTTGTTGTCATATAGACCATACTTACCGTATTCTTCAACCCTCTCTACAATTGTAACTTTTTTCAGCACACGGCACGGGGGGGACGTCTCCTCGCTTTTATACGCGACCCCCCCCCCCCGAGGAGAAGTGGGCCGAAGGCCCCCAAGGGGGGGGGGGGGGGGGGGGATTGGATGGGGGGGGTTCAGGGAGGGGCGATGGGGGGGGGGGGGGCGGTTGGGAGGGTCGGCTGGGGGGGGGGTCCAGGTGGGGCGATTTGGGGTGGTGGGTTGGGGGGCAGGGGGGGGGGGGCATCATTGCTCTCCATTTTGGACCTCAACACTCACTCTAACCCGAGCCTCGGGTGAGAGCTAGCACTAGGGGCAGGCCTAGGGTTAGGGCTAGGGTTAGGGTCACCGAGCTGGTGGAACCAGTCTTGGTTTTATAACCCTTTTTAGTGTCTAGGGTGGACCTACCAGGTTTAGCAGCAGCAAGCAAGCAAGCAAGCAAGCAAGCAAGCAGCAAGCAGCAAGCAGCAGCACGCGCGAAATGGGCAAAAATCAGAACTCCGTCGTGGTGCTTTGGATTTGGTTGAAATTTTGGTGCATGATACCTATGGGTGTGAAGTACAATCACACAAAGTTTGAGCAAGAAACTCAATGATGGCGGCCGGGAACGGGATTCGCAAGTGGCGGACCTCAGTTTCAAAAATTGCAGTGTAGGGCCAAGAACAGCCATTTTTGGGCCAAAAAAGCCCTAGAACACATTCAAAACGGCCACACGAAGGGAAGGGGTGTGTACACTCCAAGTGCGGCTTGACTTCCCCGTGTCAGCGAGCTCTTTGCGGCCCTCTAACTCCATGATATGTCCCGGAAACAGCCCAAAAAGGCCCCCAGAAGCTCCAAATGCCGACAGCCACAAACCAAGAATAGGCCATATCTTTGGCTACATGGCTCAAAATGCGATTCCGAGGGCACCTACTCCACCCGCAACCCTCCACTTTTTGTGGTTTCCACTCCTCAGAATTGCCCAAACGGACGCCTAGACCCCAATACCTAGGCCCACTAGGCTGCGGCAAGCTGCAAGCTCAAGCCCAAACAAGTGGGTGCCCAAATGGGTCAACAGGGTCCAGTAAGGGCAAAAAGATGACTTTTCTCAAAAGTGATCCTAGACCACGTGCGACGCTAAAACAAGTGTTTTTGGACTGTTTTGAGCTTGTGGTGGCCCATTTTGGTCCTCCGAAAATCCCAAAATGCCTTGAAAATGGGCTATTTTGGGACCAAAAATGGGGGGTCAAAAACGCATTTTTCCAAACCTCATCCTCGACCATTTGGTGTGCACCAACGGGTGAAATGAGCCCATTTTGAGCCCATTTTGGGGGCATTTTGGCCCCTCAGAAGTCCTTGAAAAAGCCTTGAAAGTGGGCCTTGTGGTGAAGGGGATCACTTGCAAGCTGATTCCACTCTATCAACGGGCTTCAATGTGTGACTCATTGGTGTCCCTCACCATTCATAGCTGATGTTCCCTCCCCCACCAGCTCGGTCCCAATATTCGGTCTTGATTAGGGTCAAGGGTAAGGTTTGTGGGTAGGGTTAGGAGTAGGCTGAGGGTTGGGGTGGGCATTAGAGTCAAGGTTGGATTCAAGGATAGTGTTGGGTTGCAAAGTGGACAAAATGGGCAAGAAGTGGTGACGGACGTGTATGTGTGCTAGCACACACAATGAAACACAAAACGACTGAGAAGGATGCCCACTTCCTGAAGCAAAACAAAAGCCGGGTATCCGGATGAAGGTAACATATGGCGCACGGCGACAACTTTTATCTTCTTTCCATGCTCTACATTCAATGTCATTAGGTCAAAGGCAGCAGGGGGGCTATTCGTGACTTCGGGACAAGGTCGGCTTCCGGCTGACGCACATTGGATAACGCCATCTGCAGCTGGCGAAGAGAGTCGCCGATGGGGCTTCGATCTCTTCGGAAACCACTGAAGGGTGACAGGGTTAAGGACGATAAAAAGGAGAGTGAGGGACCAGTGCAAAACTCAGTCTCTCTCTGGCAAAAACGTCTGGAGGTAAATAGTACACCCTACCCGATTCTAGCGGGAAAACTTGTTCACTTGCACTTTGCCGGTGTAGATGGTCTTTGGCGTGCTTGAAGAGCTGATAGACTCTGCAATATGAAGTCCACTAAACCTGAAGGCTTGTGTAGTCAACTAGTGGCGGGCTAAAGTAACATTTGTTGATCAAAGTGCCCGGCATGGGCAACGAAGAGGTTAGCGGCAAGGGGAGCGGCACAAATCCCATTAGCTTCCTAGCGTCCAAAACGTATCCCCACTGATCGTCTTCGGTGACGGGAGGCAATGTTAGCACGCAATCCGTAGCAGGCAAGAGTGACACGGGGAGCTCTTGGGAGCCGAAGAACTCTACCCCCACACAGTCATTGACCTTGGTTGGGGGAGGGGCGGCGGTGCAATCCCTGTTGCTTGGCCGTTTCCCGTGGAGGAGAGAAGGCTGTGAATATGCGGCAAGGGGAGAGAGGGGTACGCGTAGTTGGAGGACGTAGTCGCGGAACTATGGGATGGCACATAGCTAGATACGGCTCCGTACTGAAACGGGGGTGTGGCTGGGGATGTCATGGGATTACGGACACAAGGGTCCATGCAGTATTGGTCCACATGCCTAGACCACCGCCGAAGGGGGGGACCATGAACGGGATCGCCGATAATACCCAGAGGGGTCGTCTGCGCCACTAAGGTAGTCCGTCTACTGCCGGCCCCGCCCCCGCCCGTACCGGTGTAGGGTGTCCAGGGCTACCGCTAGGATTTTTGCCACTGCACTCGCCAGCCACTGCCAATGATGGAGCCCCCTTGCTCAACCAGAGCTTTGGCTTCCCCACGGACGCCAAGGTTAGCGAAAGACACCTCTGCTCGCACTTATTCGTTAAGGACTGTGCAGAAGTTATCATGACAATTGGAACGCGGGAAAAAAGCCAGAGCTCTCGCACACATGGGCTGGGCCGGCGGATCAGACACCGCCGACCATTGCACATTACATCCTACCGAGAATTGCGCGGGGTCAAAGTGAACCCCCCCCCCCCCCCCCGGAGACTCTAGTGCCTATAGACTGGTGGGCTCAATGTGACTACACGGCAGAACCTTGGCCGGGAACAAAACCTAAAACAATCTCTTGGGGGTGCGCCTTGACATAGTCTACGATGGCCAGCAAGACCAATAGGGTGAGGGGTAGGGAGGAGAGGAATCGTTCCCACTAATAACGCAACAACATGCGGGAAACTAGGTATGACACACCCCGCCATATGCATGCTGAGGTGGGAGGCTCGCACCAACCAACCTACTTGCTTGTCGTCTACTGCGTTCCACAAGGTGAGAAATTTATTGCTCACATGGGGAGACACTTCCAGAGTAGACCCTGGGTCGCCTTGACCTTGCTACGCATCCAAAGCCGGACGAGAGAACGCTGGCTCACTACACTTGGGCTCTGGGTTTTCACTTTCGGGTTTTGTAAGGTCCATTATTGGAGCAGGGCCGGAGCGTCTTCCGGCCGGGGACGATGTGGGCGGAGGCATCTTAAGCATCGACTCGAGTTGTGGCATAGATCATTGGCAAACAAGGAGCATGGGGCCACCCAAGCCGTAAGCAGCACCGGTAACGAGGTGAACAAGGCTGCATGTCAGGCATCAATGCGGGGTTAGTTTGCCGGACGAAGCCTGTGTAGTGCAGTCTGTAGGATTTCCGGGATGAGAGCGCCTTGCTCACGTAGTTTGCGGGCGAGAAAGAACATACTCTTGGCCACTGGCTGGATGCGTGTATTCACTACCCTAGGGTCAGCGTCCGTGGAGCGCTTGGGTTCCGAGGTCTGCACCAATTTGGCAATCTGCGGCTGCACGTCGTTGTTTCTTTGCAGGCGAGACATCTCATGGTGTGCAAGGGCCGTTGGTGTTCTAGGTGCCGGTGTGCCCACTGCAAAGCATCTTCCAATACCTACAATTTTTCACATACTTGTCGGTGTTCATTCGCCAGACCATCACTTCACTTTAGCACATTGGGCAACATCCACCTTCACGGAACGCTTCCCGGAAGCACAGTCGGCTAGAGCTTCTCCAACACCTCTCGTGAGGACCAAGCATCAGATTCCACTGATCCCATTGCCGATTGGGTACGCCGCTATCAGGGAGGAATCTGCCCCACCCCACCGTGGGGCTGGGATGGTCCACAGGCCCGTCGTGGGCTCCGGGAGCGGTCCAGACCGCCAAGGAGAGCTTGGGAACGCAATGGGTGCGAATGAACTCGTGAGGTGTGCACAGAGCCATGGGATCTCGCAACTTGGATGCCACATGGAGCGCCATGAAGGTAGCTGGTGCCCACGGGCAAGAAACCATGTCCAAGATCTGCCCAACCAAGTCTTCTTCGCAAATTGGCAAAATACACACCTCCAGAATGTGAGGTGCCCGTTTTGCAGGGATGCATTGCACCTTTACGTGAGTGGGGGACCCGAAAGGAAACTTTTGTTGGGGGGTGGCTACAAGATGCGCGGCCCACCAAAGAATCCGTGGGTACAGCCGATGAAGGATATCCGGCGCTAGATGTGGGACATTGAGCGGGCGGGGGAGCATGTCGAAACCCGCGGCCCATTGCCCGGCCGCACCCTTTTTGTGCCATTCCACCTGGGGCGCCCGCAGGTGAGGTGGCAACCACTGTGAGATTAGAATATTGACCTCATAAATATGGAATTGTGCCCCCAAGCTTGGGCTTCTAATCACGTTCCGCGAGGTTTAAAAGCTATACAAGTCAAGGTCTCAATAAATTACCGTATACCCGCCGGAAGAAAGGATTCCACCGCAAGACTAGCTCCCCAGTATTGGCATCGGCGGTTAGCACAAAGATCAGCGGCGCGAGGGATTGCGTAATTGCGACATGACGGTGGGGGATGATTTGCATCCCCGTTGTTACGACCACATCCCCGATGACGGTCAAAAGCACACCATTTCTGGTGAAGGTCGCTTGAAAACCGCTAACAGAGCATAACTCCCCCTCCAAAGCCAACCATCGCCATGTGTCGCAGAAATTCACATGGGTGTGGGGGGCAACATCCCCCGGCGCTTGAATATCCTAGGGTAGAGCCGGCATGGAGACGTCTATGGTGTAATCGCAGAGGAGAGACAGCAATCGCGGTAAAGTACTGCGCTCTAGCAAACGCAAAAACCGGCCGGGCAGGTCAATCAAAGCTACCTGAAGCGGCGGCATGGTGGACTGTGAAAACAAGGAGCCGTCACGGGGGCACCGCCGACAAATACAGAGGTGCATGGGCGCAAGGCACTGAATTGCACCTAGTCAACCGCCAACAAGTCAAAACCACCCCAAAGGGCCATGTGACAACGGCAAGGCAATCGCGCGAGGCGGAGATGTGGAGTGACTGTGGATCGCGACGGCAATAACTAGGGCGTACATCTTAAAGTCAGTTAGCAGCAACAGCCATGGGCCAGGAAGACAACGGCATCCCCACACGCCCCCAGAGGCAACACAAGGTCAAAGAATCAAGAAACTGGCCAGGTGTTTGGTCAGATGTACCCGCCAAAGAGGCGGTTAATATGAAACCGCTTGCAGCTCATCGAACGCCCATGACAACATCATAACGAGGGGGAATGTCTCGGGACTGCTGAGAAGGCACCGCAGTGCCACGGGGAACCGTTAGAGGCTTCGGAGCGAGGACTACAATCGCATATGCAAAAGCAACAAGGGCTAGTGTGGGCACGAAGAGAAGCCGATGCACATCTTGGTTGATATCATGGTTCCCGCAGAAGACAAAACGCTACTTAGACAAATCGCAGTTGCTGGCCATGATGTTTACGAATGAGTCCGGAGCCTAGGTCCAGCCCAACTGGGCCCTCCATAAGTCATGGTGTCAGTGTTTTCCTTTCGGTCTGTTTTTAGACTGACACACATCGCACTACTGCTACAGCAATCCGTTTAGTGCGCAGGCGACGCACTACCCAGCCGCGGAACTACTCAAAGGACGCATCGACAAACTTTTTTGGTACCCGGGGATGCAGGTGCACCTAAAAGTGCACGGCACTAGTTGCTCCTAGGAGGTACCGTGGCTAAGCCAAAGCGGGCTTCCTCATAGTGCTCCGCTTTGCGCTTGGCGTCCCCGCGCTTTGCGACCAGCCTAGTCTTGCACTGAGCGCTTCCGCTTGATTGTGGAGGTGCGCTTTGCAGCATGCGAGGCAGAGGATTCGGACATGTCGCCAAAGCAAAGATGTAAGGGGAGGGACAAGCCCGAGAGTGCTGCGGCTAGAATTTAGGCCGGCTTTGATGAGGTAGCCTATCATGTAACAGGGGCGCTCCCCTCCGCAAATCCGGTTCACTTAGGCGAGTGAGGGTCGCTGCATGGCAGGCGCGGGGCCCCCTAGGATCGAGGTGCAACCTGAACCATAGGCAACAGACAACATAGCAACGGAAAGACGCACAAAAGCGGAGCATCTGGAAGCACGAACAAGGCACTGTCATCATGTGTTAATGCCCAAGTGGCTTGAGTGCACAGATTCTTGTAGTGCACATCATGCGGTACAGTGTGTTGCCCATGTAGCGTTAAGTTGGCTCCTGGGTTGGCGTCCCTCTGGCGTATTCTGTGGGCCGGTAGTTGTGTGTCCATTTGCTCACGGCCGTGTGCGGTGAGCCACAGCCTACAGTTAGCTTGTACGAGTACCCACTCCTGTCCTGGGCCCATCAGGAGGGGTTCCCAACATGGTCCTCGGGCCTCAGTACACGCCCACACTCTGCATGGCGATGCGCCTGGGTGGTGCCTAGGGGAACTTGGGGGGGGGTGTCCAAGGGGGAGGGGGGTGCCGGACCCCCCCCAACCCCGCCCACAGGAGATGCTGAATTTTGAAGGAAAACTCTCGGGTGTGTAGCAGACCCTGCAGCAGAAAGAGACTGTGCAACAGATGCTGAAGGCTTGCTCAAGCCCAGATTCCACTGACTTTGTGGCCAAAGACGTGGCTGCACCATGCACCAGACACAACTACAGGCACTTGCAGCCCAGAATCCACTGAGTGGGGAGCTGATGATGAGGTGCTTGCAGAAGGGTGGCTGAAGAACCAACTGGAGCCTGAACACACAAGTCGCAAACTGCACCCTGACCAGCATCAGGTACTTGTCCCACACAAAGCAACCGGGGACAACGAATCATAGGGGACGGAGGACGCATCTTTTTGGGGGGCAGTAAAAACACTTCATGGTGCCAATCTGAACAACCAAGAAAGAAAGAAAAAGAATTATCAATTATCCCAAAGTAAATGATGCACATCTTAGAGTGGCACCTCTGAATCAGGTGTCCCGGGATCCCAGAAGTCGGCGGAACGGAATGGCAAAATCTCAGAAACCCAACAAAGCGGCAGAACAAATCGGCGGAGTCGGCGAAATTCGGATGCCAATTTGGGGGGGGGGGGTTGGATGCTGGAAGCTGCTGAAGCTGCATGTGCACCCGGACAAACAGGTTGAAAAACACAAAAACAAGGCCTAAACCATGCATTACATGAAATATTTGATCATTGCAAGAGGTCAGAACGTTAAAAAAAAATAGTTTTGGAAGTTTCCATTTCTGAGCTTTTGAGGAAAATTTTCTTGAGCAGTTTCTGCACCAAGTCCATGGGAAGCCCCCTTCCCTCGCCTCCAATGGCCAAATGAACACATGAACAAAAACATGCTTTACCGGTGATATATGATCATTGTCAATGGCACAACGTGAAGATAATTGGTTGTCGGGTATTGATTTCTGGGCTTTTGAGGCTGAAGATTGCTAGAGAGTTTCCAGAGTCCCCAGAAGACGGCTGGAGGCTGCTTTGAACCTGTTTTTAGTGCCCTATGTTCCAGTCTTTGAAATAGGCCATGGCTGGCCCTCGGCTGCGCTAGAGGCCGCAAAATATGTCCTTTTGCATCCTACCATCGGTACACCGTCACAACATCCCAAATAACATTCCTCTAGAGGGGTACCAGATGGCTGTCTTAATAAAAGAGGCCGAAAATGAACACATTGTTTGAGTGCTCCTCCCACAAACCCCCCACAAACCCCACACAAATTTGGGACCCGAACAAAATTTTTTGGGGGCTTCCCTCCTCCTAAACCCCCCCCATCCCCATATCCCCCCCCCACCCCCTGCAGAGCATCTGACACTCAAAATGCAACATGACATCAGCGGGCAGGCAAAATTCGCGCAAAGCGACGACGTGGCCGAGGAGGCACAGACAAACAACCCCAACATTTGACTGAGGGGAGGCGTGGGGCCGACCTCCGGCTTGACACCAACGCTGGCCTTGCAGTTCCGGCAGGCCTTTGCAACTGCAATATCGGCGATGTCCCGTGCCTTCACATTCAGTGACAACAACCCAAACACGTCTGCCGGCATCACAGCGCCATCTATGATCTGGTCATGCAGCACCAGCTGCTGCTCCAACAGGAAACGTATGCCAATGCGCGACAAGAAGAAGGACTGCAAGATATTGTCAACGGTGATCCGGTCCGCGTGGTCCCACCAACTGCTCCCGTAAAAGTGCTGTAGTTGAGACCTGAGCTCTAGGCAGCCCTTGGCCATCTGCTCCGGGACCTGCAAGACAAGGAATATGGGCAGAATGCGACTGAAGAAGCTCCGCACAGTGTGGCAGCTCTACCTCAACGAAGAGACCATGGATGGGTGGATCAGCGCTCTGAAGGCCATGATTTGGTGCCGCACATATTTTCCTGGGAAATGTTGGCCAGCACCTTTGTGCCAGGGGAAGGGGGGGCTCTAGGAGGAATACCCGTGCACGACACTGCATCTCTGCCTTGGCACGTGGCACCCCAATGAACAGCTATTTTTCCACTGGAGCTCTGGGTGCCTGGTGGTGGCTTGAGGTATGATGTGGTCCCTGTTCTGGCTATTGTTCCTCCCTCATCATACAGTGTCCATCGGCACATATCACGCCCAAAGTGTCTTGATCAGCGCGCATCATGTCTCCAAACAAAGTGTGTCCACATGCACATATCCTGTCATGACCAAAGTGTGTCCATGGGCACATATGTATCCATTTTGGGGAGGAGCAGAGCTGGCTGAAAAGAAGTAACTAAGACCTCGAGAAACTCTCGGAAATTGAGCATCTCGCGAGTAGGATACCCACACTGAATTCCTGAGAAGCTGATGGCCTGAAGGCAGCAACCCATAGTTCATACACGAAGGTTGAAGATGCTGTCTTTCGTGGTAGGATGGTCACGCCAAAGGCAACCTATTCAGCAACAAAGACAGCGGCTAGTAGGCCGGATACAGGTCGAGGAAATGCCACTTGAATCAAATGGAGCAGTGTCCGCGTGGATAGGCCTCCTTAATGTAACTTATGGGTCGATTTCATAACATCAATCCATGCACTGATTGTCTTACTGAAATCAATTTATGGAAAGCATGCAAAATAAATTGGCACAGGGATTTATCTCATGAAAAAAAAAAAGTGACATTAATCAGCACATGAAGTAATGTTATGGGCTGAGGGTTGAATACATTGAATACATTGAATACATGTAGTACACATATTACTTTATGATGGTATGGTAATCATCAAGGGCTACTATCTTCAGCTAGTGCGTCCCGTAAGAGACGGCTGCTTCGTTCGTAAGGACTATCATTGGTCGCACTGTTATTTGGAAGGCTTGTGCCCGGCGGCTTGCTGCTAAAATGCGGCTTTGTGTGTCTGGAAAATGCAGCCGAGTGGAAGCCACCACGTACATGGGAGTGAAGAAAGATGCCATGCAACCTCATTTCTCATCAAGGGGCCGTTGAAGGTCGTTGCGCAATTGGCGTGAACGGCCATAACAACGCTGCCGAGGTGGCTGCAAAGGAGGTTGAGCGTCACATAGCAAGGATGGTGCTTGCCCCTATCGACAAGAACAGTTGACTCGTGCATCTTCAAAAGAAGAAGAACACATCCCTTCGGCCAATGAAAACTCAAAACTTGGAGGAGGACACCTCCAATTTCACAAATGCAACTGGTCGCAACATTGATGCACAAATAATCACCTGCCGCAACTGACAAGACTGTTTTGTTTAAAAAGTCTTTGTGCCTTGAACCTACAGTGCCCGCGGGCAATTCGCAATGGTGTTTACTGTCTACTCCCTGTCTACTGCCATTTCCCTCTCTTCTGGGGTTGGCAGCCAAGGTGTGGCACTGGACCCTTTTGATAGCCCAATTGTGCTGCCTGCAAGTGTAGCGCATGATCTATCACATGACACTTGTGTTGCGTATCCAAAGCCGATGGTAACCCACACATCCATGTATGGCAGCTACTCTTTGTACAATGCATGGTCGCGGTGAACCAAAAGCCTAAGGCACAAATCTTCCTATTGGTGACCAGGATCTTAACTAGGTCACAACCTAGTGTCCCAATTGACCCTAAAGAGGTGCCTGAGGCACCCAAGAATCCTGTTGCCGTGTGTGATAATCGAATGCAACCTATTCATCTTCTCTTTTGTAAAGCATTTGATCGGCAACTCCTGATTGTGCATTGCACCCAAGGCTAAGATCAATGTCTTCGTGTTGCGCTCGTCGGCGGTGGTGAAGAAGTAATAGACTTTGGGAAGCATGCCTTGGTGTTACCATAAATAAGCTACATTGTAGCATCCTTGTGCTAGTTTGGTGAGTTTATTGGCTAATATTTAGAATGCAAACCCTTCGCCGATTTTTCGCCGCATTGCATTGTGTTTGTCGCACCCGCAGTTGATGCCCCAATGGTCGTAGTAGCAACTAGCTTGTCGGCAGCTTGTTTCAAAAGCGTTCCAACATTCTGAAGATAGAATTTTCCCTGAAGATTAATACTATTTTCAGTCGCACATCAACCATATATGAAGCAGCATGGTAGTCTAATTTGAACCGCGTCGTCCGTGTTCAATTCTGCTTTCAGTTTCTCTGCGTCAACTGAAGTCTCATGTGCGTTAGAGCTAATGACAGGACCTTTTAGCCTCAAAAACTGATGCTCATACCTCATATGACACAATAAAAATAAGTTTGTGAGCGCATTGATCGCTTGTCCACATTGTGCCTTTGAAGGACGCGTTGGTTGTCCTTTGGGTATCAATTGTGAGGGCCGAAGCCGCCTTGTGAATAGCATTGTCAAAAACATTTCCAAGGTTTGCACTTTCATTTCTCAAAAAAATTCATTGTACCGTGCACAAGGCCATGCCTAACCAATGACAAAATCGTCCATGTACCAAGCGCCACAAGTGGCAATTGGATATCGTGCCGAAGGGCATCTGTGGAGTGGTGATACAATACCTCAAAAAGTTTGAAAAATGGAAGAGCAGGAATATGGCAAGATCCAAACTTGAATGGTTGACACAAAAAGATTTCCAAGCGAAGCAAACAAGGTACTATGATGGTGCGACAAAAGTGCGGTGTGTGGTGAATGAGGTCGCGCAAAAAAGCTTGTCTTATTCATACATGGACAAGAAACAGGAACGTGTGAAAAAAAACAATTGCCGAAGCCGATGTGGAATGTGACCGATGCTCTACCGATGCAAAAGCTACCCTTGATTCACACATTTCATCTTTGGATTTTATTGCTACCAAATGGGCTGTGAACATGATCCTTGATAATCATTGATAATCCAATTGCACCGATGTGAAGAACAATATTATCCTTCAAATGGTTGAAGCCACCCTAGAGATTCAAACTCGCCACAAAAATAATATCACCAAGTGGTATGAACATCGAATAAAGAAATTGGCGCCCCGAAACACAAAAGTTGCTGGGGAGACGGTCTTGGAAGAAGTGTTCAACGATGAATATCAAAAAACAAGGGCAACAGCGCAACCATTTGAAGCGCTAGGACTCTGTGTTCAATTGAATGCATCTAAGGAGTTACAGAAACTTGAAAAACAGCAAAACCGGCAACCGAGGTGGCACTTCACAGGCAAGCTCATCAAGCACAACAAGCAATTCACGAAGTTCCAAGAGCTCCACGGGATGGAGAAGCACAACACATTTCAAGAACTCAAGAGCACAAGAAATAGGCACCCCCACAACTCCATCCCCAAGCACGGGCCCGTCCAAGATATCGATGCCAGTTGTAACGAAGGACCCGAGCAAGCACAACAAAATACAGTGTGCTTCAAAAGGAAAAAGCGTGCACAAAAATGGAAAGGGATGAAACGCCAGGCTCATCAGTGGGCATAAAAATTTTCCGAAGCAATTGGATGTCAGAGGCCTACAAGGAGATGACCTCACGCCTCCCAATGAATACATTTGTGCCCTCTTGCGTCTCAACGGCAAGTGCACGCCTTTCACCAACCCTTTCAAGCATTGGGTCCAACATTTTAAAAGGTAATTCTCCAACCTTCATACACTGCTGATTTGGTCTTCCTTCTTCTTTCTACATCTCTGTGATAATGCGCTGAGTTATTTGCACCGGATTGCCATATAAGTGTTTGCACCCAAACCAAGGGAAATTTCCCTTTCATCTCTGTGTTGAACAAAGTCCCCGACATTACCATTGAAAATGCAGTCCGTGATGCAAAGCAAAAGTGCTATGAATTGCTCCATTGCTGTGAAAACAAACATTACAATACCCAAGAAGTCCTATGGTGCAGGTTTCTCGTTAGAGATTGGGTAAAAAGTCATGTTGTAGTCCCCACCGAGGGAGATGGATCGTTTGCACCCATCAGTGTCAACACGTTCCTCACTGAACAAGAACACCATCTTGCAGATGTCTCCCCAAATGGGGATGCTATTTATCTCAAGCTATCTAGCACCACAAAAGAATCAACGGAGCTTTGGAACGCCCAAGGCAACAAATGGCAAGCACATTTGTGCCAGATTGTTTTTGGATACATGCCCCAACGCCCTCGAAAGACCAAGTTGCAAGTGCATGGATTCATGTGATATTTGACACCACCAAAATTTTCGCTTGCTACTTAAATCCCATAAACGAATGTCAATTGTGTAGGGTAACTAACCAAATAGGCCTATTACTGCGGTAAGATGCTCGGTGAGCACACCGGTATCCACCTTGGCAACAATTATTGGGAACATTTGCATGAAAATGGACCATGCTTTTTAGAATGAATGTGTAGACTCTTCACCCTTGGTTGACTCCTCGGATTTCCTAGGCCGGCTCACACAAGAAAGCAATGCGTGGAACCGCATGTGCGACGGCCCCTCGTTGTTTCCTTGTGGGACTATTCGGCGTATGACATGAATGTGGTCCGGTCTTATGTGTTGCATGCCACCGAATATTGGGCCACAATGTTCCATACCTCCAATCTCCCCGCAAATTGCCTGAAAAATTTAGAGATACAATTTGCCTCCTTGATGTTTATGCCCTTGTCTAAGGAACAATTTATTGATGGGAAGGCTAACTTTCCGTGGCTCGAGATTGAGCACTGCCATGAACTCAACCATGTTGGATTTTTCCTCGCCGTGGTATTGAGCCACAATGTATTTCTTGCACCCGGAGATGAAAGGAGGGGTGGGGGTACACCAGAAAATGATGGGATTATTAATGGAAACCAATGTCGCCCTTCCGTGTCGCAATACAATCCTTAGCACCAACGAATGCTCAAGGCCCAAACGGCTGTGGCTAGTGATCCTCAAATACCTAGACGATACCGTTGCGTGCAATCCCAAATCACAAACTCAATGGGTCAAGCAGAGGCCGACGGATACGTATCCCCATATTAGCCTTGGAAACTTCCGCACGAGGATACAACGGCCGAAATTTCTTTCTTGGATGTGCATGATGTCCAGCTAAAACCCTTGCAGCACCACACTTACTTCTAACCCACCCACGGTTGTGCTTATATTCCGTGGCACAACAATGTGCCCTGAAGTGTAGGCACTCGTTGGGTGAATAGGGAGTGCAGTAGACACCTTAAATGATGTTCCCACCATACATTCTATGAGGTTGTCCATCGCCCATTATGTTTGTGTGTGATTTGATTGACGTAGCCAAAAAAAAAGGGATCCATTCGAAATTTAGTGCACTAACCGAGATTGAATCTTACACAAAACACATAGGGAAATTGATTGTGTGGTGTATGTTCTTTGTGATCCTTTTAATTCCACTATCCAAAAAACTAAAGGTCACCCATTGTTTGCCGTTTGGAAACGGCCGTGAAACCCATTTCGCCCGACATAAATTGTATGTGACCCCTAGTTTGTCCCCAAGCCTACGAAAAACGCCGGGCTTCCCTTCTTTGGAAAGCCTTGATGGCTATGCAGCCGCGCCATGTCAAGCTAAATCCAGGTTCTAGGTTGGTGGGTTTATTGGCGGTTCAAAATGCAAACCCGTTCAATTTTGCTTTCAACTTGTCCGCAATCATGTGCCTTAGAGCTAATGAGGAGACCTTTTAGTCGCAAAAAAGCGGCACACATACCTCATACGACGCGATAAACATAACTTCGTGAGCGCATTGATCGCTAGGGCACATTGTGCCTTTGAAGGACGTGTTGGTTGTGCTTTGGGTATCAATTGCGAGCGCGGAAGCCGCCTTGTGAGAATCGTTGTCCAAAACATTTCCAAGGGTTGCAATTTCATTTCTAAAAACGAAAAATTCTTTGTACCGTGCACAAGTGCATGCCTAACCAATCACTAAATTGTCCATGTACCAATGTACCAATTGCCACAACTGGCAATTCGATATCCTGCCGACGAGCATCCTA
This sequence comes from Eutreptiella sp. 'Long Island Sound 2002', assembly GCA_964036045.1. NCBI lineage: Eukaryota > Euglenozoa > Euglenophyceae > Eutreptiales > Eutreptiaceae > Eutreptiella > Eutreptiella sp. 'Long Island Sound 2002'. Next base: position 58,344,213 of record OZ038380.1, read on the forward strand.
GAAGTGGTAATACAATACCTCGACGATTTCGGAAAATGCGAAAGCAAGAAGATGGCAGCAACCAAACTTCAATGGTTAATGGAAAAGGATTTCCATGTGAAGCAAACAACGCACTATGAAGGTTCAACAAGACAAAGACTTGTTTGATTCACACATGAACTAGAAAGAAGAACTCGCTCAAAAACCACTTGCCGAACATTTGATCTTTGGATGTTATTGCTGCCAAATGGGCTGTGAACATAATCATTGATAATCATTCCAATTGCACCGATGTGAAAAACCATATTATTTGTGAAATCGTTGAAGCCACCCTAGAGATTCAAACTCGCCACAAAAAAAATCTCACCAAGTGGTATGAACATCGAAAAAAGAAACTGGCGCCCCGAAACACAAAAGTTGCCGGGGAGACGGTCTTGGAAAAAGTGTTCAACGAAGAATATTAAAAAAAAACAAGGGCAACAACGCAACAATTTGAAGCGCAACGACTCTCTGTTAAATTCAATGCATCTAAGGAGTTCCAAAAACTTGAAAAACAACAGAACGCACAATCGCCCTCGCACTTCATGGGTAAGCTGAAAAAGCGCAACAAGCAATTCACGGTCATCCAAGAGCTCCACCACATTGAGAAGCACGGCACATTGCAACAAATCCCACAGAAAAAGGAGTACCCGTTCCAAAAACCCCAATTCCTACACGATGAGCTCATCGAGGAGATTGGTGCTATTTGCAACGAAGGACCCAAGCAAGAGCAAGAGCATGCAACGTGTTTCAAAACGAAAAAGTGTGCACAAGAATGAAAAAAGGATGAAACGCCGGGCTCATCAGTAGGAAGAAAATCTTCCAACGGGGTTGCATGCCACGGGCCTCAAGGAGATGACATTGTGCCTTCGGGTGATGGCATTTGTGCCATTCCTCGGATTGGCGGCAGGTACACGGCTTTCCTAACCGCCGAATGCTTTCATCGGGTCCAACATTTCAAAAGGTAATTCTCCAAACTTCATACAGTGTTGGTTTGGTCTCCTTTTCTTCTGTCTACATCTTTGTGATCATGTGGTGAACTATTTCACTGAATTGCCTTGTAAATGTTTGCAAACTAGGATACAATTCAAAATGCGGTCCGTGATGCACAAAGCAAAGGTGCTATGAATTGCTCCATTGCTTTGAAACCCGAGATTCCAATGCCAAGGGAGTCCTATGGTGCAGGTTTCTCGTTAGAGATTGGGTAAAAAGTCATGTTGTAGTCCCCACCGAGGGAGATGGAATGTGTGCACCCATCAGTGTCAACACGTTCCTCACTGAACAAGAACACCATCTTGCAGATGTCTCCCCAATTGGGGATGTCATTTATCTCAAGCTATCTAGCACCCCAAAAGAATCAACGGAGCTTTGGAACGCCCAAGGCAACAAATGACAAGCACATTTGTGCCAGATTGTTTTTGGATACATGCCCCAACACCCCACAAAGACCAATTTGCAAGTGCATGGATTCATGTGATATTTGACACCACCAAAATTTTCGCTTGCTACTTAAATCCCATAAACGAATGTCAATAGTGTAGGGTAACTAACCAAATAGGCCTATTGCTGCGGTAAGATGCTCGGCGACCACACCGGTATCCATTTTAGCAACAATTACTGGGAACATTTGCATGAAAATGGACCATGCTTTTTAGAATGAATGTGTAGACTCTTCACCCTTGGTTGACTCCTCGAATTTCTTAGGCCGGCTCACAAAAGAAAGCAATGCGTGGAACCTCATGTTTGACAGCCCCTCACTGTTTCCTTGTGGGACTATTCGGCGTATTACACAAATGTGGTCCGATCTTATGTGCTGCATGCAACCCAACATTGGGCCATAATGTTTCATACCTCCAACCTTCCCATTAATTGCGTGAATAACTTAGAGAAACAATTTGCCTCCTTGATGTTGATGCTTTTGTCTAAGCATCAATTTAATATTTCCAAGGAGTTTCCTTGGCTGAAGATTGAGCACTGTCCTAAACTCGAACTTGTTGGATATTTTTTGGGCGCCAAGCGTTGTGTCCAAGGCCGGGTGCCAACATTGCTGTTGTCTTAAGAGAGCTGTTGTCTTATTTTCACTTGGTGCTGCATGTGGTCGGCCAGGGCTCGTGGTGCGGCGAGATTATATCCACCTAGACTCCCGCCAGCGAGGTCGTTCATTGGAGCTTGGACTTGTGCGGCTTTACACGTGCACCGTCACTCGATCCCAGTGTGTTGGTTTTACCGTCTTATTGAAGAAGCAGCTTTGGTGCATGTGGCTCTTTACTCTCTACTAATGCTATTTGTCCGTATGTCTCTGCCACACTGTGCACAGTCTACCAGGAATAAGCATCAAGGTGAAACATTGGCAACAAGCGCCAAGCACAGGCCGTTGCCCCCCGGTTGACAATACGGGCTATCGAATCCAAGATGGCTACCAAAAAATTGCAACATGGTGATATTCCAAGCTTGCAACGTCGCACTTTGGGGATATGGAAAAATGGCCACATGGCACGTGGGAGTACCACAACATGGAAATGTGGCAAAATGGGAAAATGTAGAAATGCAGGAATGGTGGTAGGCCAATATGGCAAGATGGCAACATGGCACTGTCCTGATACACTAAGCCACCCTTGGAAACCCCAACGCACCAAAAGTTCACATATCATAACCACCCGCCCAAACTAGCTACAATACGTACCCCACAACACCGTAACAAACAACAAGGCACCATAACCAACCAGTAGGTACCCCAAGTTGCCCTAAGACCATGTACATTGCACCAACCTCCCCCCGTAAACACAAAAACATACTATCTAACACATCAGGTGCTTGTTAAGAAACCCAATGTGCACAAAACCGCAACCACACACAACCCAGAAACCCGGAAAAGAACGGGCAATCACAGCTAACGTGTCTGAAAATGCACATGAGCAACGGGAGAGTTGCCGTCAAACAGGAATACCACAACCTTCAACCAAAATGCTTAGCCGAAAACACGCCCTTTTTGCACGCGCGCACGCTTGGACTTTGGGTACTTAGAGGGAGGTTGGGAGATACTTTCCGGCTGGTGTGGGGCGCTTGAGGTACTTTGGGGTTGACTGACGGGGCTCTGGATACGTTTAGTGGGGTCCGGGGAGCTTCATGTATCTTGGGCTGGTTGGAGCAGCTTGGAGTACTTTGCGGTATAGACGGGTTGGGGGGACTGCATACTTTGGGGTTGCCCCGTGTATATCACTAAGCGCCAACACACCCCAAATTTGCGAAAAACATACCCCAAGCCCCCCCAAGTGACCTCCATGTACCCGGAGAGACCCCAAGGTACCTGAACACATGCATTGCTCCCCGCCCTAGGAACCCTAGGCCACCCCAAGACGTCTCAAAGTGCCCCGAGCCCCCTCAACCTTCCTCAAAAAACTCGAAGATAGCCCAGCCGACCCCCCCTCCAAGCGACCACAAAGTACTCCAAGCCCCCACCCAAGCCACGTGCAAATACCTTGAATACCCATAATGTAGCCCCAGGTACGCAACCCCCCCGAAGTATCCCAAGCCCCCCGGACTTACATGAAAACACTGCCCACCCCCGCCAACCCACCCCAAAATCCCCAAAACCCCGCCAAGGCACAAACCCCCCAAAAGCAGTCTATACCACCACTGACCAGCCAATATTCACGCGAAAATACCCCGAAGCCCCCCCAACGCGCCACTAAAGTCCTGCACGCCTCCACCACGACCAACCACACAGTAGCCCAAACTGCTCCTACACCCCAAAGTACCTTAAGTGCCGCACACCCACCCAACCATTCCCTAGGCCCTCCCAACATGACCCAAAGTACCCCAAGCCCGCTGCCGCCACCCCGAATGAAGCCCAAGGAATCACCAAATGGAAACTACTGCTGGCTTGCGAAACCCAAGCCAAACCACCCCAAGCAATAAACTCAGTTGATAGTACCCCAAGGTCTTACGCCCCTATCCCCGGAAACGTAGCTCAAAGAACTCGCAGCCCCCGAAAAAACACGTCAAAGGATACCAAGCCAATTTAACCTACGCCAAAATAGCCCAAGCCCATGGAAGCCACCCAGAAGTACCTCCAGGCCCACATCGCCCTCTACAAGCACCCCAAGCGCTCCCAAACCAACTCAAAGTACCTTAGGCCACCATGCTAACCCTATAGCGCCCAAAGCCCTCCTGACCTATAAGTCCCCCAACCCCCCTCCAAGCCAGCTCACAACACGCCAAGCCGCCACAACCAACCTCAAAATACCCCCCCCCCCCAAGCCATCTCAAAATACCCCGTTCCCCCGACCGCTCCAAAAGACCCAACAAAGACCCAAACCACCCTCATGCCCAATCCCAAGTAGCCCACCCCCCCAACACCCAGCCCAACAAACGGCAACCACCCCCATCCAGTCCCAAGACATTCATCGCTTCCGACCCGGATGAAGCCCAGGCCACTTGAGCCAATCTCAAAGTAGACAAAGCCTCACCGATCCCTCCAATAGACCCTCAACCACCCCATAACCATTTGAAACCCCCAGGGCCTTCTCTAATCGCTGCCAAGGGCGTCAAACTCCTCGAAACTACTGCAAGTGACGGCCACAAACGTAAAAATACCCCAACACGCCTACTCCCACCCCATTGTACCCCAAGCCCCCACAATGCAATGCAAGGTACAACAAGGTATCACAATGGAACGAACGGCACCGCAACCTACCCCTACCCAACCTGCACTTGCCCAATGCAAAGTCTTGGATATGGCAAGCAATCTAGAGTTGTTGGGACGGCATATGGCGACATTGCAAGCCGGCTTTCCGAAGCCACTTCCTAAGTAACCCCCTTCCCTCCCTTTCTTTACCTTCTAATGCATTTCTTACCCTCCTCGCCGATAATCCCCATCATATTTGGTGTTACTACATCCATTTAACGACCCGTGATCCGAAACCTAACACGTGCTACGCCCACCTCCCCATGATTATCCAATACATGTGCCCTCGCGGGGGCCTAAAAGACTCGAACCCCAAATCCTTCCTTCACCCATAATCCCTCCCGCGTCCGGATCAACCTGCGGTCTTGCACATCCACGGCTTGCATCTGCCAGGTATGATCCTTATGACGTGCGCACACTACTCATACCCCCACCCCTTATTGCACACAACCTCCCCCCTGCAACACCCATATCTACCTCCCAATCTCCTCCCCCAACGCCTCAACGCCAACGCCCCATCTACCAAGGTACTGCAACAAACCGTAACGTAGTGCAACGTAATCCAAGCCAGCCCCCCGCCCCAGTGGACGAGCAGCTCTACCCGCCGCGAACACCGAAAATACTCTTGGTACTTGGATGAAAAGTAGTATTGCTGACGACTAATTTTTCATAATGAACCACGAAATATGAATAGCTATTAGGCGTGAACGCCTCCTTGCCACCAACGTTTGTTATGACTTACCCGTACTCCGTCTTTACGCAGCTCAACATCACACTTGTTCGGCTCCATGGTGCCACGAGTCTTCGGGACAACAAGTGGGCCGACCTTTTGGCCCAATGGATATCATTGTCCCCCCTCATATGGACCAGTTTCTCGGAGGCAATGGAGCACACTCCCTTCAATGAGCTCCACAAAAGCAAAGTGCAGGCCATACGTGCGCATGCAGAGGCCCGCGTTCCCGCACCCTGTTTGACAGGGCTCCTTTTGGAGTTGGGGTATACCGGTGCGGCTTCCCTGTGGGGTCTGGGTAAATCACACACCGGGGAAACGCCTACACCGCTTGCAGTGTGCTACCCTTCCCACAACCCATTCCCACACGGGACGCAACGTGGAAGTCGTGGATCGCTCCGCTTGCGTCGACTGCCCTAGTAAAATGTGCCGACACCCCTGCATCGGGTCGCCGTTGGCGCCTGCGCTGGTGGGCACAACACATGCAATCTCGGCGAGCCCTGTGCCAATCCATTGACTAGGCACTTCCCCTCACCTTTGTGGTGCGGGGTGACGGGTACCTCTGCGCCGGCGGGGGTTGGTCGCAGCTACAGATGGGACTATTGACCCAAAGAGTAAAGGTGAGAACACCCGATTTCCCATGGGTCGTGGGTATGGCCGTCACGGGGGACCAGGATATGGTCGCCTTGGGCCAAATAAGGGCTCAGTTGCTGCATGTTTGCAGCCTACATTTCCGTGTTCATATGTTGTTCATAATTCGGCCGTTCATAAATCATAAGAATTGTTCATAAAGCGCCGTGCTGCCAATCTATGAACTGTGAACACGTTTTATGAACACCAATTATGACCACCCTTTATGAACACAGAGCCTGCAGCCCACTGCTGACTGCAAAAAGTTTTGTTGGTGCAACAGGTGGGTGCCGGTAGCAGTCCTCCTTGGGGGGGGGGGGGGGGTGACCTAATTCTCTCCTTCCTCCTTGGGGGGGGGGGGGGGCAACCGTGGCTGCAGCGGCTGCTGGGCAACAGCGTGGCTCCCCAAGTGGGGAGTATTTTCAATCAAGCCGTGTGGGACAATACGGCCAGGCGGTGGAATGCCGTCAACGTGCGGAGGACAACCAAGTCCGACGCTGCGAATCATCTTTCGTACTGTGCAACCAACAACAATTTGGTTGCGGCACGATGCACTACCGAGCCGTTAGTGGTGATGGCTAGAAATCGGGTATTTTTGTGCATTTTGCAATGTTGCAGGGCGATGCGTCGCCTCTTTTTGGCCTTCTTCGTGGCCAAGCTGGGATATCATCCGCTTTACGTTCAGAGGAGGTACAAAAGATTCCGTCTCGGAACCGGTATGGGGTGCTGTTGGCGAAACACGACACCGCACAGGCAAGGGGACCACAACCTATTTTGGGTGTAAGAAGAAATTGCGCTTGTGCTTGCATACACCGACGAGGACCCCACGTGTCGAGCGGTTGTGGGTCTCCGCACATTGCTACGCACTTTGTGCTCGCCAATTCCAGTTGCTCCACGCCCTGCGTGTTGGCCTGCTGCTATTGCGTTTCGGGAACACTACTGCGGGGAGTGAGGCTCCCACTATCTTTTGTTCCTCGAAGAGGATTTTGATACAATGCTTGAGCCGGCTCATGCATGCGGGGTGGAATTGGCTGCCCTGTTGGGGACGTTGTGCAGAAGAACAATTACATTTTGAAGAAGGAGTACAATGGGCATACTTCTAGGGGCCGTGGGGGGAAGTGCCGTGGAACGGGAAGCGATGGTCCACGATCATATTTGGGAATGTTCACTTCTATCCTTTGACTTACCATTGCTACACTATAACACCCCACACACAGCTACGTGCACCGCGACCGCAACTCTAAGCACCACTCGTAACCACTGTCCACCCAAGCGACCTCTGTGGCCTCTTACCTTTATTTCTCTTTCCCCATCTATGGACACTGGTGAACGGAGGAAGGTCCTAGATGAGAATCACAAGGCGACCCTTGCCCTCATGGTATGGCGTATCTTCCTGCTTGCGTTCATATTGCATTCATATGGCGTACATAATTTGGCGTTCATAAAACTCAAATTGCCGACAGAACGGTGCTGTGAGCTGATTTATTAATTGATGAATTGTGAACTAGTATTATGAACGGCTTATTAACAACTTCTAACACGCCCACAAGAGTAGCGAGTGGGAGCCCAAGCTCCAGTTCAATCTCAAGCTCGAGCTGCAGCTCGACCTAAAACTCAAGCTCCACCTCAACCGCAAGGTACTCCTGGGGGAGGGGGGTGAAAGAGGAGGCACCCGAGGACATCGAGGAGGTCAAAGCGGAGGTGGAGGAGGTGGCACTCGAGGACGCAAGGGGTGGGGGGGATCTGGTTGTGACCCTGTGGTTGAAGGACAGGAAGGCATGGAGTGGGCCTGAGCCACGCCCAACGGCGCAATGTGGCAACCCCACTCGGTGCATGAAGCGCTTGACAGTGGGTACTCTTCCGATACCCCCCCTTTTACGTAGGAGGAGGTGGCATATGTCACCATTCGTTGGGCATTTCGCCGTCTTTTCCGTCACCAGATCCGAAACAAAAGTGCGGGGCTGGCCTGGCAGTACACAACAGTGGCATGGACATGGAAGCGCCAGACGGGGAAACCCCTCCCCCCCTTCCTCCAAACAATTGATAGCGCTGACTTGCCGCAAGCAAAACTTCTATGGGCCCAAGGGGTGTCTTGAGACGCATCGGGAGCTATACTTCCTCCATTGGGAGGAAAAAGGGTGGGTGAAACCGCATCGCTCCAGCCGCAAATTGGAGCGCATCCCACAGTGAAAATACATTTTTGAGGGGGTGTACGACCTTGGAGAGGAGGCCTCGTACAAGAGGGCCGGCGAGTGCCTCAGCATCACGGGACCCATGAAGCACCTTGGCCGCAGGCTCCGGTAGCGCCGCGTTGCTGAATGGGAAACAGTGAATTATGAACGAATTATGAACACATTGTGGACACAAATACATCGATATCCGGCTGTGATCCAATGCCATGGTGCCCTCCGGGGTCTGAAAATGTGCCGCTGGACCTAGGGGGGGGGGGGGCACAAGAGGCCGTCATAGCGACCGTGGTGTTGCTACCAGCCCAATTATGAATCTTGAAGGCTTTTTATGAACGTGTATGGTGAACGCATCTCATGCAATGTACTATCCAAAACCCTAGGCATGGAGATGAACCCCAGGGACGTTTGCGGGGATTCACATCTAGTACCAGGTCCAGTCTGTCCGGTACACCATCGCCCTCTCTGCCCTATCCCAACTGCTCCTCTTGAGCCCGCAGCAGGAGTACTTGATTCTGTCCGGGTAGCGTGAGTGTGGACGGTCCCGGCGCCTCACGGACACGTGGGCGGCGAACATGCGTGCTGGCTTAGCCTTGGTGGGTTGTGGTGGGAGGGTTGTGCTGATGAGGAGATTGTGCTCTCCGATTGTGGGTGGGCGCCCCTATTCCCCCGTAGCACATTCGCCGCAGAAGCCACCAACCACTGAGAAACGCAAACCCCCACCCTGTCCCCCCCCCCTGCCCCCAACCCACCAAACCCAAAAAGGCCCCCAGTGGCAAGCGCAAGTCCTTCAAGGCGAGCAGCTCATCGTTGTCGGACCACGCAATCCCTAGTGGAAAGGGAAAGGAGGCGAATGGGAAGCAGTAGCAGCAAAAGCAGCGTGAAGAACCCCCGCTTAGGAGGGGGATACGCAACCCGACCCCATGCTGGTGGCATAGGTTTTGTGCACTACACCAATGGTGTTTACCTGGGGGCTTTGACCTCCGTTGTTGGGGGGGGGGGGGTTGGAACACCCATGAGAAAAGGAGATCTTTCGGGGTGAGAGGCATCTGTTGCATCCCTCTCATGCTGCAGCACTAACTACTTGGAAGCAGCAAAAGGCTGCTTCTGAAGCCACGACGCCCAAGCCGAAGGCTAACCCCAAATCAGACACGACACCACAAGCGGAGACGGCTCCTAAGCCCGCAAAGTATGACCCCAAGACCGAGGCTAAACAGGGGCCCCTGCCCGAGCCCAAAGGCGGCCCTGAGGCAGCCCCCATGGAGGTGGATGTCTCAGCGCAACCCCTGGCCAAACCCCGAGTTTAACTCCGTGCCTAAACCCATCCCCAACCCCCGGATGGGGGCGAGACCAAGGCCATGGCCCCCCCTTTTGGAGGACCCGACAGGCCCGAGCCCTCAAGAATCGGGCAGCAGGACACACAGGGGAGAAACAACGAAAAACAATGAAGTCGACAAAACAAATTGAGAATAAAGCAATTTTTGTGTGCCCGTGCATTTGTTCATAAAACGCATTCCTAAAACAACCCGCATGTTCATACAACAAGCTATGAAATATGAAACGGATTAAGAAGAAAATTATGTAAGGGAGAACATGTTTTCATATTTTGAATAAACCGGCGAAAATGGGAATTCTTACAAAAAAAGCCACCCCACAAGATAAAACACACCTCAACAGTGTTGAAGCCCCCCAGGTTTTGAACAAAATTGGCCCATGGGTACCTTGACAAGAGCAAATTCCGTTCATTCTTCATATAACAAGGGTTTATGAACAAAACTAGGTGTCATCATCATGCACCAAGGCCCGGGTACCTATCCTGTCCTCTCACCCATATCCTCCGCCTCTAAGGCGTACCTGCGAATACGCACCCCCCCCCCCCACACCTCTTCCGCCAAACCAGCCATCTACACTTAGTGCAAGTGCCTTCTCCTTTTTCCAAACATGACGCTACGAACACCTATATGAACTGGGGTTAAGGGTATGGCCCCGGGTAGCCTGTCAAGGTGACATGGTACAAAGGTGCAATGGTAGCATGGCAAACATGTGAATGGTGCCACCGTAAGATGAACTTCTTTGTTGGTGTAACCTCGAATAACCAAGCACCTCAAAAAAGAAAAACCAAACCCGAGATTTCTTTCCCGGATGTGTATGTTGTATAGCTAAAACGCTTGCAGCATCTCCCTTGGTTTCGAAACCCACCCACTTGTGTGCTTGCATTCCATGGCAAGGCAATGTGTCACCGGTAGTAAACACGATTGGGTGAAAGGGGAGTGCAATAGGCAAACGCAAACTAAAATTGGACAAGCACAACACGGTTCAAGTCCGACAAGCACTTTTGCTGCATAATTATGGTCGATGTACTGCTGAAGAAGAGAAAAAAAAGATGGAACACGAGTTCTTCGTGCCCCCTTTCGGTTCAACGATGAGTGCATTGTGATCACCAAGCATTCACTATTTGGAAGCGGCCATGAACCCCATTGTGCCCAACATAACATTTTTGTGCCCCCTTCTTTGTCCCAACCCTATAAGAACGCCGGGCTCCGTTGCTTTGGAAGTCCCCAATGGCTATGCAGCGGTGCCGTGTCAAGCGAAAATCCACGCTCTTGGTTGCTCGATTTATTCGCCAATGTTCACAATATAATCCATTCGCCAATTTTCGGCGCATTCCATTTTCTTTCTTGCAGCCGCATTTGCTTCCATAGTGGTCGGAATAGCCACCAGCTTGTTTGCGGCTTCTTTCACGACTGTGGCAGCAGCCTGCAAATGTAGTTTTGGATGAAGATTCATACTACTTTTAAGAAACGATGTCAGCCAGTCCATTGAATTTTGAATGGATCGCATACTTTTTTTAGGGACCTCAATAGAATCACACACAACCGCGGTCGGCGAAGGACAACCTCATAGAATGGGCACTCGTGTGCATTACAGCTAATGAGGTGACCTTTTGGTCTCGAAAAGCGTGTACTCATACCACTTATGGCACGAAAAAAAAGAAGTTTGCGAGCGCCTTGATTCCTTGTCCACATTGTGCCTTTGAAAGACGCATTGGTTGGTATTTCAAATTCCATTGTGAGAGCTAACAGCGCGAGGTGTGAGCAATTTTCAAAAAAACTTCGAAGGTTTTCACAATCATTTCTCAAAAAGATAGACCCCCATGCCCGGTAACAGGTGGTTGCTTTGTTCGTAAGTACTATCATTGGTCGCAATGTTATTTATAAGGCTTGTGCCTGGCGGCTTGCTGCTAACATGCGACTATGTGTGGTTGGAAAATGCAGCCAAGTGGAAGCTACCGCGTACATGGGAGTGAAGAAAGATACCATGCAACCGCATTTCTCATCAAGGGGCCCTTGAAGGTCGTCGCGCTATTGCCATGAACCACCATAACAACGCTACCGATGTGGCTGCGAAGGAGGTTCGGCACCAAATAGCACGGATAGTGGTTGCCGCGATCGACGAGAATAGTGGCCCCGTGCATTGATAACAGAAGAAGAACACATCCTTTATGTTGCTGAACACCGAAAACTTGGGAGAGTACACCTCCCATTTCGCAAATGTGTCGGGTCCAACAACTGTTGCGCGAATTCATGGGCCGCCAAGGGCGTCTTGCAAGCAATCTTGCCTATTTGAAGGAGGAGTAGACCACCGGATGAATTGGATTGGGAAGAGTGCTACCGATTTGTAACTTCCGAGGATGAAAGGCGCCGTGTAAGCGTGGACAATGTGGCCATGCCATGATAGTGACCTTGTCATGCAAAACAACAATGGTACGTTATAGCTTAGTTACACTAACGGTATGAGGCAACCTTCCCAAAGTCTACTACTTCTTCACTAACCCAACAGGAGAGCATGAAGGCTTTTACCTCAGCGTTGGTTGCAATGTGCAGCCGGTAGTTGGCGATTAAATGTTGTACAAAAAAGAAGATAAATAGGTTGCATGCTATTATCAAACATGAAAAAAGGAATCTTGGGTGCCTCAGGCACCTCACTACGGTGAGTTGGGACGCTACGTTGTGAGCTAGTTAAGATGCTCGTCACCGATAAGAAAATTTGTGCCTTAGGCTTTTGGTTCTCCGGGACCGTTGTCCCAAGAGTACGTGCCATACATGGATGTCTGGGTTACCATCGGCTTTGGATGTACAACACAAGTGTCATGTGATGGACGATGCGGTGCACTTGTAGGCAGCACCATTGGGCTATCACAAGGGCCCAATGCCACACCATGGCCTTAGAAGAGAGCGAAATGGCAGTAGACAGGGATAAACGCCCTTGCGAATTGCCCGCTGGCACTTTGCATGCAGGGCACGCAGGCTTTTTAAATGAAGCAATTTTGTCAGTTGCCGCATGCAATGTTGTGACCCCTTGTAAAGCTGCACCTTTCGACGGAGACGAAGGGTCCTTGTAACGTACCACTTGGTGTTGGTTGGTTAGCATGGCTGCAACGCTGGTGGCACCTGTTAGTCTTTGAGTCTACTTGATTTTGTGGATACCATTAAACTTTTGCGCAATTTGGTTTCACCGATCCGCCGGTCTGTGATTCGCATGTTTTAGATTCCCGGAACTGCCTATTTTCGGATTCCAAACAAGACTTTATTTCATAAACGGGTTTACATGGGTCTTTTGAGGGCTGTTGCCGCGCAGACAAAAGCACAAAACCTCGGCCTGGCAGCAATGTACACGTAAAAAAAAAGGAAAAAGCCACTTTTCCCCGTTGCTTTATCCCGTTCCACGGATGCCGCCACGACGCCTAGTGTATAACCACACATCAATGGCATACCCATGTTTGTTGTCGCACAACAAAAACAACTTGATGCTGGTGGATTGGTTCTTGCCCTCAACGCATTGCCGCGGCCCATACCAATTGGAAACCATGTGGCAAAAAACCGCTCATCCCCGCATATAGTCCCCGCATTCTCCCATGCGGCCACCCATGTCGCATTGCACTCCTCTATGAGCTTCGTGACATCGGTGCGCAACAAGTAGCCAAGACAATATCAGCGTGCACGCCGTAAAAGGTAACCGGTAAGGTAGTAGTCCTAGGCAGGATGATTGGCTTCCCAAACAATATGCAACGGGCCGAGCCACACCATGCCGAGGCGGGTGAAAAAACATGTACATATTTCATTGTCTAAAGAGGGGACGTTTCTGTCCGGAAGCGCTCCGCGCGGCACAAAACGTGCTGCACGTGTTGCCTCATAACACGCAGCACGCGCAGCACGTGCAGAACGCAAACAACACACGCATCACGCGCAGAACGCGCAGCACGGCGTTCTAGAGGCAGACTTAGAAGCACACTTCCGGCACGCGCAAAACGCATAGCACGCGGAGCACGTCACTATTGCACACGCGCGCACATTTGGGGGGCCGCGTCCTCACAGTTTGGGTATCCTGCCTACGCGGTTGTCCCCCAAGGTTCGCACTGGTCCCATGGGTAGGGATGGCAGCCATGAAGAGCACGATTCCACCACGCCTACCTTAGGCGGCTCTATACGCACGTAGCAAAATTGCCACAGTTCCCAAATGGGTACCACCCCAAAACGGGGGCTGAAAAACCACTTTGAAAAATTGCACAATTGTGCTCTGCACGGAACGGCCCAAAAAACCCGTGAATTATCCAAAATGACTGTGTGTGGGGGGTACTACATGTGCCAGTCAAAAGTCATGTATTCCCTTCAAATTTGGGCACTGCAGTGTCCATCCGAAGAAAAATCCAATTGTTCCAAATGATCCGCTGCTGCATTTCATACCACACCGCAAAATGCAACCTAAAAAATGAAGCAAGGAGGATGACAGGCAAGCACATGCAAAACTCTGGTTTGCTTTTTGTTACCGCTGCTGCTGACCCAGTCACTGTGACTGTATGCAAAGCGCGACAAATAATGCACCACCAGTGGTGCTGACAAGCAACGGAGGCGCCGCCAGTGCAGCCAATGCAATAATCAATGAGGGCAACAATGCCTGTAAAAGAAATGGCGCAGCACGGGTAAAAAAATGGTGAGTCGATGAATTTGGGCACTGCAGCGCCCAAAATTACCAAAACATGAAAAAGGGCACCAGTTTCACACCTGCGTAGAACACGACGCGCGACAGTGTGCAAATCGAGGCGAAAAAACTACTGACATAGACACAGGCAGTTATAACCGCGCAACGTAGTCTACTTCGTCTTCGGGGGAGCCTTCTTGCCCTTGGCCTGACCCACTTTGGCGTGAAACATATTGACGGGGGTACTGTCCTTGGCCTTTTTGGCTGGCTTTTTGGGGGGACCATCAACCTCATCCCCACTGTCGTCGGAGGACAGCTTCTTCTTGCTAGGTGTGCTCCTCTTCTTGCTGTCACCACCTCCGACCAGCATGATCTCCTCGTCCTCCTGTTCCTCCACATCGTCCCCCCCCTCCTCATCCTCCCCGTCCCCTCGCCTCTGCACCACAACTGGCATACAGTCCCTAATCCTTGGCATCCAAGCGTTCCAGTTAACCAAGTAGACAAAGTCCATCTCCTGCACATACACCGCTAGCTGTTCACCGAACTCGTTAAACAAACCCTGGCGCCCAGTGAAACAAGCTGCCAGACATGGGGACTCGGGAAGGCACGACAGGAGCTGTGCTGGCAATACAGCCGATGCTGTCAAAAGCAGGAGCCACACTTCATCCTCCCACTGTCTGTCGCGTCGGGGAACAATACCAAGCACACGCAGGAGCCTACCAGCCGCTGCCAGACCAATGGTGCTGCCGCATGCACCCTGATCGCAAATGAAAATATTCGGACCTTCAGCCTAAACTTGTTTGGGACACAGAAGGAAATAGTCCTCTCCTCGAACCCATAGGTCGGGTGACCGACTGCCTGATCAAAAAAAGAGGTCATAATATACTGCCAGCCTCCACACTCCTCAGAGTCGCGCATCTGATTAACGAGAAACTTGACGTCGGCCGCCATTCCACCAATAGCCACAGGTACCAGCTTCCCAGCAACCTTCAGCACCAGCGGATGGATATCGTCCATTTGTTCCTTCGTACACTCAATGAAGACCTGTTGTCAAAAGCACATTTCATTACAGATGGGCACCGCAATGCCTAAAGTGACTAGCAATGCGAAATCGATCCCATTTTCATGCCTAACGGTTGCATACTAGTCTGTACTCCCTCAATGCAATCGTATACGGAATAGCCTTGCCAGGAACCAACGCAATTGCCTCTGCCCGAGCTCTAGTTGCTTTAGTCCTATCCTCAGGCTTGTTGAGCCAGATAGTTGTTGATTCCTCCCCATCAGTCGCTGTCACTGCAGTTCCCTTGACAGGCCTCGCCACTGCAATCCTCAAGTCAGCCCATTCCTCATCCTACCACAGCGGTGCTTTCTGGATGGTGTCCGAGCTTGGTAACGGATTTGCGGCACTCTAGGTCCATTTCCCCAGTGACAATTTGGCGGCCCTCGGCGACTTTGCAAGCAGTTTGCGGACTCTTTGCATTTCATGCACGTTCACTTTTAGAACAGGAGACCACTGGTACCACTGGGATCCAAACAGACTTACGTCGTGTGTCGGGGGGGGGGGGTCAACAGCGATCGCGCCAGACCCTGCCGCCCCATAAACATACGTCGAGAAGGATGGATGAGCGTGTTGTCCGGGTGAAGGTACATCATCTCCCACAGGCGGTCCCGCTTCAACAGTCTAGCCTTGGCATGTAGTCCTGCGATCTTGGCCCTATCGCCAGCCATGTACAGCAGTATTTCATCCATCTGGTCGCCATGCAGTCCCGTCAACGGCCGCAGAGTGTAGGGGTTGAGCACCGCAGTGCAAAAATTAGGGTCGCATCGAATTTGGGCACCGCAGTTCCCATGAACACCAAAAGACGACGAAAACAGCTACTCAGAGGACACAGTACCTTCGCCGGTAGTCTTCTCAAAGGTGTCAATAAACTCAGCCTCGCGGCCACCAGATATCTGCAGCAATGAAACCGGCGGTCTCCAATTCTTCCAGATTGAGGCCTGGCAGGCATACAGTGTTGGACAGGCCAGAGGTACGCAAAGAACTGACAACGGTGGTCTCATCGTGCATCTCTCATACCATGGATGTTTTCTCACCAACCCGGCCACACTTCCGCAGAGCCACCAGCAGCATCTCTTTCGCTTTGCCCTTCTGCACTGCAGTCCAAATTCGAGCGGCCACTTGTCCCATACTCAGCTTGGTCACTGAGTGTTGTACCGCGTTGTGATCGCCTCCAATAATCTCTTTGATGTCAACAGGACACTCGTGTTTGATCTCCTCGCAGTAGATGTGTTGTAACCAGTCCGGCAGCGCCCGTGAGTTCGCAGAGTATTCTCGGTGAAGTCTTTGGAGTGCCGTCAGGATATGAGCCCCGCCCAAGCAGTAGGGAATTTCAGCTGAGACAAATATGCACCACAGGGAGATGGGAGATGGGAGATATCAGCGAGATGGGCACTGCAGTGCCCAAACGACAAGAATGTGTGAAAATGCCAATGTGTGTGTGACAGGATGGTAGTGTACCTTCGTTTCGCCATATGAGAATGTTTGAGATAGGCCGGCAGGGTGGATTTGTCCTCAGGCTTGCGATCCGCGATAGTACTGAGTCCTCATCCCTCTCTCTGGTCTGCCCACGCGTGAGGTCGGTGTCAAACTTTATCTTGGTCAGCTGTATCTTGACCAGTTCTTTCTTGATCCACGTTGTCCGGAATGTTTCCGTTGCCTGGTCTGTCACCGTCCGCTTCACTTGAGCCTGCCCCGACTGCGCCCGTGTCTTCTCTGCTGTGTGAACGGCTTGCCATGCGGTCTGCTGCTCATCCCGTTCCGGCAGTTCGGTATCCGAAGGCATAGCTTAGCAAAGGGGCTAACAAAGGGTCACACGGCACACTACAAAAGGCCACAAGGCTGCAAATTGTTGATTTACACGCTTCTAATGTTGATGACTATTGGCAGCGCTCGACCATTGAACACAGATGGCAGAAATAGCATCACAGTCGGATGCACCTGGTAAAAATCGAGGGTCAAATTCATTCAGCTCCGAAAGGACAGCCACGGGGGCGTCGGAATCATCACTGTGAACGGACACTGCTTCTGGAGGGGGGGGGGTCCGCGTCCCATCCATCATCACCCACAAAATCAGCAGCCCTGAGGTCTGGATCTCCAGGTGCCCCACCAGCGGGGGGGGGGGGTCCTCATCACTGTCACTGTCGCCATCAGCATTGGGGGGGGGCAGGTATCCAGGCGGGGTCCCTTCGCGCAAAAGCGCGTGCTGGCCGGCGTCGCTTGTACCGGTGTGGTGTATTACATGCGCGTAACATGTCCTGTGCCTGTGCTACTGTTGTGTCCATATCACCTGGAGGACGTTGTGGCACGTGTCTACCTGGCTCTGTCATCACCTCAGCATCAACTTTAACGGGTTTAACAAGTGTTTGCAATGTCTTGGCACATAGACCTCGGTAATGCTCTGCAGTGAGCACCGTATCTAGTGCACAAGGAAAATCCATCTTGGTAGGATCCCACCTGTCTTGAACGATACTCGACTTCTGACTGGACCAGACCAGGGGGGGTATGACACCAACATCAAATCGCGTCATCAATCTGGTGAAACGACGATCAACCAGTTGTGGCAGTCCCTTGGGAACATTAACGTACTGCAGGTCCTTTGGGGTCTGGCCTGCAACGGAAGTGAGTATAAACAGGTCATGCACCTGTTGCAACGTACAGTTCCCAGGGTGTTGTGCCATTAAGTGCACAACACGGCTTAACAGGGCCTCACACGGTTCCTCACTGTGTGCCACCCCAGGTAAGCGGGCAAACCACTGGGACCACAACAACCTAGCAACAACAATGGTGGGCACATATTCAAGCTTGTCCTCATAACCTAAGGTGAGCCTCATAAGGATGTGTAGGCAACGGCTCAGCAATGGCCCTGCAGCGTGCTGCTCTCCCTGTGCAGACCAATGACAATCCCTCACTTGCGACCCAATAATAAACAAGGCTAGAATGTAACCATACAGCAGAGTTACCAACCCTTGCACCTGTGTAAGAAGTGTGCTGTGATTAGCGTTACAGCTCGGTGCAAACCCCTTAGAGTCTGTAACTTCTTTTGCAAAGGTTGGCGCCACTTATGGGCAAAGTGCAAGAGCACCAGAAACATACGCTCCATGTAGATGAGTTTCAGAAAGTTGGGCACCGCAGTGCCCAAATTGAGTGAACCATAGAAAAAATAGGTAAATAAAGGGAAGAATCTTCTGTAGCACAGGGTTATACAATATTTATATGGGTGCCATGTGCCATACAATGCCGGGTTACGTGTAATGAACAGGGGCACGTTGTACCGAGCATAGCTGATGCTGTAAACGAGCTTAAGGACACGGTAGTGAATATTCTCGTCGACCAACAATGGAAGACGGTGCTGTGTGTGTTGCTGCACCTCCTGGAGCCCGTGAATAACAGAGACAAGGTCAGGGGTGGCGGACACAGTTAGGTCTGTGGGAAAAAAGGGGGCCCAAGCTGGGCTGGTAACATTAGCCCGTCGTATGTCCAAGGAACAACGAACATTTTGAAGGCGGACGGGGTCGTCCATCAACCCTTGCAAGCCATCAATGAAGTTTTTATGGCTCTGCACCAACAAGTTTGCAGTGTACCCAGTCCTCTGCCACAAAACCGAGAGGCTAGGAAAAGACGGCATAACGTCAACAGGTCGTTTCAAGAGTATGATAGCACCGGCTGTACAATTAAGGGACCGGTTCTCATTACCAGGCACAGGCCGGAAGTTACGTCTATATAAATTATCAAACCATAGGACAGCGGGTTTACCTTCCAAGGTCTGCCAAAGACTGGTGCACGCAGTTGCTCCTTGAACAGCAAAGGAGGGTACATTGTAAGAACATTGACCCATGTGAGCCAAACACCTACGTTGCACACGACTCTTGGGTTGGACATCTACAGCCCTCTTGGCACGTGGACAACACCTCTTGTGTAGAACACACCATATATTAAAAACCTCTTGCTCAGCAGTACGGAACCATTGGTCCGGCAGACAATTAATGGTACGCCTGTCCCTTTGTTGGATGTATTCACCAACGGACCGCCTACTTCTCCACTCCAACCGGAGATCTAACACCCACGTACAAAACGCATCGGCACCCTTATCCCTACCCATCCCCTCAGATAGATCCTCCTTTGAAGCATATACCTTTGAACTAAGGAACTGCCGGAAGGGAGCCGCATCCATGGACAAAAGTCTTGTTTGCAGGCAGCAAAGGTAAGGGGACAAAGAAAACAGAGACACCATCACAAAACAAACCTGATGCGGCATAGGCCAAAAGCAGCTAGCGAAGATCCAACCAATGTATCCCCCAATGGACGTGGAACGTTCCAAAGCCTGAGTACACTCCAAGGTGGCAGTCAGACAACCGGCAGTATATTTCCAATGAGCAGAGGATGAGTACCAACGTCCGATGAGTCATTCGTCCTTTGTCAGGTGTTACGCAATGCGAACCAATAGGAGTGAAATGCGGAGTTTTAAACATTTTGGACACTGCAGTGCCCAAAAGTACTGGAAGTCCATTTTCAAGTGCACATTTGAACAGGAATGGAAGTGATTGCGCAAGGTACATTGTACGTGGCCTTCCGAGTATAACACCGCGGTGCGATGACCCATTGATAACGGGCATGCCAAGTTTTTATGCCTGCTTCTGCAGTAGGACATCACCTGTGGACATGACTACAGAGGTGTACTGGAGAAGAAGCAACTGAAAAAAGCCATTTCAAATTTTTGGGCACTCTAGTGCCCAAAAATTTTAAATCATACAATTTTCAGCCTGGAATAGGGGGTGTATGTGTGCACCTCTGTAAGCAACAAAAGGAGAGGTTGTTGTATCCCACGATGAAAATACACGTGGAGTTGGCCGAAAAGATGATATGCTTTTTTGGGGTGCAAAAAACGGATGTTGAAATCGCCATGAATCGTGCCTTTTAGCAACGAAGTCTACGTGCGTAAAGAGCCGCCTGTGGCTGCCCTCCACCACCTTCTCCTTCCTAATCTTCGTCATCCTCCATGTCCTCGTCCTCTTCCCCGTCACTCTCCTCCTCCTCCTCACTCTCTTCCTCCTCATCCTCCTCCCCCTCCTCCTCACTCTCCTCCTCCGTGTCATCCTCACTCTGCTCCCTCTCGCTTCTATCGTCCTTGGCCTCGTCGCTCTCCGCTTCCACATCCGCCTCTACCACCCTGGTCACCCCGTGGGCCACGGCAAAGCACCCCACATGGTACCACTTGCCGTGCCCACAACAAACGTAGTGGGTCTTGCCCCGGTTGCAATGGGTGCACACCCGGCGGGCCGGCATCCGCACCGGCACGTGGATGGGCTTGGCCACTGCCACTGTACAAAAGCGGCGCCGGATAAGGTCCCGCTGCCAGTCAAACATGGCACCCGTTTGGGCCCCCCCGAGGGACCGGCAAGTCGGGTATGCGTTGACCAGGGCGTACCGGAGGACGAACGCATGCACCGCATGCGACCACGTCATCTGACGTCCCATCTGGTGCATCTAGAGGGCCATCTGGTTGACGCCGTCCACCCCACGCGATAGCTGGCGGTAGCTGGCGACCACCGGGTTCACCTCATTCCCGCTGCGGCGATGCACGGGTTGGACTTGTGGGAAGTGGACGTTCGTGAGCATTGGCACTGTGCGGGGCGGCTTGTGACCCACCTTTGGGTTCTTGAAGACCACCATGGCGTACCTCGCGTCGTCCAGAGTGCACGTGGCGGTTTGACCTTCTCCTAGAGGTTCTCCCGCCCTGTACATCCCGTATGTGGAGCGCTTCGTCATCATCAAGAAGGCGTGCCTCTATGCAGCCAGGTCACGCGCTAGCTCGTGCGATCCAAAAAAGGAATCCGCACAGAGGATGTCCCGGAAAGGAGGAGACCTGCCCACGCGGTCATGATCTGCTGGGCATTGAAGTTGCCCGCATTGTCGCCAAACCGCCGCAGTTGCCCCCGTCTACCGGTGTACAGGTACCTGTCTAGCGGGTACCCACTAGTGGCATCGGCAAGGCAATAGAGCTTGATGCCGGTTGAGTGGGGCTTGCGGGCGATGAACATCCGTAGTGGGTCCGCACGTATGCCTTCGTGCGCCACCACGGACTCATCCCCACAAGCAGCACCACCCAACCGCCATGCACCGGCCCACTGCCCGTTGCACTCCTCCAGTAGTTCAACAACGTCGGGCCGGATGTTACGGCGCAAGACGTAGTACTCCTTGCGGCTTAGCAATAGTGCCATGGAGGGGTTGTATAGTAACCCGTCCCGTTCCCAGATGCCAGCTACCTGCATGGGCCGTACCATGCCTAGTAGGAGGATGAAGGCGCTGTACCTACGGAAATGGAAGCCACCGCTAGAATCGATTGGGGCAAACACTACAATCGATTGGCCCAACCGCTAGAATCAAGTGGGACACACCTTGGTACTAGGGGGATCAAGTGGGAGAGGTTCGCCTTCCGGAAGGAGGCCCGCTGTAATTCCTGGATGGGAGCCAACATGTGGTCCCACACCTCATCCTCGGTGTACCCGACTAGTTCAGTTTGGCCTAGCCGGACTCCATGCATGATATTTGCTGCACAATCCTCCAAGGGGAGTGCACCCGCATAAAGATTCGTGGGAAATGGCATTTTCGAAGAGCGGTGTGTCTGCATAACACGGAAGACGGACATTCAAGCTCCAGAGGCAGTACCGGAGGCAACGCCGAGAACGCGCAACACGCGCAGAACGCGCCACACGCAGTCCAGACGCACAGTTAGAGGCAACACGCAGCACACGTAGCACAGGGCAGTGTCTGTGTTTTTTTCTTGGGGGGGGGTTGAGCCTCAATTCCCCTACCACACAGCAATCTGAAGCAGAGGGGGGGGGGGGGTTTCAACCTCCATTCCCCGACCACAGAGCAATTGGCAACAGCTGTCGTATCTTTTTTTGTGGGACACCACCAGTTCCCTTGTGCTGGGCGCAGACTGGGCACTACATGTCCGATCGCCATAATACTCCATTACTGTACCGCCAAGAAACTGGTATAGCTACCACATATTGCAACGCCACCAGTCCGGCGCCTTTTGAGAAAAACAGCTTGTCTGCGCTGAAACTTCCCAAGGGGGGAATCCCAAAGCGGGCTGCGAACTCTAACGCCCCCGGGACTCGTCAGGGTCCGGCCAGTCCGGACTCGGTTCGCCAAGCGGGGAGAAAAAACCCCCTGACCCCTCACCCTCCCAGCCGTCCTCCCCTTCCCAGCCCTCCCACCCCTCTACAATTCCTGGATGTTGCCGTCCGTCATCTTGCCTTTGGCTGCCGTCTCCGTATTTGGAGCCCCTTCCGGTTCCGCACACCACTTCGTTGCCACAAGGGCACACCTCAGACGCCCACAACATTGATTCAAATCCACAGAACTATTAGAGCAAACGGCCGCAACGGCCGCGATGTTCGGGACACGATGACGCACTTCGAGTGCCATAACGTAACAAGTTCTTCAAAACAAGCAAGACAGCTACAACAAGCATCGTCATCCATACTTCTAGAATCATGTCGTTTGGACACAATACGCGGGACGTCCGGATTGCAATCGTCGGACCGATGTTGTCCATAGCAACCATGGAGGCAACGTGCGGGACACAAAGGACGACCGGGGGAAAAGGGCAACACAAGAATCGCACAATCCACAACCTGCACACCCTCCTCACCCCTTCACTGGGTTGCGGAATTATGGGGCTACTGTTCAAACCTAAACCTCATTTCTCCTTTCATTGTCCGACATGGCCTCAACCATGGGCACACTGTCAGCCGGCTCCACAGGTGACGGCAATGTCCCTCTCCGCAATGGGGCCACGTTGACCCTCATCCGGTGCCGTCCCACTCGATCATTATGGTCGCCGCGACCCGTGTACAAGTGGAATGCCCTCATCTACCACAAACCCCGCCCACAAAGGGACGTGCTAGCATGGGGTTACCTTTTGCACTATGTGAAAGTCGTCACTTTGCACTGTTGTCCCCTCTTGACTACCATGCCTTGATGGTTTGGCGTTCATGGCCGCTGACCGCTGTTGGTATTTCGTGTCCATTGCAAACCCCCCTTGCCTCCTGTCCCGGCTGCCGTAGTCCGCAGAAATGTGCGGCGGAGCAATGGGGTGCGCCGCTGTAAGCACTCTGCTGGACCCCCCCCCCCTTCACTCCCCCCCTTCTAGCGGGGCACTTTTTGTGGACTTTAGGGCCAATGTGCACCTCGTAGGCTTCAGTCTACATGTCTGCACTTGTTCTATTTGTATGGGTCCCGGGTGTTCTATTATCTAAGATAAATTTTGAATTTCGTGCGCTAGAAGGGTTCCAACGTCCGTTTGAACCTTGTTCCGGCACCCACGGGAACCCCTTCCAGCGGCCGCTAGAAGGGGATTCCAGCGGGGGCTCCGGCGCCGGAACACCCCTTCCAACGGGAGACCTATAATTGTTGTACAAGCATGGAGTCACCACCATAGGCCAAAGGCCCACCCATAATGATTCTCGGATGCCTAACACCTCTTGCCACTACAACAATCACAACAGGTGCTTAGTCCTCAGACTTGAATTTCACCACTCCACTCTCAAGTTCCGTTGGAAACCCCCTGACCCCAAAACACACCCCTAGCCGGGCACCACCATATGGTCACCTCATGGGCCAACAAAAGCTGGAGCTACAAATGGCGCCGGAAAGAACACTTTAATGTAGATATTGGCCGAAAAGCACAATATCCACCCCCCGCTAGAACAGGGTGACCCCCCCTCCCTTCAAGCAAAGCGCCGCCAGCGGCGCACCCCAAAGCACATACTCGAATGGGTCCCTTTCCCAATGCGGATAAGAGGACTTCATGGACATGCCAACACTTGCAGAGCCACACACGGAAACAACATGCGGGATGATCGGGTTGCGTAGGGTGCAAGACAGGGGTTCCGGAGCGGTCACAGAGCACAAACCCGTCCGTGCTTGTTGGCTTTGTCCAACTTTGCTACCTCAAGACACCGCAACGCAGCCCAAGAACTGTTGCCAACGTTGTTCGGCTTGTGAAAATGGATTTTCATGTGATAGCGCAACAGACCCGACACCTTAATGGTGCATGCATACTAGCTCACAATACTATCCTTGCTCAGGTCCATAAGGTCTCCAGCAAGACCACCGGACATGTCCGGGAATCATCGACACTTCCCCTCCGACCACCTCCTCTACCAGAACCGCGCAATGCCGTCTGTTCATCCTCACCCCGAGCTTCCTGAGCGGCATGGTCTCTTGCCTCTTTGCCGATTTGGGCCACAAGCTAGAAATGGGGTGCATGTGAACACCCGAACATTCAAGATCCAATCCCTCACAATGGCACGAGCCGCGCGATGGGCTCCGGCTGTCGGTTAAAACTCATTGAAGTAGAGAACCGCCTTCAGTTGTGATTGACCATTCTACACCCCACACTCCATCACCCACCGAATGCACCGTGGCTCTGCCTTCGAGAGGTACATCTGAACAAGCCCGGGTCTTGATGGTTCGTACTGGAGGATGCAAAGAACACGTAGGACGCAGAAAGAACTCGAAAAGGCAAGAGTAGAGACAACGCAGACAACGCATGCGACGGCTGTGCATCCATGACGACACAATACCACTTTGGAGCCAACACAGAGGAAACACGAATTACGCGCACCGTACCCTGTGCAATATTTAGACAATCCTAGTAGTGGTGTACAACGGGACCAACATGGCCGCCATCTGCATGTCCCTACAAGAAATTCTGCAACATTTGTAAGCTCTCTTGAAATCGTTTGTCGGTGCGGAATCTCTCGATGCGGGTGGGCCATGAAGGCACACCCACCGGACGACCCACAATTCGTCCTTTCTAGGCGGCCTTCTCTTGCTTTGCCCGAATTCCCTCCTCATAAGGGGGAGGCAAGGGAGGGGGAGGGTACGAGTCAGTGGAGGAGCTGCTTTTGCCACTAGATAAACTTGATGAGGTGCTCAATCCAGGTAATCATCAACCGCTGTTGTCCTCCATTTCATGTTGAATATTGTCATCGTTCTCCTTTTCCAAAATCGTGGACCTTGGAGGCCAACACGTGGGCTTGATCTAAACTATCTCGTGGTCCTGCTCCACCTTCGGCTTCTTTCATGCGGATTTTGGTGTCCGCATCTCCTTTCCTTTCTCCTTGTTGTTCTCCTTCTCGTTCTTCGGCTGCTTCTCCTCCTCTGCCGGTTTGCTCTTCTTCTTCTTCTTCTTCTTCTTCTTTTTTCTCCTGCTTGTCCTCATGTTCCACAAAACCCACAAACATCGTTTCTTGAGCTTGGCCAAGCGGACCCGCACAATCACCACGATTCTCGAGTTGTGCAGTTGACCCTTGGCATGGACCACCCAGTGTGTGCACGGCTACTTCGGTACTTTGATGGTCACCTTACTCACTTTTTCATTGAATTTATGTAGGCGCTGCAGCTAGGTTGCATGTTACCCACCTAAACCATAGTGGGGACATGCCTCGCAGTATGAACAAACGGGCAAAGACCCGGTGACAGTGCATCAAATTTTAACGCAAACTTTGAAAATGAGGTGCACGAGTTGCGTGACGTCCGTGACAAGTAGCACTGTGCCTGGAGATAGGGCAAAGACGGGCATCAACAACATGGAGGACATGGAGCACCATGAATACCCGGACAAAACCTCTAGCCAAACCGAGACATATACTCGTTTGTTGCGTGATCTGGAAGACCACTAATGCATTGTAGTCCGGCGTCTCTGTGTTCATACGCGAAGGGTCGGCGATGTCTAGGTGCAACGCCGCCTGTTGAAATTCTTTGGGATACAAGAGAATTGCAGTCCTCACATTACCAATAGCTAGTCGGCAAGAGCTGCACAAACGGCACATCGAAGACCCGCGGGCGCTCAACGGCTACAAAGACGAGAGCGCGTGCGGTTGTCAAGCATCAAATAGGTCAACAGTCCTAGCAATGAGGGCCAGGTGACTTTGCACCCAAATGTAATGAACTTGGCTCAAACTTCAAGTGTTGTAATTGGTAAATGAAAGCGCTGCGATGTCCATGCCAACCTCCACTTCCCAAGCGTCATTGCACGTATGTTTTCCAGCAACCTTCACATTTCAGTTACTTGCATCCGACATTCCTTCCCCCGTCTCCCTTTTTGAAGGACGCGCAATGTCTTTGGCACCATGTGCTAGTAGAACCGCCGCATTGCATGGCACAAGTTTTTCAAGAATTGACCTTGGTACATCTTGCACCTCCACATTTCGAGATGCTGCCTTTGCTGCCGAAGCACTTGTCTTGCCAGGGCAACCCACGTTTCTTACACAGCTAGGCCGACGTCTGGAGGTGAACAGTATTGGGTGGCGAAAACTTTTTGCGATTTCGATAGGAAAGTATATGCGCCGCAAGCGCAATGCGCGCTTCTTTTCCAATGTGTTTACCCGTAACTAACTAGCTTCGAACACACCTTCCAAAATGCCCCGCGGTAAAGATAACCGTGGAGTAGCACACACCGGGGGGGAGTTATGATGGCCGGATCTTCAAAGAGCCACAAACGAGATTTGTATAGCGCCTCCTCTTGCACAATTTGGTGTTCACAGCATGGACGGTGTGATGAAACAACTTGGTGCGGTAGTGAAACTCAAGATTACCACAAACTAGGCTCCAAACCCCCAGATAAGGGGCCCTCGGGGCACAAGTTGCAGCTGCGTCGTCGCGCAAAACAGCCAATATCCCGCGGCGCACGCGCCGCGGGCCAAGTCACGTACTACCCCCATTGCCAAGTCCTCAAGGCAAGGAGTCGTTGAAGGGATACATAACCCCTAGCATACTCCCTTGGCTATGGCTCCGCCGTGCGCGTAGAACACCTGAGCCACCCAACACGTAAAAGTGGAACTTCCGGTTTTCGAAGGTGCCTGTCGCAATGGTCTAGTCCGTTTTTCCTACTTTTGAGGTTTTCAAGGGAAGCACGATGTTTTGCGGGGGGGCTCGAATGTTATACGTGTTGTAGTTGGGTAGTTTCAATAGTGCGTACCGCACTGTTCATATTGCCGAGATGTTGATTAGTGTTTGCATGTGAAGCATGTGTCTCGTCCGATAGCTACTTGGCAATTGGTGGTAGGTAAGAAGAGTAAAGAGTGCCATGTGTAGCCTATTGTGATTCTTGGCCTCAAGAGAGTTATCTTTCAAACACACCAAATCATACATGCTTTTGTATGTGGGTGTTTGTATGTACGTGTGTGCGTGTGCAAAAGGTGCACCGCCAAGCGCACAAACAAGATTCCTGGAGACAAAGGCATGCATTCTTGGAATGTTGTGCCGCGCCCACCACAAATGGCAAAAGAATCACACTCCGGACTTCTATGGAGTTTTGGACGTGTGAAAAATGTACATCTGGTAATGAATTGCTTGCTGTGTGTTTCTTTTTGTGTTTACAATGGGTGCATGTGGGCCACATACCTCTGATGGAGGCGCAAAGTGTGTTTGCCCTCTTTGCATAAGTAAATTTGATTTGAAACATGGTGATGAAGCCTGCAACCTTTCGAACGTTGCACCTTTTTTAAATCAAAAGACATTGAACATTTTGGTCCACTCCGGTTTTTCTCAAACTTCAAAAAAATGTGTTGAGTTGCGACTTGTTACGTCTTTTGGTGGTCTTCTGCTTTGGTTAGAGAAGCGGCAACGTTCAGTGGTTTTCCGCCCTAGTTCCTCCCTCCTAGCACCCTCCGAGAAAAACAACCACACGCAGAAATTGTGGCCCACAAGGGTTCTTGGCCCCTTGCATGCTTCTCTCGTTGGGGGGAACCGCGTAATTCCTATTCAGCATGTGTATGCTTTCATTCGCACAGGCAGGTTGAACTTGGAAACTTGGATTCAGCACAACATTTGGCTGTCACATTCTTGCAAAGAGCGATAAGATAGAGGCACCAATTATTGGTTGTCTTATCGCTACGGAAAGGCCCTGTATTGCCACATGAAAGGACCAACTTCCCACTTCATGAACCGGCACGCATTGAACTGGGTGGTGGAGGGGCTGCAGCCAGTGCCACGCAGAGTTGGAAGACCCCATCACTGGGTGGTGCGACAGAGCTCGCACTTGCCGGGGGTCCCGCTAGAGGGGCCGGATTTCGTTGCGGCCCACGCAAAGGCCCCGCCAGTACACCTCATGTTGCCGAAGGTGCACGCAACCCTCATGGCGCCTAATGTAGTTGGGGTGCTAGAACCTCATGTACCCTCCATGGGGCCCTCCAGCTGGTCCAAGAGGCGGCGTGGCACTCGTTGGCAACGCCCACAAGGGACGACACACCGTTGGCTGGTGCCTCTCAAGTTGTGCCTCTGTTAACGGTGCACCCACGGCCTAGAAATCAGGCCCGGAGGCGGGCAAAAGACAGCCGTCTCCCCACCATGCAAGTCATGCGACAGTGGTGGAAAAAAATCACCCGCACGGTGATTCCTACGCTTCCTTGCATCTTGTGTGGGGGACCTGAGAAAGACACGGGTCACTTGCCCATATTGTGCGAAAGGCGCGAGGCGGTTGCACGGCTATGGTTTGCGAAAGTCTAGGAGTTCACTGCGGACCTGCCACCCGCAGACATGTCTTAAAGGAGCACGGATGCAGATGGACGGAGTCCTTAATGGCAGGAGTAGTCTCGGGTGAACTCAAGTGGCTCTTCGCGGCGGTGCAGGCTACCTGATCCCGAGATTCGGTGAAGGCCAAGATGTTCTTGGAGGACATGATCAAGATTGGGGAAGATGGATATGCCCGGAGAAATCATCGACTCACCAAGATCATGCAACTGCCGTCGGGAGATCGGAGGAAGGCTACGTACGCAGTCTTGCGAGGTGATACGCCCATCTGCCCACCGGCGGCAAGGGTTAGGCAGCTGCCGCCGTGGAACCCTTTTGAGGGCCTCCCAGGTAGCCTTCGCGCGGCCTTTTAGCGGGCGCCGCTCCATGCGTTACTGGTGTCAAGGTCGTACATTGCGCACAACGAAGCCATGTCCACTTTACCCCAGTGGATGGCAGCGGCATGGCAGGCCTTTAGCAAATGGAACGAGTCTTGGGTAGGCCAAGACTTCCCCACATTCCGGGCGCGGTCTGGTGAAGTGTCCGCGCAGTAGTCGGCCACCATCCGCAGTACCATGGTGCGCAGCCTGGATGGGCATGACGCACCCCGGCTCAAGGAGTTCGTACGCCATCGTGCAGTCCGCAGCATCACGGGCTGGCCCCGTGATGTAGTGCCTGCGGTAGGTACCTGTATGAAAAGTAGTAGTCTTCATTATTCATTTTTCATATATGAACGATTCATATATGAACCATGAATTATGAACACCTTTTATGGACATTTCTTTGTCCACACATTTGTTATGTCTTACCATCCCTCCGTCTCTACGGAACTGAACATGATGCTTGTTCGACTAGTGGTGCCACCAATCTCCGGGACAACAAGTGTTCCAACCTGTTGGCCCAATGGATGTCATCGTTCAGCCTCATCCGGGCCCGTTTTAGGGAGGCAACGGACCACGCTCCCCTCCCGGCGGTCCACAAAACAAACCCTTGGTACCTGTATGAAAAGTAGTATTGTTCATAATTCATATTTCATATATGAACGGTTCATACATTAACCATGAATCATGAACAACTTTTATGAACGCTTCTTTGTCCACAGATTTTGTTATGTCTTACCCGCCCTCCGTGTTCACGCAGCAAAACATGATGCTTGTTCCGCTCAGTGGTGCCACCAGTCTTCGGGACAGCAAGTGTTCTGACATGTTGGCCCAATGGATGCCATCGTCCCGCCTCATCCAGGCCCGTTTTACGGAGGCAATGGACCACGCTCCCCTCCCGGGGGTCCACAAAACCAAGGTGCAGGCCATCCGTACGTATGCCGAGGCCCTCTTTCCCGCACCCCAGCTGATAGGGCTCCTTTTGGAGTTGGGTGCACCCCGGTCCAGCTTCCGCGTGTTATCAGAGTACATCACCTGCTGGGCCGACGCCTACACCGCCCGCACGGGACTGCCCTTCCCACGGCCCATCCCCAGACGGGACCAATTTGACGCAACGTGGAAGTCATTGACCGCTCCACTTGCGTTGTCCCCCCCAATGGAATGTGCCGACCCCCCATCGTCGGGTCGTTGCTGACCCCTGCGGTCGTGGGCAAAACATGTGTAATCCCGGCTAGCCCTGTGCCAGTCTATTGACTGGACCCGCCCCCTCACCTTTGTGGTGCGGGGTGATGGATATCCTTGCGCTGTCGGCAGTTGGTCGCAGCTATCCCCGGGGCTATTGAACAATGGGGAAAAGGTGCGCACACCCTCCTTCCTATGGGTCATCGGCATGGCCGTCACGGGGGACAAGGATATGGTTGCCCTGGGCCAAATTTGGGCTCATGATAGGTGCTACAGGTTTGTAGTCTGCATTCTCGTGTTCATAAGTTGTTCATAATTCGCGGGTTCATTATTCGAGAACTGCCGTCATAAAACGCCGTGCTGCTGATTTATGAATTATGAACCCGTTTTACGAACACAAATTATGAACACCTTTTATGAACACAGGCCCTGCAGTCCATCATTGATTGCAAAAAATTTTACGGGTGCGACAGCTGGGTGCCGGCAGCGGTCCTCCTTGGTGGGGACGTGCCGTGGCTCCGGCGGCTGCTGGGCATCAGAGTGGCTCCCCAAGTGGGCAGCATTTTGAACGAGGCCGTGCATGAGAACACGGCCAAGCAGAGGAATGGCAACGCTGCTGGGAGGACAACGCGGTCAGATGCGAACAATCATCGTCGCTATCTGATGACCCGCAAAAGTTTGGATGCGGCAGGATGCACCGGCGAGCTGCTGCTGGTCATAGCCGGGAACCGGGTATTTTTGTGTATTTTGCACTGTTGCATGGCCTTTGTGGCTAGCCTAGAGGCCCAGGTGGAAAATCATCCCCCTGAGGTTGCACGGGAGGTACAGAAAATTTTTTACCGCAACCGGTGTGCGGCGCATTTGGGGGCGCACAACGCACCGGACGGTGAGGAGGCCCACAACTTGTTCGGGGCCTGGGAGCAGATTGCGCCGCTGCTTGCATACGTTGAGGAGGACCCCACGTGGCAAGCGGTAGTGGGGCTGCGAACATTGCTATGCACTTTGTACTCGCCGATTCCGGTTGTGCCGCGCCCTTCGTGCCAACCTGTTGCTGCTGCGTTTCGGGAACATTGCTGCGGGGAGTCGGGGTCACACTATTTGATGTTCCTCGAAGAGCACTGTGAGGCCATGCTCGAGAGTGCGGATGCATGTGGGGTGGGATTGGCTGCTGTGTCAAGGGACGTTGTGGAGAGCGTAAATTTTATTTTCAAGAAGGGGTACAATGGGCATAGTGCTAGTGGTGGGGGTGCGGGTAAGAGTACAGTGAAACGGGGGGCAATGGTTGTCCAGCAGGTTTGGAAATGGTGGTTTCTAACGTTTGACCTGCCGTTGTTGCACTACAACACCCCACACGCCGCGGCGTGCACCGCCGCTTCACTTCTAAGCACTACCCCCCAAGCACCCACCACCCACGCGCCCTCTGCGACCCAGCTTTCTTATTCCGCGCCCATCCATGGACGCCGCCGAGCTGAGGAAGCTGCTGGAGGAGGGCAAGAGGGCAACACTGGCGCTGGTGGTATGTTGTGTGTCGCGTTCATGTTGCGTTCGAAATTCGGCGTTCATAAAACGGAAACTGCCGTCATAAATGAATTATGAACCGATTTGTGAACTGATGAATTATGAACCGCTTTTATGAACGAATTGTGAACAGTGTCCCCCATATCCACAGGAGCAGCAACTGGCAGCCCATGCTCCAGCTCCTCCGCCTCCTCCGCATCCTCAAGCTCCACCTCCACCTCCACCTCCACCTCAAGCTCCTCAGCCTCCTTCAGCCAACCCCCAACCCCACGCCGCTCACCCCGCTCAGCCTCCCGACCCGCCGCCGAATCCTCAAGTGAGGAGTCAACAGACTCCTCGGAGCAGGAGAGGAAGAGGAGAAAGAAGGAGAAGAAGAAGGAGGAGAAGAAGAGGAAGAAGGAGAAGAAGAAGGAGGAGGAGGCAGCGGGGGGGAGGGGGCTCAAGGAGGAGGAGGCCGCGGAGGACATCGAGGAGGTGAAGGCCGAGGTCCAGGACGTGGCAGTGGAGGGGGAGGGGGCAGGGGGGGTGGTTTGGGTGCGACCCCCTGGTTGAGAGGGGAGGCAGGCCATGCCTCGGGCCTCCGCCAGGCCAACCAGCGCCTGGTGCTGACCCCCACCTGGGCGCAAGGGGCGCCCGACAGCGGGTACTACCCCGATGCCCCCCTTTGTTCGAGCCCTGAAGTGACTTACGTCACCCTGCGCTAGGCATTCCGGTGCATGGTGCGGCACCGCAGCGGCAACAAGGGGGAGGGGGGGGTTGCACTGCAGCAGCCAATACCAACAGACAGGCACGACACCACAAATGGCTGGACCTCGGAAAAACTCCCATCGGTACAAAAGTGGCGTATGAACACCCCACCAGGCCTGAATGGCTCTGGCGGATAATTATAGGCCTGAAGACCCAGGGCGACACAGCGGTCGCCCTGGCGAAACTGATGGCGTGAAAAAACAAAGGCGGAGCAAGTGGGTGGCGGCGGGCAACAAAAACAACAATGGGTAGCTCAGGCTACAATGGAGAAAGGGAAAAAACCCTTCACCTGAGCGTGAAGGAACAACAGAGGTGGGCGTGCAAGCTATAATAACCTATAAGCTGTTGCACTGCAGCAGCCAATACCAACAGACAGGCACGACACCACAAATGGCTGGACCTCGGAAAAACTCCCATCGGTACAAAAGTGGCGTATGAACACCCCCCGCACACATAAGCCAATGTTAAATAAAACTGCAACCAACCCCCAGGCACCCAGAGGTTCACAAACCCGGCCCGCCCACAGGCGCCAGGCACTCAGACGCACCACCAGGGGCGCGCCCTGGGCTGCAGAAACGGGTGAAAAAAGGCAGCCAACGGGGGAAATTGCATGTGAAAAACTTCCTTAACAATCTGCGGGCTGCCCAAGCGGGCAGCGCGCGATGGCGCGTCGGCAATGTTCTCCGGTCCCTCGACGTAAAATACAGCGGCATCAGGGCTGAAGGAGTACAGGGCCCTGAAAAAGGAATTCAGGTGGTAGGCAAGGGAGAACCCGCCCGTGGCGGAACCGGGCCGAAGCTGACCATGACACATGGCGCCGTGGTCAGTCACCACCGCAATCCGAGCGCCTCGCGGCAGGCGTCCCCGAAGCCACTCCACGATCTTGAGCCCCCCGATGGGCTCAGCCCACGCTGAGTGTCGCAGGTGACCATGCCAACCTCCCATGACCTCAAAGATGCGACCATCCGTAAAGCGGACATACGCCCCATACCCCGTGCCGCTGGCGTCCACGATGGCCACCGCCGCGTAGTCGTCGTCCACCAGAGATGGCAAGGGCGGGCAGTGCGGTACAACGGGCTGGTTGGCGGCCAAAACAGTGTACAGCGGGGTCAAGACGTCGAGGACACGGGGCGTGACGGGGAGCTGCATATCCCAGCTACCGACCTGCTGGGCCACACGGGAGAACAAGCGGAGTACGTCCCAATGCTCCCTCAGCGAGACGTTGAGGGTGTTCGCCATCCACGAGCACAGCCCCACAAAGGAGGCCAGCTGACGTCGCGTCACCACAACCCGGGGGTCGTCGCAAGCATCCCGCATCCGAGCAAAGGCGGCCATCAGCTTGGCGACCTTGCGCGGCTGATTCCGTACCCGGCTGCCCACATACTCCTCCCCCAAGAAGGCGGCCGGCCCGGAGCCGAGCTGTGCGCCCAGGCGCAGAATATCGTCCGGATCGGAGGGCACGGGCACCTTGCGGCCCGCGACTTCGATGTCGTTCAGATCGGCGGAACACCGCTGTGCGCGCGTCAGGTAAAGCCGCACGGCCTCCACGAAACGGTCCGGCTCGTTGGAGCAGATGATGACGTTGTCGACCATGGAGGTAACGAACACCCCATCCATCCGTATGATGGGCTCCATGAGCGCCCATGTGGTCGTGTTGGCGACCCCGCAAGACTGCGTGGCACCCATGGGGAGTCGCTCCAGACAAAATAGCTCATGTTCCGCATTGTCCCACCGGATAGGCATGGCGGAGCGCACGACATGGTAGCTGCCCACGCCCAGTAGGGGAAACTGGTCGAACCAGGCGAAGGCACGGTAGGCCATGTGCAGCTTATCCTCCTGCGCGGCGGCTCGGGCCCTCACCGAGGCCACAATCTGGGTTGCACAGTCACGGAAAAGGCGGAGTAGAGGGCGGTCGGAGCGACAACCGCCTCGGGACGCCCAGAAAACCGAATCGGCGGTGGCCGAAGTGAGCCGGGCAAGGCTGACGGTCGCCTGCTCCCCCCCACCGGGATCGCAGTGATGGTAGAACTCGCGGACGAGGGCAACAGTCGCCCCGCTCAGGCCGGCGGACGCGGCCCTGGAGAGGAACCACGACAGGGGCACGGGCGTCTGCACAACGAACTCCTCGGTCAAACTCGCCGGGTCGAAAGTGGCTGCCGCGGCTCGCTGAGCGTCGGCGTCGTGCGCCGAGCGCCGCGCGCGCGTGCGATGGGCCACAGGTGGAGCCTCCTCAGGTACGTCGAGGGAATAGCGCACCGGGCCGAGCCCCAAGGCCCCCGCAGGTCCGTCTGCAGGGGGCGACAGGGGAATCGCAGCGGACGTCGGGGCCCCACCGCGCACGACGTCGTCAAAGCCGATCATGGAGGCAAAGTCGGGACACGCGGCGGCGAGGAGCGCCGTGAGATGCTGAGTCAAGGGGCGGCACTCCGTCAACAGCGCCCGCCACGCGTGAAGGGAGACGTAGCGCGGGGGCGTCAACTGGGCCTGTGGTAAGGGCCTGGTGCCGTACGCGGCCCAGGCGCCCACGAAAAAGACATGGAGGCCGCACTCGGCGGACCCCCGGAACTGCTTGGCGTGCGCCACAATCACCGGCCGTGCGAGGCCGAGATCGCGCGTGAAATGGGAGGTGATGTCCCTGGCGGTGGCCGGATGCCGGGCGGAGTCGTAGACGACGGTGGTCAGGCGCCCAGCAACCCGGCGGACAACCGCCGTAGTCCAATGATACCGAACGTGCACTGGCATAATAGCACACGAGTGCCTCTCCAAAATCGAGAGGAGCCGCGCGACCAGGTCACGTGCCAGCCCCCGGCGGATCGACGGACGCTCCTCCGTCCGTACCCGGTAGAACAAAGCGGCGGGCACGTAGTTGGGGAAGGCGGGGGCCATCCGCAAATCCAAATCCATGTCACTCAACTCGGCATCGAGGGACCCGCCCCGTAGGTCGCCAGGGCGGAGCCTGCCGCACCCGGCCGAAGCTGGCCCCCTGTTTTGATTCACGTCCTCTGGAGAGCCAAGAGGACCGCTCAAAAACCCATCTGGGTCGAGGGATCGGTGGGCGCGCCATCGTCGGTCACGCCACGGGGCACAAGGGCGGTAGCGTCGTCCGCACTGCCACCAGCAGGACCCCCGCGAGGCTGGCGGCGCCGGGCCGGGAACTCAGGCGCTTGCCCAGGCTGTTGGTCCCGACGGGCCTTCCCGCTCCGATCGGTGGGCCCAGGTGGGCCACCGGGCTTGGGTTGCGGCACAGCTGCGGGTTTAGAGGCAAGCTGGACGGCCTTACGGAGTCCATCGATCTCCGCACGTTGCTGCTTCACCTGGGCCTGCAGATTGGCAACAGCGTCACTAGCGGGGCCCATATCCACTGCATAGCGCCCCCTGGGGTCCGGCCCTTCAACGAAGAAATATGGCTCGCCACCCTGGACCGGCGGACGGACGGAGACCCGAAAGGACGCCCCCAAAGACACCGCGCGCTTGTAGGCCATGGGAAGCCGCATGCCGCCGCCGCCGCTGATGCGCCCCTCTGCACTGTCTGGAACATGGTCCAGAATATCCTGGTTCAACCGGACGAATTCCTCACAGACGGGCGGCAAGAGGGGAAAGGGACACGCAAGGATCTTCGGCAGGTTCCGAGCCTTGAACTGGGGATGTCGATCCTTGTGGTCCTCCTCCATCATTTCGGTAACTACGACGTTGTGGGCCCGAATGCGTGACGGCAGGTCCCTGTAGCGGAGCAGAATCGCGGCGTAGACCTGTGGGCTATCGGCCCAGACCAGGTGGGAGTAAAGGAGGACGTCCTCGATGACCAACTCACCCTTCTCGGCCCACCATATGATCTGGGTCTTCGCCTCGTCGGCCGAGTAAGTATTGATGATCCCCCCCCGCCTGGGGTGCCCCGTGGGATAACGCGTATTGCCGTAGAGGTGCTCGAAGACCTCCATGTAAGCCTTCTTGTGCGCCGTGTCGAGATCCGCCTCCCTCTCGAGGCGTCGTCGCTCATCGGCCGTGCGCTGGCGTTCCTCCTCACGGCGCTCGCTCTCCAACTCGAACTGCCTTTCGAGGGCCCGTGCCAGCTCCAAAGTGGACCGGCCCGAAGCGGGGTTGTCCAGGCCGGCCTCTCTGAGATCGTACTGCCGCGCCAGCGTCTCGATGCGCTTGTTCTTGAACTCCTCGCTCCCGGGCCCGGCACGGATGGCTGCAGCGGCCGCGTCAACCGCGGGGTCCTGCCCCAACGTGGACCAGTCATTGAGCACGCCACCACGCAGCCGCAGGACCAAGTCCAGCGTGGACTCCCTCTGAACGTTGTAGTCGGCGAGAGTACGGCGGGCCTCCAACTGTTTGCCCGCATACAGCAACCTCTGCGAACCAGGGGGAACGCGCACCTTGGCCTGGACCCGCAGCATCACGGTCGCCACTGAGTCGGCGGACCTGACATCCAGGGTCACCGTCGTCCCAGACAAAGTCGTCACGAAGATCTGCATACGGGCCCCAGGCGAACGCGTACTGAGAGAGTCCTGCTCGGAGTCCGCAGGCCCCCAGTGGTCCGTACCATCCGCCATATTGGGCCTGTCCACCAGCGTACTGCAGCCAGGCCCCCAGTGGTCCGTACCCTCCGTTATATTGGACCGGCCCATCAAAGTACTGCAGCCAGGCCCCCAGTGGTCCGTACCCTCCGTTATATTGGACCGGCCCATCGAAGTACTGCAGCCAGGCCCCCAGTGGCCCGTACCCTCCGTGATATTGGACCTGCCCACCGAAGTACAGCAGCCAGACCCCCAGAGGCCCGTACTCTCCACTGAAGTAACGCAGCAGGTCGTGGAGGACACACGCGGCACACAGCACCACAGCCGGCAGCCCTCGACAGCCAAAAGGCCAGAGGGCCGCCCAGCTCTGGCCCCAGGAGCCGATGCGCTGCACCCCCTGTCACTGTAGTCGGACAACGTGCACGCAGCGGTCGTCAGGACCAACAATTTCTGGTCCACCCGGTACCGCGGCGTGGTCAGCATCATGGGCTGGATGGTCTGCAGCATGTGGTAGATGGTCTGCAGCACTCTCTGCATCAGGACCCAGGTGTCGTCCGCCATACTGTGCAGTACCCAGACAGCCTGCTGGCTCAGTGTCAGGCCGAAAGCCGGCGGCGCCAAAGACTGGAGTCCGTGCCGCGAGGCCCCGCAGTTGCTGGCCCCCCCATCGGTGGTCGAGACCGGGGCCAGCGTGTTGTTGCTGTCGATGTACACCAGGCCCAGTAGTGGGCAGCGGAGCGCCGCGCGTATGGCGAAGGGGTCGACGTCACGGAGCTCCATCCGGTCCTGCGGGGCAATCGTGCTCCGGAACATCAAAACAAAAACAACAATGGGTAGCTCAGGCTACAATGGAGAAAGGGAAAAAACCCTTCACCTGAGCGTGAAGGAACAACAGAGGTGGGCGTGCAAGCTATAATAACCTATAAGCTGTGCGGCGGTACGGGGGGGGGGGGGGGCATGGGCATGGAAGCCCCTGGCCAGAAAGCCCTTGTCTCCCATTCCCGAACCAATTGGGGCTGGGGATGTGACGCAGGCCAAAGTTTTTACAGGCCCGAGGGGGGCGCTTGATGCGGAACTCCCATTGGGAGCTGTTGTTCCTCCACTGGGAAGAACGGGGGTGGGTGAAGCTGCAGCGCTCCGGGCGCAAGTTGGAGCGCATCCCCCAGTGGGAATCCATTTTGGGGGGGGTGTATGACCCGGGATGGGAGGCCTCCTACGAGGGGGCCGTGGAGGGCCTCACCATCAGCCGCCCCATCAAGCCCCTTGCCCTGGTAGCGCCGGCCACCAGCAGCACCACAGGCCCCACCGGCGCCCCCCTGGGCGCCCCTCCCAGCGCAGCGGCGAACGTGCGGACCGCCCTGGGGGCCATGGGGACCATCGAACCAGAGCCGGATTTCGAGGTATGTGCATTCATTATTCGTTCATAATTCATTCATAATTCGGCTTTCAGAATTCAGTGGATGTGGAAGTGAACCCGGCGGACGCCGCGGAGGTCCGCATCCGGCAGCAGCTAGTCGCCGCACCAAGTACTCCCCCGTCCCCATGGGAAGGGCAAGGGGAAGCGACCGCAGCAGCGAAAGCGGCGCGAGGAGCCCCCCTCTTTGGAGGGGGATGAGTCACCTGACCCCCTGCTTGGTGAGTAGGTGTATGTGCCTCACACCGATGGTGGGTACCCGGGGGTTGTGACCTCGGTTGTGCGGCTGGCGGGGGAGAGAGTCTCGGTGGAACACCCAAGGGAAAAGGAGATGTTTAGGGTTGAGAGGCATCTATTGTATGCCTCTCGTGCTGCAGCAGTGACCCATTGGAAGCAGCAGAAGGTTGCAGCTGCAGGTAAGAAGGCCGCCAAGGCCAATCAAGACTGAATATTGGGACCGAGCTGGTGGGGGAGGGAACATCAGCTATGACTGGTGAGGGACATCAAGAATGATTCACACATTGATGGCTCTTCACCAAGTGCAATCAGCTTGCAATGAACCCCTCACCACGAGGCCCACTTTCAAGGCTTTTTGGACTTCCGAGGGGCCAAAATGCCCCAAAATGGGCTCAAAATGGGCTCATTTTACCCGTTTGTGCACCCCAAATGGTCTAGGATGAGGTTTGGAAAAATGCGTTTTTGACCCATTTTTGACCCATTTTTGGTCCCAAAACAGCCCATTTTCAAGGCATTTTGGGATTATCGGAGGACCAAAATGGGCCACCACTAGTTCAAAAGGGTCCAAAAGCAGTTGTTTTAGCGTCGCACATGGTCTAGGATCATTTTTGAGAAAAGTCATCTTTTTGCCCCTACTGGACCCTGTTGACCCATTTGGGCACCCACCTGTTTGGGCTTGAGCTTGCAGCTTGCCGCAGCCTAGTGGGCATAGGTATTGGGGTCTAGGCGTCCGTTTGGGCAATTCTGAAGGGTGGAAACCACAAAAAGTGGGGGGTAGCGGGTGGAGTAGGTGCCCTCGGAATTGCATTTTGAGCCATGTAGCCATAGATATGGCCTATTCTTGGTTTGTGGCTGTCGGCATTTGGAGCTTCTGGGGGCCTTTTTGGGCTGTTTCCGGGACATATCATGGAGTTAGAGGGCCGCAAAGAGCTCGTTGAGACGGGAAAGTCAAGCCGCACGTGGAGTGTGCCCATCGTTTCCCTTCGTGTGGCCGTTTTGAATGTGTTCCAGGGCTTTTTGGGCCCAAAAATGGCTGTTTTTGGCCCTAAATTGCAGTTTTTGAAACTGAGGTCCGCCACTTGCGAATCCCGTTCCTGGCCGGGACCGTTGAGTTTCTTGCTCAAACTTTGTGTGATTGTACTTCACACCCATAGGTATCATCAACCAAAATTTTAGCCGAATCCGAAGCACCACGACGGAGTTGTGATTTTTAGCCATTTCGCGCGTGCTGCTTGCTACTTGCTTGCTTGCTGCTAAACCTAGTAGGTCCACCCTAGACCCTAAAAAGGGTTATAAAACCAAGACTGGTTCCACCAGCTCGGTGAAAAGTAGCCTAACCCCAAACCGGACGCTGACCCACCGGCTGAGGCGGCCCCCAAGCCCGCCAAACCCGAATCCAAGCCTGGGGCTAAGCAGGCCCCTCAGCCCGAGCCCAAAGCTGCCCCTCAGGCCGCCCCCATGGAGGTGGATGCCCCAGCGCACCCCTCGGCCAAACCCGCAGCCCTACCACCTGCCCAAACCCATGCCCAGGCGCCGGATGGGGGCGAAACCCTGGCCACGGCGCCCCTTATGGAGGACCCGACAGGCCCCAGCCCTGATGTGTAGGGCGGCATGAACCAGCAAGGACAAGCAAGGACAAGCAAGTACAAGAAACATTGAAGCCTGGGCGATTTTTGTGTGCCTGTGCAGCTGTTCATAAAACGCATTCATAAAACGCGTTCATAAAACGCTGGGCGCGTTCATAAAACGAGAACTAATTTATGAACTGACTTATGAACCGAGTTATGAACAGGGGAGGAGGTGTTCAGAATTTTCAAAAAGTGGCAAAAATGGCAATATTTCAAAGAAAAAAACCCCCGGCGGAGGAAAAAAAGCTCACCCCAAAGGTGTTGACCCAACCGGCCCAATTTTGAACGAACATGGCCAATGGGTACCCTAGCAAGAGCAAAATCTGTTCATATTTCATAAAACAACTTATGATGAACAAAACTACCTTTCACCTAGGCGCCAAGGGAAGGTGCAAGCCATCCGTACGTATGCCGAGGCCCTCTTTCCCGCACCTCATATAATAGGGCTCCTTTTCGAGTTAGGTGCACCCCGGTCCGACATCCGCGTGTTGTCTGAGTACTTCACCCGCCGGGGCAACGCCTACACCGCCCGCACGGGACTGCCCTTCCCACGGCCCATCCCCACACGGGACCAACTTGACGCAACGTGCAAGTCATTGACCGCTGCGCTTGTGTTGTCCCCACCGGTGGAATGTGCCGACCCCGTATCGTCGGGTGTTGCTGGCCCCTGCGGTCGTGGGCACAATATGTGTAATCACGGCTAGCTTTGTGCCAGTGTATTGACCAGACCTGCCCCCTCACGCTTGTGGTGCGGGCGGACGGGTATCCTTGCGCTGGGGCACTTGGTCACAGCTATCGGTGGGGCTATTGAACCATGGGGAAAAGAGGCGCACACGCGCCTTCCGATGGGTCATCGCCATGGCCGTCACGGGGGACAAGGATATGGTTGCCCTGGGCGGAATTGAGGCACAGGTGCTATACGTTGGTAGTCTGCATTTTTGTGTTCATAAATTATTCATAATTCACGCGTTCATAACTCGTAAACTGCGGTCATAAAACGCCATTCTGCCGATTTAGGAATCATGAACGTGTTTTATGAACACGAATTATGAACACCTTTGATGAACACAGGTCTTGCAGTCCATTATTGACTGTAAAAATTTTTGCTGGTGCGACAACATGCCGGTGCAGTCCTCCTTGGTGGGGACCAGCCGTGGCTCCGGCGGCTGCTGGGCATCAGCGTGGGTCCCCAAGTGGGGAGCATTTTCAACGAGGCCGTCTGGGACAACACAGCCAAGCGGTGGAACGGCGCCGCTGCTCGGTGGACAATGCAATCAAAGGCCACCCATCATCGCCGCTATCTGGTGACCACCGCAACTTTGGGTGCGGCAGGGTGCGCCAGTGAGCCGCTGCTAGTCATAGCCAGAAACCGGGTATTTTTGTGCATTGTGCACTATTGCACGGCCTTAGGGAGACTTTTCGTGGCCTTCGTGGAGGCCCAAGTGGGAAATCATCCCCCTGAGGTTGCACGGGAGGTACAAAAAATTCTGTACCGCAACCGGTGTGGCCTGCGTTTGGGGGCGCACAACACAGCGGACGGGGAGGAGGCCCACAACCTATTCTGGGCCTGGGAGCAGATTGCCCCGCTGCTGGCCTACGTCGAAGAGGACCCCACGTGGCAAGCAATTGTGGGGCTGCGAACATTGCTACGCACTTTGTACACGCCAATGCCGGTTGTGTCAGGCCCTTTGTGCCGACCTCTTGGGGCTACTTTTTGGGAACATTGGTGCGGGGAGTCGGGGTCGCACTATTTGTTGTTCCTCGAAGAGAACTGTGATGCAATGCTCGAAAGTGCGGATGCCTGTGGGGTGTGATTGCTGCTGTGTCGGGAGACATTGTGGAGAGCGCAAATTACAGTTTGAAGAAGGGATACAATGGGCATAGTTCCAGGGGTGGAGGTGCCGGTAAGAGTGCAGTGGAACGGGAAGGAATGGTCGTCCAGCAGGTTTGGGAGGTTTGACCTGCCGTTGTTGTACTATATCATCCCGCACACCGCGGCGTTCACCGCCGCTTCACTTCTAAGCACTACCCCCCAAGCACCCACCACCCACGCGACGTCTGCGACCCAGCTTTATTACTCTTCGCCCATCCATGGACGCCGCCGAGCTGAGGAAGCTGATGAAGGAGAGCCACATGCGACCCTGGCCCTGGTGGTATGCCCTCTGTCTGCTGTTGTTCGCGTTCATATTGCGTTCATAATACGGCGTTCATAAACCCGAAGCTGCCGTCGTAAATGAATTATGAACCGATGCATGAACGGATGAATTATGAACCGGTTTTATGAACGATTTATGAACAGCGTCCCCCCCGTCCACAGGAGCAGAGGCTAGCAGCCCAAGCCCCGGCTCTAGGTCAAGCTCAAGCTCCACCTCCACCTCCGCCTCCGCCTCAGGCTCCTCTGCCTCCTCAAGCCCATTCCCGACCCCCTGCCGCTCAGCCCACCTCCCGACCCGCCCTCGACTCCTCGAGTGAGGAGTCAATAGACTCCTCGGAGGAGGAGAGGAAGAGGAGGAAGAAGGAGATGAAGAAGGAGGAGAAGAAGAGGAAGAAGGCTAAGAAGGAGGAAAAGAGGAAGAAGAAGGAGGCAGCGGGAGGGAGGGGGGTGAAGGAGGAGGAGGCCGCGACCTACATCGAGGAGGTGAAGGCCAAGATCAAGGACATGGCAGTGGAGGGGGGCGCAGGGGGTGGGGAGGGCGAGGGAGTTTTCGTGTGACCCCTTGGTTGAGGGGGGAGGCCGGCCATGCGTGGGGCCTGAGCCACGCCAACCAATGCAATGTGTTGACCCTCCCCTGGGTGCAAGGAGCGTTGGACAGTGGGTACTCCCCCGATGCGCCCCTTTTTTCGAGCCCCGGGGTGACATACATCACCCTGCACTGGGCATTTTGCCGCCTTTTGCGGCACCGCATCCAGTACAAGGGTGCGGGGGGGGGGGGGGGGCGGGGTTGGCGGTACACGGGGGGGACATGGGCATGAAGGCCCCTGCCGGGAAAGCCCCTGTCCCCCATCCCGGAACCAATTCGGGCTGGGGATGTGACGCAGGCCAAAGTTTTTACGGGCCCGCGGGGGGCCTTGATGCAGGGCTCCCATTGGGAGCTGTGCTTCCTCCACTGGGAGGAAAGGGGGTGGGTGAAGCTGCACCACTCCGGGCGCAAGTTGGAGTGCATCCCCCAGTGGGAATCCATTTTGGGGGGGGTGTATGACAAGGGCATGACGCCTCGTACGAGGGGACCGTGGAGGGCCTAACCATCACCCGCCCCATCAGGCCCCTTGGCCGGGCAGCCCCGGCCACCAG
Source organism: Eutreptiella sp. 'Long Island Sound 2002' (assembly GCA_964036045.1). Taxonomy (NCBI): domain Eukaryota; phylum Euglenozoa; class Euglenophyceae; order Eutreptiales; family Eutreptiaceae; genus Eutreptiella; species Eutreptiella sp. 'Long Island Sound 2002'. The sequence continues at coordinate 58,387,948 of OZ038380.1, forward strand.
CAGCACCACGGCCCCCACGGGCGCCCTCCTAGGCGCCCCTCCTAGCGCAGCTGCGAATTTGCGGACAGCCGTTGGCGCCATGGGCACTGTCGGACCAGAGCCGGATTTTGAGACATGTGCGTTCATAATTCGCTCAAAAGTCGTTCACAATTCGGCGTTCATAATTAAGCTACCCTACACTGCCCATTCATGAATCATGAACGCGTTTTATGAACGCGTTTTATGAAATCATTTTATGAACGGCACTGTCACAGGTCATGGACGTGGGAGTGAACCCGGCGCACGTCGCGGGGGTCTTCATTCGGTACCCGTTGGGCCCCGCCGAGTTGAGCATCGCCCTGTCCACCCTGTACCAGCGGCTGCTCCTGGACCCGCAACCGTGGTGCGCTATCCTCTCCGGGCTGCGGGAGTGGGAGCGCTCCCGCAGCCTAACGGACACGTGGGCGGCGAAAACGCCCTGCTCGGCGAGCTGGGGGGAGTTGGGGTGCGAGGGGTCTGCTGAATAGGAGATCCTGCGGTCCAGCTATGGGTTGAGCCCCCCTACCCCCGGCAGCCCCCGCAGCACCTCCCCAGCAAAGCCCCCCCCCCCCCCCGCCGAGGAACCCAAACACCCTGCCTTGCCCCCCCCAAAACCCGCGCAACCCAAAAAGCCCCCAGCCCTGAAGCGCAAGTCCTTCGAATCGGGCAGCAGCTCATCGTCGGACCACGCGCGCCCCCGTGGTCATGGAAAGGGGGTGAAGGGGAGGCAGCGGCAGCAGCAACAGCGGCACGAGGAACCCCCCTCTTTGGAGGGCGATGACTCACGTGACCCCCTGTTTGCTTAACAGGTGTATGTGTCCTACACGGATGGTGGGTACCCGGGGGTTGTGACCTCTGTTGTAGGGGGGGCGGGGGGGAGACTGTGGGTGGAAGACCCAGGGGAAAAGGAGATGTTTCGGGTTGAGAGGCATCTGTTGTATGCCTCTCATGCTGCCGCAGTGACCGATTGGGATCACAAAAGGCTGCACCTGTAGGTAAGAAGGCTAAGAGGCCTAGCCCCCAACCGGACGCTGACCCACCGGCTGAGCCGGCCCCCAAGCCACCTAAGCCTGAACGCAAGCCTGAGGCTAAGCAGGAACCTAAGCCCAAGCCCAAAGCTACCCCTGAGGCCGCACCCATGGAGGTGGATGCCCTAGCGCAGCCCTCGGCCACAACGGCAGCCCAACCACCGACCCAAATCCATGACCAGGCGCCGGATGGGGTCGAAACCCAGGCCACAGCCCCCCTTTAAGAGGACTCAATAGGCCTCAGCCCTGAGGCTTAGGGCGGCAAGAATAAGCAAGGACAAGGGACAAAGAAAAGCTGTGTAGTGTACAGGAAAAATTAAAAATGAAGCGACTTTTGTGTGCACTGCATCTGTTCATAAAACGCGTTCATAAAACGCGTTCATAAAACGATCGACGCGTTCAGAAACGAGTTCTCAATTGTGAATTTGATTATGAACCTAATTATGAACACGGGAGGATGTTTTCATTGGCTATTTTTCTGAAAAACCCCGGCCCTAAAAAAAAAACTCACGTCGAGGGTGTTGACCCAACGCCCCAAGTTTTGAACGAAAATGGCCCATGGGTACCCTAGCAAGAGCAAGATGCGTTCATATTGCATAAAACCATTTATGATGAACAAAGCTACCTTTAATGCACGTACCAAGGGTCACTTCCAACAGCTGGTGTACTCCCTCCCAGTTGTAGCGATGGCCACCGTGTTGCACGTAAGGGAACTGTGGCTGCATGACAGGCAGTTGTGGAGGGTCCTCCCGGTGGTGGCGGACGGGTAAAGGTGCATGGCGGTCCTGGTGGGATCCGAGCACCTTGCGCAGATTCAGGAAGACGACGCGCCTGGCTGCGTCACGGAAGTGTTGCTCTCGCTGCTGGATGGGGATGACAATGCGTCAGCAGATGCCCGTCACACCTTGGATACGTTGGACCTTTGAGCCGGTGGTCCAGGCCCAATCTGGAGGGCAGCGATATATATATATATGTGTGTATATATATATATATATATATATATATATATATATATATATATATATATATATATATATATATATATATATATATATATATATATATATATATATATATATATATATATATATATATATATATATATATATATATATATATATATATATATATATATATATATATATATACATATATATATATATATATATATATCCTCCAATCTACACCCCTCTCCCAACTCTAGGTGGCTCCACCACACGGCTCTAAGGTACGTGCGAAGGGCACAAAGTGGTGCATACATGTGGTGGAAGGGGCTAAACTCGGTCAAAACGGGCTCCAGACGGGCTAAAAACACTTGTTTGAGCATCCCAAATGGTCCGGGATCACTTTTGGAAAAACGCGTTTTTGACCCATTTTTGACCCATTTTTGGTCCCAAAATGGCCCATTTTCAAGGCATTTTGGGATTTTCCATGGCCCAAAACGCGCCACCACGGGCTCAAAATGGGCTGAAACCACTTGTTTGAGCATCCCGAATGGTCCAGGATCATTTTTGGAAAAACGCGTTTTTGACCCATTTTTGACCCATTGTTGGTCCCAAAATGGCCCATTTTCAAGGCATTTTGGGATTTTCCATGGCCCAAAACGCGCCACCACGGGCTCAAAATGGCCCAAAAACACTTGTTTGAGCATCCCAAGTGGTCTAGGAACAAATTTGGAAAAAATCTTTTTTTTCGCCCTAGGGACCCCGGTGGACCCACCGTTGGCCCCCACTGTGCGTGGGCTGGCCGGCCCTCCGGCTGCACCAAGTGACCACTGGTACGGGGGTCTACGTGTCTCGTTGGGCGATTCTGAGGCTTGGAAACCATAAAAGGTGGGGGGTTGCGGGTGGACTAGGTGCCCTCAAAATTCTTTTTTGAGCCACGTAGCCCAAGATACGGCCCGTTCTTGGTTTCGGGGTGTTGGTGCACATCGCGCAGTTTTTGGGACTTTTTGGCGCCTTTTTGGGCCGTTTCTCGGACATATCGTGGAGTTAGAGGGCACCAAAGGTCCCTTGGTCGCGAGAAAGTCAATCCGCACGTGGAGTGTAGCAGCCGTTTGCCTTCGTTTGGCTGTTTTGAACCCTTACTAGGGCTGTTTTGGGCGAAAAATGGCTGTTTTCGGCCCAAAACTGCGCAGATTTGGGAGGGCACCTCCCGACTTGGCGCCCCCGCCCCGGGCCGCCACCGGTGAGTTTTTGGCTCAAAACTTGTATTTGGCAAGGGCACCACCTAGGCTCCAAGATGGCTAGAGTAGAGTAGAGCCCGGAGCGATGAGGTGGAGCAATGGCCAAAACGGTGAGGAGAAGTGCTTGCTTGTTGTTGCTTGCTTGTTGTTGCTTGCTTGTTGCTTGTTAGCTAGATTTAAGGGGAGAGGGGTGTAGTAATACACACACACACACACGCACACACACACACACACACACACACACACATATATATATACTACACCCCTCTCCCCTTAAATCTAGCTAACAAGCAACAAGCAAGCAACAAGCACTTCTCCTTTCCATTTTGGCCATTGCTCCGCCTCATCGCTCCGGGCTCTACTCTACTCTAGCCATCCTAGAGCCTAGGTGGTGCCCTTGCCAAATCCAAGTTTTGAGCCAAAAACTCACCGGTGGCGCCCCGGGGCGGGGGCGCCAAGTCGGGAGGTGCCCTCCCAAAACTGCGCATTTTGTGCCTGGAAACAGCCTTTTTTTTTCCAAAAGGCCCCGAAACCCAGTCAAAACGGCCAAACGAAGGGAAACGTTTGCTAACCGGCATGTGCGCCTCAACTGCCCCGTGACAAAGAGCCCTCTGTTGCCCTCTAGCTCCACAATATGTCCGAGAAACAGCCCAAAAAGGCGCCAAAAAGCCCCAAAATCTGCGCAATGTGCACCAACACCCCGAAACCAAGCACGGGCCGTATCTTGGGCTACGTGGCTCAAAATCCGATTCTGAGAGCACCTAGTCCACCCGCAACCCCCCACTTTTTGTGGTTTCCACCCCTCGGAATCGCCCAAACGGACGCGTAGACCCCCGTACCAGTGGTCACTTGGTGGAGCCGGAGGGCACCCCAGCCCGTGCACGGTGGGGGCCAACGGTGGATCCACCAGGGTCCCCAGGGCGAAAAAAATCATTTTTTCCAAAGTTGTTCCCAAACCACTTGGGATGCTCAAACAAGCTTTTTTAGCCTGGTTTGAGCCCGTGGTGGCGCGTTTTGGGCCATGGAAAATCCCAAAATGCATTGAAAATGGGTCGTTTTGGGACCAAAAATGAGTCAAAAATGGGTCAAAAACGCGTTTTTCCAAAAGTGATCGTGGACCATTGGGGATGCTCAAACAAGTGTTTTTAGCCCGTTCTGAGCCTGTGGTGACGTGTTTTGGCCCACGGAAAATCCCAAAATGCCTTGAAAATGGGTCGGTTTGGGACCAAAAATGGGTCAACCATGGGTCAAAAACGCGTTTTTCCAAAAGTGATCCTGGACCATTTGGGATGCTCAAACAAGTGTTTTGTAGCCCGTTTTGAGCCCATTGGGACGGGTTTTGGCCCATGGAAAATCCCAAAATGCCTTGAAAAGGGGCCGTTTTGGGAGCAAAAAATGGGTGAAAAATGGGTCAAAAACGCGTTTTTCCAAAAGTGACCCTGAGCCATTGGGGGTGCGCAAACAAGTGAAATGAGCCCATTTTGAGCCCGTTTTGACCGAGTTTAGCACCTTTCGCTACGTGTATGCACCAAGTTGTGCCCTTCGCACGTACCTTAGAGCCGTACGGTGGAGCCACCTAAAGTTGGGGAGAGGGGTGTAGATTAGAGGATATATATACATATATATATATATATATGTGTGTGTGTGTGTGTGTGTGTGTGTGTGTGTATATATATATATATATGTATATATATATATATATATGTATATATATATATATATATATATGTTAATATATATATATATATATGTATATGGGACACAGCCAACCCGGGGCTGTCCATGCAGTTCGTCCCGCTAGCCGCCCTCCTGTTTCTATTGGGGGACGTCTTTGAGGCCTACCAACAGCAAGACGATCCGGCGTCCGTCCCCCTGCTCACTCCACACGCCGGGGGCGGCATAAGCCCGCCACCACTGTGGGTTGTGCATGGGCGGCCAGCGTTTTCCAGGGCGTGCGCGGCGGTGCACAGGTGTTGCGGGTGGGCAATTGTCCTTCTGCTGCCAGCAATCCCAATCCCGGATCCGGATGAGTACGCGGTCCCGGAAGTGGTCCGGATGTCCAACGTGCCACACGATCCGCACGTCGCCATCACGTTGTTGCGTGATGGCGGCGCAGTGGAGCAGGGGTCTGTGGTGGTATACCAGCCTTCGTGCTCCGCAACAGTTTGGGGAGCGGAGTATACCACCGCCCTGGACGCCATAAAGTCGATCTGCGGATGTGACTTGGCCTGGAGACCACATGCGGTATATCGACCGAGGGTGGTCCTGTCCCCGGAGCTCACGGCCTCCAGTGCGGCGTCCCTGGGAAAGGTGGTGCAGAGCCCCCACTCCGACGTGGCGTGGCTGGAGCCCCACCGGTACTGCTGGGTGCCGGGGGCGACTAAAGTCACATCGTCTGACGCGTCGCCCCAGGGAGACGACGCCACAAACGTGGCGGTGGCCAGCCACGGAATCCCCACGTGGACGGGTGCCATCTACGGCACGGTCCCGGAGACAGAGATCATTGGCGCGGCGGCGTACTTGTTGCACACGCCCCCGTCAGCATGCACGGTACACGTGGTGGATGCGTCCGTCATAGGAGCGCATCTCCGCAGGGCGCAGGAGGCCCTGTACTGTGGCATCAAGGGGCCGACATCACATCTGGTCAACCAGCACGCACTGAGCTGGATAGTGGAGGGGCTGCGGCGGCTGCCGCGCCGAGTTGGGGGGCCGCACCACTGGGTGGTGAGGCAGAGCTCGCACTTGGCGGCGGTCCCGCTCGAGGCACCGGATTCTGCCGCGGCCCGTGCAATGGCCCCGCCGGTCCATCTCGTCCTGCCAAAGGAGTACGCCATCCTCTTAGTGCCGGGGGATAATGGAGAGCTCGAGCCGCGTGTGCCATCCATGCAAGCCCTTCAGCAAGTCCGGGAGATGGAGTGGCGTTCGCTAGCGGCTCGCACCAGGGCGCACACGCCACTGGCTGGCGCCTGCGAGGCGATACCCCTGGGAGCTGTGCACCCCGGCCCAACGCACAGGAATATGTTGCGGGGACGTGACGGTCGCTTGTCCACCATGCAGGTCATGCGACGGTGGAGACAAAAGCTCACGTGTATGGCAATACCAGCCCACCCCTGTATCTTCTGTGGGGGGCCGGAGGAGGACATTGGCCACATGCGCCTACTGTGTGCGCGGGACGAGGAGGTGGCTGGGCTCCTGTGCAGGCGTGTGGAGGAGTTCACGGCGGAGCTACCCCTGACAGACAGGGCGGTGGAGTTCGTGGCGTGGAAGGAGCACGGCTGCAGGTGGACTGAATCCCTGATGGCGGGTGTCGTCCCCGGGGACCTGAAGCGGCTGTTCGCTGCGGTGCGAGCGACTTCGTCCCGAGGCCCTGCCAAGGCCAGGCTCTTTGTGGAGGACATGGTCCAGATTGGGGAAGATGTGTATGCCCGCAGGAACCATCGGCTCACCCAGATCAAGCAGCTGCCGATGCAAGATCGAAGGAGGGCGGTTTACGCGTTCCTGCGCGGTGACACATCCTTCTGCCTGCCGGCAGGGAGGATCCTGCAGCGTCCGCCGTGGAACCCGTTTGCCGGCCTCCCCGGCGACCTGCGGGCAACCTTTCAGAGGGCACCGCTGCACGCACTGCTGGTGTCACGGTCGTGCATCGAGCATGAAGAGGGCATGTCCTTGTTCCCTCACTGGATGGCGGCGGTCGCGCAGGCCTTCGACCTGTGGATCGGTTCCTGGGTGGCGCGGGACATCACGTCGTTCAGGGAGTGGTCCCGCGTGGTGTCGGCGCAATCGTGGGCCCAGGTGCGTGGTACCAAGGTGAGGAGCCCTGACAGCCAGAGTGATCCCTGGCTTCAGGTGTACGCCAACCATCCAGCTGTGGGGAACGTCATGGGCTGGCCTCGCGAGGTGCTGCCGGTCCTTCAGCAACCTCTGTGCAGTCTCCCCATCCTGGCAGTGGCTGTCGTACTTGACGTGGGTACGTTGTGGCTGTATGACCGGCAGCTGCGACGAGCCATACCAGCGGTCACGGAGCAGCGGTCCATGGCAGTGTTAGTGGGCTCCAAGCAGCTGGCACGGGTACAGGGCGAAGACGCGCAGGGCCACGTCACGGAGGCCATGTTCTCTCTGCCAGAGGGGGACGACCACGTGGCTGCCGATGCCCGTCACACCCTTGACACCCTAGGCCTCGAGGCGGTCATTGAGGCTCGGGCGGGAGGACAACGCTTGGTTCTGGCTTCCGCTAGGGGCCCGGAGCAGGACGGGGTTGATGTCATCGGAGAGGTCTTACGGGACTACGGTTGGGAGCTCCTGGCGCATGGCACACACAGCCCCAAAGTGGCGCGGTGGCCCCGGCTGCTTGAGAGCCTGCCGGTGATGCCCGACGGGCGACCGATACTCCGCCCGGTGTCCACGTGGGAGGAAGCGAGGCGCAGCGTCCTCAGTTGTGCCACAACACGCACGCTGGCGGGTGCTTTGCTCGGACTCCAGGACGCGTGCTGCGATGTATGGCAGGACCTGTGGTCGCAGTGTTGTGATGGTAGCTGCGTTCCGTCGCGGTCTGTGCTTCCGCAGCGATGCCACGGGTGCGGGGAAACGGTGTCAGTTTGGGTTCATCAGTGTGCCTCCGTCCCGCTGTGCGGGACATGTAAGGAGCGTGCCGATAGGGGGTGGCCTAAGGCGAGGTGGGCACTGCGGCACTCTGGACAGATGTCCTCAAGTGCCTGGAAGACTATCCAGGATGGCCTGAAGAGCGTCCGAGTGGAAGGGGTACGGTGCCCTGGAGCGCCGTCTGCGGCCCTGCCCCTGCTGCTGTGGTGGGCGGCTCTGGAGGGCGACTCACGGATACTCTGTTGTGGCATCACGGAGGAAATGGTGACGGCGTGGTGGGAACCGGGGGTGCAGATTGATGGGGTTAGGGATTGTGGGTGCACCAGCTACCGTCCCTACGCTGGACACAGCGGAGGGGGTAGCGCCTGAGAAGCAGTGCCTTCACGGCCTGATTGTGCGGTACTGGCAGGCGGCGTATGACGGCCAACGCGATGTGACAGGTCGTGCCGGCCTGATGGTGAGCCGTACTGCCCCCGTGCATGAGGGTCGGACAGGGATGCTTCACCCGCCTGCCCCGGGTCGCCGCATACAACAGTGAGGTGTCATGGGTCGTCCCGACCAGGGTAATAAGGCCCAAACCCCTGTAGGGTATTCCCATGGCACCAGGGTCTCTACTGGCGGCCCGGCTACGGCAGTATTGGGAGTGGCTGCTCGGGATACACCGGGGGTGCACAGAGTTGTCTGGGGGTTACGGCGTTGCGGCGCCCCTTGGGAGTGTTACACGGGGTTGCGGGGACAGCCTGCAGGCCCCGGGAGCGGCGACGAGGCGAAGATGTGTGCGTAGAAGGATATGACAGTGGGGTCGTCAGGGGGACAGTATGGCGGGCGTCGTGGAGACGGAGTGGCAGCCTGGGAGAAGCGCTCACGGGGGGCAGGTGGAGTTCCAGGTGACGGTGTACAGGCGTCTTGGGGGTATACGCGGCGGTACTGGGGTCCGTACGGTGGGGATACGCGGCGGTACTGGGGAACCGTACAGTGGGGGAGCAGCGGAGAAGCATGGCGGTACTGGGGTGTCCCCCTGACCCCTCTAACAACTCAGGGGGAGCGCGGGGGCATCCCCTGGCCCCGTTAACAAACTAGAGGGACCGTGCCTGCGGGCATGTACATAGTCTAACCTCTGACCATGGCCTTGTGGTTGCGGTGGTGCGTGTCGTGGCGGCTCGCAGGTGGCGTCGGCGTGGCAACAGCGGTAGTGCGTGGCGTCGTAGCGAAGAGTATGCGGTCGCCTCACCACTGTAACGGCTTACCCCTGGGGGGCGCCAGTCCGGTCGGAAAGAGGCGAGGAGGGAAGAGGAGCGGCATGCTGAGTGGTCAGGGGGGTGACGCGCGGGCCAATGCTATAAGTAGGCTCGCCACGTCGTCGGTGGGGGCCAAACCTGCGGCCTGGCCGCTGCTGTGGCGGAAGAGGCGCAACCACGGAAGCTGGCCAATCAGTGCAGGTAAGGGTCAAGGGTAGGCGCCGGGGCAATGTATGTGGGCCAGATGAGGTGCACCTGGTTACCACAGCCCGGAGCGAGCCTCTGGTGGGTACCCCTGCAGGGGGTCGATAACCAAGCTACGGCACCCACCAGCCCGAATCCCAGCCAGCGATATTCACGGGTTGCGCCACTCCCGTCGCGTAGCGGCCAGCGTCCCCCCCTGTAGACCCTCAAGTTATATTATACGTGGGCAAGTGGATGCCTCGAAGCTGATTGGGTGCTGGCCCCTGACAAGGAGTGCCGGCATGGTATATATCTGGGGTGTGGGAGCAGCTCACGGCCACGGGGGCGTGGAATTAATACCGTGTATCTGTACTATACTAGGGGGATGGTGCGGTGGGTCGGCGGCGTACATTGTGGAGACATGGGGGCGATGAAAGCTGAGGGCCAGGCTAGGCTGGAGCCTCCCAAAAATCCTGGCTATGCACATACGGGCTATTGCGTGCTGGCAGAGGGATACGTGGAGTCAGGGGTGGTGGGCAATTTCGAGAACGCAGACGGCAATGGATTCCGTGGGGTCAAGGGTGATGGACGTCTCCATGGTGGCGGGGGTACGCGAACGACGGAGGGTCAGCTCTCGCTTCGCCGCATGCGTGCTGCTTTGCTCCTTGGTTGCCGCTTTGTGACGGACAGAGAAGCCCTTGCATTCTACTTGTTGCGATGCTGCTGCGTTGCTTTGCCTTGCCCCCATACCCCCGGCGAACAAACGGGCCAGCGCCCGTCGCCGTTGCTAATGCTAACGCTATGCAGTTGCCACTGCCCCCAAAGCCTGGTTGACCGGTATCCCCGGTCCTCTGGGTCCTCCGTCATGCTGTGGGCCACCTCAGGCAGCCCTGGGACCCACGGGATCGAGCGAGGCAGGAACCACCTGTCGGCGCGAGATGCCCGGTAACACCAATAGACGGCATGATAAGTGGTTATGACTATGACTATGACTATATATATATATATATATATATATATATATATATATATATATATATATATATATATATATATATATATATATATATATATATATATATATATATATATATATATATATATATATATATATATATCTCCTTGCCGTTTTGGCCATTGCTCCGTCCCAACGCTTCGGATCATTTGCCCATGTAGCCATCTTGGAGCCTAGGTGGTGGCCTTGCCAAATCCAAGATTTGAGCCAAAAACTCACCAGTGGCGGCCCGGGGCGGTGGCGCCAAGTCGGGAGGTGCCCTCGCAAATCTGCGCTGTTTTGGGCCAAAAACAGCCATTTTCGCCCAAAATAGCCCCCAAACCCGGGCGAAACGCCCAAACGAAGGAAAACGGTGGCCACATATATATATATATATATATATATATACACATACATATATATATATATATATATATATATATATATATATATATATATATATATATATATATATATATATATATATATATATATATATATATATATATATATATATATATATATATATATATATATATATATATATATATATATATATATATATATATATATATATATATATATATATATATATATATATATATATATATATATATATATATATATATATATATCTATATATATATATATATATATATATATATATATATATATATATATATATATATATATATATATATATATATATAGATATATGTATATGGCGTCAATATATGGCGTCAAGTGGGGGGTATACGGTGGGCGCGGATGCCGGCAATTGGTGGCAGTGAAATGTTACCGTGTGCATATATGCGATGTGGCATTTCGGTTGGGGAGTCGCAAAAAGGTGCCCGGGGGTAAAAATGTATAGATGGCCCATACAATGCGGACAAGGGAGCGATGAAGGCTGGGGACCAGGCTAGGCTGGAGCTCCCCATAAATCTTGGCTACGCGTCCGTGGACTTTTGCATGTGCGAAAACGGTCGCAGCGAGCAGGTGGGCCGAGGGGTTGATACCTCAAACCACATCAGGTGGGGACACCTTGATGGGGCCAGCTCTGGTTTCACCGCATGCATGCACCTTTGTTTCTTGGTTGCTGCATAGCACCCATAGGAAGCGCCCTTGCTTTCTGCTTTTTGCTACGCCGCTGCAATGCTATGCCTTGCCCCAATACCCCCGGCGGCCCAACGAGCCAGCGCTCGTCGCCATTGCTAATGCTAGCGCTCTGCAGTTGCCACTGCCCCAAAAGCCTCGTTGGTCGCTATCCCCGGTCCTCTGGGCCCTCTATAATGTTGTGGGCCACCCCAGGCAGCCCTGGGACCCACGAGATCGAGCAAGGCAAGAACCACCTATCGGTGCGAGGTGCCTGGCAACTCTAGTAGATGGCATGATAAGTGGTTATGACTATGACTATGACTATGTGGGTGTTTGTATGTATGTGCATGTGTGCGTATGCAAAAGGTGCACCGCCAAGCGCACAAAAGAGCTTCCTGGAGAAAGAGGCATGCATTCTTGAAATGTAGCGTTGCGTCTAGGATAGGGTGCAAAAGAATCACACTCCGGCCTTCTATGGAGTTGTGTACCTGTGAGAATGTACATCTGGTAATGAATTGCTTGCTGTGTGTTTCTTTTTGTATTTCCAATGGATGCATGTGGGCCACATACCTCTGATGGAGGCGAGAAATGTGTTTGCCCTCTTTGTATACGTAAATTTGACTTGAAACATGATGATGAAACTTGCCACCTATCAAACATTGCACCTTTTTCAAATGGACAGACATTGAACATTTTGGTCCACTCCAGTTTTTCTCAAATTTCAAAAAAAAATTGTTGAGTTGCAACTTGTTGTGTCTTTTTGCGCTTTGGCTAGAGAAGCGGCAACCTTCGATACTTATCCGCCCACGTTCCTCTCTCCTAGCAACCTCCAAGAAAAACAACCACCACAAAAGGGGAAGACCATGGATGGTCAAAGCTTGGACAGTTGCATTTCATTGTTTTGCGCCCCTTTTCGTGCGGGCAAAGTAGCCGCCTGCTTCAGCAAGGTTTTGAAAACTTTGTAACGACACCTTACTCTAAGACCCCCGTGGGAATCAAAGTTGTGTCTTTGCATACTTGGTAATGGCATTGAACCCCACCTCAAGATCATTGGAATTCTGGGTTTGGCAAGGTTTTATCCTTACGACTCGCCCTCCAACAATCCATGCTTGAAGATAAACTGGGGTGCAAAGTCGTAGCTTTGTGGTCCACACTCTTGTACTGAAACGGAAAAGGCAAAGTTTGAAAGCTTAGTGAAACTCGGCTTGCAGGCTTACAATTGTTACAATTAAGAAAAATTGTCAGCAAGTCATCTAGCGGCATACAAGTAGATAACACAATGAACCTCAAATTCCCAAACCTGTTTGGTTTCAAAAGCTGTAATGCAGCTTCAAATCAGGAACCAAATATGCGCCTCAAGGCAAAAAAAAGAAGAGGAGAACAATTTTTGGCGAAGTTTTCATTGGAATGCATGAACGTATGTAGGCATACTTGTGAAATAGATTTTGCTATTCAAGTGGTTTCACTAGTAAAAAGAACATGCATTCATCTCTTGTGCGGGGCAGGCGGCTGCGGCCGGGGTGGGAGAGGGGCAATTGGACTTTTGCGAGCCGGTAATCGAGGGTGAATCCTAGATGGAAGGATTTGGGGTGATTGGTGTCATAGGTTTGAACCGCCAAATATTCGATCTATCAAGCCGTGTAGAATCAAGAATATAAGGATCCCGGATAGAGAGAAGGCAGTGGTAGGCTCCCTGTTCCTGCATGTACTAGTTGTTAATGATAGGAATAAAGGTTTTTGCAAATGCGCCATGTCAAATGATTTATTTCATTTGACATGGCGCATGTGCAATGAGATGTATAGACATGTCAAATGATTTATTTCATTTGACATGGCGCATGTGCAATGAGATAATAGAAATTACGCGGTTCCCCCGAACGAGAGAGGCATGAAAGGGCCCGACAACTTGTGTCGGCCACAATTTCTGGCCTCTTGCATGTTTCCTTAGATTCCACTTTCAAGATGCAATACACAACACAGTGCCCGTTTTTGGGTTGCAGTTGTCTTCAACCAAATTGCGCAGCTTTTAGGCCAATGGTGGTTGTTTCGCCGGTGTATCTCACCCAAAACTTGGGGTGAGAGGCCGGTCACCGAATGTCTCTTTAAGACAAAAAAGGCCTCCTGCGACTCCTATTTGCCATATGATCCTGGTAGATACATGTTGGCAAGTTGTAGACATACAAAGACGCAACGTGGTTGCTAGGTAGGCCAGCTTCATCTTTGAGGCAATTGGAAAATTTGAAATTTCCAACCGGTTTGGCACATGGAAAGCCATATAACCGGCTGTTGACGTTCCATGTTTGTCAACCTATGTCAAGGTCTTTGTACTCCCCCGATACAACACACTTTGAAAAAAATTCCAATGCACCTTCTTACTTGTTGATACCTCAGGATGAAAGGGCCTATTTCATTCCTACATAGGAGGCCTTGCCATTGTACCCGGCAAATGATATAAATGTCATCAATTGCTTTAGTTGCTAGTTTGCATTTTTTGAAAACTTGTAGCTCATTTGGATTGCTAGGCCTCCAATTACAAATGTGATGCTTGACTTTTTGGTGTCCTTTTGCAAAATGAAAGATCCGTGAATGTGCCACTTTGCTGCATTGTCTCGTGCAACTACTTCAATTCATCAACAAAAATGTGGATTTTCACAAGCAATATTGTGAGGGCTCGCGTGCTTGGCGGTGTTTCTTATGTGGTGCGGGACCTTGTTTGGTGCATGTTGTGATACGATGCATGTTGCCAATTGGTGCATGCTCTCTTTTGCTGCATGGTTTTACTTGATGGCAAATGGGCCTAGAGGAACTTGCCATGAACCATCTCCTCGGTCACCAAGGCATAGGGCACGTGTGTCTCTCAGTAACAGCGACAGCTGTTCGCACAGGGGTGTGATGCTTTCCTCCCTAAGCCCCTAGCAGCCCTCCGTGACACCTATTGGCCTTTCCCCCCCCACAATCATGACCTCGGCGGAGGTCGTTTTGGGACCTTCGCGAACACTTGACACGGTTCCGGAGCTAGTCTCGTCGGCTGCACGAGTGTTTGAAGATCTAGTGCGGCCAAACCTCTGTACCGGTATGCTTGCTTGCATACACATTGTTGCGTAGAAAACACACGAAAACGGCATACTTGTAGGCCAAACCAATAAAGCAGCAATACAACACCCTCGTTACCAAACAAAAAACAGAACGTGTGTGCCAAAATCAGCTGCATGCACGACTAGTGGCCTTGTGGGACACAACTCTCTGCATGTATGCCAACACAAACGAGTGTGAACGACATTCTGCACCAAGCAGAATCGGTCCTCGGGGAACGTACAGCACATGCATGCGTGGCCATGCACGACTACTGCTGCAAACGACAACCATGCAACAAACCCTATTCTTCAAACGCAAACACATGGTAGGAATGGGAACCCACATTGCGGGAAACAGTTGCCCACACATCTAATGACACACTGGGATCTCGCCGAGGGTATAGTCCAATCAACTAATTCTAGCATCCATAGGGACACCATGCGGCAAAACGAATGAGCTAATTCCCGTATGCTTATCCATGCATGGCAAAAAAATTGCATTCACCATGAACTTGCTCTTATGGCCCACGGCCCTTTCTTAATGGCCCGTTTGAGAGAAAAAACAGCAAAACATGTGAACATGTAGCCCATTTGTTGAGTACACCAATTGCCATCAAATTTTGTTACCTTCGGCGAGGCACCTCAAACAGAGGGCGACAATCAACCAAATCAATCCGTCAGGCAAAGAAGCAGTGAGTAAAGCAGTGTATCAGGCAAGCAAGCAAGCAAACAGGCAAGCAAGCAAAAACACACAGTTTTGGTTTAACTTTTCGTTGCGCACTATGATTGCAAAGGTTGGGGAACCGAGGTGTGTAGGGGAACTCAGTGCTCAAGTGGTTAAAAACCCGACCGATGCATCGCCTAGCACCGGTTCGATTCCCAGCTACCGGATCGGCGATCGCTACGTCAACTCGATCGACCCTTGAGCACTTTTTTCATACTCAATCCTGGTTCAAATCATTCTGCCCACAAACTTTTGACCACCCCATGCCCCCCCCCCCAAAAAAAAAAAGAAATGGTATCTAGTTCAAGGAGATACATGCCTCAAAACAAGCAAAAAATCCATTGGGTGATCGTTATTTCGGGCAAAATAGTGGGTTTCCAAAGGGTTGGACATCCGATATCATGCCTTGGGGCATGCTACCCGAAAAAACACCAGAAAAAGGGGGGTGCATGGTGTCCGCTCCTCCTGCGCTTTATCTAACGACCTGTCTTTGAGTTCATTTGCTCTTGGACCTATTGTTGCTTTGTGCCATGCCAAGCCTTTTTTGTGATACGGGGGGAGGGGGGGGGTGAAATCTTGGAGGAGGCAGGCATTTTTTCGGGGCAGGCACTGCTTTTGTCCTACCCCTGCCCTAGGGGGGAGGGGGGGTTCCGGTCAAGGAAGCAGGCACCAACTCACCGCCTTGTCCACAGTACCTACCGAATATCAAACCGCACGGAATGCATCAAATCGTAAAGGGCTCACCACTGCTTGCTGAAGATGTGTATGTTACTCACTCATTGTCACTAGAGTTGTAGCAATCAAAAACCGAGGAAGAATCACCACTAGACTCTCCCTCACACACAACCACATCCCTCTTCCTCTTAGCTCCAACCACTTCTTGTGTTGTCTTGCGCTTATGGGAAGCATGCTTGCCACCCCGATCCACCCATGCAGTGCGGATTCGTGCCCTTCGTTCGTTGTTAGAAACCAAACTCCAAACTAGCTGGTAGTCTTACTTGCCCCAAGGCAGGGCATTCAATGCCAAAATCATTAATTGTTCAACAAGCTTGGTGGACAAAGACAATCGTTGAGGGGCCAAGAGAGCAGTGAAGCGCGAGAAAACTTGCTCCACAACAAGATTAGCTGGTGTCACAGCCAAAGTAGCTCGAAGGAGAATATGGAACTGAGGCAATTGGCCTTTCTGGCGCACAATGGAACTCCAAAAGTGCCTGGTATTCAGGGGTTTCAGGTGGGTTCGAAAATGACCTTTATCTGCTCAAAGTCAGTACAAATAGTCTCCCATGTTAGTTGGGAAAACGCCTTTTCCAATGCTCAAAGATGGCCTCTAGGCCTGCTTTCCCATGGCTGGTCAGGTTATCATCTTGAGGACAATCATTGACATCCAACCATCCCAATTTGTCTGAAATCTCACGGTTAAACAACTGTTTCTCAATTTCGTCCACCAAGGCTGCTCTGAGATTTTTTGGGGGGATTCAAGCACACTTGGTTAGACTCATACCACGAGAGGTGCAATTGCCACCCTCCTGCCTCAAGCTCTTCTCAAGTGCAGAAAAATGCTCCCCTTGTTTTACATCATGCCTCAAGACCTGCAACAGAACTGAGACAATGGGACCGCGCTCAACAAAGTTGATGTCATGTGGCTGCAACCTTTGTTCAGCCACCTTCAATGCATGTGCTATGTCCATTGAGCCAACCACCAACTGCAAAAAATGCAAATCACTCCATAGCCTTGCCACTAACTGCCACTCGGGTGTTGTTCTGGTCTTCATGAGAATCTTCACTCCGCCACTAATCATGTGGTAAGCATTGAAAAAAGCCTTGAAGGCAGCAAAAGTGCCTTGCATCCAACGACCTTTGTAAATCTTTTTTAACACCTTGTACCCTGAATTGTCAGCCGAAACATTCATCTCCATTAACTCCTTTTTCCGAAAAATTTGGACAACGTCAGAAACCATGCCGAACACCTCTTTAACAAAAGGATCACTTCGAAAATCGTTCACTGCAGCACGTTCTAACTGGTGGCAGTCGCCGACCCCAAGGAGCAACTCAGAGATAAATGTATCCCGGAGATATCGATGCAAGCTGTGGTTCACACTGGCCCCATCGTATGACGTTTGAAGCAAAACTCGCATGCAGTGTGGCAGATCATTTGTAGCGCTAACTTCTGGAGTACAGAACCAACTCTAGAGCAGATCCCGAATCCTTCCTCATGTGGCCTGATGCCCAAATGGCTTTTGCTGCAAGTTTCGTAGCTCCAGCTGGTTATGCTTAGTGACAAAAATGATGCCTCACATGTCGCTCCATCTCTTTGCTTCTTATGTCCAAATCGCTGGTGATTTTAAATGGAAAATGCCTAGGAACGTGCTCGGATACACCTAAGGCTATACCGAATATGCTTGGGGATCTCCTGAGCGGCCAACAGAAAAATCCCAAGCGGTTTCCCGAGCGGCCAACGGATAAATCCCAAGCGATATCCCGAGCGGACCCTGGACAAATCCCAAGCGATATCCCGAGCGCCCACCGGATACTTCCCGAGCGTTTTTCCGAGCGGCCAGTGGAGAAATCCCCAGTGAGAGTTGGTGCACCCAAAGAAAAAATCCCTCGTGGCGCGCACTAACAAAAAAAGAAGAAAAATTGTACAAAGTACCACAAAAAACATGTGTCGGGCACCTCCGAACAGTTGGGTATGCGGCCCAGGTGCCGCAGTCCGACATTCGCACCGCCCCACCACAAACCAGGGTGGGTGACATCGGTTTGGGTATACCCCGGCCGCACCGAGGACCTCAGGGAGTGGGTTCCTGAGGTAGAGGTCAGCAAAGGGTAACGGTCAACGTGGTATGTAGGGTAATGGTCACTTTCGCGAAGCAAGGTGGCAGGGGGGGGCACTTGAGGATGCGTCATCCACATCAATGCACTCCACCTTCACGGCTGGCGTGCTTGGGACGCCGCGGCGGCGAATTTTTTTTGGAGGTGGTGCAGCCGGGACAAGGGAGTCATTGATGCTGCTGCTGCTGGTGGTACTGGGGGTGCCAGTACTTGTAGAATCACCGCTGTCGGTAGGTGAAGATGCGTCACTGGATGCCATACAGGAATTACCAGAGCTGTCTGAAGCTGTTGGGTCAAGGTCTGACGAATTATTTGCATCCACAACAATGCGCTGTGCAGCTCCACAACACGCATTGGTTGGGTCCGCTGCGTGGCCGAGTCCGACACAGCACCAATATCAAAGGATGCCGCTGCGTCCTCGGCACTGTTTGTCACCACTGGCACCTTTGCCCCCTGTTCGCGGGTTGTACTATGCTTACCTACCACTGCCTTACTTTTGCCCGTTCCTTGGCCAATTGTGAGCAATTGCAAACTGAAAAGCAACCGTGACTTGCACACGGTGGACACACCCCGCAAAACGCACATGTACAACAAAAGGCTGCGCAGCTACAGTATTCAACTCCCTAGGTCTATGCTCCGCCACCCAACCACTATAATCAACCTTGGACATTTCTCGTCAGGTCAAAAAACCGGTTGTTTCGGGAATGTTTTCAACAAAAGGGAACCGTGTCCCTCCCAGGTCACCAGGGCAACATTGATGTTGACATTTGGACAGCCCCCGGGGGTGATCCCGTCACAAAAAATTGCAAGGGACAGAGTGCACTGGCCTGGTGGTGTGAAGGAGCGGCCCCTGCCTATTTGAGGCCCAAATTCTATGAGAAGGTGTGCAACCACAGACGCCAGAAGCTTGTGATGCTCGATGTCATAAATAAATTGTGGCAATATTATATTCTCCAACCCCCTCAACCGTTTAATTGACCAGCCAAGCCGTACCCGGTTTAGAGTCTTCAATATCCTCTTTGAGGCCAAAGCTTCATGCCGCAGATGAAGCAAATCGCTCGGCGATGGCTGAGGCGGTTTGGACGTTGAAGGGTTGCTTTGGATTTCTTGGCCACGGGGTCAACACTTGTATAGTGTGACACCCTCCGTCTTTGGAATCCTTCTCTGTTTGATCTCGTTCAATGACATTGCTTTGGCTTCCGGGAACTCTCTGGTGTACGCCTCGTCCCAGCCTTGTGCTTGTTCTGGTATAGTGTAAAAGAAGGCGAGTGCTCGGTCAAGAGAAGAAGGTCCACGAACGGAGTGCTGCCAACCGTTCACCACAAATTGTGGAAGGACATTTGTAGATGAGGCCTAATAAAGTGAAATGGGCATGGAAGTCCCCAACGATTCAACTTCCTACACATCCTTGGCCATCCAGATCGGTACTTTCGTTCGCAAATTCACACTAACGCAACATCGCACGTCTCTTGGGGCGTTCCTCTATGGTATTGGACTGTTTTGGTGCAGGGGAGATCAGCACTTTCAATCGCAAAATCACACTAATGCAACATCCCATGTCTCTTGGGCCATTCCACTATGGTATTTGAGTGCTTTTGGTCAAGGGAAATCCGTACTTTCAATCGCAAATTCACACTAATGCAACATCCCATGTCTCTTGGGCCATTCCGCTATGGTATTTGAGTGCGTTTGGGCAAGGGAAATCCGTACTTTCAATCGCAAATTCACACTAATGCAACATCCCATGTCGCTCGGGCCATTCCACTATGGTATTTGAGTGCTTTTGGTCAAGGGAAATCCGTACTTTCAATCGCAAATTCACACTAATGCAACATCCCATGTCTCTTGGGCCATTCCACTATGGTATTTGAGTGCGTTTGGGCAAGGGAAATCCGTACTTTCAATCGCAAATTCACACTAATGCAACATCCCATGTCGCTCGGGCCATTCCACTATGGTATTTCAGCGCTTTTGGTCAAGGGAAATCCGCACTTTCAATCGCAAATTCACACTAATGCAACATCCCATGTCTCTTAGGCTATTCCACTATGGTATTTAAGTGCTTTTCGTCAAGGGAAATCCGTACTTTCCATCGCAAATTCACACTAATGCAACATCCCATGTCTCTTGGGCCATTCCACTATGGTATTTGAGTGCGTTTGGGCAAGGGAAATCCGTACTTTCCATCGCAAATTCACACTAATGCAACATCCCATGTCTCTTGGGCCATTCCACTATGGTATTTGAGTGCGTTTGGGCAAGGGAAATCCGTACTTTCAATCGCAAATTCACACTAATGCAACATCCCATGTCGCTCGGGCCATTCCACTATGGTATTTCAGCGCTTTTGGTCAAGGGAAATCCGTACTTTCAATCGCAAATTCACACTAATGCAACATCCCATGTCGCTCGGGCCATTCCACTATGGTATTTCAGCGCTTTTGGTCAAGGGAAATCCGCACTTTCAATCGCAAATTCACACTAATGCAACATCCCATGTCTCTTGGGCCATTCCACTATGGTATTTGAGGGCTTTTGGTCCAAGGAAATCCGTACTTTCAATCGCAAATTCACACTAATGCGACATCCCTTTCGTTCGCAAATTTGCAAATTCGCAAATGTGAGCCATGCAATAAGAAAAGTAGCAAGTAGCTCATTCGTCATTAGTTAAAATCCCATGAAATCAGCACCTCTCGCTGCCGAGACATCCAGTCACGGAGACGCGTGACACGACCCGTCAGATAGTCCAGCGCAATGCGGCAGTGCATAGCACGGAAAAGGCAGCCACTTCCACACCGGATGGCACTCCGGCCCAACAGGCGCGGGTTGTCAAACTGGCGACACTGAAAACATGCGGCCAGTCGGATGGCCGCGGGCCTGAGGGGTACATAGCTTGGCCCCTGCTTCAGGCCCTGCCGCAAACTGTCCATTGCGAGGCCAAGTGCACACTTCTTCCCTCACCGCCAAGTTGGCCGCCGCCCCAACCATCAGACAGCACTTGTTTAACTGAGAAAGGATGGTTCGCCAAAAATGAAAAAAGAAAATTTGCAAAGCGGCGCTGTCAGTGGCCCGCTGTGTTTAACTGACTTTTGTTTGTTTCCTTGTCAGGTGCTGGTTGCTTCGGGGAAGGGATCAAGAGCAGTGGGGAGGGGTTTAAGGGGTATGTGTTCCCGTAACTAACTGAAAGGGTCCCCCTTGATGGGGGGACCTGTAGCAAACTGTCCTGGGGGGGGGGGCATGCACCTGCAAACATGCAAACACGAAGTCATAAAGAACACCAAGAAAGCGAAGGTAAAAATATGGCAAGCTGGGTTTGAACCTTCCTATACATGCCTATACCAATGTCTGTGTGAGTGTGCTAGCCTGAGGTCCTGCAGCAAGCTGCAAAAATGGTATCCTAATGATACCCAAGTCTGCAGCCTTGCTAAACCCGGCGGATGTGTTTACACGGTGCGATGGGGTACGCCCCACGTGTCTCCGCTCCTAGGTGCCCAATTTTTGTGCTGGCACCGAACCTTGGGGGAATACCCAACGCTAACGCCAAGGTATTGTTTTTGCCTACTACCAGGAGGGGTGGCCAAAAAGCTATGAGGCTTGAAAAACACCTGTTTGCTATGTGGCCAAAACCTAGGCTACCACTGCCATTGCCCACCAAAAACCCTGTAAAAATTCCAGGAAACTGGCGGGACGGTGACACACACACTACAGGTCCTACACACCCAACTGTGGACCCACCCTTCGAAGGATGACACCATCCGGGCCCGCCACACCTACACACACACGCTACTTGGAGTTGCGGTTGAACAAGTCGAAGGCCCTAGCGGCCTACCTACGAAATTGCGAGCAAACACAGCGCTGCTAAGCGGCTGTGGCCTGACACGGACGCCATTACGTGTACCCCTGCCAGAGCTTGGAAGGAAGGAGTGCACTGCGGTGCAACGTGAGTACGTGTCGGGCATGGCGAAGTTGTTCTGCATCTTCTCTTCCGAATGTTTGGTGTGATCAGCGCTCTTTTTGCTGGGCGAAAAATTGCGCCGTCGAAGACAGCGAAGTGCACCAATCACCCTGACCTACACCACCTGAAAGATACACATGCGGGCACTATTTCCGGTATTGGAACCTAACCACCCTCGCTGTATTATACCGGTCCTCGGGTGGAAAATAATACAGTGCCCCGAAACAGGTCCCTCCAAGAAAGCAAGCTTAGGGAACTCCACCTGTTCTCTTATAGAACGTAGGGTGGAGCCCCTGAGTAACCTAAACAAGGGTTTACCGAGCGCACCACGTGTGGCCTACCCTTTCGTGTGTCATGTGCATGCACAGGTACCATCATCAGTGCACAACCGTGCACAATCAGAGACGAATCACCGCACATCCGTGCGCATTCACAACAAACCTGGACCACAACCGTGGTCACCTCCACAACAATCATTGTTTGACTCTACCACGGGGTGGCCCCTCCTGGGCTTACTCTCCTTACCTTACCTTACCTTATGGCGTCGGTTGGGCACCGTGGGTACATTGCAACAGCAGCTCGTTGGAGAGCGTCGCCCAGTTCGGCCACTGGCACCGTTGCATCTGCCCCCACAAACAGACTTGTTAGGCATGGGTTGTAATCACTGGAGTGAAAGGGGAGCAATCAGTGCAGCAAATTGTCAGGCATGGGTGTGAAAGGCAAGAAGAAAAGGGGGCCATGGTCACTATACCCAATGCTGATCAACGTGTCCACGTACGTCCATGGTCCCCCATCCCTCGAGTGCCGTACAAGTAGGCACCTTCATCGGACGCGGCCGGCACTTAAGGGGCTCTCCGGTCAAGAAAATATCTATGAAGAACAACAATGGTGATGCACAATGCACATTGGGCAGGGCATGTGGAGGGAGGAGGGATTTTAAGGGTGGGGGTTTGTAGCAAAAATTTGTCAAACAAAGGAATGATGGTGGGTTGGGCACATTGGGAAATGCATCTGGTGGGTTGTTCAATGGGTTGGGTCTGACGCGACTTTTCTGAAAACGCCTACCGATTGGGTAAGGCACGTTGGCAAAAATCCCTGAGGAGGATCCCGAGCGGCCCACGGATAAATCCCAAGTGATATCCTGAGCGCCCACCGGAAAATTCCCAAGCGATTTCCCGAGCGGCCACCGGAAAAATCCCAAGCGATATCCCGAGCGGCCACAGAATATATCCCGAGCGGTTTTTTTCGGGTCGGGATTTATCCTAAGCATTTTGGCAGCGACGGTTTCGAATCCTGGCACGCATAAGCGGGGATTTTCGCTAAATCCTGTGGGAAATGGGTAAGGATTTGGACATAAGAAGCAAAGCGATTTACGACATGTGTAAGACCCTTTCCCGTACCTCATCCTTCTCATCAACATCCCTAAACAAAAGCAACTCTCCCTTAGTGTGCCATTTTCCCTGATTGGATCCATCGAAAAGGAGGTACCACCCCAAACTGAAGTCCAAAATAAGCTTCGTTTGCTTCAATTCCGTGCTGCTGAGCATCAAGGATATTCCGGAATGGCACAGCACCGTCTCCTTGAAACGTTTTTCCTTGAGTGATATTAACAGCACCTGCTTCGCTCAAGGCGGCATGCTGCAAACGCAAGGTCTCATAGAACATCGTGGCTCGGCGCAATTTTTGGGCAAGGGACAAGGCTGTTTGGTACTCCAACTTTGTCCACATGTCAATCTGCCCAGTTTTCTTCAGCACACACGAAATTGACGCCTCTGGTGCTTGTGCTACACGATGCCATGGGCGCCACTCAAAAGGCCATACACCTTGTGGGTGCCTTTTTTCTTTGGCAGCCAAAAGCAACTCCTGGAGTTCTTCAACAGGCCACTCTTTCACACCCTTTGCCATTTGCTGCGCAACATTCCACAGCTGGCCTTTGGTCAAGCCCTCGGGGGGCTTCATCAGAAGCAGAATGGCGTTGCGCAGATTCTCAAAACTAGTTAATTCAGAGCCACGTTGGGAAGCATCAGAAGCATCAGCGGCACTGCCTTGAGAAGCATCGGGGCCACGGCCTTGAGAGAGTGACCCAGCTGCATTGGCAGAGGCAGAGGCAAAAGCACCGATGCCTTGGGAAAGCGCAACATCAGTCGCAGCAGTAGAAGAACCCGCAGGCGACACATCAACATCATCACAGGGAACACAGGCTGCCAGAGCAAGGGGTGCCTGGTTCCCGGTAGAGCTGCCGCTTGATGCTTGTGCAGCAGCAGCTGCTGCTTGAAGATGCTGCCTAGGTGTTGGCGGAGCAGGCTTCCTAACCAGAAGGGCAGCCAGCTTGGAGCCTTGTGCGGCACTACTCAGCCGATCGCCATGCGCCAGGGACTTCAAATGCTCATGCATGGCATTTGGGTGGTCATCCACCGTCATACCACATTTACAAAGTACTTTCATGATAAGCTATCGAAAAAATGAGATAGAAAATTTTTGACCAATGCTCCACACACCTCAACCTTCTGGCCCCCTGCCGCCACACCCTGGGAATTGCACCAGGGATACAGCACTTGAGAGTGCAGCATCCTACCACTAGGGTACTCATCACCTCCGATATATCCAGCTTAGGAGTGGAATAGATATTTCACTTTGAATCAATTCCCACAAAATCTCAGACTGACGGAGCCTGCTGGAGCTGGCACTTTAATTACCTCAGTGCCAGGATTCGAACCCAAGACCTCTGGACCGCACGTGTAATATAGTACCGCTCGGATACTGATCAGATGTGGGAACCCACTGCTCAGGGGCAGAATGGAAATTTTGCTTACAAATATTTTCCCCCAAAAATGCCAACCCACTCTTGGCCTACCCCGACCAGGGGGGGGGGGGATTCCGCTGAGGGCACCCAGAATTTCCAAAAAGGCAGGCAGGCACCCCCCACCTAGGGGGGTGTATCCAAGCCACTAAAAAATGGCTTGTGCAATGCCCATCTTTTGCGTGGTTTTGAATGGTGACAATATATGTAGGCATGTTCATCAAATTAAGATAAATTTTGCAACTAACGTGGGGCAAGTGTGATTGCACCCGCCACCTTTTCCTCGGAGCCCTCCCGCAAGTACCCTGAGGGCCGAGACAAATGGGCTTTCCCTTTAGGGTTTGATAACTTTTTTGTTAGATCTCCAATGTAGTGCATGATTGCTGCAGGGCGGTACGAACTGAAGCATGTGCACTGATCCACATTAAAAAAACTTCGGCTGGTTTACTGGCGGACACAAGCAGATGGTCAAAATGGCGAAGATAGAAAGACAGCAAACGGAGCTAAACTCTGGCCTCGGTTGAGTTGTTTGTGGCGGTGTTACCGCATGATGACGGGTTTCGCATGTGTTGGTGGCAGCAGCGGGTGACCCTCCTTGCTCCTCATCCCCTCGTACTCACTGCTGTCCTGCCACGCATGGTAGTATGGATGCTTCCCCATGCACCCACGAATAAACTGCTGTCTCTTTGCCCTAGCCCATGTGGCAGCTTGTGCTACTAGTCTAGAGTAGCATGGATGCTTGCCCTTGCAACCCCTTACTGTTGAAGGGGAATAAATTGGGCACACACTAGTGTATGTAGTCTTGGCAACACTTCATTTTACGTCACTTGAGGACGTAGGGCATTGCCTTTATGACTTGAGACCATAACTTTGATGTGCTGGTGCCATGGTCGCCACCATGTCTTATTGTACTGGACAATTAAAAAAAAAACCCATCAACCAAGCAATTTCGACATTCCACCTTTTCCCCCTTCCCTCCCTTTCCCTCTACATCCCACCAATCCCCCTTTCCCCCGATTCCCTCTCAATCCCTCTCAAGAGGGCCATTTTTCACTATGGACGACGCAAGTCTAGGAGCAAGGGTGAGGGGCCAAATTCGTCTTTGGACCTTGCTAAGCCCTCTCATGTTGCATGAGGTGGATCTCTCTCCCATCCACCACATGATGGTGTAAGGCATGTGCTTGAAAAGCCATGTAGCGCCACCTAGGCCCTGCATTTGGTGCTTTGTGGACCCCAAACGCACCGTTGAGCCCAAAATTGCACCGTGGTGGGCAAAACTTGACTACCTTGTCCACGCAACCGGGGATGAAATTGTGACCCAGGTCCCACTTCATTTTCTTCTTCCACGTGGTCGCCAATCCAATACAATCCAATTCCGTCTTGGGAGGGGAGTCCAATGGGATGAGGATCCCGTTTGAGGTACTCACTTCGGCGTGATTGTCAACTATGCTTCAATGAATCCCGTTTGCAACGGCTGAAATGCATGCAAAAAACAGCCGGAAATGGCCAGAAATAAAAACGACAACAATGGCCTTCAGACCGCCCAAAACGGTATTACTCTGAACAACTAAAAATGAGTTTACGATGTTTTCAGTCAAGCCGAACATTTGAAGGGGCTACAACATGGGTTAAGTTGACACATAGGAGCTTGTGCAAAATTTGACACAAAAATGTGCCGAGATTGGTTGAAAAACTGCTTAAAATGCCGCCAAATCTTCAAAACGGGCATCGACGGAGCCAACGAATGTGAGTTCGGATGTTTCTCATAGAACCAGTCATTTTGAGGAGCGACTACACAAGTCTTAGGAACGAAAAAGTTATTCATGAAACGTATTGTATCACAGGAGTTAGGAGGTATTTTTGTCAGGCTGTAGGTCCTCCCCGACCACTGCTAGGGAAAACAGCGCACAGGCACAACGCGGATCTGAATGAGGGGATGAAAGTAGTGGTCTAGAAAGAGAGGGGGCAACGGAGGGGGCCAGGTGTATGGAACAGAAGAAAGTGGACGGCATAGGATACGGCAGGGGCAGCGACATGGTGGAACAACATAGGTTTTATAACCCTTGGTAGTGTCTAGGGTGGACCTACCGGGTTTACCAAGCAAGCAGCAAGCAAGCAAGCAAGCACGTGTGAAATAGGAGAAGGAGATGTGTTGTGGTGCTTGGTATTCAGCCAAAATTTTGGGTGTGGGGTACAGTCACACAACCTTTGAGCCACAAACTCAACGGTGGCGGCTGGGCACGGGCGTCAAAAGTGGCGGACCTAGGTTTCAACATCTGTCAAAATTGGCCCAAAAATGCCCTTTTAGGGGGCAGTTTGTGTGCCCAGCATGTGCTTCAAGGTGGCCATTTGCATTGGAACGAGGCCATTTGCATTGGAATGAGGCCATTTGCATTGGAACGAGGCCATTTGCATTGGAATGGACCTAGCTGATGAACAAACACCTTTGATCACTCTCTAGTGGGTGTTGCCCCCAAAGTAGTGATCCGAAGCTGACTACGAGAACAAGTGGAAAAAGAGACAAGGTAGCGAGAGGAAAAGGCGGAGACAAAGGGCAGGCCTGAGAGTTGGGCCAAGCCCAATGATATGATGGATATCCATCGTGGACAGCATTATGCAGATAGCACGAGAGGCACTCTGGTAAGCATGGGATGCTTGCTGCAGCACACGACCTATTAGCTACCCTAAGCACTCCTCAGTCCCCTCACCACAGCACCTTGATATGACGATGGAAGATGGCCCGCAGCAGCTGGTGGAACGGGGGAATGTCGGCAGGTTTAGCGCTTGGTTTTGAGAAAGAGAACGTGCGCAGCTCCTTAAAAGAAGTAATGTACCATTCGCGGACCTGCTGCAGCTCCGGCAGGACCATGAGGCCTCGTGGCAGTGAGTCCAGATCCTGCAAACAAGAAGACGAAAGCAGCAAGCAGTATACGGCCCTGCCTCTCAGATCAGTGGTGGAGAGCACCCTGCAGTCTGGGATGACTGAATGAGCAGCTGAGTGGACGCCATGGGGGCAGTATGCTACATTTCTGACCTCGACCAGTAAGCAAGTCACACAAAAGACATGGAACTGGACACATTGTATTCCATGGTGCTCAACCAGATCTTGTTGAACACCCGAACAAGCGTTTGTGACATGCATGCACAGGGTACACACAATTTCCATCTGCTGGAGCTTGCACCAAGAAATTTACCGAAAACTGTGCCATGCCACAAAGACCTGATTTTTGGGTTTACAAAGCCACCCAAACCTAAATTAATTGGACCTCATACCACCTTTCCTTCAGGCCTTCGGCTTGGATACCGCTCCATTTGGAGTGTTTCCCCTATTCCATTTTCTAAGCGTTTAGGGTCTACAACACGCCCACTGCTAGACATGAGCCCTTCTTTTCTTTGGTTTATATGGCATACTTGATACATTAAGATTCCCTCTTGAGTAGTGACTGCCTTTTTGTGGGTAGACATGGCTGTCTTGCATTCCTTCACGTGTCCCAACAAGGGCCAGCAGGTGGAAGGTGCCTCCAAAGATCATGAACCATTCACTGAATCGCTTGAGTTCAACCAGAATGTCCACTAGATGTCTCCCTTATGAACCCCATTATTGAATGGTTCTTGGCTTGAATTGGTGGGTTAGGCTCAAGTATATATAGCACCCTCTCCTACAGCTGAGGTCATCGAGTCTATGGGCCAGTTTTATCCAGACCCCAGGTTGCCATTGGCTATCTTTGGTTTGTCCAACACTCCCTAAGCACAAGTGTTCTCTCGTGATTCACTGTAAGCAAATATGCTGGCACTTAACCACATCCCCCAACTCAGATGCCGGTTGATGAAACAATATGATGGCTGGAAGCCTCAACAGCTGAGAAACCCACAAGCGATATCCTATACTCTTCCCGATCCAGCCCCAATACTATGATCACTATTGTCCTGTTAGTTGCTGTTTTCATTTGATAACTCGTTGCCCTAGTTGTAGGTGTCTCATTTAGCCGCCTCCACAGTGGTGAGGAGGCAAGTCGCCACAGGCAATATAAAGACGCACGTCCATGTTGTGTCATGTGTGTACTAAATGTCGGTTGTTCCCCATCATCATCACCCAATCTCCACAAACCGAGGACAAAGTGGCGAAAACGGGGTCAAAAATGAAGAAAGATAGGTGAAAATCAGACTTGGCTACATCTCTAATGAAGAAGGACCTCGTTAATAGTTGGTACTAAACCATGTGTCCGGTCAGGTCACGTCAAGTCAGGTTTTGCTAGGAATTGTTATCAAGATGGCACATGGCGGCGGCTGGGTAAGAAGGATGTGCTTAGGGAGGAGGAGGAGGAGATACGGTACCCCGGTAGGGTGCACCCACCACACAACCCCATGGTGCCCGCCGGCCCCCACCGACCTGGCTGCGATCGAGGGGGAGGCCCGATCCCGACCCGTCTGGCTAAGCATCATGGCGGCCGTTCTCCTCTTCGTCTCCTCCCCATGGTCCCCGGGCCCACGCAACGCGCACGCACTCCCGCATCGCGCTGATGGTATCCCCCAGGAGTTGGATGGGGGGCGAGGCATAGCGCCAGCTCCACTTTTGGCACGGTCTGCCAACCCCCTTGGGGGTGGGGACACAGTCTCACGGGTGTGGGCCCTTAGCCCGGCATGTACTACCGACTGGGCGGCGTTTGGGCGGCAGGTCTCAGGGGCTTGGTCCGTAGCCCGATCCCTCAGCCCACCGCACAGCAAGCCTGCCGGAGGTGTCCATGCGCGGACGAAGACACACTCTCCCTAGGCGACTTTCCCACCGGGAGCGTACCTAAATTGGAGCATGCCAGGATCATCACCGTGCTAGACACGCTGCCAGCCAAGGCACTCGGACGGAGACTGGGCTGTGGCTCTAGCGACAACCACCAATGTGGCGGGGGCCTAGGGGGCCTCGATGATCTCAAAGCACAGAAAGCCCCCGCGCCAACGTGGCAGGGGCCTCGGTGATCCCAAAGCGAACGGGGCCCCCGTGCCAGTGCGACGGGAGCCTCGGTGGTCCCAAAGCGGTAGAGGCCCCGGTACCAATGTGCCGCTATCACCTGTGGTCCCAAACCGAAGGAGGCCCCCGCACCAACTGGTGGCAACCTCGGTGATGCCAACACGAAGGAGGCCCCCGTGCAAATGCAGCGGGTGCCTCGATGACCCCAAAGCGAAGGAGTCCCCCGCGCCAGTGCCACGGGAGCCTCGGTGGTCCCAAAGCGGCGGAGGCCCGCACACCAATGCGGCGGGGGCCTCGGTGGTCCCAAACCGAATGATGCCCCCGCACCGATTTGGACAGGAGTGTCGGTGATCCCAAAGCAAAGGAGGCCGACGCCGCCATGCGGCAGGGGCCTCAGTGATGCCCAAAGTGGCGAATGCCCCCACACCGATTTTGGCAGGAGCTTCGGTGATCCCAAAGCAAAGGAGGCCGACGCCGCCATGCGGAGGGGGCCTCGGTGATCACAAAGCGGCGAATGCCCCCGCACGGATTTTGGCGGGAGCCTCGGTGATGCCAAAGCAAAGGAGGCCTCCGCACTGGTTTTGGCGGGGAGCCTCGGTGATGCCAAAGCAAAGGACACCGACGCACCAATGCGGCGGGGGCCTTGATGATCCCAAGCGAATGAGGCCCCGAACCCCATGCAGCGCGGGCCTGGATGATCCCAACATGAAAGCGGCCCCTGCGCTAGGTGGATGGGAGCCTCGGTGGTCCCAAAGCGAAGGAGGGTCCCGCATGAATGCGGCGGGAGCCTCGGTGGTCCTAAACCGAACGAGGCCTCCGCACTGATTTTGGCGGGGGGCCTGGGTGATGCCAAAGCAAAGGAGACCAACGCACCAATGTGGCGGGGGCCTCGGTGATCCCGAAGCGAATAAGGCCCCCACCCCCAAAACGAAAGAGGCCCCGGCGCTAGTGCGGCGGAAACACCCATGGTCCCATTGCGGCGGGGACCTCGGTAGCCCGGACCACTCAGGCCCCCGACGCATCGTTACGGGGGCCTCCTTTGCTTTGGGATCACCGAGGCTACCGGCGCACTGGCGCGGGGGCCTCTTTTGATTGGGGATCATTGAGGCCCACGCTACACGGGCGTGGGGGGCTCCTTCGCTTTGGGATAAACCAGGCCGCCGCCACATTGGTGCTGGGGCACACTCTGCGTTGGGATCATCGAGGCCCCTGCCTCCCGGGCTCGGGGGCCTTTTTCGCTTTGAGGCCACCGAGGCCACCGGTGCAATAGGACCACTAAGGCCCCCGCCGCATTGCTCCGGAGCTCCGCCGCTTTGGGACCACCGAGGCTCCCGTCACACTAGCGTGGGGGCCTCTTTTGATTTGGGATCATCGAGGCCCCCGCTACATGGGCTTGGAGGCGTCCTTCGCTTTGGAATCATGGAGGCTCCCGCCACATTGGTGTGGGGGCATTCTCCGCTTTGGGATCATCGAGGCCCCCGCAGCATGGGTGCCAAGGCCTGCTTTGCTTTGGGATCACCGAGGCCCCCACCAAAATCAGTGCGGGGGCCTCCGCCGCTTTGGGACCACCGGGCCTCCGCTTTGTTTTGGGATCATCCAAGCTCCCGCTCTATGGGCGTCGGTGCCTCTTTCGGCCCCCGCCGCGTTGGCGCGCTGGCATTCTGCACCTTGGGATCATTGAGGCTGCTGATGCATGGGCGTAGGGGGCTGTTTTGGCTATGACGGGGTCCACGGTGGTCGCAAAGCAAAAAGGGCCCCCGAGCCCGTGAGGCCGGGGCCTCGGTGATCCCAAAGCAGATAATGCGCCCGCACCAATGTGGCGGGAGGATCAGTGGTCCCAAAGCAAAGGGGGCCCCCATGCTCGTGCAGCAGGGGCCTCAATGATCCCAAAACAAAAGAGGCCCCGCCCCAAGGCGATGGCAGCCTCGGTGGTCCCAAAGCGGCGGAGTGCCCCGCACCATTGCGGCGGGGGCCTTGGTGGTCCCAAAGCAAAGGAGGCCGACGCAACCATGCGGCGAGGACCTCAAATATCCCAAAGCAGAAAACACCCCTGCACCAATGTGGCGGGGGCCTTGGTGATCCCAAAGCCAAGGAGGCACCCGCACCCATACAACAGGGCCCTCAATGATTCCAAAACGAAAGAGGCCCCTGCGCTAGTGCGATGGCAGCCTAGGTGGTCCCAAAACCGCGGAGGCCCTCGCACCGATTTTAGCGGGAGGCTTAGTGATTGCAAGGAGAAGGAGGCCCCCGCAACAATGGCCCCCGCACGAATGCGGCAGAGGCCTCGGTTGTCCTGAAACGAATGAGGCCTCCGCACCGATTTTGGCGGGAGCCTCGGTGATCCCAAAGCAAAAGGACACCGACGCACCCATGCGGCGGGGGCCTCGATGATCCCAAAGCGGCGAATGCCCCCGCACAAAGGTGTCGGGGGCCTTGGTAATCCCAAAGCGAAGGAGACCCCCACGCCCATGCAGCAAGGGCCTCAATGATCCGGAAAAGAAAGAGGCGCCCGCGCTCGTGTGATGCGCACCTCGGTGGTCCCATTGCAACATGGGCCATGCTAGTCCCAAAGCAAAAGATGCCCCCGAGCCCAATCGGCAGGGGCCTCAATGATTCCAAAGTAGAGAATGCCTGCACGCCAATGTGGCGGAGGCCCCCGCACCGATGTGGCGGGGGCCTCGGTGGTTTGCAACCCAATAAGGCCCCCGCACCTATTTCCGTGGGGGGCCTCGGTGATCCCAAAGCAAAGGAGGGCCCCACGCCCATGCGGCGGGGGCCTCCATGATCCCAAAGCGGAGATTGCCCCAGCGCCAATGTCCCCGAGTGCCTCAATGGTGTCAAAGCAAAGGAGGTCCGCACGCCCATGCAGCGGGGGCCTCGATGATCCCAAAACAAAAGAGGCCCCCGCGCCAATTCAACGGGTGCCTCGGTGGCACCAAAATGAATGAGGCCCCCGCACCGATTTCGACGGGAGCGCAGTTGGTCCCAAAGCAAGGGAGGCCGCCGCGCCCATGCGGCGGCGGCCTTTGTGATCCCAAAACGAGGAACGTCCTAGCACCCATGTGGCCGGGGCCTTGGTGACCCCAAAGTGAAAGAGGCCCCCGAGCCCATGCAGTGGGGGCCTCAAAGATGCCAAAACGAGAGAGAGGCCCCTGTGCTAGTGCAATGGGAACCTCGGTGGTCCCATTGCGGTGGCGGTGGTGGTCCCAAAGCGAAAGAGGCTACCGAGCCCGTTAGGCGGGGGCCTCGATGATCCCAAAGCGGAGAATGCCCCCGCGCCAATGCAACGGGAGCCTCAGTGGTCCCAAAGCCGTGGAGGCCGCACCAATTACGGTGGGAGCCTTGATAATCCCAAAGCGGAGAATGCCCCGGCACCAATGTGGCGGAGCCCTCGGTGGTCCCAAAGTGAATGAGGTCCCTACACCCATGCGACCGGAGCCTCCATAATCGGAAAAGAAAGGAGACCGCCGCGCCAGTGCGATCGGAGGCTCGGTGGTGCCAAACCAGAGGAGGCCCCAACACCAATGCGGCGGGGCCACCAGTGGTCCCAAACGGAATGAGGCCCCGGTACCAATTCAGTGTGAGCCTCGGTGATCCCAACGTGATGGAGGACCCCACACCCATGCAACTCCGGCCTCGACGAGACCAAAGCGAGGGAGGCCCTCGTGCCGTTGGGACGGGAGCATCAGTGGTCCCAAAGCGCCGGAGGCCCCCGCACCAATGTTGCCGGGGCCTCGGTGGTCCCATTGCGGCGGGGGCCTCGGTGGTCCCGAAGCAAAAGATGTCCCCGCACCCGTGCGGCGGGGGCCTCGATGATCCCAAAGCGGTGAACGCCGCCGCACCAATGTGGCGGGGGCCTCAGAGGTACCAAAGCAAAGGAGGGCCCCGCGCCCAGGGTGCGCGGGCCTCCATCCTCTGAACGGAAAAGAGGCCCCCGCACCATTGTGACGGGAGCCTTGGTGGTTGCAAAGCGGCGGACGCCCCCGCAACAATGCAGCAGGGGCCGGGTGGTCCCTCATCGAATGAGCCCCCCACGCCGATTTCAGCGGGGGCCCGGTGATCACCAAGCAAAGCAAGGCCCCGCAAGCAAGTGGCCGGGGCCTGGATGATCCAAAATAGAATGCCCCCGCACAAATATCCGCGCAGGGATCAATGGTGCCAAGGCGATGGGGTGTCCCACAATAACGGGGAGCATAGTAACCCCCCCAACATGGACACCTTAGTTATTACCATAACAACCTAGATTGCTTCAACCTAGGTACAAATTTGTGTTCTCCATATCCAAATTAGGGGAGTACATGTGTCACTGCCGGTATCCCTTCATTAGACAAAGTTGAAAAAAGTCAGTAACCCCCCCACTTCGGCACCCATGCGGCAGGGGTCTCAGTGGTCCCAAAGCGGGGGATGCCCCAAAGCCCACGAGGCAGGGGCCTTCAAGATGTGAATGCGGAGAATGCCCACACACCCATTCGACGGAGGCCTCCGTAGTCCCAAACAGAAGGAGGCCCCGGCGCCCATGCGGCGCGGACCTCAATGACACCGAAGCGAAGGGGCCCCCCGCACCTATGCGGCGGGGGCCTCGGTGGTCCCAAAGCGGTGGACGCCCACACGCCCACGACTTGGCGTCCTTGATAAGCAGAAAGCGAAGAACGCCCACGCGCCGATGGGGCGGGGACCTCGGTAGTCCAAAGCCGAAGGAGGCCCGGGCGCCAACTTGCGGGGGGCCTCGATGATCCCAAAGCGGTGGATGCGTGGTCCCAAAGCGAATGGCGCCCATGCACCCATCCGGCCGGGGCTTCCATGATCCCAAAGCGTAGGAGGCCCCTGCGCAAGTGCAAAGGGAACCTTCCAAACGGAATGAGGCCCCCGCACCAACTCAAGTAAGTGTCGGTGATCCCGACGCGAGGGAGGCACCCACACCCGTGAGGCGGGAACCTTGATGATACCAAAACAAGAGAGGCCGCCGTGCCAGTGCGACGAGAGCCCGATGGTCCCATAGCAGCGGAGGCCCTGGATCGGTGGGGCGAGGGCCTGGGTGATGCCCAAGCGGGGAGGGCCTCGGTGGGCCCAAAGCGAAAGAGCCCCCCGCAACCGCGTCGCGAGAACCTCAATGATCCCAAAGCAAAAGAGGCCCCCACTCCCCGGCGGTGGGGGCCTCCATGATCCCAAAGCAGAGAATATCCCCGCGCCAATGTGGTAGAGGCCCTGGGGGTCCCAAGGCGAATGACGTCCCGGTCCCCATGCGGCCCGGGCCTCCATGATCCCAAAGCGAAAGAGGCCCCTGCACCCGTGCAACGGGTGCCTCGGTTGACCGAAACCGAATGAGGACCCCACACCAGCTGGGGGTAGTATCAGTGATCCCGACGCGAAGGAGGCACCCACAGCCGTGAGGCGGCAACGTTGATGATACCAAAGCAAGGGAGGCCCCGGTGCCAGTGCGAGATGAGTCTGCATGGCCCCTAAGTAGCGGAAGCCCTTGGACCGGTGGGGTGAGGGCCGAGTGGTGCCCAAGCAGGGAGGGCCTCGGTGGTCCCAAAGCGAAAGAGGCCCCCGCAACGGCGCGGCGGGCCCCTCTGTGATCCCAAAGCAAAGGTAGCCCCCTCTCCCATGTGGCGGGGGCCTCAATGATCCCAAAGCGGAGAACGTCGCTACACCAATGTCCACGGGGGCCTCAATGGTGCCAAAGCAAAGGGGGTTCTGTGCCCATGTAGCGGGGACCTTGATGACCCCAATACGAAAACCGTGCGAATGTGCCGGGAGTCTCGGTGCCCCCAAAATGGAGAATGGCCCGACATCAATTTGGCGGAGGCCTTAGTGGTCCCAAAGCAAAGGAGTGGCCCGCGCCCATGCGTGGGGGCTTTGATGCTCCCAAAACAAAAGGGGCCGCAACGCTAGTGGGATGGGAGCCTCGGTGGCCCTGTTGCGGCTTGGGCCTCGGTGGTCCCAAACGGAAGGAGGCCCCCGTGCCCATGCGGCGGGGACCTCATTAACCCCGAAGCGAAGAAGGCCCTCGCACCAATCAAGCGGGCTCCGCGGTGGACCCAAAGCGGCAGAGGCCCCCGCACCCACAAGGCCGGGGCCTTGGTGATGCCGTAGAGGAGAATGCCCCCGCGCCAACACGGCGCGGGCCTCGGTATAACAACCGAAGGAGGCCCCCGCGCCCATGCGGCGGGGGGCTCGACGACCCCAAAGCCAAGCCCTCTACACCAATGCCACGGGGGCCTCGGTGGTCCCAAAGCGAAGGAGGGCCCCGCGCCCAAGTAGCGACGCCTTTGTTGATCCCAAAATGAAAGAGGCCCCAATGCTAGTGCCATGGGAGGCTCAATGGTTCCGTTGTGGTGGGGGCCTAGGTGGTCCCAAGCCAAAGGAGGCCACAACGCCCATGCGGCGGGGGGCCTTAGTGGTCCTAAAGCGGGGGACGCCCCAGCGCCCAAGAGGCGGCGGCCTCGATGATATGAAAGAGGAGATTGCCCACGCACTAATCCGGCGGGGGCCTCGGTGGTCCCAAACCGAAGGAGGCCCCCGCGCCCATGTGGCACAGACCTCAATGACCCCAGAGTGAAGGGGCCCCACAAACCTATGGGGCGGGAACCTCGGTGATCCCAAAGCGGTGGACGCCCTCGCGCCCACAATGTGGGGGCCTTGAAGATATGAAAGTGGAGAACGCCCACGCGCCAATGCGGCGGGGGCCTCGGTGGTACAAACCCAAGGAAGGCCCGCGCGCCGACTTGCCGGAGGCCTCGAAGATCCCAAAGCGGAGATTGCCCCCGCGCTAATGCGGTAGAGGCCTTGGTGGTCCCAAAGCGAATGATGTTCTTGTGCCCATGCGGCCGGGGCCTCCATGATCCCAAAGCGAAGCAGACCCCCGTGCCAGAGCAAAGGGAGCCTCGGTGGTCCCAAACCAAATTAGGCCCCCAGACCAACTCGGAGTAAGTGTCGGTGATCCCAACGCAAAGGAGGCACCCACACCCCTGAGGCGGGAGCCTTGATGAAACCAAAGCAAGGGAGGCCCCCATGCCAGTGCGACGGGAGCATCCATCCCTAGAGACCTACGTTAAAACCAATATGGTTACTTTTAAATTTTGATATATGAAAGGGGGTAACAATTAACCTAGCAAATATTAACACGTTCACCCAATTTTGGCTCGTTTGCACCGCTTTGCTTCTGCGCGTACCATGCCCACTTGAAGTGTTTGGGTGGTCAAAGGGTGCCCAACGGGTTGCTACAAGGGTTGCATAGTCCTATGGGTGCTTATGTAGCCCCAAACATTCCTCTCTGGTCCCCCCACTCACCCTACTCCCAACCTCCTTTTCCCCTTGTGTAGCTCTTGTTATACCCTTCTCTCGGGACACCCTTCTCGAGCTTAGTATGACGCTCACGCGTTTGAGTGGGTCCAAGTGTTTGCGGGACCCTTTGCCCTGACAACTCCTTGGTGAGTGGGTGGCCTCATCACCTTTGGCCAAGGCCCAGTGGTACGAGGCCACCGAGGTTGCCCAACTCACGCTCATCTGCAACAAGCAAATACAGGCCGTGAAGCAATATCTTAGGCGGCCCTATACGCACGTAGCAAAACTGCCACAGTTCCCAAATGGGTACCACCCCAAAACGGGGGCTGAAAAACCACTTTGAAAAATTGCACAATTGTGCTTTGCAGAGAACACCCCCAAAAACGTGTGAATTGTCCAAAATGACTGTGTGTAGGGGGTACAACATGTGCCAGTCAAAAGTCATGTATCCCCTTCAAATTTGGGCACTGCAGTGTCCATCCAAAGAAAAATTCAATTCTTCCAAATCATCCGCTGCTGCATTTCAAACCATGCCGTAAAATGCAACCTAAAAAATGAAGCAAGGAGGACGACAGGCAAACACATGCAAAAGTCTGGTTTGCTTTTTGTTACCGCGTCTGCTGACCCAGTCACCGTGATTGTATGCAAAGCGTCAAGAATGATGCACCACCAGTGGTGCCAACCAACAACGGAGGCGCCGCCAGTGCAGGCAATCCAATAATAAATGACAACAACAATGCCTGCAAAAAAAATGGCCCAGCAGGGGTAAAAAAAGGGCGAGTCGCTGAGTTTGGGCACTGCAGCGCCCAAAATTACCAAAACATGAAAAAGGGCACCAGTCTCACACCTGCATAGAACAGGACGCGCGACAGTGTGCAAATCGAGGCGAAAAAACTACTGACATGGTCACAGGCAGTGCCAACCGCACAACGCATTCTACTTCTTCTTTGGTGGAGCCTTCTTACCCTTGGCCTGACCTACTTTGGCGTGAAACATATTAAGGGGGGTACTGTCCTTGGCCTTTTTGGCTGGCCTTTTGGGGGGATCATCAACCTCATCCCCACTGTCGTCGGAGGACGGCTTCTTCTTGCCGAAGGTGCTCCTCTTCTTGCTGTCACCACCGACCAGCACGATCTCGTCATCCTCCTCTTCCTCCACATCGTCCCCCCCCTCCTCATCTTCCCCTTCCCCAGGCCGCTGCACCACAACTGGCATACAGTCCCTAATCCTTGGCATCCAAGCGTCCCAGTTAACCAAGTAGACACAGTCCATCTCCTGCACATACGCCGCTAGCTGTTCACAGAATTCGTTAAACAAACCCTGGCGCCCAGTGAAGCAAGCTGCCAGACAGGGGGACTCAGGAAGGCAGGACAGGAGCTGTGCTGGCAATACAGCCGATGCTGTCAAAAGCAGGAGCCAGACTTCATCCTCGGACTGTCTGTGGCGTCGGGGAACAATACCAAGCACACGCAGGAGCCAACCAGCCGCTGCCGTATGCACCGTGATCGCAAATGAAAATATTCGGGACCTTCACCCTAAACTTGTCGGGGACACAGAAGCAAATAGTCCTCTCCTCGAACCGATAGGTCGGGTGACCGACCGCCTGATCAAAAAAAGAGGTCATAACATACAGCCAGCCTCCACACTCCTCAGAGTCGCGCAATTGATTAACCAGGAACTTAACATCGGCCGCCATTCCACCAATAGCCACAGGTACCAACTTCGCAGCAACCTTCAGCACCAGGGGATGGATATCGTCCATTTGTTCCTTCGTACACTCAATGAATACCTGTTGTCAAAAGCACATTTCATTACAGATGGGCACTGCAGTGCCTAAAGTGACCAGCAATGCGAAATCGATCCGTTTCTTATGCCTAATGGTTGCATACCGCTTTGTACTCCCTCAATGCAATCCTATACGGGATGGCCTTGCCAGGAACCAACGCAATTGCCTCTGCCCGAGCTCCGGTTGCTTCAGTCCCATCCTGCGGCTTGTTGAGCCAGATAGTTGTTGATTTCTCCCCATCAGTCGTTGTCACTGCAGTTTCCTTGACAGGCCTCGCCAGTGCAATCCTCAGGTCAGCCCACTCCTCATCCTGCCACAGCGGTGCTTTTTGGATGGTGTCCCAGGTTGGTAAGGGATTTTCGGCACTCCAGGGCCATTTCCCCAGTGACAATTTGGCGGCCCTCGGCGACTTTGCAAGCAGTTTGCGGACTCTTTGCATTTCATGCACGTTCACTGTTAGAACAGGAGACCACTGGTACCACTGGGATCGAAACAGCCTTACGTCGTGGGTTCGGGGGGGGGGGGGTCAACAGCGATCGCGCCAAACCCAGCCGGCCCATAAACATACGTCGAGAAGGATGGATGAGCGTGTTGTCCGGGTGAAGGTACATCATCTCCCACCGGCGGTACCGCTTCAACAGTCTAGCCTTGGCATGTAGTGCTGCAATCTTGGCCCCATCTCCAGCCATGTACAGCACTATTTCATCCATCTGGTCGCCATGCAGTCCCGTCAACGGCCGAAGAGTGTATGGGTTGAGCACCGCAGTGCAAAAATTAGGGTCGCATCGAATTTGGGCACTGCAGTTCCCATGAACACCAAGAGACGACGAAAACAGGTGCTCAGAGGACATAATACCTTCACCGGCAGTCTTCTCAAAGGTGTCAATAAACTCAGCCTCGCGGCCACCAGATATCTGCAGTAATGAGACCAGCGGTCTCCAATTTTTCCAGATTGAGTTCTGGCAGGGATACAGTGTTGGACAGGCCACAGGTACGCAAAGGACTGACAACGTTGGTCTCATCGTGCATCTCTCATACCACAGATGTTTTCTCGCCCAGCCGGCCACACTTCCGCAAAGCCACCAGCAGCATCTCTTTCGCTTTGCCCTTCTGCACTTCAGTCCAAATTCGAGCGGCCACTTGTCCCATACTCAGCTTGCTCACTGAGTGTTGTACCGCATTGTGATCGCCTCCAATAATCTCTCTGATGTCAACAGGACAGTCGTGTCTGATCTCCTCGCAGTAGACGTGTTGTAACCAGTCCGGCAGTGCCCGTGACTTCTCACAATATTCTCGGTGAAGTCTTTGGAGTGCCGTCGTGATATGAGCCCCGCCCAAGCAGTAGGGAATTCCAGCTGATAGAAAAATGCACCACAGGGAGATGGGAGATGGGGGATATCAGCGAGATGGGCACTGCAGTGCCCAAACGACAAGAATGTGTGAAAATGCCAATGTGTGTGTGACAGGATGGTAGTGTACCTTCGTTTCGCCATATGAGAATGTTTGAGATAGGCCGGCAGGGTGGATTTGTCCTCAGGCTTGCGATCCGCGATAGTACTGAGTCCTCGTCCCTCTCTCTGGTCTGCCCACGCGTGACGTCGGTGTCAAACTTTATCTTGGTCAGCTGTATCTTGACCAGCTCCTTCTTGATCCACGTTGTCCGGAATGTTTCCGTTGCCCGGTCTGTCCCCGTCCGCTTCACTTGAGCCTGCCCCGACTGCGCCCGTGTCTTCTCTGCTGTGTGAACGGCTTGCGATGCGGTCTGCTGCTCATCCCCTTGCGGCAGTTCGGTATCCGAAGGCATAGCTTAGCAAAGGGGCTAACAGAGGGTCACACGACACACTACAAAAGGCCACACGGCTGCAAATTGTTGATTTACACGCTTCTAATGTTGATGACTACTGGCAGCGCTCGACCATTGAACACAGATGGCAGAAATAGCATCACAGTCGGATGCACCTGGTAAAAATCGAGGGTCAAACTCATTCAGCTCCGAAAGGACAGCCACGGGGGCGACGGAATCATCACTGTGAACAGACACTGCTTCTGGAGGGGGGGGGTCCGGGTCCCATCCATCATCACCCACAAAATCTGCAGCCCTCAGGTCCGGATCTCCGGCTGCCCCACCAGCAGGGGGGGGGGTCCTCATCACTGTCACTGTCGCCATCAGCATTGGGGGGGGCGGGTATCGGGGCGTGGTCCCTTTGCGCAAAAGCGCGTGCTGGCCGGCGTTGCTTGTACCGGTCTGGTGTATTACATGCGCGTAACATGTCCTGTGCCTGTGCTACTGTTGTGTCCATATCACCTGGAGGACGCTGTGGCACGTGTCTACCCAGCTCTGTCATCACATCAGCATCAACTTTAACAGGTTTAACAAGTGTCTGCAATGTCTTGGCACATAGATCTCGGTAATGCTCTGCAGTGAGCACCGTATCTAGTGCGCAAGGAAAATCCATCTTGGTAGGATCCCACCTGTCTTGAACGATACTCGACTTCTGACTGGACCAGACCAGGGGGGGTATAACACCAACATCAAATCGCGCCATCAATCTGGTGAAACGACGATCAACGAGTTGTGGCAGTCCCTTGGGAACATTAACGTACTGCAGGTCCTTTGGGGTCTGGTCTGCAACGGGAGTGAGTATAAACAGGTCATGCACCTGTTGCAACGTACAGTTCCCAGGGTGTTGTGCCATTAAGTGCACAACACGGCTTAACAGGGCCTCACACGGTTCCTCACTGTGTGCCACCCCAGGTAAGCGGGCAAACCACTGGGACCACAACAGCCTAGCAACAACAATGGTGCGCACATATTCAACCTTGTCCTCATAACCTAGGGTGAGCCTCAGAAGGACGTGTAGACAACAGCTCAACAATGGCCCTGCAGCGTGCTCCTCTCCCTCTGCAGACCAATGACAATCCCTCACTTGCGACCCAATAATAAACAAGGCTGGAATGTAACCATACAGCAGTGTTACCAACCCTTGCACCTGTGTAAGAAGTGTGATGTGATTAGCGTTACCAGGTCGGTGCAAACCCCTTAGAGTCTGTAACTTCTGTTCCAAAGGTTGGTGCCACTTATGGGCCAAGTGCAAGAGCACCAGAATCATACGCTCCATTTAGATGAGTTTCAGAAAGTTGGGCACTGCAGTGCCCAAATTGAGTGAACCATAGGAAAATTAGGTAAATAAAGGGAAGAATCTTCTGTAGCACAGGGTTACACAATATTTATATGGGTGCCATGTGCCGTACACTACCGGGGTACGTGTAATGAACAGGGGCACGTTGTACCGAGCATAGCTGATGCTGTAAACGAGCTTAAGGACACGGTAGTGAATATTTTCGTCGACCAACAATGGAAGACGGTGCTGTGTGTGCTGCTGCACCTCCTGGAGCCCGTGAATAATAGAGACAAGGTCGGGGGTAGCGGACACAGTTAGGTCTGTGAGAAAAAAGGGGGTCCAAGCTGGGCTGGTAACATTATCCCGTTGTATGTCCAAGGGACAACGAACATGTTGAAGGCGGATGGGGTCGTCCATCAACCCTTGCAAGCCATCAATGAAGTTTTTATGGCTCTGCACCAACAAGTCTGCAGTGTACCCA
The DNA here is from genome assembly GCA_964036045.1 of Eutreptiella sp. 'Long Island Sound 2002'. Taxonomy (NCBI): domain Eukaryota; phylum Euglenozoa; class Euglenophyceae; order Eutreptiales; family Eutreptiaceae; genus Eutreptiella; species Eutreptiella sp. 'Long Island Sound 2002'. Next base: position 58,430,309 of record OZ038380.1, read on the forward strand.
GTCCTCTGCCGCAAGACCGAGAGGCTAGGAAAAGACGGCATAATGTCGACAGGTCGTTTCAAGAGTATGATAGCACAAGCTGTACAATTAAGGGACCGGTTCTCATTACCAGGCACAGGCCGGAAGTTACGTCTATAAAAATTATCAAATCATAGAACAGCGGGTTTACCTTCCAAGGTCTGCCAAAGACTGGTGCACGCAGTTGCTCCTTGAACTGCAAAGGAGGGTACATGGTAAGAACATTGACCCATGTGAGCCAAACACCTACGTTGCACACGACTCTTGGGTTGAACACCTACAGCCCTCTTGGCACGTGGACAACACCTCTTGTGTAGAACAGACCATATATGACAATTTCTTGCTCAGCAATACGGAACCATTGGTGCGGCAGACAATCAACGGTCCGCCTGTCCCTTTGTTGAATGTATTCACCAACAGACCGCCTACTTCTCCACTCCAACCGGAGATCTAACACCCACGTACAAAACGCATCGGCACCCTTATCCACACCCACAGCCTCAGATAGATCCTCCTTTGAAGCATATACCTTCGAACTAAGGAACTGCCGGAAGGGAGCCGCATCCATGGACAAAAGTCCTGTTCGCAGGCAGCAAAGGTAAGGAGACAAAGAAAACACAGACACTATCACAAAACAAACCTTATGCGGCATAGACCAAAAGCAGCTAGCGAAGATCCAAACAATGTATCTCCCAATGGACCTGGAACGTTCCAAGGCCTGGGTACACTCCAAGGTGGCGGTCAGACAACCGGCAATATATTTCCAATGAGCAGAGGATGAGTACCAACGTCCGATGATTCATACGTCCTTTGTCAGGTGTTACGCAATGGGAACCAATAGGAGTGAAATACGGAGTTTTAAATTTTTTGGACACTGCAGTGCCCAAAAGTAGTGGAAGTCATTTTCAAGTGCACATTTGGACAGGAATGGAAATGATTGGGCAAGGTACATTGTACGTGGCCTTCCGAGTATAACACCGCGGTGCGATGACCCATGGATAACGGGCATGCCAAGTTTTTATGCCTGCTTCTGCAGTAGGACATCACCTGTGGAGATGACTACAGAGGTGTACTGGAGAACCCACTGAAAAAAGCCATTTCAAATTTTTGGGCACTGCAGTGCCCAAAAATTTTAAATGATACAATTTTCAGCCCGAAATAGGGGGTGTATACGTACACCTCTGGAAGCAACAAAAGGCAAGGTTGTTGTATCCCACGATGAAAATCCACGTGGGGTTGGCGAAAAAAATGATATGCTTTTTTGGGGGGCAAAAAACGGATGTTGAAATCGCCATGAATCGTGCCTTTTAGCAACGAAGTCTACGTGCGTAAAGGGCCGCCTAAGAATATGCCTCCGTCCTCTTCCCGGCACCCAAATTGATCGGGTTACTTAGCGAATCGAATGTCCCCAAGGGCGGCTTCCGGCATGTGTCGGAGTTCAAGACCCGCCGGGGGGCCGCATAGACTACCGCATCGGGCCACCCACTCCCCGCGCCATCACTTCACGCGACCGCTTCATGGACACATGGAAGGAGTTGGTGAAGCGGCTTGCGCTAGATCAACCCATGTCCGTGGCGGATCCCCCCCCCCACAAGCGGGCACGCTTGGCCGTTGCAACCGTGGGCCCACTACATCCAATCGCGTCCACCCCCTATGGACACCATCGATTGGAAGCGGCCGTTTCCTTCCGTTCCGTCTTGCCCATGGTGGGCGCAATTTACAATATGGGTGTGTGGGACAAGGTTGCGGCGGCGTGGGTGAAGGCGGGGACCGCCGCACAATGGAGGGGGAGGCGGTGGCCCGCGCCGCTATCGGGCGACGGGCCTCAGCTTGGCGAATGCGAGGTGTGTAGGAGGCCCGAACCTTGTGGTGGGACGGTGCTTGGTCTTCCTGTGCATCCTCCATTGTGGCATGACCATGGGCTGCTTCCAAGTGGCCTTCATGGATGCCTGCCTAGGAGACCTTCCCAAGGACAACGCCATGGCCGTGCAGCGCGTGCTCCATTGGGCTCACAACGGCGTCACATTGGGGGCCTCGGCTTCGCTTGACGGAGAGGAGGCGTGGGCGTTGTTCCTCACATGGGAGGAGCTGAGGCCACTGTTGGCGTACGCCCTGGTGGACGATGGTTTACCATTTTGGGGGGGGGTTGAGGGATTGGGAGCACGGGAGGGTCTACTCGGAGGTGTGGGTAGGTGCAGTGAGGTGCAGGGATGGGGAGTGTGACACATTAGGGCACATGCGGTAAACCGGGGCGGAGGATGAGAGGATATGGGCGACGATGGTGGGGGGTGATTAAGAGGGTGAGGAAGCGAGGAAACTCAGCCCCCAAAGGCCAAACCACCACCACCCAAACCCCCAGTCACCAAAACCGGTGACAAGAAAAACTCCACATGGCATTTTGAGTCCCATGACTCATTGGATGGAGCCACCCCCCCCCTCCAAGAAGAAACAACCCCCCCCCCCCCCCGGGCCACAAAGGCCACCCGCGCCCCCAAAACAACCCGCCCGCCCCAAAAAAGGGGGGGAGATGGTGCCGACGACCCCCTCGTCGGCACCAAAGTCCACGTCCCGTGCCCCAAGGGCGTAGAGGTGGGCACCGTCACTAGTGTCCACCGGAGGAAAGGAGGGGTCGCTTGGGTGGAATACCCAGAAAACCCCACGCTCTACGAGGTGGCCCGTGGCCTCCTCTTCCCCACCCCCAAAGCCGCCCAAGAACACCTCGAGCGTGTTCGCAAGGGAAAGGGGAAAGCTACCCCCCCCCCCAGCCTTCGGGCCAGCGTGACCTGAAGACCAACCCCCTGATTGACCCCAAGACTAACCCCCCGACAAACCGCAAAACTAACCCCCCGATCAGCCCCAAAGCACAAAACAACCCCACTCGTGACCCCACCCCTCACCAAACCCACCAATTGTGGGAACCCAAAACGGGTCTCAAGAGGTGTAAGCTAGAGGTGATACCACTTGCGGTACTGGTGCAATACTGGCATTGGAGCCATTAATGAATACTGAAAGTGATTGCAAAGGTATTTGATGTGTTCTAATGTGCTTGTAGTAATTTTCATGGAGGGTCAATGCTTCGAAAATTGGGTTAATTATTGATAGCTTAATATTAACGCCGGCGACGCTTTAATTTTTCATATTTCAAATATTAAATAAAAAATTAAATGAAAATTAAACCCGCAGTAATTCAGGTCGCGAGTGCCACACACTAGGCTCCAAAGCCCAAGGCAAGGGGCCCCTGGGTAGAAGTTGCAGCCACTGGGTCACGCTAGACGGCTAAATCTCCGCACCGCTTGCGCGCTGTGTTGGCTCCTCCCCCATGCATTGAAGTCTCGAAATTCTGAGTGCAAACGCCCATGGTTCGCTCCATGATGACCGTGGTGTCATCTACCACTTGGCCCTAGCAATGCTTGAGAGGGATTCCATGCATGAAGGTGCACCAACTGTGCCATGATGTGCTCATCCTTGGCACCAACTGCACCATGGGGTGTCGGTTCTAACTTAATATCCGTAAGGAATTGAAAGCAAGCCTTACGATACCAAATTCCCTCCGCAAATTGCGATACCCGTGCCAATTCGGGGGCACAATCCAGAAATCATGCATCATGTGGGGTGCCAGGCTTGTTGGTAGCACAGACCCACCACTTTGCACCATAGATGCTATTACCATGGCATCTTGCCTCAAAATTAGGCTTGTATGGTCATTGAGTTTGCGATGCTTGGAGAGGGTGTACCACCCATGAACCATAACACCATCGCCAAGGCAATGGTTGCCCCACATCCTTAGCACGCGAGACCACCCTCTTATGACTTCCGACGTACCATCGGGCTTATTGATCTCGTGCAGCCACACCTTCATGCATAGTGTCTTCTAAGTGCCATTCAACAATGTACGCCTTGGAGGCCTCTGGATGTGGGTGTTCCGGTCAAACCACCGTTCGACAAGCCCCTTGGGCTCTTAGTCCCGTTGAATGAGCAGATTGAACTGTAGTTTGGGGCCTGAATCGACAACACTTTGGGGGGCATGGTACTTGGGTCGACGGGTGCTGGGGCTTCCCTAGGTACGTGTAGGGAAAGGAGTATTGTTCACAATTCATTTTTCATATATGAACGATTCATATATGAACCATGAATCGTGAACAGCTTTTATGAACGCTTCTTTGTGCACAGATTTTGTTATGTCTTACCGTTACTCCGTCTTCACTAAGCGAAACATGATGGTTGTTCCGCTCAGTGGTGCAACCAGTCTTCGGGACAGCAAGTGTTCCGACCTGTTGGCCAAATGGATGTCATCGTCCCCCCTTATCCGGGCCCGTTTCAGGGAGGGAGTGGACCACGCTCCCCTCCCGGGGGTCCACAAAACCAAGGTGCAGCCCATCCGTACGTATGCCGAGGCCCTCTTTCCCGCACCCTATCTGATAGGGCTCCTTTTGGAGTTGGGTGCACCCCGGTCCAGCTTCCGCGTATTGTCTGAGTACATCACCCGCCGGGGCGACTCCTACACCGCCCGCAACGGGCCGCCCTTCCCACGGCCCATCCCCACACGGGACCAATTTGACGCAACGTGCAAGTCATTGACCGCTCCGCTTGTGTTGTCCCCCATGGTGGAATGTGCCGACCCCCCGTCGTCGGGTCGCTGCTGGCCCCTACCATTGAGGGCACAATAAATGCAATCCCGGCTAGCCCTGTGACAGTCTATTGACTGGACCCGCCCCCTCACCTTTGTGGTGCGGGGTGACGGGTATCCTTGCGCCGGTGGCAGTTGGTCACAACTATCGTTGGGGCTATTGAACCATGGGGTAAAGGCGCGAACACCCGCCTTTTTATGGGTCATCGGCATGGCCGTCACGGGCAACAAGGATATGGTTGCCCGGGGCCAAATTTGGACTCAGGGGCTATAGGTTTGTAGTCTGCATTTTCATGTTCATAAGTTGTTCATAGTTCGGGCATTCATAATTCGAAAAAATGTCGTCATAAAACGCCGTGCAGCCGATGTATGAATTATGAACGCGTTTTATGAGCACGAATTATGAACACCTTTTATGGACACAGGTCCTGCAGTCCATTATTGAGTGCAACAAATTTTACTGGCGTGACAGCTGGGTGCCGGCAGCGGTCCCCCTTGGTGGGGACCAACCCTGGCTACGGCGGTGGCTGGGCATCAGCGTGGCTCCCCAAGTGGGGAGGATATTCAATGAGGCCGTGCGGGACAACACGGACCAGCGGTGGAATGGCGTCGCTGCTCGGAGGACAACGTAGTCAAATGCCACCGTTCATCGTCGGTATCAGGTGACCCGCGAAAGTTTGGATGCGGCAGAATGCACCGGCAAGCCGTTGCTCGTCATGGCCAGAAACCGGGTATTTTTGTACATTTTGCACCCCTTCATGGCCTTCAGCAGGCTTTTCATGGCCTTTCTGGAGGCCCAGCTGGGAATCATCCCCCTGAGGTTGCAGGTGAGGTACAGAAAATTCTGTAGCGCAACCGGTGTAGGGTGCGGTTGGAGGCGCACAACGCACCGGACGGGGAGGAGGCCCACAACCTGTTCTTGCCCTGGAAGCAAACTACACCCCTACTTGCATATGTGGAGGAGGACCGTACGTGAGAAGCGGTTGTGGGGTTGCGAACATTGCTACGCACTTTGTACTCGCCTATTCCGAAGGTGCCACGCCCTTCGTGCCGACCCGTTGCTGCTGCGTTCCGGGAACACTGATGTGGGCAACCGGGGTCGCACTATTTGTTATTCCTCGAAGAGGATTGTGATACAATGCTTGAGAGTGCGGCTGCATGCGGTGTGGGATTGACTGCCTAGCCAGGGATGTTTGGGAGAGCACCAATTACATTTTGAAGAAGGAGTATAATGGGCATAGTTCCAGGGGTGGGGGTGCAGGTAAGAGTGCATTGGGACGGGAAGCAATGGTCGTCTAGCAGGTTTGGCAATGGTGGTTTCTAACCTTTGACCTGCCGGTGTGGCACTATAACATCCCACACACCGCGGCGTGCACCGCCGCTTCACTTCTAAGCACCAGCCCCCAAGCACCCTCCACCCAAGCGCCCTCTGCGACCCGGTTTTATTACTCTTCGCCCATCCATGGACGCCGCCGAGCTCAGGAAGGTGCTGGAGTAGAGTCACAAGGCGACCCTCGCCCTGCTGGTAGGCTGTCTGTGTGCCGTTGTTTGCGTTTCACATTGCGTTCATAATTTGGCGCTCATAAAACCGACCCTGCCGTCATAAATAAATTATGAACCGATCTATGAATTGATGAATTATGAACCGGTTTTATGAACGATTTATGAAGAGCTTCCCCCTTGTCCACAGCAGCAGCGGCTGGTAGCCCAAGCTCCAGCTCCAGCTCAAGCTTGAGCTCAAGCTCCACCCCGACCTCCACCTCCAGCTCCTCCGCCCCCTCAAGCCCACTCCTCCAGGCAACGCCCGCCACGCACCCCGCCTCCCCACCTGCCGGCAACTATTCGAGTGAGGAGTCGTCGGACTCGTCGGAGCAGGTGAGGACGAGGAGGAAGAAGAAGAAGGAGGAGGAGGAGAAGAGGAGGAAGATGGAGAAGAAGGAGGAGGAAAAGAGGAGTAAGAAGGAGGCCGCGGGGGGGGGGTGAAGGACGAGGAGGCCACACCCGACATTGAGGAGGTGAAGGCCCACATGGAGGACGTGGCAGTGGAGAGGAACACAGGGAGTGGGGGGGGGGAGGGGGTTTCGGTTGTGACCCCGTGGTTGGGGGGAGAGGCCGGCCACGCATGGGGCCTCAGCCACGCCAACCAGCGCAATGTGCTGACCCGCCCTTGGGTGCGTGGAGCACTCGGTAGTGGGTACTCCCCGGATGCCCCCCTTTTTTCGAGCGTCCTGCGCTGGGCATTTTGCCGCCTTTTGCGGCACCGCATCAGCAACAAGGGTGCTGGGGGGCCTGGCAGTACACAGGGGGGGCATGGGCATGGAAACCCCTGCCGGGAAAGCCCCTATCCCCCATCCCCGAACCCATTGGGGCCGGGGATTTGACGCAGGCCAAAGTTTTTCCGGGCCCAGGGGAGGCATTGATGCGGGGGTCCCATTGCAAACGGTGCTTCCTCCATTGGGAGGAAAGCGCGTGGGTGAAGGTGCCGCGCTCCAGGCGCAAGTTGGAGTGCATCCCCCAGTGGGAATCAATTTTGTGGGGGGTGTATGAGCCGAGGCGGCAGGCCTCGTACGAGGGGGCTGTGGAGGGCCTCACCATCACTCGCCCGATCAAGCACCTTGGCCGGGCAGCCCCGGCCACCAGCAGCACCACAGCCCCTACAGGCGGCCCCCAGGGCACCCCTCCAAGCTCAGCTGCGCATTTCCGGACCGCCGTTGGCCATGGGCACCGTTGGAAGAAAGCCGGATTTCGAGGTATCTGCTTTCATAATTCGTTCATATTTCGTTATAATTCAGCGACCCTGCACTGCTCGTTTATGAACCATGAAGGCGTCTTATGAACGGGTTTTATGAATGCATTTTATGAACGGCAGTGTCACAGGTCATGGACATGGAAATGAACCCGGCGGACTTCACGGAGGTCCGCATCCGCTACCGGCTGGACAACGCAGAGCTCAGCATTGCCCTGTCCGACGTGTATCAGCTGCTGCTCCTCAAACCGCAGCGGGGGTGCTCTATTCTGTCCGGGTTGCGAGGGTGGGAACGGTCCCGCCGCCTAACGGACACTTGGGCGGCGAATACGCTGTGCTGAGCTAGCTTGGGTGAGTTGGGGTGGGAGGGCTGTGCGGATCAGGAGATCCTGCGGTCCAGCTGTTGGTTGCCCTCCCTAGCCCCCACAGCACATCCCAAGCAAAGCCCCCCCCCCCCCCCCCCCCGCCGAGAGATCCAAACCCCCTTGCCCCGCCCCCAAAACCCACCCAACCCAAAAAACCCCCCACGAAGAAGCGCAAGTCCTTCGAATCGGGCAGCAGCACATCGTCGGACCAAACAGTGCCCCGTGGACACATGAAGGCGGTAAACGGGAAGCAACCGCACCAGCAAAAGCTGCGCCAGGAACCCCCCTCTTTGATGAGTCACTTGGCCCATGCTTGGTGAACAGGTTTATGTGCCCTACACGGATGGTGTCCACCTTGGGGTTGTAATCTCGGTTGTTGGGGAGGCGGGGGGGAGAGCGTGGGTGGAACACCAAGGGTAAAAGGAAATGTCTCGGGTTGAGAGGCATCTGTTGTATGCCTCTCATGCCGGAGCAGTGACCCATTGGTAGCAGCAAGAGGCTGCAGCTGCAGGTAAGAAGGCTGGCAAGGCCAAAAAGAAGCCTAACCCTAAACCGGACGCTGAACCGCCGGCTGAGCGGGCCCCCAAGGCAACTAAGCTTGAGCGCAAGCCTCAGGCTAAGCGAGCCCCTCAGCCTCAGCCCAAAGCTACCCCTAAGGCCGCCCCCATGGAGGTGGATGCCCCAGCGCAACCCTCGGCCAAACCCGCAGCCCAACCACCTGCTGAAATCCATGCATAGGCGGCCGATGGGTGTGAAACCCAGGCCCCAGCCCTGAGGTTTAGGGCGGCAAGAACAAGCAAGGACAAGGGACAAATAAAAGTAGTGAAGTGGACATGACATATTGAAAATTGAGCAACTTTTGTGTTCATGTGCATCTGTACATAAAACACGTTCATAAAACAAGTTCAGAACACGATCGGCACGTTCATAAAACGAGTTGTGAATTATGAATGGAAGTATGAATGGAATTATGAACAGGGGAGGATGTTTTCATAATTTGCATAAACTGGCAAAAATGGCAATTTTTCCAAAAAAAATCCCGGTCCACCAAAAAAAAACGCACCTCGAGGGTGTTGACCCAGCCCCACAAGGTTTGAACAAACATGGCCCATGGGTACCTTAGCAAGAGCAAAATGCGTTAAATTCCCAGAACGATTTACGATGAACAAAACTACCTTTCATGCAGGTACCAAGGGTTGCACCACGAACATACTGCTACAACTCAAGGGCACGCCATGGGAAGTTGGAGACTGGGTTGATGCCCACTAGGGCCTGCACTGCGGACTACCTACAACAGTTGGGGGGCACCCAGTGGCAAGTTAGAGACCAGTCCGGCGGGTGGTGGAGCCTGGAGCACGGACTGACTCTTGCGACTCGCAAGCAGGCAATGGTAAAGTTGGGGCAGGGGTGTGGGGTTGTGTAGTCGGTCGAGACGATGGGGTTGCAACCACGGACGAAATGCTATGGCTTGGTGGTTGCAAAGTGAAATGAAACAAAAAACACTCTCTTGGTGTGCCCATAAGAGCAATTTGACACGGTGCAAAACTCCACCACTACCGTTTGGCAAATTTCATGACACTTTCCTTTGTGACCCTTTCCATGGGTTCTATAGGGGGTTGTTCCTGTGCGCACCACAAAGTTTTTGCCTTTGCTGCCGTTGTTAGCCTGAATGAAGGAGTGCGCAATAACAACTTTTCCGCATTTTCCGTGATGTTCACCGTATCTTTCTCCTTTTCCATGTTCATGGCACGTTGCAGGGCGTTTGGACACATGGTGAGTAAAGAAGAGTGCCATCACGGGTGTCTCATTCGTTGCCTAGACAAAGATGACATGTGTAGAAGCAAATATACACATGAACAAATTTTTGCTCTTCCGCGTTTTCCATGATGTTCCGTCCCCAAATTGCGTTTTCCAGAGGGGGAGGAGGTTGACGCCGGGCACAATGGCCCAAATAACAACCAAGCTAGTGCAGCTCAATGGGTTCCATTTCATTCACTCTCATGGAAGGGGGGGGTGCCTACGTCTATGTTTTCCACTTACCTTGTGCTTGGGAAGGGGGGATGAATGTGGTTTTGGGTGTGGGGGAAGGGGGGTAGTGCACCATGAGGAGGAATGAATCGGGAAATAGTGGTCCACAAAGGTATGATGTGTGATGTGGAATGTGCGATTTGGTCGCTACACATTGGCATGATGCTATACCGCACTGTGCTTGGGAACATTGATGCGTCCATACTGTTTCTGGAATGGAATTGTACATTCTTTGCCGCCCCACAAGACAAAAATTCTCACTTGCTCAGCATTGACTTCTTGATTGTCCACAATGATCCACTTCATCCCGAATGTTTTTGACTGGCTTTTGCATGTTCCATTTTGTTTGTACATCACAATGTTTCCACTTTTCCTACTGCTTGTCATGCGAAGAAAGAAAAAGCGCAACTAAAACTCTACAATGAACAAAAAACACACAGAAGCCTTGATGCATGCATTGGCAATGCATTGTGTCCTTATACTGTTCCGCAAAGAACACAGACGGAGGGATAATGGGCATCAATCGGGGGTACGATACTCCGCAACAGTGCAACCGCAGACGGAGCTAAGACCTCCAGAGCACGTACATTAACAGGAGCAACGCCCACCCCCTCGAACGCTCAGCTGTCGAAAACCACGGGTGTTCCGCGAATCAACATCGGAGCCCCTTTTCACCCCCACGACTGGACGGTGGTGAACAGTGTGATGGATAGGTGCGAGCCACGCTGCAGCCCATACTAGTGCTGGTGAAAATCCGCAAACCCAACACCACCACCCAGGCAGCACCCCACTTGAAACCCATTTTCTGGACAGTCGGGGGTTGGGTGGGAGAGGGTCGGTAGGATTAATGACATAGCGAAAAAATGAATGGTCCCGTTTTTGTGTTGATCATCTCAAATGTTTTGGTTTTCCTCTATTTTGAGCGGAAAAGGTGTTTTTAGGTCCAACCCCCATGGGGGTTTTGCGGGTGGCTTGGCGTGGACAATTATGCAACCTACGGAGCATCCCTTGGTTTTCGCTCTCTGGACGGTTTTGGCGACCTTAGTGACTTCGAGCTACTTGCTCCAAGTGGACACTCGGGGCGGTGTACGGTGCTCAATTGGTGACGACGGGTACATCTTGAATCACACAGGGAGCCATCAAGCAACTCCATGGCCCTGTCCGTTGCGCTTTCTGGCCCCCAAAAGCACCGGTATTCGGGTTGCTTGCATTTTAGTTGCCAAAAGCTGGTTGGCCTACACCCGCCTCTGTGCATTCATTAAACCCGAGTTTCAGTGATGAACCCTCTCCCCTATCATGGGGGTCCCAGGTGCGATTTCAACTTTTTCCAGGTTGGTCCCCTTGGAGGTCCCCATCGGTGACAAACTTCTTTTTTTTTTTAGGCAGGTATGGGTTGATTAAAATGTCGATTCTAGGGTGACCCCTAATGCCCCACGTGGACCCATGGACTGTTGTTGTGTGATCATTTGGTGATACTAGGACACATCGTCCACTACCATACAAACACGCCGAGGACAAAAATATGAGAAAAAGAAGTGATTGTGTAAAACATGAAGGAGGTCTGTTGCACTGGAGTAGCAATGTAACCCAAACTGCGTATAGGGCAACACCCCATTTGTGCCAGGAGGGGGACGCACTTGTCAGCGATGTGGGCGCCAACGAGTTTCCACATCGTACTGAAATTCAAAAGGGGCCGCGGATTAGCGGTGGGCGCATGTGCTGTTTTGGCCGGCAAAGGGTAAAAATCACTGTGAACCAAGGCAATCAGTGGAACACCGGCAGCCACGTTCCGAATGAAATCTAATACCCGGTGCAGCTGGGTATCATGTAAGCATTCGAACATGCAATACTCGGCGGAATGCCGGTAGGGGTTAGACCTCCTAGCTTTCTCAATCTGCGCCGTGTAGACACTATAGCAACTTGGAGGGGGGGCATGGTGGTCACGCGGCAAGGAATGACAGAACGAAGCTCGTGTACTGTGCATTGGAGAATGGGTCGTAGGCTCGAAATTGGTCGAGGCTTCCAACCGCTTGAACTTCCATGGGGACCACCCGCCGACTGACATATGTGGGGTTTAGCCGTAGGGTGAAGGGTGTTTGCGTAGAAGGCGACAGTGTTCCGACCCTTGACCCCCTCTGGACGGGCAAAAGGAACCACTTCCAGAGAACACTCTAATCCTACTACATCCCAAGCATGACGAAGTGCTTTACAAGCTGCCACAACCTTGCGCACCAGAGGCGCATTCAACCACGGACGGCGGCGTGCTCGCACTAGAATGTGCAGTACACGAGCCGCCGACGAAAGGAGCCCCGGAACGGTGTCGGGAGCACTCAGAGGACAAAAACATCCCTCTGCTGCGGTTGTCATGACAATAACAAAGTGACAATACGTTTCCGGAAGGGCGGTTGGGGGCATGGAGAGCGGACTTTCACAGTTGTGCGCAAAAATTTGTTGTTGTGGCTAGAGACACAGGAGCACATTTTCAAATGGGCCAGCGCTATGGGATTCCCGGGAGCCGTCAAAGCTGGAAAGGTGAGGAGGCGTAACCCAACCGAGTACTGGTCGGACGGGAAAATAGTGTCGTTTTCAACATGAACTACACCGACCTCTGGGGACGCACGGCGCCTGAGAAAGAAGTGTAGAGCCCCGATAAAGGCATGCGCACTAACCGATGTGGGTCCTTGCATGCCACGTATGAAACGATGCAAATGCATGGGGGCCAAAAACTCTAGCAAGACCAGAGCAATTCTTGTGCGCACCGATACACAGGCCAGCGACCACCCTGGGTAACACTGAAAATCACCCCCCAAGAGAACCAGCCGTGAATGCACAGCGACATGCACACCAAACCATATGAGTAACGGACGATATTCCTTCGCCGTGCCCTTGGCTTACATGTATGCGTTAACTAACTATATCGGGGTACCACGATAGACGAGCTCGAGCACAATGGGTTTGCCCTCAGGATGATGGATCGAATCCCCAATGTGCGGTTGGGAATCACGACGAACCAAAATGCCAACACCAGTCGAAGACGAAGAGACGACCCTGAAAGTGTGCCAACACAGGTAGTGGAGTGCCAAACGGCTGGGCAACAACCCCCGCTCCTGAAGGAGGACAACGGCTGGGTATCCAGATGCTTGCAGCAACCCGCGGAGCACCACCACTGTTTGTTTTACGGTGTGTTCCACATTGAGAGTTAGCAAGTCGAAGCTGGCCGTTGAGCCGTCACGGACCACGCTCGTTGATCTTGGATCCACTTCTAAATAATGAAAGAAGTCTAACGTTGTTTCAAACCTACGCGAGGGACTCATTGACTGGACGCTGCACTCTCCGGAGGAGGCAGCGGAGTGTCACAGGGTTTAGGGCTGTTGAAAAGAGTGCGAGAGACCGTGAGCGGTTTGAAACTGAGTCGCGCACGCGCAAACACTTCAGGGGGGAGGTAGCACACACCACTTGTATCTAATGGAAAAACACATGCTCCTGCCGAGTGACGATGTAAACCCGCTTCGGCTTGCCCAAACAATTGAAACACTACGCAGTGAGAACTCCACTGTGCCCGGAAGCTTGTATAGTCAAACAACATGCGGGCTAGGGTGACAATGACCAGCGCGCCCCGCATGGGCAAAAGAGAAACTATCGAAAGGGGAGAGTTACGAAGCTCAGAAGTCTCTCGCCATCCGCGACATACCCCCATTGTGCATTGCTAGCGACAGGAGGGAAGGTCAAAACACAATCGGTGGCCGGCGTTAGCGTCGAAGGAGTGGGTTAAGCCGGTGTGCCTCCGGTCTACCTGCTTGTTGGTGAGGGAAGAAGAGTGTGTGTGTGCGGGGCGGGGAGCGCCGGGTACGTATGGCTGGGTGTGGTTGGCGTGCTACGCCTGGGCACGTACTTATACCCTGCCTCGCATTGGAATGGGGGCCCGCTAGTGGATGACATGGGGTTGCGCATGTATAGGTCCGTGTAATACGAATCGACGTGGCGAGCTCACCGTGGAAGGGGAGGGGCGCGACCTGGAACGCCGGGAGCACCAATGACGGCGCCGCCTTGGGAAGGAACGGGATCGCCGACGCTCTCCCTCCCGAGTGTTGACGCTTGCCGCCCTTCTTGTCTTGTGCTGTGCCGTTGTTCCGGTCTGCATGTGGAGGCATAGTAAAACAAGGGCAGTAGAGCGACTTCCACGGGCCGTGCGATAGGTTTGAGTGCCTGTAGGCGCTCGGCCACCGGTACCCCCTTGCCCCTGCCAATCTAGAGTGCCCAATGCTGTTTGTTAGACTTCTGCCACTGCACTCTCCAACCACTTCTTGTAATAGAGCCTCCTTGCTCCACCAAAGGCGGGCTTCTTCGTAGATGCCAAGGGTATCAAACGACACTTCTGCGCTTGCGTACTCATCCAACCTTGTACACAGATTGTTCTGGAAATCGGAACGTATGAAACCGCCCAGGACTCCGGCATAACTTGGCTGGGCTGGGAGATTAGACACGGGCGTCCACTGTACATTGCAACCTACGGGGAATTGGGGTGGGTCAAAATGCCCCCACCCCCAAGGACTTCTAGAGCCCCTTGGCGAATTAGTCTTCTGTGCCTGCAAGGCAGGGCTCTGCCTAGGAGGAGTGGCGCACGGAACATCCTGAGGATGCGATTTAACAAAACCACTAGCAAGGTGCGTGACTACCAAGGTTAAGGGTAGGGAGGAGCGGACTTTATCCCACTTGTGGCGCAAGAAGCCACGTGGAAAGCTGACACACACTGGAATGACACACCCTGCGAACCGCATGCTGAGGTGGAAAGCCCGCACCGGGCTCCCCAGCTGTTTGTCATCCACGGTGCTTAACCAGTAGCCCATTGAGCACCGGAGGTGAGATTTCCGAGGTGGTCCCCAAATCACGGCGACCAGGTAGCACTTGGAACAAAATAGGGGGATCCGCCACGCTGGGCAACTTGATCTGAAAGTCTGGATCTTCCACGTCCATAACATTGACAATGGGCGCCGCGAAGGGGGGCTTACCGATTGGAGACATTGTAGTCGGAGGCTTCTCAAAGACTGACTCCAACTGGGCAGAGAAAAATTTCAAGTCATGGAAAGATAGCGAACGCCGGGCCACCAAGGCCGTGAGCGATGGCAGCAACTACGGGTGCTATGCCGCATGATTCCCATCGATGCGAGGGTAGTTTGCAAAACGCAGCTTATCAAGGGGGTCTACAAAACATGTGGAATGCGGGTGCACTGCAAGGGGAGCTTGCGTGCAACCGAAAGTAAGGTCTTGTCCACCGGCTGGATGTGGGTATGCACTGCACGCGGATCGCCATGTGTGGCGCTTGCGATCTAGTGTCCGCACGAACCTTGTGACTTGTACCTGCTAACATCAACTCTGGTTTGGAGGTGTGTCGTCGTTTGTTCGTGCATGCATTTTTGGTACGCCAAATCTCTGCGTGCTCATTGCAGTGCATCCTCGGACACCTGGAGCTTTTCATACACTTGACGGTGTTCTTCAGTGAACCGGTGCAATGGGGCATCCCCCCCTCCCTCTCGGAAGGCAGCACCGGGACAGCGACATCAAATTTCGACAGCAGGTCTACGAGCATGGAGTCTCCGTCAACAAGTTTGTCCAACACCTGCTTGGTGGAGTGGAATTTGCACCCCGACAAAGAAGGAGCGGGGTCGGCTTCCAAGAAGAAACTAAACAGCGCCGCCGAGTGATAAGGGCGGGGGGTGGGCGTATTTTGTGTCCCGGGCGTGGTCCAAACCGCCGAGGAGAGTTCCGGAACACGCGGGGTGCACAGAAGCTCATGGGGGTGCACCCGGGCATAGGGTTACACATACTTGATGCCAGATGCAACACTAGAACAGAAAGGGGCGCCCATGGAGGTGAAACTAGGTCGGGGATTTGCCCCACCATGCCTTCGTCGCAAAGAGATAGAACGGAGGCTGCAAGGAGGCGCGGAGCTTCCGCAACTGGAACTTTTTGTACTTTGATATGAGAGGGGGACCCCGCGGGGAACTTCTGCTGTGGGCTGGCCACCAGATTCGCAGCTCACCATAGGATGTAGGGGTATAATTGGTGTCAGACATATTGCGTGACATAGGGAGGAGTGTGGGGACGGGTGGGCATGTCAATGACGACTACCCACTGTCCTGCACCGTCTTTCTTATGCCACTCCGCCCATGGCACCTGAAGGTTGGTGAAAATCACTAAAAGATAGGGTGAAGTACCAGTTTATGAGTGCCTCGAAATTCCGGTGACTGGACTTCTTCGGGAGGCCTAAAAGTTGTCGAAGTTGCGTTCTGAACAAATTCACATATATCCGGCGGAAAAAACATGCGAGGTGGCATTCGCGATCTGCGTGAAAGCCAAGAGCGGCCAACATTGAGCAACGGTCACCGGGCAGTGCATGATAATCTGTACCCCCATAGGTGTTTTGACATCAGCGGGGATCGTGAGCAGCACCCCATTCACGGTTAGCGTAGCTTGCACATCATACACAGCGCACAGCTCACAGTCCAACGCCAATCATCGCCATCAGTCAGAGAGATGCATGGAAGCTTTGTGAGCTACTTCCCCTAGCGCGCGAACAGCCTCATAAAGGGCTGGCATAGAGACATCTGCAGCATAATTGCTAAACAGCAATTGAAGGCGGGACACCGTGCTGCGCTCTAACAAGCGTAAAACTAACCAGGGAGGTTAGTGAGAGATGGAGGTAGTGGAGGCATCGTGGACTTGGGAGAACAACAGAGCGGTCATAGGGATAAAGTAGTTATGCATACAGGCAAACAGGAGGGGTAAGACATGCGGAAAACGAGGGTGCCGCACACACTACTCACGCCCCCGTATTTCCCCGGCAAGCCATAGGAAACAACAAAACCACAACGCGTCGCAGGGATGTGGAGAAACCGGTGACCGCCTGGAGCGCCGGGGTACCCCTTCTAGAGGACCGGCAGGGGGGGGGGGGAAGAAAAAATATTTTGATACCGGGTGGGATATTTTTCTTCGGGGGTGACCCCCCCTAGGGGGGGGGGGGTACGAAAAAAGTGGGTCCTACAGAAAAAAGTTTTCTTCCCATGTCGCACGTACCACACATAATCACGGTGTTCCCACCACATAACATGCTTTTGGCACTCGTTCGCATTCCTCCGTTTGGCTATTTGGGGTACTAGCCCATGTCCAACATCCTATTTGCGAAATGAAGCTGTCGGTGGCCCCTTTTCCATGGCATGCTTCGCAGCACAATGGCAAGAATCAGCAAACAACATGCATTCTCAACGCGGGTCGTATTTATGTTTAAGGGCGCAAAGGCCCGTGAGTACTCCTGGCTACGCATCGTGTTGTAGCGCCCCACCCTGGCCTCTTGTTGGCGGCATGAGTCCGGCCGGTTGACACAATGGAGATGCAAGCCGGTTCACACAATGGAGGTCCAAGCCGGTTCACACAATGGAGGTTCAAGCCGGTCTGCACAATGGAGATCCAAGCCGGTTCACACAATGGAGATCCAAATTAGCTCACAAGACCTCAGTGGGAACCCCTTCCAAATTACATGGCCTTTGTCTTCTTTTGAGCGTTATCTTCCCCCGAAGGCTTACGTTTAGCCGACCGGGCCTTCTTTGTGGTGCACGTGTTCTTTGAGGTACTAGTATTACCGCTGCACCACTACAGCTGGATGAGGAGCTAGGTGATGAGGATGTGCTGCAGCTTGAGTTGGAGGAGTCGGAGTTTGAGGCATCAGAGGCACCCGAACTACTGCCCACTTTCTCTTCATCAGAATTTGAGGCCTTTGATCCGCTGCGTGGATGATAATCAAGATGAGTCATGTCTTGGGTTGCCATAGCTTGCTGGGCAGTGCCAAAATTTTGCCAGGCACGGTTTCCAAGGGCACACTTGGGTGTTGTACTGTTCAAGACATCCGTCGGAAGCTTACTCAAGATTGTGCAGTTGCTACACCAATGCTACAATCTGCACATATCATTGCCATTCCTGCTGATGTGCATGAAGTGTTGTGCACCCGAACAATGTGCAAGAATACCAAAAGGCTTGCAATGCTTCTACTCGTGATCATTAGTTCTGCTTGTGCGGGAAAAAGTTATCCAGATCAATGCGGCCAAGCAATAGCACGTTTGAGTGACACAGCAAGACCAGCCAGCAACAGTTGCGCTTCATGCAAGAGAATGGCCCCCTTCAACCGCGGGAACACACATTTTTGACCTCTTTCCCGGCCAAACAATACAGTGGAAATCCTAGCCCGCAAACGGCTCCTACCATGCCTACGGCGACAAGCACCCCAATTACCGAGCAATCCGTTGTGCCTGCAGAATTGCCACTCCTACCCCCACGTTATCCGAAAGTGCTGCCGCTTGGAATCAAAGATGCAAAACAATTTACGCGCCGGGCATATCCACTACTACGCCACGGACATGAGAAGGCCTCATGGCGCCTAGTTGATGGCTTGGGCTTGGAATGGGCAGACCCGCCGTATATAGGCGAAGGATCCTATGATTCTACGGGTTGCATTGTACCATGTTCCCCATGTGCTGGTGGGAGGGGAAGTGTTGTGCGGCATCGTTGGATGGTTGAAGCGAGAGAACTAGACACTGCATGGGGCGAGAACCCGGGCAAGCAACCGGTGAACTCCGTGTGGGTATAATTATCCGTCATGGCCGTTCAGTAGGTGCTCCAAATCTGCCGTCGACCCCACGATGTCAATCTTCCCACCCGGCCGTTCCGGTTTCCTTGCCACTATGTACATGTCGATTGCCTTACAGTGCTAGGTGATGGACCCCGCGTGGTTCCCATGGCTCGTCCTGGCCGTTCAACGGGTGCCCCATGGACCCCATGACGCCACTCTTTCCACCCGGCCGTTTCACTTCACACCATCAAACCATGGACACGTCACAGCCGTGGTGCCAAAGTATGGCACCTACCCCACAATGACTTGCCTTGGAGATCCAAGCCGGCTCCCACCATGGAGATCCAAGCCGGCTCACATAATGGAGATCCAAACCCGGTTCACATAATGGAGATCCGAGCCGGTTCACACAATGGGGATCCGAGCCGGTACACACAATGGAGATCCAAGCCGGTTCACACAATGGAGATCCAAGCCGGTTCACACAATGGAGGTTCAAGCCGGTTGACACAATGGAGATCCAAGCCGGTTCACAGAATGGAGATCCAAAGCCGGTTCACAAAGCTGTACAACATTGGAAGTTAGGCTTGGAGGCTTTGTGTATCCAGGCCGATGGTCACCGACCAAAACGCTAACCGTAACTGTCCAAATTCGGCACGCTTCGGCTTGATTGGGTGAGGTGGCAGTCCGCGCCAAACTATCGGGAAGTAGCACAACGCCAACAAGGTCCGCAAGAGTGGAAAACTCGGTAAAGAGTGCACCACCACTTGGAGCCCGGGGAGGTCCTTTTACATCAACATAAAACCATCGGTCATTCCTGCTCCCCACACGAGTCAAGAAACCCTCGTACTCCATCAAAAAGCAAATGCACTCGGTTGATGGAGGAGGGGTGGTTGCAAGGTGGAGCAAAGTTTGTTTGGCTTTATCCCAAAGAATCAATTCCGTGTCTTCAAAGGAGGTGAAATCCAACAACTTCAGGACTGGGAATGATGTACCAGTGCAACTAGCACGCAACCCGCCACCTCGTATGATCCAGCTGGTTTCCGCCCCAATAGCAACACAAATGGCCTCTAGGAGGGTGCACCCCATGACCGGCATAGATGTTGAGGACTATGTTGTTGTCAACAACGTTGTAGAAGTCCTGTATGAGGTAGTGGCGCCCAAAACAGGAAGGTCCAGCACGCTAACTGGGCTCACAACGCCACTACATTGCACCCCACCAATGTCCAACAAGCCCGCATTGGGGTTCAACGTTGCTTGTGCACAAAACCAGTTGAATCGTTGCTGATTCAACTGGCGTCGTAAAGAAACCTGCAACAAGGGAACCGTATAAAGCAGTATGACATGCAAAGAACGGTTCCCGAACCCTCACCTATGCCACACGTAGTTTGCTTCCTGTGCTGTTGCCGGACCTTCACCTATGCCACGCGTAGTTTGCTACCTGTGCTATTGCTACTATTCCTAGAAAAATGGAAGGTCATTTTGACCAATTTTACCCCAAGCCAAAACTCTTGGGGCCCCACGGCTAGCACCCGCGCTTTGTGGCGGCTGAACTTTGGGCCGACAGGGATATGTAGGGGTACCAAATTTGTACCGGCAAAATAGGGAATGTTTGTGGTCCTCAAAGAATTATGTATGCTACGCTTACACAATATGAAAAAGCAACAAGTGGTGTTCTTTAGAAAAAAAATTGGGGTTGCGAAACTTTTTTAGACATAGGGGTGGGAATTTTTTTTCGGGCCGTACCCCCCCCCCAGGGGGGAGGGGTACGAAAAAAGGGTGATACTGCAAATTTTTTGCGCCCCCCCCCCCCTAGAGGACCAGCCCGCAGCAGGTGTCACACAATCAGCAAAAAGGAGGATAGGTTAAGAAGTTAAAAGAATCCTCAGACGCGAATAGAGAGGGGCAAGGTCAATAGCTAGCATATTCTTCCTAAGCCTGTGACTTATCATGCGGATCGCACAGCACCACATGAGGTCGAGCTTGAGGCTGGGGGGAAGAGTAGCTTACAAATCTGGTGCACCAGGTGTGCTTTGCCCCTTAGGATAAAGTGCTGCTGAGTGGTAGCATAATTGGAGGCGGTACCACTCACGAAGGGCTCGGGCGCCCGGGTGCCCCCGAGTTGGGTGTGCCACAGCGCCTGCGACCAGTGTCCTCCCTACGGCTTGTGGGTGCAAACCTAAACCACGGCCGCCGCTAGCCATCCCGTGCGGAGTGCGCGCGCCAACCAGCCTCGGAACCTCTCGGAGGACACTTCGGGAAATTTCTTTGTGACCGGCGGACTGAGATGTATTTGTATATGCTTGTCGTCAACACTGCCCAAAGTGTACTGCGGTCAAACCAAGGCATCTCGCGCCTTGTAGTTTTCGGCTGTGCGTCCAGCATCACGGGCCTTGCGATAGGCCCAACCTTGCTCCAAGTGCTTCCGTTTGCTGGTGGATGCGCTCGAGGCGGTGGACGATGCAAGAGGGTCCGGCACAGCACAAAAAACGCGCTAAAACGGGCGGGTACGTAGGACGGAAGCGGAATGAAACCGGCTTTGGTGGGGTGATCTGTCGTGTTGTAGGGGCACTCCCCTCCGCAGACCAGGCCCGCTCAAGCGAGGGAGGGTCACCGCATGGTGGGCGCGGAAGCCTCCAAGGGTCGAAGTGCACCACTTGTACAAAATAAGGCGACAAGAGAGGGATGCCTGACGGACCGTGCTATACACACCACATGAGTATGGGTGGACGAAAAGAATACGGACTTGACTTGTACTCTGTTGAACTATACAAGGGAGTTGTGGTAGGCATGCCACCGTACACGCACACGCAAGACAAATGCAACAACCCCATTTTAGTGTGATGTCTACTTGGCATTCCGAGGGTACTGTGCCCCACTGTATGTGGCTGTGTATTCTCTGTTGTGTCCCGGGCAGGGTTTCCCTCGGCGTGTCCTGTGGGTCGGTGGTCGTGTGTCCTTGCGCCCACGGCCTCGTGCGGTGAGCCACACCCCGCAGCGGCAAGGGGCCAGGGGCGGACGCAGGGCGCACGAGAGCGCCGGCGAGCGCGACGCAAGGGACACGGCAGGGAGAGGGCAGGCGACAAAACGGAGCGCGCGACAGCTAACGCGAAGGCTAGGGCGAAGGGGGCGAAAGGGGACAAGCAAGGGCCTCCCTGGTTGATCTAACAACCTGTGCGATGTGTTTTTCAGCCGACGCATGCCAGCCTGAAAACGGTTATATCCTCGCTAGCGAGGGCGCACGGGCAGGGGGGGGGTACCAGGGGTACCTAGAGTTTGAACCCGCGAGCCCCACCATTGGTTAGGGGTCCATGTACAAGGAAAAAATTGTTCAGGACCTTGGTCTAAATCAACGCACAGTAGCCACAATATGCAAACAAAATTTTGAGCCCCACCCTCACCCCCGAAAAGGTGGTACACAGGTACGGGGGGATATAGGGGTCAAAATCGAAAAATTCATTGGGGAATAATTTTGTCTCCCATAATGATGATTATACAAGGGCTCGGACATCCGATATCATGCTATGGGGTATGCGACGCAAATGAGCCCCCCAAATGAGCCCCCCAAAGGGGGGTATATGCAAAGATTCCATGACCACGGACATGACCCCCACATGCTACTTCCTTCGACAAACCATCAATCAGTCCATACTGCCTGGCATCCCAACACAGAAAGGGGGTCGCAAAGGCAATTAGACAGCATTCAAGTCAGATGCACAGCCACCCAAGAGGCAGCAACGACACACCTGCACCCGCATGGCCAGCCGGAACGGGAGCTCACGATGCAAGAACAAGGAGCCCTGTAGCAGTGAGGATTGCTTGTTGGGGTGCTTAGCAAAGGCAGTGAGCATTGCTGGACTCACAGGCGTCTGTTCTCCTTGTGCATAGAAGTGGATGTCATCCATAACACGGATCCGTTCAGCATTCTCCCGGACGATGTTCAGCTCATTCGCCAGTACCTCAGTGTCACTACGCAGCTTTGCAAGTCGCTCCAGGTCACTGTACCATCTCCGGGAGTAGGCGGACCGGAGCTGTGTCAAGGTCCGATGCAGGCAACGCATGCCAAAGTCTGGCAGCAAAGAGACTGTCTGAGATGGAATCGATGCATACACCACCATGCCCCAGATGTGCCCGTTCCCAGGCCTGCACCATCAGCTAACCACATGGCACACTACATTTTGGCTGCTGCCAATCACCGATCAAGCATTTGCACATCACACAGTCTTGCATGGCGCAAATGGCATTGTCCAAGGGGCCAGCATACTCACAGTCTGGCTTAAAATGACGAAACTCAAATATTATGAGAAGAAAAGTTGTCAGAAATTAGCAAACCCCAAACAGCCCTGTTGCAGTCCTGTATTTCATCTCTGCATTCTGTCAGGATGCAATCAGGAGGTACTTGCCCTTTGCCCCCCTGTGCGCCACGGTTTGGCAATTGCATCAACTAAGGTATCAACTGAGGGGAATCCTTGCTCTGCATGCACACTGCACACTAGTTTTGGACAGAAACACCTCCTAATTGCTCCCGTTCCAAATACCCACAAAACCAGCCCCTCAAAAAGCCCACATTACAAGACTAAGTCCAAGTGCTCCAACTGGTCTCAGTCCCAAGGCACAAGCATGAAGAAGCCCATGTATGCACGCACTTGCTGTGGTTCTTGTTCATGTGCTGTTCTCACACCCACATTCCTCGCAGCTTTGCATCCCAATATCCATGGCTGGTGCCGCAACATGCAAGACACTGAAGTGAATTCATTGTAGAGATTCTTCAGGCCATCAGAGAAACATCCTCAAAGACACCTTCCGTGATGAAGTGGAAAAATGATGCGAGAAATGGGTAACATGGGGTAGGGGAAGTGGGAAGGAATGCGGGACAGTCACATCAATACACACTATTATACACAACGTGCACTGCATGAAGTGCAAGCCAAGTAATTGCATGCCATTGGCGATAGTGGAATGGGCAAAGCAACCAACCTGCACCATCCCTTACCAGGTGGAAACGTGCAACACTCTTTCTCTCGGCCTCGTTGCCGATTGTGCCAACTCGGTGGGTTTTCAGGGGTTGGTGCCATTGTTGCCTCATTTCTGCAAACGAAGTGTTCCGGAGGTGGGGGTATGTGGGGTATATTCGGAAAGCGCATGCTGTACTGACGATATGTTTGAGATTTTTGCCCATTTTGGACGACGCCTGTGTTGCTTGCTGCCTCTTTTTTGGGATGTGTCCAAATGGCTCGCCGGTGCCTACAAGTGTGCAGGCAGCCATCTGGACCACCTGCAGACACCTGTTGTGATTAGACATGACAAAAGAAAATGGTTGGATTTTGGGATGACACCTGATCCCCAAAACGTGCAGCCTCATCCTGGCTTTGTCTGGGTGAAATCAGGGTACAGTGAAGCGATTGCATGGCGAAAGGTCTGCCTGACCAAGCAGCGAAATGTGGACCTCACAACAGACGGCCTGTGGACCATGCCTCTCAATACAGGGCATGGGGAAAATTGGCTTGTGCACAGGGGGGGGGGGGGGTCATTCGAGCCCCCCAAAGGAGGGGGGGAGGGGTCTAGGAAACGGGCTTTCGTGACAGGCCATTCCCAAGAGGCTAGTCTAAAACCTCTGATGATGACTCACCAACTGTGCCGCAAAGCGGCCTGGAAGATTTTTTTTCAAGAAAAATTTCCCGCGTGATACATATACCTCAAAATGATCAGCGCATCGTGGGGATCATTTTGAGTCATATATGTTGTAGTACCTCAGGACCCCCCCAACCCCCCCTTGTCAGCCCGTCGGGCGTCCCCATCACGGGAGCCCAGAAGGGGGGGGGTCCGGGAAAGGGGCTTGAACGACACCCCCCCCCCCGCCCAGCCCCCAGCCCAGGGTGGGTGCCTGTGGAGGCACGCAGGCTGCGGGACTGGGAAAAATTGAAGAA
This sequence comes from Eutreptiella sp. 'Long Island Sound 2002', assembly GCA_964036045.1. Classification (NCBI taxonomy): domain Eukaryota; phylum Euglenozoa; class Euglenophyceae; order Eutreptiales; family Eutreptiaceae; genus Eutreptiella; species Eutreptiella sp. 'Long Island Sound 2002'. The sequence goes on from OZ038380.1 coordinate 58,454,640, forward strand.
ATATGCAGGGCGACATGTGCCCCAATGGGGTCCCAGCCCTTGTGGAGAGGCACGACAATTCTGACGATTCGGATTCGAAATAAACAGTGGGCACCTGTGCATTGCTCCGTCCCGTGCATCGTTGAATTTTCCAGCTCTGTGTTAAAAAATGTGAACACCCCCCCTGCAACCCATACATTCTGAAACAGCCTTTGTGCACAGATTCCAAAAAATATACACATACCCCCCCCCCCCGAAAAGGAACGATATTTTGGCGCATTGGATCGAAAGTACAGAAAACCTGGGGAAAATGTGAAAACCCACCGAGTTGTCACAGAACGAATGAGGCTGAGAGATATTGGCAACCATTTTTGAGTGGTAGTTAGCGAACACATTACGGTTTTATGCCACAACCGACTCAGACAATGGGTGGCCATGCCCTAGTGCCCAAATAGTTGCACTGTGCACGCTCAGGGCGCCCATTTGACTCAAAACCTGCCAATTTACAGTCACTATTGCAGGTGTGCATGTTTTTAGGCGTGCAAACCCATCGTTGTGACACTAGTGTGCTCAAAGTGGAGACGATTCCCTTAGGACTAGGATCAAGCCGTTTTACTGCACTGCCTAGTGACAACATTTTGCGTACCGCCTTTGGCCTTCTCGTCCAACTACCCAAGGCCACAAGGAGAGTGAGGGGGTGCACCCTAAGCGTCAAGCTTCTTTGCGTGCGGGTCCTCTTGTGAACAATCCATGCCTTGTGCTTGCTTCCCTTGGGTGCATGTGCAGGGCCACGGGTGCCTCAGGAGCCTCTGCCATCTCCTCATCTTCACCCTCATCTGCCTTCATCAATGTTAGCAACCTACACTCATCAATTGTCCTTTCTCCACTAGTTGTCGTGGTCAAGAATGTAAAATGTGTTAACATTGACCACTAATGTGTGCAAAGTTTCAACAAAAATGGGTTTAAATGCATTTTGCCCTAACAACAAAATAACTAAGAATAATGCAACAACAAGTCAAGTATACTCTACCATGCAATGAAACACCCACACACACAGAGGTGGGGAGGATGTGATCGAAAGAAACCAGGAGGTCTCTTGATGGCATCTACTGGGACAACACAAAGCTCAAGGGTTTCACAAACCAGCCCACCACAGCCACTAGCAACATACAGCAAAGTGTAGTCTTCTCGATCACTCAAAAAGGAGTTAGGAGCTTTAGCTATGAGCTTCTCAAGCACTTCAAGAAAGCTCGACCAGTGCAGGGTACCAAGCAAACACAGGCAAGCAGTGGACAGTGCATAGTACGTTGATACAGGTAGGTATGCTCAAGCAATATTGTATTGGTGAACAAACAGGGTGCGGTAACAAAGATAATGAACTTTGTGAATGAATGCATATTGAAGAACACGTAGTCAAACCTCACACCTGTGTGGACTGTTCCTGAGAAATAACATAGAAAAATGCACCAATATAGCAATGTAAAAATGCAAATTCGCTCAAGAACACTCTGCAAAGCGTTCTTCAATTGAAAACTCATAAAAAAAGCATACCACGTCGCAAACCACTACCTGTTGGAACACGGGAGCCAAAACAGTCAAACTAACATAAGCAGACTCGTGCAGCACTCATTACTTCTTCTTACTCGCCGCCTTGGGCTTTGGTTTGGCGTTTGTCGCACCCTTCACCTTGTTTTGGAACGCATCCAAGTTCCCTGGTGGTTTGAAGGGCTCGTTTCCACCACCACTGCTGGAACTGGAGCGGTCATCCCTGTCATCCCTGACATCTTGCTCCTGGCTCTGTCTTTTCCTTTTTGCTGGCGTGGTTCTCTTCTAAGGCTCCAAGCAGTCGTCGTCATCCTCACCAAATTGATCCACATCGTCATCACTCTCGTCGCATTTCACTTTCTCTACCCCAACCGGCATCCCATCGACAAAATCCTTCATCCATCTAGCCCAGCCAATGATGTACAAGGCATCCAGTTCCTGAACTATCTCCCGGCTGTCAGAGATGAATTGTTGCAAACCAGAAAGCTCTCCAGTGTCTCCCAGACCCATGTTGATATTCATAACTAGTCCATTACGCATATGGGGTGCAACAGAGAATCCAAGGCTCCTCACCGGGGGCCCACTATGGCGGTGGCACGATACCAAGCACTTGCAACAACCATCCAGCAATACCAATAGTGATTTGAGATGGGCACGAGTCCTCATCAATATTGATGTAGTTTGGGACCTTCACAGTCAATTTGTTTGGTGTGCCTATCAGTGCCAGTCTTTCGGAGTATCGATACACACTGTGGCTTGTTGATCGATCATATATCCAAACTTGTGTCCAGTGCCATCCCTGAGTTGCGTCCACGTCTTTTGGCGAATGACCAATGTGTTTCACGTCCCCAGGCTTGCCAGCAATGCAAATAGGTGCGTCTTTCATGAGCAACTTGCCCATCAGGGGATGAATGTCCTATGTACCATCTGGCCCCAGTTCCCAAAGAATCTACAATCAAAACACAGTCAGACAGACCCATTTTAATCGCATGTGGAGGAAGAACGCTCTGCAAAGTGTTTCGAGGACGAAACCGACTAGTGACTGCACAATCGACAAGGAATGGAACACACCGTTGCGCAAGGTCTTGCTGCGAAGGTAGCCGGTACACCACGGCCCTGGATGACTGGTGCAATAAGGATTTTTGTCCCTGTACCATCCTCATTCGTGGCCTCAGTTCCCATGTTCCCGAGGACAACAACCTTGTCGTCAGTGAGCTCCACGTCAACTGTTGGCACAAGCTTCGACAAGGCACGCCTGGCAGCCTTCCATTCCTCTGCACTCCACAAGGGGCATTTCTGCACTGCATCCCACGGCGGGTGGGGGTTAGACTCTGACCACCGCCAGCGGCCTGTGTTCATCTTCACCACACTGGCACTCCTCAGCATTTTTCGGATACACAACATCTTGGATTCATCTTCTGCATGGAAAATGTCGCAAAAAACCAGGATTGTTACTGCAATACCACCAAAACAAATAAACCAGTAGACAGGCATACTTCTGGTCTCATGTACGATATTGTTCTCCGGATGCATCCAGATAATCTCCCAGGCTCTGTTCTTCTTCAATCCACGGCACAGTCTTGCCAGTGCACTCACTTCTACCTTGTCCAACCTCGGAAATGACATGACCGTGAAATATTGGTCCGGTTGCAGCCCCAGGCCTGGTCTCAGAGTAGTGCAAGTGATCAGTGAAGGGCAAAATGGCAAAACAATGCCAGTTACAAAGCACAACTTGTCTAGAACGCTCTGCAGAGTGTTCTACGGATCAAAGATTGTTTTCAAGCTGTCATTTGATAGTACATCAGGCCCAGAACGCTCTGGAGAGCGTTTTTTGTCCAAACGTGGCTGGGAAGCATATGTGCATACCTTGAGTCCCCGCCTGTCTCTCAAGGTCCGCGAGTGCCCCACTGATCTCGTTCCTCCTAGCCACCACGCCTTCGACCACAGGTTTCCAGGCCTTGAATACTGCGTTCTGCAAAGCAAGAGGTAATAACAGCACATTGGGCAAGCAAGTAACGTGCAGTCGATCGTGATGACATCAATGCATACTGGACACGCCGACTTACCCAGCTTTCCAGCTTTTTGTAAGGCCAGAAGAAGGGCTGCTTTCTCCTGCACGTTGCCAAACGCATCAAGCTCATCCCATATCCCGTTTGCAATTTCTGGCAGTCTAAGCGAAGAAGAGCTGTGTTGCACTACATTGTGGTCCCCTGCGATCTGCTGCTTGATGGATACCTTCGTGTCCTCTTTGATCATGTCGCATTGCACGTGGGATAGCCATACCGGTAACGCCTTGCCAGCCTGGAGGTACTCTGCTTGCAATTTTTGAAGAGCCGTACATATGTGCCGCCCACCAAGGACCCACACCGCACCACCTACATGCGAACAGTGATAGAACTGATGCCAGTGACGCAAGATGACAGTGCTCCAGGGTGTGGAATGCAATATTATTACTACACATGTTCGCAGCTACAAATTGCCCTGGAATGCTCTGCTAAGCCCTGCTAAGCACAAAATGGAACCGGAACGCTCTGCAGAGCGTTCTTAGAGGGGAGGTGGTTCATCTTGTCAGGCCAGAATAGTAATCAACTTCAGCGGGGGATTCTGCTTCAAAGATGCCAACCGTTTCGCCACCTCCATGTCATCAGGCTTCCTCGTGTGCCCATGTTGAATCGTAGTTGTGTGATCCGCACTTTGACCGACCCACGCTCCATGTACTCTGTGGGATGTTGTCCAACGCGCTGCTTCTACGGCTTGCCCGCAGGCAGTGCTACTAGCTTCGGTCCGGCTACTACTTGGCTAAGTGCATCTTAGCACTATCTGGTTGCGATGAGTCGTCTGTTGTGAGCAATGGGTTGGCTGTCTGGCTTGCAATGGCAAAAGCAACGACTTGAACAAGCCAAACATCAGCAGCAGGGGAGTAGGGAAGCAACCAAAATCAACAAGGCACTGGTTCGACAGGCATGGTGCTTATATTTTCCCACCTCCCCAAAAAAGGGGGGGGCTGGTGCAGGCTGGTCTATTTATCATCTACGGAAATGACATCTGCCCCCCCCCCCTCGAAAACTAACACAGGCGGCACAGCTGGATCACTGGACAGGGTAACTGCAACAGGGGTGCCTCAACAGCGAAGGTTGCATCATCACCCTCTTATACCCGAGGAATTACTACAAGCTTATCTGGAAGGTCATCAAAGTTGTGTGCAGGAGGGGGAGGGGGGGCAGGGTCGCGTGCAGGCGAATCCACAGGCGCACCCTCAGGGCGGACAGCCTCTTGCATGGCCATGCTCCTACCAACATAGCGCTGTGGTTGGCGTTGACTCAGGATGGTGTTGTCACATGCGGCGTTATGGTCAGCCTGCTGTGCCAACGACTGATGGGGGATGTGCAGCTGCAGTGCTTCCATGCAGTCCTGTGATATACTAACAAGTTTCACAAGGGTTTGCAGTGTCCGTTGCAACAGGTCTTGCAAATGATCAATCAACATGTCATGGTACAGACTATTGGGAAACTGGGGGACTTCAAGCCAATCATGCATACCCTTAATAGTCTTCACGCTTCACTTCCACAACATTGGGGATACTAATTGACCATCACTAATTTGGTGTGCAAAGGTATTGAGGTTGCGCCGTACCAACTTGATTGTGCCATTCTACAAGTGGTAGCCATGAAGGTCCTTAAGGTCCATGCGTGCTGCTGGTGTGAGTAGAAAAAGATCAAAACAATCATCCAAAGAACTAGTGTTGGGGTTCAACCGCAGCTTCTCAACCAAACGGGCCAAGACAGCCTCACCCATCTCCTCTAAAGGGGAATTCCCTGGTATTGTTTGTTCCCACCAACCCCAAAACAAGAAAGACACCCCCGGGGTCCGAACATACTCCATAGTGTGCATGGAAAGGGCCGCCTGCAAGGCATCATCCGAGTTCTGTTGGTTTGCCCAGTTGCAGCTGCGAACCAGAAATACACACAACAATAGGACAGGGATGTACTCCAAGAGTAATACAACCATCCCTTTGACTAAGGCAATGGTGGTCCTTTGTCTTTCAAACATATATCACCGGTGGACGCCTTAAGGCACTCCAAGGCCGGCTTAGATGAACTAACAAGAACCAACAGAGCAGCCACAACTCGCTCCATATAAATAAGCTGGGGATGTGGATACACCTCCGTACCCGAGAGTAGTCTACATTGTGTCAAGAATACAAACAAAGGGGGAAAAGCGCCTGTAGCAAACAGTAACCGCATACCTCTAAGGGTGCAACAGCCCGTACAACACTGGACATCGGTTTAAAAAAAGAGCAAGATTGTACTTGGCATACAACTTGCTATACATCATCTTACATAAGCGATAGTGGATTTTTTTTATCCACGACGATTGGTAACACTTTGTTACTCTGCTGCTGCACCTCAACCAAGGGGTGGACTACAGCTACCAAATTTGGTTGGGATCCTGCGGTGAGGTCTGTCAGGAAACAAGGTTTCCATTGCAAACCGTGAACACTTGTTCGTCTGCAATCCAAGGGGGCACGAATATCTTTTGCCTCGATGGGTCCTTGAAGCAAAGTGTTTGTAGGGTCACACAACCCTAGGAAAGAGTCACGTAACCTCCGAGCAACCACAGGGAGACGTTACTTCAACGCATCCAACTTGGGATACCCGGCGGAAATGTCCAAGTCAGCGCGCAGCTGTAACAAAGCCATGGCTGTACAGTTGAGGCTCCGGTTGGGGGAATGGGGGGAAGGAGCAAAGCGGTGACGATAGAAATTGTCAAACCAAACCATGTGTTGGAATTGTTTAACCAGGTCCCAGAGATCCCGAGCCATCTGGCAAGCACGTTGATGTGTGCTGCCAACATTATACGTGCAAGCTCCCAAGTGGGGGGGGTTTCCTCTTTACTTACCTACACATAGGAACATCATCTACAGGACAGAAAGCCCTGGGCTTGTAATGTTTGTGCATCAAACGCCACAGGTTGAATGCCTCTATGCAAAGGGGGGAGTACCAATGGGGGGATATTGCACCACTCTTTTTTGCTGACCATACCTGTCGAACATCGCCCAGCGAGCGCCGAGTCCTTGCATCACCCCGAAGCCCATATATCCACGGTACGAAAGCTCCCGGTCCTCCACTTGTTCCGTCGTCTTGAACAGCATGTCCAATCAACTCCTCCACACCAGAGTAGTCCGGCAGAGTTGACGGTAACTTGCGGAATGTGTTGGGATCCATTGTGCAGCTGCCAAGGGACCGATGAGGTACAAAAGTACTTGGGTGGGTGTTGCCCCACGACCCGACAATCCATTGACTCCGATACCACGAACAATTTTGGGACAAGAACGCTGTGCCACGTGTTCTTGATGTCTAGTGGGCCAGAACGAGCGGGCCAGAACGGGAGCAGCAAAAGAGATAACAAGTACAGCTGTAAAATTCAACCATTATTGAGGAGCTTCCAATAAAGAACGCCGTGCAAAGCGTTCTTGACCAACGTTCCAGTTTTGAAGGGGTCGTCATAATGATATTCGGTGCGGACAAGCACCATATCTTGTGGTAGTCGAGGTAATGCAGTATCCAAGCAATAAACGACCAAGATGCCAAGTAGCAACGTAACCCAAAGATGTCTTTGTCAATTGAAGTACCCCTCAGTGCACAGCAACAACATGACATTGGCGAAGGCGTTCACAATATTGAAGAAATGGGTGCCGCAGCTATTAAGCACACTCAACAACAAACCACACAATCGGGGGAAACGCAACAGTGTAGAACCATTGCATCGGGGGTGTTTAAAATGGATGTTAGTTGAAAGAACGCTCTGCGGAGCGTTCTTGAACACAAACTCCATAAATCATGCTACAAAGAAGCAATGCATACACCGAAATAAAATTCAAGCATTGCGGGGTGGTGCAAGAGGCAATTTAGCAAACATAGTAAAATATGCGAGTAGTAGAGGAAGTTTGCAACAAGAACACTCTCCAAAGCGTTCTTGTTGTCAATTGTGGATCACACCGTAAATAACAGAACAAAAAAGAGCATTTGAAGGAAATAGGTTATACTGCCCATCTGTAGGTACAAAGGTTAAATACATATTCTGTACTCTGTGTGTGATGTATACAACTCTCTGCAGCAACGTGGTACTATGTAGTGACACACCTGATTGAACATGGCACCCAAACATTGTGAAAAAGGGGGGGTGTATAGTTAGTTCTGAAAATGGACCCTCCAGCTCATTTCCAGCAACCATTCGTGACTCACTAAGAGCTACCTAAGCCAAGCCAGGCGCTAGAGTGGTAGCTGGGGATTGAAACAGGGCATTTTCGAACTTTGGGCTGAGATGTTGTCCTGGGTCTTGCAGTGTTGCGCTCCAAACGCCCCTTGCCTCTCACCGCTTGTGCGCACTACCCAATATTTACGTCACCTCATAGGGGCATTCCCGTGTGCCTTTCGTGTCTCCAGCTTTTGGGCACTCTTGTTACATATGGACCGCGCCCAAGCGAAGCGCAGGAGAATATGCATGGGTTTGGTTGGACCAGTCGGTGCACACACACCGCGTGCCGTTCTACCACTGTTAGGGCTGTACCACGCCCCTACTGGTATTAGCCTTGAGGTACCTCGTGCCTCTCTTGATGCTTGCCTCCCTCGAGCGTTGTCTTGCCTATTCCCACTTTCGCTACGCCCACGTGGGTCCCCTTCCGTGTCCTTGATTGCCGTCTGTGCCCTAAATTAAGTCCTCGTCGTCCGGTGGAAGGAAGGGGGGGTGCGCTCTTGCAAGACACATACCACCCGCGTGTCCCTACGATAGCCCCCGACTCCATGCTCTCCTTGTCAACGATGAAGTGTGTTTGACCCACGGGCACCGTTGTGGGCACCCGTCCCCAGCTTGCCCCCAGCTTGAGAGGATAGAGCCGTGTGCCTGTAGTGGCCTCGTCGTGCGCCTTTTCATTCGCCTCCACTCCCACATGCCCCCGGCACATGTATCTACTGCTCGGGCCCCACCCTTTCTTGTAGGATCACTAGTCATTTCCACAGCACCGTATGCGAAATGGTGCGTTTCGTCCCTGTCTACCCATTGGCTTTCCATTGTTAGGCCGCCTCCTGCATTCCTTGAATGAATAATTCCCAATCTGAGTCATCCAGCTTTATTCTCTCCACCTCTGCATTTTCTAGCGCCAATAACGCTTGCCCTCCCACATACAACTCTGCCGCCTAGACTAGGAGTGCCACCCCGGGTCTCAAGCCCCACACTGCTATCACTACACATCATGCAACTTTGTTGCAACAGGGAGGCACAACCATCAGGCGTTGTGAAAGGCTAATCAAAGGGCGGTGTAAGTAGTGCGGCGGGTGCTAACCAAGGCCTAGCCAAGCAGCTGTGCATTAATTGCTGGCTAGGCCAACGCAGCCATAATTTCCTTGCCCTTGGACATATCCCCATGCCTTAATCCGTGTTTTTGAAGGTATTTCTCTACATCTGAAGCTTCATTTATGTCCCTAACACCAAATCTGATTGATTGGGATTGTTTTGTGTTTGTTTTGCCTCATGGGTCCCCTCAGGTGTAATGTGTCTGTAAATGGCCGAATCCGTCGCCCCCACAATTGATCACGGTCCCGCCGGCTGGATGAACCCGTATCGCAGCCTTTACCGCGGTTGCGAGACCCCGCGTCGACTACGAGATGACAGTGCCCATCATTCCGCTACCCTGGGCTAAAGCCCCCGCGCAACAACGGTTGCCGCCGTCCCCGAAGGCCCTGCACTACACAGCGGCGCAGTGCAACTGCGTGGCGAAGGCTGACCCGTCGCCAAAGTGTTTCCCTTGTGACATGTGTCCTCTTTGTGCTAGACATGTGGGTCAACTGTGCGCAGACTGTCAGCGGGATTCGGGGGAGGATGCGCCTACTGTGGAGGACGCGCGTGCCGAGATGGAGTTTGGTGAGGTTAAAGCCTTAGGGGGGGGTGCTAGAAGGTCGTTGGAAGGGATGCTGGAAGGGGTTCCAGCGCTGGAAGGGTCTGCCGGAAGGGTGCCAGGAGGGCGCAGACAGGGGTTCCAGTGCTGGAAGGGGCCGCTGGAAGGGGCCGCTAGAAGGGGGTTCCGGCGCTGAAAGGGGTTCTAGCAGGGGTTCTAGCAGGGGTTGTACCACTTGCACTGCTTCTTCTTTCAGGCAGTCCCATTATTTTTCCTTCCAACAAATGTGCTAGTATGATTTTTGCCCACAACATTGTGGCATAATGGCGGTGTGTAGGTGGATCGAAGTTCTCATTATTGAAACTGCCTTTTAAAAGGAGAAATTGTGAGATTCGTTGGCGGGCTGAGGCAAGGGATTGATGGATGGCGACTAGTGGACAACAAGATGCCTACTTCAGACCACCTTAGAACTACCACGGCACATGGTTTCTGCATGCGCCAACCCAAACTCGTAAATCCTTGAAAGTAAGGATAGAAATTGCACAACAAAGGTTCTGTCATTTTTTCCCCTTGGAAAAAGAACCTTCACAAAATTAAGGCCCAACCGGCTATTGCGCCATGCGTGCAACACATTCCCCCTCAAGCATTGGCCAAGTACCAACTACCTCCGACCAGCCAATCCTTTGAACCTTCCTCCATGCACCCACAATGCTTTCCCTCTTTGTACTTTCTGGCAGCCACATACCACAAATTGAACTTTGCACCACCGAGTACATTCATAGCAGCCGTCATCAAACGTTTGGTGGCACAACACTCAAACGTTGTTTGCTCTTGGGTGCTGCCTAGAACATGCTTCCTTCATTGGACGCGGTGGTCATCAATTGTGTCCGTGCCTCATGGGTGCTTTTGGTACGGGCAGGTGCAATCATTGCTTGCCCCTTTGTGACCGTCATGCATTGTGATGCACACACATAAATTGTAACACGCAATGAATCAAAAATGGCATCTAAATTCTATGGAGATTCTGTGACGATTGTACATATGAACTTCATAGAAAAAATGCACAACTATACGACACAAGAAACAACCAAAACACAATTATCCGGGTGTGTTCAGTAGTACTATGAAGGCGGCCCCAATCCAAATCGAGCACACGCATGTTGGAACAGATAGGGGGTGATGTAAGGCACTAGTGGGAATGCATATGGACCAACACATTACACCATATGCCAATTTCTTGGAAACCACAATCATGCTACAATGGAGGTGGATTCACTATTGCACACCTGTGGGGGAAGACTTCTGCAACAAGCCAGTTTGGACATATGCAGACCGAGGTCGAGTGTGGAGTTTTTCATGAATTACATATGGATCTTGTCCCCGGCTCGGGATCGTGTATTGAATGATGAAAGGAGTAGTAGTGAGAAGCTCCAACTACGACACAATCCTTCCAAACCTTTTATCCGTGGCATAGCCCCGAGCATATCCGAAGATATCCGTGGTGCGGATATCCCGGGTCGACTCCCTCAAAAGTCAATAATGTGCGCGATTGCAAATTGTTTGTCGCAATGAGCAAAAACCACCTCTTAGTCTTGTGCAAAGATGACCATTGATCTCACTTTGGAGGAGGAGTCTGCATGCCATCTTCTCAACGACGCAATTGTGTGAGACGGAAACGTCTACATATAAGCTCAATGAGAAGCGTAGCATTGCACATGACCATGAGATGTGTTGCTCTTGTGTAGGGGTAGCCCCGGCAACACCTTCCAAGGTCCCAAAAAGCGAAGATTTATGAGCCGTTCCATCACCCTTTGCCGAGGCTATGTTTGAACAGCAACCCAAAAAAAAGGTTAGAAAAGGAATGCACGTGAAAAAGGAAATGCAATGCTACCACGTGACATTTGCCATGTTGTGTACCAAATATCTTGTGCCAAGCTCAGGTTTCCCCAAAGTTTGGTCACGGGGCTTTCAATCCTTGTGTCACCAAAATAATTGGCTCCCATTGGACGATTGGCTGCCATCTATCTATGCGTATGTTCCTTTAGCCCGAGGTACACATTTCATAAAGTCCGGTCTTCTAGTGCACCTGCTCTTGCAGGTAATCCTAGCAAAACTCCTAGGTTATGCCTGTTGACACATTATACGCGGCTTATGTAGCTTATGCAAACCCAGCAGTTTATGCAGTTCGTGCCAAAACACAACAGACCGGTCCTTTCCGGTTTCTTTAGTCTCCTTTTCTTTTTTGTACCAACGGCTAGAAAACCCCTCAAAACCGAGTAGTCCGATCAAATTGCGGGATGTATCGCACTTTAGTGTGTGTGTGTGTGTGTGTGTACGTGTGTGGCGTCTATGTGTGTTTGTGTGTTTGGAGATGTGTGTGTGTGTGTGTGTGTGTGTGTGTGTGCCACATACCCATGACTTCGATCCCGAGCCAGAGCCGTCAAGGGGCGGACGCATTTGGGGTCCTGAGCTCTCGGTCACGGCGGGAGCTTCACAATGGGGCCCCAACTCCCCAACCATATGACTGCCGTTCAACCGCATGAATGGTAAGCAGCAAAGCAATCTAGGTGCAACAAAACACAACAAGCTTGGCATTTGTACGTTGATGCGCCGCTCTGACAGCGCACACACATACCAGATTGGGCACATAGCGAGGTGCCTTGGTTGCACGTCAATTTTTCAGGGCTAGATAGATGTACCGCATGAGGCGCCACTGCCAACCGCGCATGGTTTCCCCTGGCGCACAAAGCTTCAGGGTTTTCACAAGGCTAACGCATTGGTGTGTGCCATGCACAACGACATCCCATTTAGCGCCTTCCACCACATTGGGAACCGCCGCTCCTCCCCACGTTGCGAGCACATCTCGTTGCACACATCAACGCTTGGTGCAAATGTGCGGTACTTCGCAACCTTCGGCCACACATGGGGGCCATGGTGGCAATTGGTGACCAAGGGCACAACACGGGCAGCCTTCTTGCCAACCTTTAATTTAGGCATTTGAAAATGCTACGCGCATGGCCATCCTACTTGTGAACAAATCTGTTCACCTTCCCATGCTGCATCCCCCTCGCTCGCCTTCACAACGAGTTCTGCTAACTTGGGTAAGTAAGATTGGAATGGTTGCCATTGTGCCGCAAGAGACCATGGGAACCAAAGTAGGTGTCCGCCAGCAAAGCCCGGTCCTTGGTTGCCACACCATGCCAAAACCGCACAATCTGCACTGCGGTGTAATGGCCGGTATACGTGGTTGGTTGTGGGGGAATGTCACCAGGCATTGCAGCACGATACACGTGCACATGCCAAGTGTACCGGTCGTAAGCATCATACAACAAATACAGCTTTAACCTTGTAGTATGGGGCTTTCAAGGGATAAGCTGTCTAAATAGGTACAAGTCCTTCTGTGGGACGATAAATCCATCGCCAAACGAAATGTCACGTGACACCCAACCAAATTTACATTCTTCACTCAGTCCGGGAAGAGGTACTCCATGTACGAGTTGTCGTAAATATGATCCCTATGCCATAGGTCCTCTATGCGGCAGTGTTGGAGCATTCCGAGACCTAATTGGAAAAGGATGTAGCAGGGAAGTAGGGCGACAAGGACACATCCCCCTTCACGCAAAGAGAAATGCCCATGCACTGCATGATTGGCCGCATCAAGTACCCATGCACGTGGACCGGAGTGTCCGCCGCGGATGTACCCTTCAATAGGCTGGCCCCTCGTGCAAAACCTCCGGTGAATTCATACAAGGCCTCATCAAGATGCAATGGATGGCCTTCCGAATCGCTTGCATAGTGATTTGGCTGTAAATGAGGGAAAACAAATGAATTACACAAACTGCACAAATAGGCCAAACCAGCTATAGATATAAAATCTGAAGTTTGAAGTCTGATTTGGCATGTCGTGTCGCAAACCCATATTAGAGCACATCCAAAGAAAAGTTTGATAAAAGTCTCCCCCCCCTCCAGACACACAGGAACTTCAGTGCAGGAAAATTGTGATAACAGTGCGGCACCCCCCCCCCCCCATACACACATCAACTTCATTTCAAGAAAATGGTGATAAAAGTGCAGTACCCCCCCCTTCCACAGACACACAGGAACTTCACTTCGGGAATATGGTGGGTTGGGGATAATAGGGGGGGTTGGTATGGAAAATGCGGAAAAGGAAATTCTAGGAAAAGTGTGATACAAGCCCCCCCCCCCCCCCAAAAAAAACACACCACCGTTCAGCTCAATAAAATGATGGGTTGGGGAAAATATGGGGTTGGAAAATGTGGAAAACGCAATTCTAGGAAAAGTGTGGCAAAAGTGCCCCCCCGCCCCCCAAACACCCAAAGCTCTTGGAAAATGGGGGGTTGGGGAAAGTGTGGGAAAGGGAAAACCAAGGGAAATGGGAAAACGTTAGCCCTCCGGTCCTAGAGCACAACAGCGGACAAAAAATGAAAAACACAATTCATGCTAATGGTTGTTAATGTATGAATGCACCTGCAGAGAAGGAGAAAATGGGGACCATGGGCATTGGCACAGCAAGCAAGCAAAAGCACAATATCACTGCAACCCCAACTGTGTCATTCATCAATGAGTCCATCCATGTCATCCACCGGCACCTGGGAACATGGTTGTGAGCTGCTGGGTGGTGCAGCAGAAGGGGTAACACGATCCGTTGGGGGGACCCAATCAGAGTCCATTTGGGCTAGCAAAGGCAATGCCTGATGCATGGCAATGTCTCGGGCTTGTCGCCGGTTCCTGTTATATGGCACCTTCACACCTACGGCACCCAAGCAATCACAGATGCGAGCGCGTGTTCAGTCACGCAATGTGCCTTGCCTTTGGGGCACATACTAGCTTGGCCTGTGCACGGCCCAAGGCACGCTTTGGGTCGGACTTCCGTGGGGCCACTGCTTCCTGTTCACTGTTATTTTCAGCAGCCTCGGCTGCATCATCCACAACTTGCAGCATTGCCTCATCACACGGTCTTGGATATTTGACAAAGCATGTGTGGGAAACCATACATGTGTTGCACCAGATGCGCACAGACTACCTGCACACTGCAAAGTCCATGCCCCTTCAGAAAGTGAAGAAGTCATGGTTGCCACCATGCTGAGCAGGACTACCATCTCGTTTGACCACAGGGTCCTCAGACGGGGCTTGTCGGTCAGCCCGTTTGCGTGTTGGGCCTTAGCAAGCCAGTGGCACTTCCAGCCCCCCAAAAAGATGGCAAAATGTCACCATCATCTGCCACTGCAGCCTCCCCCTCTAGGCAGTGCAGCATGGCCGATTCCACTAATTCACGTGGATCAATGTGCTGTGAAGCCCTATGCCGGGGACGCACATCGAAGCGTGCATTGGCTGCCGGCTTGCGGGCTACCCCGACACCCTGCCGCTTCACCCACTGCCGCAAAGGTGGCACATTACAATGCAAAGCCATGCACATGCTAAGGACATGTGTGTCCTCCATATCATGCATACTGCCGGTGAACCTCCCACGCATCGAAATGGCACGCTCAACAGTAGCCTCAGCAGGGCAATATGTGCGCAGAGGTGGCAAAACCCGCCAAACATTCACCCATTGCAGATGCTCCCGCTCCGGCGTCAAGGCCTCCCGCAGCCGGGACATGGGGGTCTTGGCAAAGGTTTGAACAACATGCTCCTTGAAGGATTCCCACTCGTCCAATGCACGAGTAGCATTAACATGCGCAGCTGCCAGGTCAGCGTGGTGTGTGCCCATGAACTGCTTCAGCAGATCCACTCCAAATGTGGCCCGATCAGCCGCTGGTAGAGCGAGCCAAGGTCCATGGTCAACCAACACAACACACTCAAGAACACCCCGGGGGTCAATGGTCCCCTGTCCCTCCCTGATGCCAGCAAGCAATGTGTCTGTGACTGCACGTGCCTCTGTGGCTGGAAAAGGAGGGCTGGTTGTGCACCTCTGGCCATCGGTATGAAACCGGACCAATTTAACGCCATGCCATGCACCCGTCACAGTTTGCTCTTTGAATTCAGTCCACCGTGGCCCCTCCTCCCTCGCCATGTTTTCCACCCGTGCCTGTAACATTTCGGTTGCTTTGGTCAGGTGGGCACCTATTGGTGCATGCAATTGTGCAGCATTGTCGAAGCTGCGTGTGCCGTGTAGTATGTCTCCATGTACCACAGCGCGTGACAGCAACCCTGCATCATGGCAATCCTCCCACACATCCTCATCCTTGGTGGTGAGGTGCGTTTTGGAATCCAAATGCCTCGCCACCCATGGAACATTGGCTAAGAACACCTTGTTGCGACAGGCATTTGCCTCAGACCACCGGATACGGTGACTGGCAGGGATCAAACGCAACCCGCTACCCGTATCGGGTCTGCTGCGCTTTTGGACACACCTCTTGAGGTCCTTCCACTGGTGCGCACCGTTGTACAATGCACGTTGGCGACCCACAGCTGCCAGGTAGTCACCATGCACTTGGCCGGCACCCTCCAAGGCAAGACCTAGCTTGCGCAGAACCACATGGCATGGCTCACCCAGGGGGATTAGCAAGCACAACCACTTCACAAGCATGGCAAACACATTGTGCTCCATTGCCGACACATCAACAGCTTGTCGTGCACTGGCAACACGCACACCAAGGTTAGAGGCACCATCCACATCAAAAGCCACAACCTTCTGAGCCCACCAGGCACGGTCACGCATCAAGGACAACAGCACTACCTCCACCTGTGCTGTCACCTCCTCTGCCTCCCCTGAAAGTACATCCACCACACCAAGGAACACCTCACACGTTCCCCCTGGCCCGGTGCCTGGGAAGAGGAGCAGGAGGGCATACTCATTGATGCGATGCTGTTGCCCGCCGTATCCATCCAACAAGAAGGCAATGAACAATGCCCTTTGCAGGGTCTCTGACACACCATCTTGCATGGCACCATGCATTGCAACCATGGCCTTCTCAACTATCCATCGACGAGAGGCATGATGGCCCGGTTCAGAGTTCAACGCGCAATGCGAAAGAATGCGGTCACTGATGGCACAGATGGATGTGCACATGCGGAGCCCAATGTATACCTCCACCAAGGGTGACAAAATGGCTGCCACCGCGTCGCTCATAGGTACACCGAGGTCCATGCCCCCACCCCTAATGAACACAGTGCTCTTCTCTGCCATATGGACTGCACACACAGATGTACTAGGGCATAGTGCCCCAAAACGTTCCGCACAATGCACCCGGAAACTCTCCTCGGCGGCCAAGTGGTGGCGGCCAGGATTGTCAATTTTCCTGCAGCTGTTGGTCGTGCCACGTGACGCACCCAGGTGACCCTCCACGACATCTTTACGCCATGCCTTTGGTCCAGCAAGCATCATACGCATGCCTATCCCATGTATTCCATTCACGAAGGTTGTAGCAGCCTTTGGTGGCCACTTCACCCAAGGACAATCCGTTTGAGCAGCCCATGCACAACATATGCACATTACACCCCCTTCAACGGTGAACTGCAACTACCAATGCCCATCCACAAAGGCTTGCGATGTCTTTGCCCTGCTGTTTGTTGCTTGGGGGCTGCCCCCATCATCACACAAAAAACATTGCTCCCTGCTACTGCCGGGGCAGCAGATCGGGCTCTATCCTGTTCTATGGACTCGGCAACAGACCGGTGTGGCATGCCCTGACCTGCATGCCTTTCATCCCACTCCTTCTCATGACGTGCCCAAAGATGAACCTGGTGGGCCTGCACACGGACCTGCAAATGTTGTTTCACCCGTACCCTTTGTTTTTTGTCAAAGCTTTGCCACAACTTCGATAAACTCGGTGGAGGGCTGGGCATCCCCCACATGTGTGGTATATTCAGGGTCACCCGTTGGCAGCGCCATGGCTGCCAACTGGGTGTTACTTGGCAGGCTCGGGGCATGACTGTCGACGATTGGTGCTGTAGATTGCGAGGGGGAAAGTTGTACTTCCTCAATGTGGTTGGTAGACTGTGGGTCGCCCGTTGCCAACGCCATTGCTGGCAATGGGGTGCTACTCCCCATGCTCTGGACACACCTGTCGACAGTTGTTGCTACAGACTGACAGGGGGCACCACGTGCACCACGATTGCAGGCACCCCTTTGTGAACCGCCTTGTGACGGACCCACCATCTCTGTGGGAGTACGCTCATACAGTAGGAATGTCATCTTTCGCGAATCGGCAGGGGGCCGTCCCCTGGTCACTGAGGCATCATCACACAGCCACCACTCATCGCGAACCAAAATGTGAACAACGAAGGTCCCTTGATCCTTGGTCGCTCCAATGTGTATCACCATGGCTCGAAGGGACGAATGGTACCCGTTGACATCCACAAACTCATGATCCACGGTCAAGCTGTGAAGCTGTTGATTGTGGAAATGGAGTGGAGCCAACTTGTTGAACCCGAGTGACGATGATACAATGGCCTCTTGGAGATCCCCCCCACAACCACATGGGGGGGCGCTTGAAGGGCGGCCCAACGAACGGCCCCTCATTCCCTCTCTTATTCGCAACCGCACGCTTTGCCGGTAGTTCGTAACATGCAACACTTGGGCAGCCATTGCCAACTCCCCTGCAGCTTGGAGGACTTTCTTGTCACATACTAGGCACCGCTGCCACCATTGCGCATGAGACAAGCAGTCAGACAGAGAACGAACACCAGCACCAACCAAGGTTCGGTACCATGTGCTTCCAACATTCAGCGATCTCGGACTGCTGTTTACTCTAAAATTTGGGAGCCTTCCTAACACATGGACACCGACCACTACACTCGCACACAGTAACAGTTGGCTGCCCCTCCTCGGCGAAGTGACGTGCCTTGGCATGTGGATGGTACACAGCACCTGTCGTACCTGCCACCATGTCACCCCAAAGTGTAGCCCACACCGCCACATCATATGGGCACTCATCATGGAAGGCCTCCTGTCCGCCAGAGGCCAGCGGGAGGCATTGCAATGTTGTACCAAGCCAGCACCAATTGTGACTTGGGGGGTTCGCCATGCCACATGGTCGTTGCCGTGCTTCACCTTGCGGACCGCCACTAACCTGCAGGTAGGCGGAAGGCATGCTGGTGCAAGAACTCACGGTGCGATGGAGGCAAACTCTGCCATTCTCCACGGCCGTAAAGCACCACCAATCGCTTGTGCCCTTTCCATGGGCAAGTAGCATGCCATGCCCCAGTGCAGACCACTACACGTTGCCCATCGACACGCGCACGGTTAATGCCATCTGGGCAATGCCTGCTCCCTGGTCTGCCGCGCAGTCCACTGCCGACGCCTCCCTCTTCCACCTAGACCTCACCACCCAAGTGCTGCCCAGTGGAGAACACTGCTGACCATGGGGTACTATCAAAACAATGTTGATGGGGAACGGTCATTTCATTGCATGACAACTGTATTGTAGTCCATGTGAACCACTCTGGAACCAATCCCCTTGCAATGTGGTTCACCATCAACAGAAGGGAGCGATGCCCCTGTGTCCCATGCACAAGCCGTGACCGGCGCACATCCGCCTTCCCTGTATGCCCTTTGCTACCACCGACACCCAGCTGCAACCTTCGCAAGGAGAACTGCGCAAACGTCTCTCTTGTATACACCACTGTTCCCATTGTGCCATGCAAGACACACAACCGTGCTACGTGCAAAGAGCGGTCCTAGCTGTCGCGTCGGAAATGTCCTCCAACCCGGAACCGATCACGTTCGGCCTCACCAATGAGGATCACGCATGCTTGTTCACAGGCTTCCTCCATCTCCTGGGTTGTACGGTACACTTTGGCTTCTGCGATACCTGGACTCCAAACTGCAGCAGACGTCACAGCAGTGTCGGGGCCAAACCCTAAAGCCATTGTTTTTGGTGTGGTGTACGCAACAATACAACCTTCCCATCAATGTGGGTGGCCAGATGTCGAAAATGGTCTGGCAAACCCCCCCAGGGCCTCTCGTCCCATTTATCCTCTTCGAGGGCCCTACAGACGCTGAGAGCACTCTCTTTAGCCTCTATGCCACACCGTTCCTTGTACATTATGGTTGCGTGAACGCGCAGGTCCACACCAGATAAGGGGGTTTGACTGCGGAGAGCATGGAGGCTCGGGGCGGCTGCAAAAAAGAAAAATGCACCAGGGGTACATTCATCAGGCGCCAACCGTAACTTCGGTTGACGGATGGTAGGCAGATCCCTACCGGCCTTAGCCTTGCATGTATCCTTGTCAAGCTTTTGGTTAGGATTGTCGATCTCAATTCGTGTAGCCAGGTCCTCCCCTAACCGCACACACTTTGCAGCGGGCCTGAGGTTGGGATCCCTAGGCATACCTTTCCAGCCTGAGGGGGGCTGTTGCTCAGCTGTGGGCCATCTGTGCTGCACTGACTAGGTGCCATGACGGTGCATGCAGTCCCAAAGCTGCTATGCATATTAGGGGACGACATGTCACTATCTTGCCAACTTAACAAAACTTGTGGTGGGCGCTATGCTAGGGGCACATGTGACCCCTGATCAGAGAGTGTCTCAACACCACAACCAAAGTGTGGGGTTAGGCATTCTTGTGCAACACTGGGACCTGTGTTCTCCATTATGTCTCGGCCTTGGATCTCATCAACACCATCAGCAACACCGGGTGCACCTTGGGGTCGACCTCGCAGCTCACAGGCTGGGACGTCGGACTCACTTGGATCACCTGTGCGGGGATCCTAGTCAGCAGTCATAGGAGTTAGGGGAGGGGGGGGGGGTTGCACCCCAGCTTCAGACAACGCTTCCAATAAAAGTTCGATGGCCTCCTCACCAGCATCATCTGTCTGTGCATTGTTCACCACACGGACAGCAACATAGAGGTATCCCAAGCCCTTGCGGGGTATCTCAGGGTTGAAAGGGGTGCACCTCATTAGCACGTCGCTACTTTCTTGCATGGGGATTCGCATGGACTGTGGAAAGTGGAATCCCACCGTATAAGCAGCCACCGGGCTGTGCCCTGACAGGGGCTCCCGCCGTAGCTCCCCCAAGCCTTGCATCGCAATGCGGACACACCGTGCAATTCCATGGCCCGTTTGCATCAATGCTTGGTCACACTAATGCTACCTAGTCAACCGCACCGTCACAGAAGCTGGTTTGGTGGGACGCTCGGTTGAGGTCCGGGACTGCAAGTGGAATTTGAACTTTCTGGCAACAAGGAGCTCCGTCGACTAACCCCGGATCGAGGGGACCCCTGTCCACTCGGACGTGCGCCACCACCTGGCAACGACGAGCTCTGCCGACCACCCCCGGATCCTGGGGTCCCCTGTCCTTTCGAACCCCTGCCACCAGCCAGCAACATTGAGTTCCGGCGGCTCCCAAGTGCCACCAAATCACTTGTGAATGCCTCTGCTGCACTTGCTACCTGCGACCAAAAGTACTGCAATCGGCCCAGAGGGAGTCTCTGTACTTTCTCCACATACATCTTCTCCACAGAGGGTGTGGGGTACGTGGTCTCCCCTCTCCAGTACACAATGGTATTCCAAGCCTCCATCCAAGTGCGTTTGCAAACGCTCATGGGGTGTCCAGAAATGGCCCCTCGTCGACCACCCGGCTTCCCACCTTCCTGCTCATAATGTTTTATCTGCTCCCACAGGTTAGAGGCTACCGTACGGTATTCCACAACAGCACCACCATTCTCTCGTGTGCATTTTGCACTGCCCATTTGGGTGTACATCAGGCGGCACAGTGCTGCAAGTCCATGGGTATGGACGACATCCATGGCACATGTTGCCATGTGCCGTGCCAAATTCCTATAATAGATGGCCTCTTGTTCAGGTGGGGCACTCCACCCTGTCTGGGCCAGTGCTAGACGAAAGCCCATTTTCATTTGAGCGGCCTCCATGGTGTCCCTCGGGGGCCATTCAGGATGCTGGGCTATCTGTAGGAGGCTGCGTCACAGCTGTTAAAGGTTGTGGCTTCTTTCGTGGCCCACAAGGTGCAAGTCGGTGGGCAGTTGTTGGTGACCACAACTGAGGAGGGCAATCTGGTCATGGACCCCGATACTCAAAGTAGTAGGCCGCTTCCTCCTTGGGGTCTTGCGCAGGCCCACTTGATGCCACTGGGTGGGCTGAGAGATGAACGAAGACCCGCGTCGAGGCGCAGCGGCCAAGGACCAAAGGTAAACTTCTGCGGCTCAAGGGCCAGCACTAGGTGGGTAGGGAGATCACAAACGACCCTGGTCGAGGCGCTACGGCCAAAGACCAAGGGCCAACTCGTGCAGCTCCATGGCTAGCGGAGGAGAGGTATCTGGGTCGTAGAGGTTAAGGTCAAGAACACAGATGACTTGTTCACGTGAGTGGTGAAGTTGGTGACAAAAAGGTGTTAACAAATTCTGTGGGAAGACGGAGCATGGGGCCAAACAGGGAGGTAAGAAATCTTCCAGAGAGGGGGTTAAATATTCCATGGAGGTATGAAATATTCCACGGAGGGGGTTAAATAATTCACGGAGGTAGGAAATATTCCATGGAGGGGGGTAAATAATTCACAGAGGGATGAATATTCCACGGAGGGGGTTAAATATTCCGCGGTATGAAATGTTCCACGGAGGGGGTTCAACAATTCACGGAGGTATGAAACATTCCAAAGAGGGGGCTAAATAATTCACGGAGCCATGAAATGTTCCACGGAGGTGGCAAATCTACCACGGAGGGGGTTACATATTCCACGGAGGTATCAAATATTCCACGTGAGGGTTAAATATTGCACACAGGTGTGAAATATTCCACGGAGGGGGGTATATATTCCACTAAGGTATGAAATATTCGACGGAGGGGGTTAAAAAATTCACGGAGGTATGAAATATTCCACGGAGGTGTGAAATATTCCACGGAGGGGGTTAAATAATTCAAGGAGGTATGAAATATTCCACGGAGGGTGTTAAATATTCCACTGAGGTTTCAAATATACCACGGAGGGGGTTAAATAATTCACGGGGGTAGGAAATATTCCACGGAGGGGGGTAAAAAGTGCACAGAGGTATCAAATATTCCACGGAGGGGGTTATATGTTCCACGGCGGCATGAAACATTCCACAGAGGGGGTGAAGTATTCCACGGAGGTATCAAATATTCCAAGGAGGGGTTTGAATAATTTACGGAGGTATGAAATATTCCACGGAGGGGGTTAAATATTTCACGGAGGCATTAAATATTACACGGAGGGTGTTAAATATTCCACTGAGGTTTCAAATATACCACGGAGGGGGTTAAATAATTCACGGGGGTAGGAAATATTTCACGGAGGGGGGTAAAAAGTGCACAGAGGTATCAAATATTCCACGGAGGGGGTTATATGTTCCACGGCGGCATGAAACATTCCACGGAGGGGGTGAAGTATTCCACGGAGGTATCAAATATTCCAAGGAGGGGTTTGAATAATTTACGGAGGTATGAAATATTCCACGGAGGTGGTCCAATATTCCACGGAGGTATCAAATATTCCCCGGAGGGGGTTAAATATTCCAGGGAGGTATCAAATATTCCACGGAGGGGGTGAAATATTCGACGGAGGTATCAAACATTCCACGGGGGGGGTTAAACATTCCACGAAGGTATGAAATATTCCACAGAGGGGGTTAAATATTCCACGGAGGTGTGAAATATTCCACAAAGGGGGTTAAATATTCCACGGAGGAATCAAATATTCCACGGAGGGGGTTGAATATTACACAGAGGTATCAAATATTCCACGGAGGCAGTTAAGTAATTCATGGAGGTATGACATATTCCATGGAGGAGGTTAAAAGTCCACGGAGGTATCAAAGATTCCACGGAGGTGGTCCAATATTCCACGGAGGTATCAAATATTCCACGGAGGGGGTTAAATATTCCACGGAGGTATCAAACATTCCACGGAGGGGGTCAAATAATTCACGGAGGTATGAAATATTCCGAGGAGGGGTTTGAATATTGCACGAAGGTATGAAATACTCCATGGAGGGGGATCAACATTCCAAAGGGACATCAAATATTCCACGGAGCGGGTGAACTATTCCAGGGGGTATCAAATATTCCATGCAAGTTCTGTGGGAAGACGCACCATGGGGCATGGAGCATGGGGAGCTAAGAAATATTCCACAGAGGGGGTTAAACACACCACGGAGGTATGAAATATTCCACGCTGGGGGTTAAACAATTCACAGAGGTAGGAAATATTCCACGGAGGGGGAAAAAGGTTCCACGGACAGCGTTAAATAACCCGCCGAGGTATGAAACATTCCACGGAGGGGGTTAAATAATTCCCGGAGGTATTAAATTTCTCCTCGGAAGGTGTTAAGTAACTTTCGGGGGTATAGAATATTCCACGGAGGGGTTCAAATATTGCATGGAGGTATGAAATATTGCACGGAGGGGTCTAATTATTCTACGGAGGTATCAAATATTCCACAGGGGGTAAAATAATTCACAGAGGTATGAAACAATCCACGGAGCGGGTTAAAAAATTCACAGAGGTATCAAATATTCCACAAAGGGGTTAAATAATTCACGGAGGTATGAAATATTCCATGGAGCGGGTGAAACATTCCACGCAGGTATCCAATATTCCATGGAGGGGGTTAAAAACTCCAAGGAGGTGTCAAATATTGCACGGAGGGGATGGGATGTCCGACGGAGGTATGAAATATTCCACGGAGGGGTTTATATGTTCCACGGAGGTATGAAATATTCCACGGAGGGGGTGAAGTATTCCACGGAGGTATAAAATATTCCACAGTGGGGCCGAAATATTTCACAGAGGTATCAAATATTCCACGGAGGGGGTCGAATATTCCACTGAGGTATCAAATATTCCATGGAGGGGGTTATTTATTCCACGGAGGTATCAAATATCCCACAGAGGGGGTTAAATGATCCACGGAGGGATGAAATGTTCCACGCAAGGAGTTAAATATTCCACAGAGGTATCAAATATTTTACGGAGGGGGATCAACATTCCACGGGGGTATCAAATATTCCACAGAGGGGGTTAATTATTCCACGGGGTATCAAATATTCCACGGAGGCAGTTAAATAATTCACGGAGGTATAAAATATTCCACGGAGGGGTCAAACATTCCATGGAGGTATCAAATATTCCACAAAAGGGCCGAAATATTCCACGGAGGTATCAAATATTCCACGGAGGCGGTTGAATATTCCACGGAGGTATGAAATATTCCACGGAGGAGGTTAAAAAGTCCACGGAGGTATCAAATATTCCAGGGAGGGGGTTAAATATTCCACGGAGGTATGAATTATTCCACGGAGGGGGTCACATGCTTCACGGAGGCATGAAATATTCCACGGAGGTATGAAATATTCCACTCAGAGGGTTATACAATTCGGGGAGGTATGAAATTTTCCACGGAGGTATGAAATATTCCACGGAGGGGGTTATATAATTCGGTGAGGTATGAAATATTTCACGGAGGGAATTAAATGTTCCACCGGGGTATCAAATATTCCACAGAGGGGGTTAAATAATTCACGGAGGTATGAAATATTCCACACAAGGGGTTAAACAGTCCAGGGAGGTATCAAATATTCCACGGAGGGGGTTAAATATTGCATGGAGGTATCAAATATTCCACGGAGGGGGTTAAATATTCCGGGGAGGTATTAAATATTCCACACAGGGGGTTAAATATTCCATGGTGGTGTGGAATATTCCACGGAGGGGGATAAATAATTCACGGAGGTATGAAATAATCCACGGAGGGGGTTAAGTAATTTCAAAAGGGATGAAACATTCCACGGAGGGGGTGAAATATTCCACGGAGGTATCAAATATTCCACGACGGGGGTTAAATATTCCACAGAGGTATGAAATGATCGACGGAGGGAGTTAAATATTCCACAAAGGTATCAAATATTCCACGGAGGGGGTTTAATTACCCACGGATGTATCAAATACTCCACGGAGGGGGTTAAACATTCCAAGGGGGTATCAAATATTCCACAGAGGGGGTTAAATATTCCGCGCAGGTGTGAAATATTCCACGGAGGTGTGAAATATTCCACGGAGGTGGTTAAATATTCCACGGAGGTATCAAATATTCCACGGGCGAGGTTAAATGTTCCACGGAGGTATCAAATATTCCACGGAGGGGGTTAAATATTCCACGGTGGTATGAAATATTCCATGGAGGGGCCTCAATATTCCACGGAGGTATCCAATATTCCACGGAGGGGGTTAAATATTCCACGGAGGTATCAAATATTCGATGGAGGAGTTTAAATATTCCACGGAGGTATCAAATATTCCACGCAGAGGGTTAAATATTCCACGGAGGTATCAAATATTCCACGGAGGGGTTAAATGATTCACGGAGGTATGGAATATTCCACTGAGGGGGTAAATAATTCACGGAGGTGTCAAATATTCCATGGAGGGGGTTAAATATTCCAAGGAGGTATCAAATATTCCACGGAGGGGTTGAAATATTCCACAGAGGTATCAAATGTTCCAAGGAGGGGATTAAATAGTCCACGGAGGGGGTCAAATAATTCACGGAGGTATGACATGTTCCACAGAGGTATCAAATATTCCACGGAGGGGGTCAAAGATTCCACGGAGGTGTCAAACATTCCACGAAGGGGGTTAAAGATTCGACGGAGGTATCAAATATTCCACCCAGGGGATCAAATAATTCACGGAGGTATGAAATATTCCACGGAGGGGGTTAAACATTCCACAGAGGTATGAAATATTACACGGAGGGGGTTAAAAAATTCACGGAGGTATGAAATATTCCACGGAGGTATCAAATATTACACGGAGGTATCAAATATTCCGCAGAGGTATCAAATATTCCGCGAAGGGGGTCAAATGCTCCACGGAGGTATGAAACATTCCACGGAGGAGGTTAAACATTCCACAGGGGTATCAAATATTCCACGGAGGGGGTTAACTATTCCACGGGGTATCAAATATTCCATGGAGCCAGTTAAAAAATTCACGGAGGTATGAAATATTCCATGGAGGGGGTTAAACGTTCCACAGAGGTATCAAATATTCCACGGACGGGGTTAAATGTTCCACGGAGGCATCAAATATTCCACTGAGGGGGTTAAATATTCCACGGTGGTAAGGAATATTCCACGGAGGGGGTCAAAGATTCCACAGAGCTGTGAAATATTCCACGGAGAGAGTTAAACATTCCACAGAGGTATCAAATATTCCACGGAGGGGGTTAAAGATTCCACGGAGGTATGAAATATTCCAAGGAGAGAGTTAAACATTCCAAAGAGGTATCAAATGTTTCACGGAGGGGGTTGAATATTCCACGGATGTATCAAATATTCCACGAGGGGGGGGTAAAATATTCCACGGAGGCATCAAATATTCCACGGAGGGGGTTCAATATTCAACGGAGTTGTGCAATATTCCACGGAGGGGGTTAAATTTTCCACGGAGGTATCAAATATTCGACGGAGGGGGTTCAATATTCCACACACGTATCAAATATTCCACGGAGGGGGTTAAATATTCCACAGAGGTATGAAATATTCCACGGAAGGGGTTAAATAATTCACGGAGGTATGAAATATTCCCCGGAGGGGGTTAAACAATTCACGGAGGTATCAAATACTGCATGGAGGGGGTTAAAAATTCCACAGAGGTGTCAAATATTCCACGGAGGGGGTTCACTAACTTACGGAGGTATGCAATATTCCATGGAGGGGGTTAAATGTTCCACGGAGGTATCAAATATTCCACGGAGGGGGTTCAATATTCCATAGGTGTACCAAATATTCCACGGAGGGGGTGAACTATTCCACGGAGGTATCAAGTATTCCATGGAGGGGGTTAAATATTCCACAGAGGTATGAAATATTCCACGGAGGGGGTTAAACATTCCACAGAGGTATGAAATATTACACGGGGGGGTTAAGTATTCCACGGAGGTATCAAGTATTCCACGGAGGGGGCTAAATGCTCCACGGAGGTATGAAATATTCCACGGAGGGGCTTAAACATTCCACGGAGGTGTGAAATATTCCACGGAGGGGATGAAAGATTCCGCGGAGGTACCAAATATTCCACGGGCGGGGTTAAATGTTCCACGGAGGTATCAAATATTCCACGGAGGGGGTTAAATAATTCACCGAGGTATGAAAGATTCCACGGAGGGGGTCAATTAAATTCACAGAGGTGTCAAATATTCCACGGAGGGGGTTAAATATTCCACGGAGGTATCAAATATTCCACGGAGGGGGGTTAAATATTTCACGGAGGTGTAAAATATTCCACAGAGGAGGTCAAATAGTTCATGCAGGTATGAAATAATCCACGGAGGGGGTTAAACAATTCACGGAGGTATCAAATGCTGCATGGAGGGGGTTAAAAATTCCACAGAGGTGTCAAATATTCCACGGAGGGGGTTCACTAACTTACGGAGGTATGCAATATTCCACGGAGGGGGTTAAATGTTCCACGGAGGTATCAAATATTCCACGGTGGGGGTTCAATATTCCACAGAGGTACCAAATATTCCACGGAGGGGGTGAACTATTCCACGGAGGTATCAAGTATTCCATGGAGGGGGTTAAATATTCCACAGAGGTATGAAATAATCCACAGAGGGGGTTAAACATTCCACAGAGGTATAAAATATTACACGGAGGGGGTTAAGTATTTCACGGAGGTATCAAGTATTCCACGGAGGGGGCTAAATGCTCCACGGAGGTATGAAATATTACACGGAGGGGGTTAAGTATTCCACGGAGGTGTGAAATATTCCACGGAGGGGGTTAAGGATTCCGCGGAGGTACCAAATATTCCACGGGCGGGGTTACATGTTCCACGGAGGTATCAAAAATTCCACGGAGGGGGTTAAATATTCCACGGAGGTATCAAATATTCAATTGAGGGGGTCAAAGAATTTACCGAGGTATCAAATACTCCACGGAGGGGGTTAAATATTCCAGGGCGGTATGAAATATTCCACGGAGGGGGTTAAATATTCCACGGAGGTATCAAATATTCCACGGAGGGGGTTAAATAGTCCACGGAGGGGGTCAAATAATTCACGGAGGTATGACATGTTCCACAGAGGTATCAAATATTCCACGGAGGGGGTCAAAGATTCTACGGAGGTGTCAAACATTCCACGGAGGGGGTTAAAGATTCGACGGAGGTATCAAATATTCCACGCAGGGGATCAAATAATTCACGGAGGTATGAAATATTCCACGAAGGGGGTTAAACATTCCACAGAGGTATGAAATATTACACGGAGGGGGTTAAATAATCGAAGGAGGTATGAAATATTCCACGGAGGTATCAAATATTACACGGAGGTATCAAATATTCCGCAGAGGTATCAAATATTCCGCGGAGGGGGTCAAATGCTCCACGGAGGTATGACACATTCCACGGAGGAGGATAAACATTCCACAAGGGTATCAAATATTCCACGGAGGGGGTTAACTATTCCACGGGGTATCAAATATTCCATGGAGCCAGTTAAATAATGCACGGAGGTATGAAATATACCACGGAGGGGGTTAAAGATTCGAAGGAGGTATCAAATATTCCACGCAGAGGATCAAATAATTCACGGAGGTATGAAATATTCCACGGAGGGGGTTAAACATTCCACAGAGGTATGAAACATTACACCGAGGGGGTTAAATAATCGAAGGAGGTATGAAATATTCCACGGAGGTATCAAATATTACACGGAGGTATCAAATATTCCGCAGAGGTATCAAATATTCCGCAAAGGGGGTCAAATGCTCCACGGAGGTATGACACATTCCACGGAGGAGGTTAAACATTCCACGGGGGTATCAAATATTCCACGGAGGGGGTTAACTATTCCACGGGGTATCAAATATTCCATGGAGCCAGTTAAATAATTCACGGAGGTATGAAATATTCCATGGAGGGGGTTAAACGTTCCACAGAGGTATCATATATTCCACGGACGGGGTTAAATAATTCACGGAGGCATCAAATATTCGACGGAGGGGGTCAAATATTCCACGGTGGTAAGGAATATTCCACGGAGGGGGTTAAAGATTCCACAGAGGTGTGAAATATTCCACGGAGAGAGTTAAACATTCCATAGAGGTATCAAATATTACACGGAGGGGGTTAAAGATTCCACGGAGGTATGAAATATTCCAAGGAGAGAGTTAAACATTCCAAAGAGGTATCAAATGTTTCACGGAGGGGGTTGAATATTCCACGGATGTATCAAATATTCCACGGGGAGGGGGGTAAAATATTCCACGGAGGCATCAAATATTCCACGGAGGGGGTTCAACATTCAACGGAGTTGTGCAATATTCCACGGAGGGGGTAAAATTTTCCACGGAGGTATCAAATATTCCACGGAGGGGGTTAAATATTCCACAGAGGTATGAAATATTCCACGGAAGGGGTTAAATAATTCACGGAGGTATGAAATATTCCACGGAGGGGGTTAAACAATTCACGGAAGTATCAAATACTGCATGGATGGGGTTAAAAATTCCACAGAGGTGTCAAATATTCCACGGAGGGGGTTCACTAACTTACGGAGGTATGCAATATTCCACGGAGGGGGTTAAATGTTCCACGGAGGTATCAAATATTCCACGGAGGGGGTTCAATATTCCATAGGTGTACCAAATATTCCACGGAGGGGGTGAACTATTCCACGGAGGTATCAAGTATTCCATGGAGGGGGTTAAATATTCCACAGAGGTATGAAATATTCCACGGAGGGGGTTAAACATTCCACAGAGGTATGAAATATTACACGGAGGGGGTTAAGTATTCCACGGAGGTATCAAGTATTCCACGGAGGGGGCTAAATGCTCCACGGAGGTATGAAATATTCCACGGAGGGGCTTAAACATTCCACGGAGGTGTGAAATATTCCACGGAGGGGGTGAAAGATTCCGCGGAGGTACCAAATATTCCACGGGCGGGGTTAAATGTTCCACGGAGGTATCAAATATTCCACGGAGGGGGTTAAATAATTCACGGAGGTATGAAAGATTCCACGGAGGGGGTCAATTGAATTCACAGAGGTGTCAAATATTCCACGGAGGGGGTTAAATATTCCACGGAGGTATCAAATATTCCACGGAGGGGGGTTAAATATTTCACGGAGGTGTAAAATATTCCACAGAGGAGGTCAAATAATTCACGCAGGTATGAAATAATCCACGGAGGGGGTTAAACAATTCACGGAGGTATCAAATGCTGCATGGAGGGGGTTAAAAATTCCACAGAGGTGTCAAATATTCCACGGAGGGGGTTCACTGACTTACGGAGGTTTGCAATATTCCACGGAGGGGGTTAAATGTTCCACGGAGGTATCAAATTTTCCACGGAGGGGGTTCAATATTCCACAGAGGTACCAAATATTCCACGGAGGGGGTGAACTATTCCACGGAGGTATCAAGTATTCCATGGAGGGGGTTAAATATTCCACAGAGGTATGAAATAATCCACACAAGGGGTTAAACATTCCACAGAGGTATAAAATATTACACAGAGGGGGTTAAGTATTCCACGGAGGTATCAAGTATTCCACGGAGGGGGCTAAATGCTCCACGGAGGTATGAAATATTCCACGGAGGGGCTTAAACATTCCACGGAGGTGTGAAATATTCCACGGAGGGGGTTAAGGATTCCGCGGAGGTACCAAATATTCCACGGGCGGGGTTAAATGTTCCACGGAGGTATCAAATATTCCACGGAGGGGGTTAAATATTGCACGGTGGTATGAAACATTCCACGGAGGGCGTTGAACATTCCACGGACGTATGAAATATTCCATGGAGGGGGTGAAAGATTCCACGGAGGTATGAAATATTCCACGGAGGGGGTTAAATATTCCACAGAGGTATCAAATATTCCACGGAGGGGGTTAAATAGTCCACGGAGGGGGTCAAATATTCCACGAAGGGGGTTAAAGATTCGACGGAGGTATCGAATATTCCACGCAGGGGGTTAACTCATTTACGGAGGTATGAAATATTCCACGGAGGGGGTTAAATATTCCACGGAGGTATGAAATATTCCACGGGGGGGGTTAAACATTCCACGGGGGTATCAAATATTCCACGGAGGGGGTTAACTATTTCACGGGGTATCAAATATTCCACGGAGGGGGTTAAATATTCCACGGAGGTATCAAATATTCCACGGAGGGGGTTAGATAATTCACGGAGGTATGAAATATTCCACGGAGGGGGTTAAATATTCCACGGAGGTACGAAATATTCCACGGGGGGGGTTAAACATTCCATGGAGGTATCAAATGTTCCACGGAGGTATGAAACATTCCACGGAGGGGGTTAAATAATTCACGGAGGTATCAAATATTCCACGGAGGTATCAAATATTCCACAGAGGGGGTTAAATATTCGACGGAGGTATGAAATATTCCACGGAGGGGGTTAAATATTCCACAGAGGTATCAAATATTCAACAGAGGGGGTTAAATATTCCACGGTGGTATGGAACACTCCACGGAGGGGGTTAAAGATTCCACGGAGGTGTGAAATATTCAACGGCGAGAATTAAACATTCCACAGCGGTATCAAATGTTCCACGGAGGGGGTTGAATATTCAACGGATGTATCAAATATCCCGGGGGGGGGGTTAAATAATTCACGGAGGTATGAAACATTCCACGGAGGTATCAAATAATCCACGGAGGGGGTTAAATATTCCAAGGAGGTAAGAAATATTCCACGAAGGGGGTTAAATATTCCACGGAGG
Organism: Eutreptiella sp. 'Long Island Sound 2002'; assembly: GCA_964036045.1. Classification (NCBI taxonomy): domain Eukaryota; phylum Euglenozoa; class Euglenophyceae; order Eutreptiales; family Eutreptiaceae; genus Eutreptiella; species Eutreptiella sp. 'Long Island Sound 2002'. The sequence goes on from OZ038380.1 coordinate 58,486,755, forward strand.
TATCAAATATTCAACGGAGGGGGCTAAATATTCCACATAGGTATCAAATATTACACGGAGGGGGTTAAATGATTCACGAAGGTATCAAATGTTCCACTGAGGGATCAAACATTCCACGGAGGGGGTTCAATATTCCACAGAGGTATCAAATATTCTACGGAGGGGGTTAAATATTCCACGGAGGTATCAAGTATTCCACGGAGGAGGTTAAATATTCAACGGAGGTGTCAAATATTCCACAGAGGGGGTAAAAAATTCGCGGAGGTATGAAATATTCCACGGAGGGGGTTGAACATTCCACTGAGGTATCAAATGTTCCAAGGAGGGGGTTAAAGATTCCACGGACGTATGAAATAGTCCACGGAGGGGGTTAAATATTCCACGGAGGTATCAAGTATTCCACGGAGGCGGTGACCTAATTCACGGAGGTATGAAATATTCCACGGCGGTGTGAAATATTCCAAGGAGGGGGTTAAATAATTCGGGGAGGTATGAAATATTCCACGAAGGGGGTTAAATATTCCACGGAGGTACGAAATATTCCACGGGGGGGGTTAAAAATTCCATGGAGGTATCAAATGTTCCACGGAGGTATGAAACATTCCACGGAGGGGGTTAAATAATTCACGGAGGTATCAAATATTCCACGGAGGTATCAAATATTCCACAGAGGGGGTTAAATATTCGACGGAGGTATGAAATATTCCACGGAGGGGGTTAAATATTCCACAGAGGTATCAAATATTCAACAGAGGGGGTTAAATATTCCACGGTGGTATGGAACACTCCACGGAGGGGGTTAAAGATTCCACGGAGGTGTGAAATATTCAACGGCGAGAATTAAACATTCCACAGCGGTATCAAATGTTCCACGGAGGGGGTTGAATATTCAACGGATGTATCAAATATCCCGGGGGGGGGGGTTAAATAATTCACGGAGGTATGAAACATTCCACGGAGGTATCAAATAATCCACGGAGGGGGGTTAAATATTCCAAGGAGGTAAGAAATATTCCACGAAGGGGGTTAAATATTCCACGGAGGTATCAAATATTCAACGGAGGGGGCTAAATATTCCACATAGGTATCAAATATTACACGGAGGGGGTTAAATGATTCACGAAGGTGGCAAATGTTCCACTGAGGGATCAAACATTCCACGGAGGGGGTTCAATATTCCACAGAGGTATCAAATATTCTACGGAGGGGGTTAAATATTCCACGGAGGTATCAAGTATTCCACGGAGGAGGTTAAATATTCAACGGAGGTGTCAAATATTCCACAGAGGGGGTAAAAAATTCGCGGAGGTATGAAATATTCCACGGAGGGGGTTGAACATTCCACTGAGGTATCAAATGTTCCAAGGAGGGGGTTAAAGATTCCACGGACGTATGAAATAGTCCACGGAGGGGGTCACAATATTCCACGGAGGTATCAAGTATTCCACGGAGGCGGTTACCTAATTCACGGAGGTATGAAATATTCCACGGCGGTGTGAAATATTCCAAGGAGGGGGTTAAATAATTCGGGGAGGTATGAAATATTCCACGGAGGGGGCTAAATATTCCACGGAGGTATGAAATATTCCACACAAGGGGTTAAATATTCCAGGGAGGTATCAAATATTCCACGGAGGGGGTTCAATATTCCATGGAGGTATGAAATATTTCACGGAGGTATCAAATATATTTCATGGAGGGGGTTAAATAATTCACGGAGGTATCAAATATTCCACGGAGGGGGGTAAATATTCCACGGAGGCATCAAAAAATTCACAGAGGGGGTGAAATATTCCAAGGAGGTATGAAATATTCCACGTAGGGGGTTAAATATTCCACGGAGGTATCAAATGTTCAACGGAAGGGGCTAAATATTCCACGGAGGTATCAAATATTCCAAGGAGGGGGTTAAATAATTCACAAACGTATCAAACATTCCACGGAGGGGGTTAAATATTCCACGGAGGTATCCAATATTGCACGGAGGGGGTTAAATATTCATAGGAGGTATCAAACATTCCACAGACGGGGTTACATAATTCACAGAGGTACGAAATATTCCACGGACGTGTGAAGGAGGGGGTTAAATAATTCGGGGAGGTATGAAATATTCCACGGAGGGGGATAAACATTCCACTGACGTATCAAATATTCCAAGGAGGGGGTTAAATATTCCACGGACATATCAAATATTCCACGGAGGGGGTTCAATATTCCACAAAGGTATGAAATACTCCACGGAGGGGGTTCCGTAATTCACAGAGCTATGAAACATTCCACGGCGGTGTGAAATACTCCAAGGAGGGGGCTAAGTAATTCGGGGAGGTATGAACTATTCCACGGAGGGAGTTAAATATTCCACGGAGGTATGAAATAGTCCAGGGAGGGGGTTAAATATTCCATGGAGGTACGAAATATTCCACGGAGGGGGTTAAATAATTCACGTAGGTATGAAATAGTCCACAGAGGTATCAAATGTTCCACGGAGGGAGTTGAATATTCCACGGAGAAATATTCGACAGAGCTATCAAATACTTTACGGAGGGGGTTAAACATTCCACGGAAATATCAGATATTCCATGGAGGTATCAAATAATCCATGGAGGGGGTTAAATATTCCACAGAGGTATGAAACATTCAACGGAGGGAGTTAAGTATTCCACGGAGGTATAAATATTCCAAGGACGGGGTTAAATAATTCACGAACGTATCAAATATTCCACGGAGCGGGTTAAATATTCCACGGAGGTATCCAATATTCCACGGAGGGGATGAAATATTCATAGGAGGTATCAAAAATTCCACGGCGGGGGTGGAATATTCCACGGAGGTATCAAATATTCCATGGACGGGGTTAAATAATTCACGGAGGTATGAAACATTGCACGGAGGTGTGAAATATTCCACAGAGGTATCAAATATTCCAAGGAGGAGGTTAAATAATTCACAAAGGTATGAAATATTGCACGGAGGGGGTTAAATATTCCACGGAGGTATCAAATGTTTCACGGAGGGGGTTAAACATTCCACAGAGGTATCAAATGATCCAAGGAGGGGGTTAAATATTCCATGGAGGTATAAAATATTCCACGGAGGGGGTTAAATATTCCACAGAGGTATGAAATATTCCACGGAGGGGGTTAAATATTCCAAGGAGGTATGAAATATTCCACGGAGGGGGTTAAATATTCCACGGAGGTACAAATATTCAACGGAGGGGGCTAAATATTCCACAGAGGTATCAAACATTACACGGAGGGGGTTAAATAATTCACAGGGGTATGAAATATTCCACGGAGGTGTGAAATATTCCACGGAGCGGGTTAAATCATTCCGGGAGGCATGAAATATGCAACGGAGGGGTGAAATATTCCACGGAAGCGGTCAAAAAATTCACAGAGGTATGAAATATTCAACGGAGGTATCAAATATTCAACGGAGGAGGGGGTTAAATAATTCACGAAGGTTTCAAATGTTCCACGGAGGTATCCAACATTCCACGGAGGGTGTTAAATAATTCACGAGGGTATGAAATTGCATGGAGGGGGTTAAATATTCCACGGAGGTATCAAATATTCCACAGAGGGGGTGCAATCTTCCACGGAGGTACCAAACACTCCACAGAGGGGGTGAAATATTCCACGAAGGTATCAAATATTCCACGGAGGGGGTTAAATCTTCCACAAATGTATCAAACATTCCATGGAGGGGGTTAAATGATTCACGGAGGCATGAAAAATTCCACGGAGGGGGTTGAATATTCCACAGAGGTATCAAATATTCCACAGAGGGGGTTAAACATTCCACGGAGGTATCAAATATTCCACGGAGGGGGTTAAATCTTCCACAAATGTATCAAACATTCCATGGAGGGGGTTAAATGATTCACGGAGGCATGAAATATTCCACGGAGGGGGTGAAATAATTCACGGAGGTATGAAATCTTCCAAGGAGGTATCAAATATTCCAAGGAGCTATCAAACATTCCACGGAGGGGGTTCAGCATTCCACAAAAGAGTGAAATATTCCACGGAGGCGGTTAAATATTCCACGGACGAATCAAATATTGCGCGGTGGGGGTTAAATATTCCACGGAGGTATCAAATATTCCACAGAGAGGGTTAAATAAGTCACGGAGGCACGAAATATTCCACACAGGGGGTTAAATAGTCCACGGAGTTATCAAATATTCCACGGAGGGGGTTAATCATTGCACGGAGGTATCAAATATTCCACGGAGGGTGTTAAATAATTCAAAGAAGTATCAAATATTCTGGGGAGGAGTTAAATGTTCCACGGTGGTATCAAATAATCCACGGAGGGGGTTGAATATTCCGGGGAGGTATGAAACATTCCACGGAGGGGGTTAAATATTCCACGGAGGTATCAAATATTCCACGGAGGGGGTTAAATATTCCACGCGGGTATCAAATATTCCACAGAGCGCGTTCAATACTCCACAGAGGTATCAAATACTGCATGCAGGGGGGTAAATAATTCACAAAGGTATCAATTATTCCACGGAGGGGGTTAAATATTCCACGGAGGGTGTTAAATAATTCACGGAAGTATCAAATATTCTCGGGAGGAGTTAAATGTTCCACGGAGGTATCAAATATTCCACGGAGGGAGTTAAATATTCCACGGAGGTATCAAATATTCCACGGAGGGGGTTAAATATTCCACGCGGGTATCAAAAAATTCACAGAGCGCGTTAAATACTCTCCAGAGGTATCAAATACTGCATGCAGGGGGGTAAATAATTCACAAAGGTATCAATTATTCCACGGAGGGGGTTAAATATTCCACAGAGGTACCAAATACTCGACGAAGGGTGATAAACATTCCACGGAGGTATCAAATATTCCACGGAGGGGGTTAAATATTCCGAGGAGGTATCAATATTCCATGGAGGGGGTTAAATAATTCACGGTGGAATGAAATATTCCATGGAGGGGGTGAAAGAATTCACGAAGGTATGAAATATTCCAAGGAGGTATCAAATATTCCACGAAGCGGGTTAAACATTCCACAAAGCTGTCAAATATTCCACGGAGGGGCTTAAATATTCCACAAAGGTATCAAATAATCCACCGATGGGGTTAAATATTCCACGGAGGTATGAAATATTCCACGAAGGGGGTTAAATAATTCACGAAGGTATCAAATATTCCACGGAGGGGGTTAAATAGTACACGGAGGTATGAAACATTCCATGGAGGGGGTTAAATGTTCCACGGAGGGGGCTAAATATTCCACGGGGTTGTCAAATGTTCCACAGAGGGGGTTGAATTTTCCACGGAGGTATCAAATATTCCACGGAGGGAGGTAAATAATTCACGTAGGTATGAAATGTTCCACGGAGGGGGTTAAATATTCCACGGTGGTATCAAATATTCCACGGAGGGGGTTAAATAATCCACGAAGGTATCAAATATTTCAAGGTGGGGGGTTAAACATTCCGGGGAGGTATCAAATATTCCACGGAGGGGGTTGAATATTCCACGGAGGTATCAAATTCTGCACAGAGGGGGTTAAATATTCCACGGAGGTATCAAATATTCCACGGAGGGGGTTAAATCTTCCAGGGAGGTATCAAACATTCCATGGAGGGGGTTAAATGATTCACAGAGGTATGAAATATTCCACGAAGGGGGTGAAATAACTCACGGAGGTGTGAAATATTCCAAGGAGGTATCAAATATTCCAAGGAGCTATCAAATATTCCACGCAGGGGGATCAACATTCCACAGAAGTGTGAAATATTCACGGAGGGGATGAAATATTCCAGGGAGGTATCAAATATTGCGCGGAGGGGGTTAAATATTCCACGAAGGTATCAAATATTCCACGGAGGGGGTAAAACATTCCACGGAGGTATGAAATATTCCACGGAGGGGGTTACATAAGTCACGGAGGCAGGAAATATTCCACACAGGGGGTTAAATAGTCCACGGAGGTATCAAATATTCCACGGAGGGGGTTACATATTCCACGGAGGTATCAAATATTCCACGGAGGGTGTTAAATAATTCACGGGGGTATCAAATATTCCCGGGAGGAGTTAAATGTTCCACGAAAGTATCAAATAATCCACGGAGGGGTTTAAACATTCCACGCAGGTATCAAATATTCCACGCAGGGGGTTAAATATTCCACGGAGGTATCAAATATTACACGGAGGGGGTTGAATATTCCATGGAGGTATCAAATACTCCACGGAGGGGATTCAACATTCCACGGAGGTATCAAATATTTCAAGGAGCGCGTTAAATACTCCACGGAGGTATCAAATATGCAATGCAGGGGGGTAAATAATTCACGGAGGTATCAAATGTTCCACCGATGGGGTTCAATATTCGGCGGAGGTATGAAACATTCCAAGGAGGGGGTTAAATAAGTCACGGAGGTACGAAATATTGCACACAGGGGGTTCAATATTCCACGGATGTATCAAGTATTCCACGGAGGGGGTTAATATTACACTAAGGTATCAAATATTCCACAGAGGGGGTGCAATCTTCCACGGAGGTACCAAACACTCCACAGAGGGGGTGAAATATTCCACGAAGGTATCAAATATTCCACGGAGGGGGTTAAATCTTCCACAAATGTATCAAACATTCCATGGAGGGGGTTAAATGATTCACGGAGGCATGAAAAATTCCACGGAGGGGGTTGAATATTCCACAGAGGTATCAAATATTCCACAGAGGGGGTTAAACATTCCACGGAGGTATCAAATATTCCACGGAGGGGGTTAAATCTTCCACAAATGTATCAAACATTCCATGGAGGGGGTTAAATGATTCACGGAGGCATGAAATATTCCACGGAGGGGGTGAAATAATTCACGGAGGTATGAAATCTTCCAAGGAGGTATCAAATATTCCAAGGAGCTATCAAACATTCCACGGAGGGGGTTCAGCATTCCACAAAAGAGTGAAATATTCCACGGAGGCGGTTAAATATTCCACGGAGGAATCAAATATTGCGAGGTGGGGTCTAAATATTCCACGGAGGTATCAAATATTCCACAGAGAGGGTTAAATAAGTCACGGAGGCACGAAATATTCCACACAGGGGGTTAAATAGTCCACGGAGTTATCAAATATTCCACGGAGGGGCTTAATCATTGCACGGAGGTATCAAATATTCCACGGAGGGTGTTAAATAATTCAAAGAAGTATCAAATATTCTGGGGAGGAGTTAAATGTTCCACGGTGGTATCAAATAATCCACGGAGGGGGTTGAATATTCCGGGGAGGTATGAAACATTCCACGGAGGGGGTTAAATATTCCACGGAGGTATCAAATATTCCACAGAGGGGATTAAATATTCCACGCGGGTATCAAATATTCCACAGAGCGCGTTCAATACTCCACAGAGGTATCAAATACTGCATGCAGGGGGGTAAATAATTCACAAAGGTATCAATTATTCCACGGAGGGGGTTAAATATTCCACGGAGGGTGTTAAATAATTCACGGAAGTATCAAATATTCTCGGGAGGAGTTAAATGTTCCACGGAGGTATCAAATATTCCACGGAGGGAGTTAAATATTCCACGGAGGTATCAAATATTCCACGGAGGGGGTTAAATATTCCACGCGGGTATCAAAAAATTCACAGAGCGCGTTAAATACTCTCCAGAGGTATCAAATACTGCATGCAGGGGGGTAAATAATTCACAAAGGTATCAATTATTCCACGGAGGGGGTTAAATATTCCACAGAGGTACCAAATACTCGACGAAGGGTGATAAACATTCCACGGAGGTATCAAATATTCCACGGAGGGGGTTAAATATTCCGAGGAGGTATCAATATTCCATGGAGGGGGTTAAATAATTCACGGTGGAATGAAATATTCCATGGAGGGGGTGAAAGAATTCACGAAGGTATGAAATATTCCAAGGAGGTATCAAATATTCCACGAAGCGGGTTAAACATTCCACAAAGGTGTCAAATATTCCACGGAGGGGCTTAAATATTCCACAAAGGTATCAAATAATCCACCGATGGGGTTAAATATTCCACGGAGGTATGAAATATTCCACGAAGGGGGTTAAATAATTCACGGAGGTATCAAATATTCCACGGAGGGGGTTAAATAGTACACGGAGGTATGAAACATTCCATGGAGGGGGTTAAATGTTCCACGGAGGGGGCTAAATATTCCACGGGGTTGTCAAATGTTCCACAGAGGGGGTTGAACTTTCCACGGAGGTATCAAATATTCCACGGAGGGAGGTAAATAATTCACGTAGGTATGAAATGTTCCACGGAGGGGGTTAAATATTCCACGGTGGTATCAAATATTCCACGGAGGGGGTTAAATATTCCACGAAGGTATCAAATATTTCAAGGTGGGGGGTTAAACATTCCGGGGAGGTATCAAATATTCCACGGAGGGGGTTGAATATTCCACGGAGGTATCAAATTCTGCACAGAGGGGGTTAAATATTCCACGGAGGTATCAAATATTCCACGGAGGGGGTTAAATCTTCCAGGGAGGTATCAAACATTCCATGGAGGGGGTTAAATGATTCACAGAGGTATGAAATATTCCACGAAGGGGGTGAAATAATTCACGGAGGTGTGAAATATTCCAAGGAGGTATCAAATATTCCAAGGAGCTATCAAATATTCCACGCAGGGGGATCAACATTCCACAGAAGTGTGAAATATTCACGGAGGGGATGAAATATTCCAGGGAGGTATCAAATATTGCGCGGAGGGGGTTAAATATTCCACGAAGGTATCAAATATTCCACGGAGGGGGTAAAACATTCCACGGAGGTATGAAATATTCCACGGAGGGGGTTACATAAGTCACGGAGGCAGGAAATATTCCACACAGGGGGTTAAATAGTCCACGGAGGTATCAAATATTCCACGGAGGGGGTTACATATTCCACGGAGGTATCAAATATTCCACGGAGGGTGTTAAATAATTCACGGGGGTATCAAATATTCCCGGGAGGAGTTAAATGTTCCACGAAAGTATCAAATAATCCACGGAGGGGTTTAAACATTCCACGCAGGTATCAAATATTCCACAGAGGGGGTTAAATATTCCACGGAGGTATCAAATATTACACGGAGGGGGTTGAATATTCCATGGAGGTATCAAATACTCCACGGAGGGGATTCAACATTCCACGGAGGTATCAAATATTTCAAGGAGCGCGTTAAATACTCCACGGAGGTATCAAATATGCAATGCAGGGGGGTAAATAATTCACGGAGGTATCAAATGTTCCACCGATGGGGTTCAATATTCGGCGGAGGTATGAAACATTCCAAGGAGGGGGTTAAATAAGTCACGGAGGTACGAAATATTGCACACAGGGGGTTCAATATTCCACGGATGTATCAAGTATTCCACGGAGGGGGTTAATATTACACTAAGGTATCAAATATTCCACGGAGGGAGGTAAATAATTCAAGGAGGTATGAAATATTGCACGGAGGGGGTTAAATATTCCACGGTGGTATCACATATTCCACGTAGGGAGCTAAGCATTCCACGGAGGTGTGAAAAATTCCACGGAGGGCGTTCAATATTCCACGGAGGGATCAAACAATCCTAGAAGGGGTTAAGCATTCCACGGAGGTGTGAAATACTCCTACGAGGGGATTAGATATTTCACGGAGGTATCAAACATTCCGAGGAGGGGGTTCAATAATTCAGGGACGTATGAAATATTCCACGGAGGGGGTTAAATAATTCACGGAGGTATGAAATATTCCTCGGAGGGGGTTGAACATGCCATGGAGGTATCAAATATTCCACGGAGGGGGTTAAATAATTCACAGAGGTATGAAATATTCCATAGGGGGGGTTACATAATTCACAGAGGTATCAAATATTCCACGGGGGGGGTTAAATATTCCACGGAGGTATCAAATATTGCGCATAGGGGGTTAAATATTCCACGGAGGTATGAAATATTCCACGGAGGGGGTTAAATAAGTCACGGAGGCATGAAATGTTCCACGCAGGGGGTTAAATAGTCCACGGAGGTATCAAATATTCCACCGAGGGTGTTAAATAATTCACGGAGGTATCAAATGATTCCGGGAGGAGTTAAATGTTCCACGGACGTATCAAATAATCAGCGGAGGGGGTTAAATATTCCACGGAGGTATCAAATATTACACGGCGGGGGTTGAATATTCCATGGAGGTCCACAGAGAGGATTCCACATTCCCAGAGGTATCAAATATTCCAGGGAGCGTGTTAAATACTCCAGGCATGCGTGCAGGGTGTTCAATAATTCACGGAGGTATCAAATGTTCCAGGGAGGGGGTTAAATATTCCAAGGAGGTATCAATATTCCATGGCGGGGGTTAAATAATTCCCGGTGGTATGAAATATTCCACGGAGGGGGTGAAATAATTGACGAAGGTATGCAATATTCCAATGAGGTATCAAATATTCCACGAAGCGGGTTAAACATTCCACGGAGGTATCAAATATTCCACCGATGGGGTTAAATATTCGGCGGAGGTATGAAATATTCCAAGGAGGGGGTTAAAAAAGTCACGGACGTATGAAATATTGCACACAGGGGGTTAAATATTCCACGGATGTATCCAATATTCCATGGATGGGGTTAAATATTCCACGGAGGTATCAAGTATTCCACGGAGGGGGTTAAATATTACACGGAGGTATGAAACATTACACGGAGGGGGTTAAATATTACACAGAGGTATCAAACATTCCAAGGAGGGGGTTAAATATTCCACGGAGGGGGCTAAATGATCCACGCGGTTGTCAAATGTTCCACAGAGGGGGTTCAATATTCCATGGAGGTATCAAATATTCCACGGAGGGAGGAAAATGATTCACGGAGGTATGGAATATTCCACGGAGGGGGTTAAATATTCCAAGGTGGTATCAAATATTCCACGGAGGGGGTAAAATCTTCGAGGCTGGTATCAAATATTCCACGGAGGGAGTTATGCATTCCACGGAGGTGTGAAATATTCCAGCGGGGGGGTTAAATGATTCACAAAGGTATGAAATATTCCACAGAGGGCGTTCAATATTCCACGGAGGTATCAAACATCCCTAGAACGGGGTTAAGCATTCCACGGAGGTGTGAAATACTCCTACTACGGGGTTAAATATTCCACGGAGGTATCAAAAATTCCACGGAGGCGGTTAAATAATTCACGGAGGTATGAAATATTCCACGGAGGGGGTTAAATATTCCACGGACGTATGAAATCTTCCACGGAGGGGGTTGAACATCCCATGGAGGTATCAAATGTTCCACGGAGGGGGTTAAATAATTCACAGAGGTATGAAATATTCCACACGGGGGTTTACATAATTCACAGAGGTATCAAATATTCCACGGAGGTATCAAATTTTCCACGGAGGGGGTTACACATTCCACGGTGGTATCAAATATTCCACAGAGGGGGGTAAATATTCCACGGAGGTGTTAAAAATACCACGGAGGTGTGTAATATTCCACGGAGGGGGTTAAATGATTCACGACGGTATGAAATATTCCACGGAGAGGGTGGAACATTCCACGAAGGTGTGAAATATTCCACGGAGGGGGTTAAACATCCCACAGAGGTATCAAATATCCACGGAGGAGGTTAAATATTCCACAGACGTATCAAATATTCCAAGGGGGGGGGGAGTTAAATATTCCAAGGAGGTATCAAATATTCAACGGAGGGGGTTAAATCTTCCACGGAGGTATCAAGTATGCCACGGAGGGGGTTAAATGATTCACGGAGGTATGAAATATTCCACAGAGGGGGTTAAATATTCCACGGAGGTATGAAATATTCCACGGAGGTGTGAAATGTTCCACGGGGGGGGTTAAATCATCCACGGAGGTATGAAATATTCCACGGAGGGGGTCAAATATTCCACCGAGGTATCAAATATTCCACGGAGGGGGTGAAACGTTCCACGGAGGTGTCAAATATTCCATAGAGGGGGTTAAGTATTCCACGGAGGTATCCAATATTCCATGGAGGCAGTTAAACAATTCACGGGGGTGTGAAATCTTCCACGGAGGGGGTTACACATTCCACGGAGGTATGAAACATCCAACGGAGGAGGTTAAATATTCCACGGAGGTATCAAATATTCCAAGGGGGGGGGTGAAATATTCCACGAAGGTATCAAATATTCAACGGAGGGGGTAAAATAATCCACGGAGGTATCAAGCATGCCAAGAAGGGGGTGAAATATTCCACGGAGGGGATTAATAATTCACGGAGGTATGAAATATTCCACGGAGGGGGTTAAATATTCCACGGAGGTATCAAATATTCCAGGGAGGGGGTGAAATATTCCACAAAGGTATCAAACATTCCACAAAGGGGGTTAAATGTTCCACGGAGGTATCAAACATTCCACGGAGGGGGTTAAAGATTCCACGAAGGTATCAAGTATTCCAAGGGGGTTGGGTTAAATATTCCACTGAGGTATCAAATATTCCACGGAGGGGGTGAAATATGCCACAGACGTATCAAATATTCCACGAAGGGGGTTAAATATTCCACGGAGGTATCAAATGTTCCAGGGAGGGGGTTAAACATTCCACGAAGGTATCAAGTATTCCAAGGGGGGGGGTTAAATATTCCACGGAGGGGGTTAAGTATTCCACAAGGATCTCAAATATTCCACGGAGGGGGTTGAATAATCCACGGAGGTATGAAATATTCCACGGAGGGGGTTAAAAATGCACGGAGGTATGAAATATTCCACGGAGGGGGTTAAACATTCCACGGAGGTATGAAATATTCCACAGAGGGGGTTAGATACTCCACGAGGGTATCAAATATTCCAGGGAGGGGGTTGAATATTCCACGGAGGTATCAAGTATTCCATGGAGGCATTTAAATAATTCACGGAGGTATGAAATATTCCACGTAGGGGGTTAAATATTCCACGGACGTATCAAATATTCCGGGGAGGGGGTTAAATATTCCACCGAGGTATCAAACATTCCACGGAGGGGGGTAAACATTCCACGAAGGTATCAAGTATTCCAAGGGAGGGGGGTTGAATATTCCACGAAGGTATCAAGTATTCCATGAAGGGGGTTAAATATTCCACGGGGGTGTCGAACATTCCACGGAGGGGGTTAAATATTCCACACAGGTATCAAGTATTCCAGGAAGGGGTTTCAATATTCCACCGAGGTATCAAATATTTCACGGAGGGGGTTAAACATTATTCGGAGTTATCAAATGTGCCATGAAGGGGGTTAAATAATTCACGGAGGTATGAAATATTCCACAGAGGGGGTTAAACATTCCACCAAGGTATCAAACATTCTACGGAGGGGGTTAAATATTCCACGGGCGTGTCAAATATTCCTTGGAGGGGGTTAAATATTGGACGGAGGTATCAAATGTTCCAGGGATTGGGTGAAATAATTCACGCAGGTCTGAAATAGTCCAGAGAAAGGGTTCAATATTCCACGGAGGTATCAAACATTCCATGAAGGGGGTTAAACATTCCACGGAGGAATGAAATATTCCACGGGGGGGGGGTTGAATATTCCACGGAGGGTGGTAAACATTCCATGGAGGCATCAAGTATTCCACGGAGGGGGTTAAATATTCCACGGAGGTATCAAATATTCCATGGAGGTGGTTAAATATTCCACGGAGGTATCAAATATTCCACGGAGGGGGTTAAATATTCCACGGAGGTATGAAATATTCCACGGAGGGGATTAATAATTCACGGAGGTATGAAATATTCCACGGAGGGGGTTAAATATTCCACGGAGGTATCAAATATTCCAGGGAGGGGGTGAAATATTCCACAAAGGTATCAAACATTCCACAAAGGGGGTTAAATGTTCCACGGAGGTATCAAACATTCCACGGAGGGGGTTAAAGATTCCACGAAGGTATCAAGTATTCCAAGGGGGTTGGGTTAAATATTCCACGGACGTATCAAATATTCCAGGGAGGGGGTGAAATATGCCACAGACGTATCAAATATTCCACGAAGGGGGTTAAATATTCCACGGAGGTATCAAATGTTCCAGGGAGGGGGTTAAACATTCCACGAAGGTATCAAGTATTCCAAGGGGGGGGGTTAAATATTCCACGGAGGGGGTTAAGTATTCCACAAGGATCTCAAATATTCCACGGAGGGGGTTGAATAATCCACGGAGGTATGAAATATTCCACGGAGGGGGTTAAAAATGCACGGAGGTATGAAATATTCCACGGAGGGGGTTAAACATTCCACGGAGGTATGAAATATTCCACAGAGGGGGTTAGATACTCCACGAGGGTATCAAATATTCCAGGGAGGGGGTTGAATATTCCACGGAGGTATCAAGTATTCCATGGAGGCATTTAAATAATTCACGGAGGTATGAAATATTCCACGTAGGGGGTTAAATATTCCACGGACGTATCAAATATTCCGGGGAGGGGGTTAAATATTCCACCGAGGTATCAAACATTCCACGGAGGGGGGTAAACATTCCACGAAGGTATCAAGTATTCCAAGGGAGGGGGGTTGAATATTCCACGAAGGTATCAAGTATTCCATGAAGGGGGTTAAATATTCCACGGGGGTGTCGAACATCCCACGGAGGGGGTTAAATATTCCACACAGGTATCAAGTATTCCAGGAAGGGGTTTCAATATTCCACCGAGGTATCAAATATTTCACGGAGGGGGTTAAACATTATTCGGAGTTATCAAATGTGCCATGAAGGGGGTTAAATAATTCACGGAGGTATGAAATATTCCACAGAGGGGGTTAAACATTCCACCAAGGTATCAAACATTCTACGAAGGGGGTTAAATATTCCACGGGCGTGTCAAATATTCCTTGGAGGGGTTTAAATATTGGACGGAGGTATCAAATGTTCCAGGGATTGGGTGAAATAATTCACACAGGTCTGAAATAGTCCACAGAAAGGGTTCAATATTCCACGGAGGTATCAAACATTCCATGAAGGGGGTTAAACATTCCACGGAGGAATGAAATATTCCACGGGGGGGGGGGTTGAATATTCCACGGAGGGTGGTAAACATTCCATGGAGGTATCAAGTATTCCACGGAGGGGGTTAAATATTCCACGGAGGTATCAAATATTCCATGGAGGTGGTTAAATATTCCACGGAGGTATCAAATATTCCACGGAGGGGGTTAAATATTCCACGGAGGTATGAAATATACCACGGAGGGAGATAAATATTCCACGGAGGAATCAAATATTCCACGGAGGGGGTTAAATACTCCACGGAGGTATCAAATATTCCAACGAGGGGGTTAAACAATCCAGGGGGGTATGAAATATTCCACGGAGGGGCTTGAATATTCCACGGAGTTATCAAATATTCCACGGAGGGGGTTCAACATTCCACGGAGGTATCAAGTATTCCATGGGGGGGGTTAAATATTCCACCAGGGTATGAAAAATTCCCCAGAGGGGGTTAAATATTCCAAGGAGGTATCAAATATTCCACAAAGGGGGTTAAATATTCCACGGGCGTGTCAAATATTCCTTGGAGGGGGTTAAATGTTCCGGAGAGGTATCAAATATTCCATGGAGGGGGTTAAATATTCCACAGAGGTATGAAGTATTCCACGGAGGGGGTGAAATATTCCACGGAGGTATCAAATATTCCGGGGGGGGCAAAATATCCCATGGAGGTATGAAATATTCCACGAAGAGGGTTAAATATTCCACGGAGGTAGGAAATATTCCACGGAGGGGGTTAAATATTCCACGGAGGAGTAAAATATTGCACGGAGGGGGTTAAATATTCCACGGGGTATGAAATATTCCACGGAGGGGCTTGAATATTCCACGAAGTTATCAAATATTCCACGGAGGGGGTTAAACATTCCACGGAGGTATCAAGTATTCCACAGAGGCGGTTAAATGTTCCACGGCGGTATGAAAAATTCCCCGGAGGGGGTTAAATATTCCAAGGAGGTATCAAATATTCCACGAAGGGGGTTAAATATTCCACGGGGTTGTGAAATATTCCACGGTGGGGGTTAAACATTCCACGGAGGTATCAAATATTCCACGGAGGGCGTTAAATATTCCACGGAGGTATGAAGTATTCCACGGAGGGGCTAAATATCCCATGGAGCTATGAAATATTCCACGAAGGTAGGAAATATTCCACGGAGGGTGTTAAATACTCCATGGAGGTATCAAATATTCCACGGAGGGGGTTGAATATTTCACGGAGGTATTAAATACTCCACGAAGGGGTTTAAATATTCTACGGAGGTATCCAATGTTCCACGGAGAGGGTTAAATATTCCACGATGTGTGAAATATTCCACGGAGGGGGTTAAATATTCCACGCAGGTATCAAATATTCCACGGAAAAGGTTAAATATTCCAAGGAAGTATCAAATATTCCACGGAGGGGGTTAAATATTGCACGGAGGTATCAAATATTCCACGGAGGTATCAAGTATTTCACGGAGGGGGTTGAATATTCCACAGAGGTATGAAATATTCCACGGAGGGGGTAAAATATTCCACGGAGGTATCAAAGATTCCTTGGAAGTTGTTAAATACTCCTCGGAGGTATCAAATACTCCACAGAGGGGGTTAGATGTTCCATGGAGGTATCAAATATTCCACAGAGGGGGTTGAATACCCCAGGGAGGTATCAAATATTCCACAAAGGGGGTTAAACATTCCACGGAGGTATGAAGTATTCCACGGAGGGGGTTAAATAATTCACGGAGGTATGAAATATTCCACGGAGGGGGTAAATATTCCACGGAGGTATCCAATA
Source organism: Eutreptiella sp. 'Long Island Sound 2002' (assembly GCA_964036045.1). Classification (NCBI taxonomy): domain Eukaryota; phylum Euglenozoa; class Euglenophyceae; order Eutreptiales; family Eutreptiaceae; genus Eutreptiella; species Eutreptiella sp. 'Long Island Sound 2002'. The sequence goes on from OZ038380.1 coordinate 58,503,543, forward strand.
TTCCACGGAGGTATCAAATATTCCACAAAGGGGGTTAAATATTCCATGGAGGTATCAAATATTCCACGGAGGGGGTTGAATGTTCCACGGAGGGGGTTAAACATTCCACAGAGGTATCAAGTATTCCACGGAGGGGGTCAAATATTCCACGGAGGTATGAAATATTCCACGGAGGTATCAAATATTCCAGGAAGGGGGTTAAATGCTCCACGGAGGTATCAAATATTTCACGGAGGGGGTTAAATATTCCACGGAGGGGATTGAATATTGCACGGAGGTATCAAATACTCCACGGAGAAGGTTAAATATTCCACGGAGGTGTCAAATATTCCACGGAGGGGGTGAAATGTTTCACAGAGGTATCAAATATTCCACAGAGGGGGTTAACCATTCCGGGGAGGTATCAAATGTTCCACGGAGGCGGTTGAATATTCCACGGAGGTATCAAATATTCCATGGAGGGGATTAAACCCCCTCCGTGGAATATTTGACACCCTCGTGGAATATTTAACCCCCTTTGTGGAACATTTGATACCTCCGTGGAATACTTAACCTCCTCCGAGGAATCTTTGACACCCCGTGGAATATTGAACCCTCTCCGTGAAATATTTGATACCTCCGTGGAATATTTAACCCCTTTCGTGGGATTTTTAATCCCTCCGTGGAATATTCAACCCCCTCCGTGGAGTATTTGATACCTCCGTGGAGTATTTAACCCCCTCCGTGGAATATTTGATACCTCCATGGATTATTTAACCCCCTCCGTGGAATATTTGACAACCCCGTGGAATATTTAACCCCCTCTGTGGAATATTGATACCTCGGTGGAATGTTTAAGCCCCTCCGTAGAATATTTGATACCTCCTTGGAATATTTAACACCCTCCATGGAATATTTGATACCTCCGTGGAATAGTTAACCCCCACCGTGGAATATGTGATACCTCCGTGGAATGATTAACCCCCTTTAGGGAATGTTTCATAGCTGTGTGGAATATTTAACCCCCTCCGTGGAATATTTGACACTCCCGTGAAATATTTAACCCCCTCCGTGGAATATTTCATACCTCTGTGGAATATTTAACCCCCTCCGTGGAATATTTTACTCCTCCGTGGAATATTTAAGCCCCTCCGTGGAACGTTTCATACCTCCATGGGATATTTAGCCCCCTCCATGGAATATTTGACACCTCCATGGGATATTTAGCCCCCTCCGTGGAATATTTGATACCTCTGTGGAATATTTAACCCCCTCCGTGGAATACTTTTTATCTCAGTGAAATATTTAAACCCCTCTGTGCACTATTTGATACCTCTGCGGAACATTCAACCCCCTGCGTGGAATATTTGATATCTTGGTGGAATGTTCAACCCCCTCTGTGGAATATTTCATACCTGCGTGAATTATTTATCCCCCTCTGTGGAATATTTGATACCTGCGTGGAATATTTAACCTCCTCGGTGGAATATTCCATTCCTCCGTGGAATATTTGACTCCCTCTGTGGTATATTTCATACCTCTGTGAATTATTTAACCCCCTCCGTGGAATATTTGATACCTCTGTGGAATACTTAACCCCCTCCGTGGAAAATTTGATGCCTTGGTAGAATGTTTAACCCCCTCTGTGGAAATTTTCCTACCTCCGTGAATTATTTAACCCCCTCCGTGGAATATTTCATACCTCCGTGGAATATTTAACCCCCTCCGTGTAATATTTGGTACCTCCGTGGAATATTTGACCCCCTCCATGGAACATTTGATACCTCCACGGAATATTGAACCCCCTCCGTGGAATATTTGATACCTCCGTGGAATACTTAACCCCCTCCGTGGAATATTTCATACCTCCATGGAATATTTAAACCCCTCTGAGGAATATTTGATACCTCCGTGGAATATTTAACCCCCTCCGTGGAATATTACATACCTCCATGGAACATTTAACCCACGGAGGTATCAAATATTCTAGGGAGGGGGTTAAACATTCCACGGAGGTATCATATGTTCCACGGAGGGGGTTGAATATTCCACGGAGGTATCAAACATTCCGGGGAGGGGGCTAAATACTCCACGGAGGTATCAAACATTCCACGAAGGGGGTTGAAAATTCCATAGAGGTATCAAATACTCCACGGAGGGGGTGAAATATTCCAAGGAGGTATCAAATATTCCACGCAGGGGGTTAAATATTCCAAGAAGGTATCAAATATTCCACGCAGGGGGTTAAATATTCCACGGAGGTATCAAACATTCCACGGAGGGGGTGAAATATTGCGCGGAGGGATCAAATATTCCACGGAGGAGGTTGAATATTCCAGGGAGGTATCAGATATTCCACGGAGGGGGTTGAATATTCCACAGAGGTATCAAATATTGCAGGGAGGGGGTTAAGTATTCCGCGGAGGTATCAAATGTTCCACGGAGGGGGTTAAATATTCCAAGGAGGTATCAAATATTCCACGGAGGGGGTTAAATATTCCACGGAGGTATCAAATATATCATGGAGGGGGTTAAATATTCCACGGGGTTGTCAAATATTCCACGGAGGTATCAAATATTCCGTGGAGGGGGTTAAACATTCCACGGACTTATCAAACATTCCACGGAGGGGGTCAAATACTCCACGGAGGTATCAAACATTCCACGGAGGGGGTTAAGAGTACCACGGATTTACAAATATTCCACGGAGGGGGTTAAATATTCCACTGAGCTATGAAATATTCCACGGAGGGGGCTAAATTCTCCACGGAGCAATGGAATATTCCACAGAGAAGGTAAATAATCCAACGTGAAAGATAAATGATTCACCGAGGTATGAAAGGTTCCACGGAGGGGGTTGAACATTCCACGGTGGTATCAAATATTCCACGGAGGGGGTTAAACATTCCACGGAGGTGTGAAATATTCCACAGAGGGGGTTACATATTCCACGGAGGTATGAAATATTCCACGGAGGTAGCAAATATTCCACGGAGGGGGTTAAACGTTCCATGCAGGTATGAAATATTCCACGGAGGTATCAAATACTCCACCGAGGGGGTTCAATATTCCACGGAGGTATCAAATATTCCATGGAGGGGCTGGAATACTCCACGCAGGTATCAAATATTCCCGGGAGGGGGTGAAATATTCCAAAGAGCTATGAAACATTCCACGAAGGGGGTTAATCACTCCACGGAGGTATCAAATACTCCACGGAGGGGGTTAAATATTCCACGGAGGTATCAAATGGTCCCCGGAGGGGGTTAAATATTCCAAGGAGGTATCGAATATTCCACGAAGGGGGTTAAATATTCCACGGAGGTATCAAATATTCCACGAAGGGGGTTAAATATTGCACGGGGTTGTCAAATATTCCACGGAGGGGGTTAAGTATTCCACGGAGGGATCAAATATTCCACGAAGGGGGTTAAATATTGCACGGGGTTGTCAAATATTCCACGGAGGGGGTTAAATAATCCATGGAGGTACCAAATATTCCACGGAGGGGGTTAAATACTCCACGGGGGTATCAAATACTCCACCGAGGGGGTTAAATATTCCACGGAGGTATCAAATGTTCCCCGGAGGGGGTTAAATATTCCACGGAGGTATCAAATATTTCATGGAGGGGGTTGAATATTCCACGGAGGTATCAAATATTCCACGGAGGGGGTTGAATATTCCACGGAGGTATCAAATACTCCACGGAGGGGGTTAAATATTCCACGGAGGTATCAAATGTTCCCCGGAGGGGGTTAAATATTCCAAGGAGGTATCGAATATTCCACGGAGGGGGTTAAATATTCCACGGAGGTATCAAATATTCCACGAAGGGGGTTAAATATTCCACGGGGTTGTCAAATATTCCACGGAGGTATCAAATATTCCACGAAGGGGGTTAAATATTCCACGAAGGGGGTTAAATATTGCACGGGGTTGTCAAATATTCCACGGAGGGGGTTAAATGATCCATGGAGGTACCAAATATTCCACGGAGGGGGTTAAATACTCCACGGAGGTATCAAATACTCCACGGAGGGGGTTAAATATTCCACGGAGGTATCAAATGTTCCCCGGAGGGGGTTAAATATTCCACGGAGGTATCAAATATTTCATGGAGGGGGTTGAATATTCCACGGAGGTATCAAATATTCCACGGAGGGGGTTGAATATTCCAAGGAGGTATCAAATATTCCACGGAGGGGGTGAAGTATTTCACGAGTGTGTCAAATATTCCACGGAGGGGGTTCAATTACCCACGGAGGTATCAAATATTCCACGGAGGGGGTTAAATATTCCACGAGGGTGTCAAAAATTCCACAGAGGGGGTTAAATAATTCACGGAGGTATCACATATTCCACGGAGGGGGTTAAATACTCCACGGAGGTATCAAACATTCCACGAAGGGGGTTGAACATTCCATGGAGGTATCAAATACTCCATGGAAGGGGTTAAATATTCCACGGAGGTATCAAATATTCCACGCACGGAGTTCAATATTCCACGAGGGTGTCAAACATTCCATGGAGGAGGTTTAATATTCCACGGAGGTATGAAATATTCCACGGAGGTATCAAATATTCCACGGAGGGGGTTGAATATTCCGGGGAGGTATCAAATACTCCACGGAGGGGGTTAAACATTCCACGGAGGGATCAAATGTTTCACGGAGGGGGTTAAATATTCCAAGGAGGTATCAAATATTCCACGAAGGGGGTTAAATATTCCACGGAGGTATCAAATATTCCACGGAGGGGGTTAAATATTCCACGGAGGTATTAAATATTCCACGGAGGTATCAAATATTCCACGAAAAGGGTTAAATATTCCACGGAGCTATCAAAAATTCCACGCAAGGGGTTAAATGTTCCACGGAGGTATCAAATATTCCACGGAGGGGGTCAAATATTCCACGGAGGAATGGAATATTCCCCCAAGGAGGTTAAATAGTCCACGCAGGTATGAAATATTACACGCAGGGGGTTAAACATTCCACGGAGGTATCAAATATTCCACGGAGGGGGTTAAATACTCCACGGAGGTATCAAATATTCCACGGAGGGGGTTAAATATTCCACGGCGGTATGAAAAATTCCTCGGAGGGGTTAAATATTCGACGGAGGTATCAAACATTCCACGGAGGGGGTTAAATATTCCACTGAGCTATGAAATATTCCACGGAGGGGACTCAATATTCCACGGAGGAATGGAATATTCCACAAAGGAGGCAAAATATTCCACGAAGGAATCAAATAATCCACGGTGGGGGATAAATAATTCACCGAGGTATGAAAGGTTCCACGGAGGGGGTTGAAAATTCCACCAAGGTATCAAATATTCCACGGGGGGGTCAAATATTCCACGGAGGGGGTTAAGTATTCCACAGAGGTATCAAATATTCCACGAAGGGGGTTAAATATTCCACGAGGGTGTCAAATATTCCACGGAGGGGGTTTAATTACCCACGGAGGTATCAAATATTCCACGGAGGGGGTCAACTATTCCACGGAGGTATCAAATGTTCCACGGAGGGGGTTGAATATTCCACGGAGGTATCAAACATTCCACGGAGGGGGTTAAATACTCCACGGAGGTATCAAACATTCCACGAAGGGGGTTGAACATTCCACGGAGGTATCAAATATTCCACGGAGGGGGTTCAATATTCCACGAGGGTGTCAAATATTCCACGGAGGAGGTTTAATATTCCACGGAGGTATCAAATGTTCCACGGAGGGGGTTAAATAATTCACGAACGTATCAAATATTGCACGGAGAGGGTTGAATATTCCACGGAGGTATCAAATACTCCACGGAGGGGGTTAAACATTCCACGGAGGGATCAAATATTCCACGGAATGGGTTGAATATTCCACGGAGGTATCAAATATTCCACGGAGGGGGTTGCATATTCAACAGAGATATCAAATACTCCACGGAGGGGGTTAAATATTCCACGGAGATATCAAACATTCCACGGAGGGGGTTAAATATTCCAAGGAGGTATCAAATATTCCAGGGAGGGGGTTAAATATTGCACGGAAGTATCAAATGTTCCACGGAGGGGGTGAAGTATTCCACGAGGGTGTCAAACATTCCACGAAGGGGGTTGAACATTCCATGGAGGTATCAAATACTCCACACACGGGGTTCAATATTCCACGAGGGTGTCAAACATTCCACGGAGAAGGTTTAATATTCCACGGGGGTATGAAATATTCCACGGAGGTATCAAATATTCCACGGAGGGGGTTGAATATTCCACGGAGGTATCAAATACTCCACGGAGGGGGTTAAACATTCCACGGAGGGATCAAATATTCCATGGAGGGGGATAAATATTCCACGGAGGTATCAAATATTCCACGGAGGGGGTTAAATATTCCACGGAGGTATCAAATATTCCACGAGGGGGGTGAAACATTGCACGGAGGTATCAAATATTCTACGGAGGGGGTTAAATATTCCACGGAGGTATCAAATATTCCACGGAGGTATCAAATATTCCACGGAGGGGGTTAAATATTCCACGGAGGTATCAAATATACTCCTCGGAGGGGTTAAATATTCGACGGAGGTATCAAATATTCCAGGGAGGGGTTTTAATATTCCATGGAGGTATCAAACATTCCACGGAGGGGGTTAAGTATTCCACGGAGTTATCAAATATTCCATGAAGGGGGTTAAATATTCCACTGAGCTATGAAATATTCCACGGAGGGGGCTAAATATTCCACGGAGGAATGGAATATTCCACAGAGGAGGTAAAATATTCCACGCAGGAATCAAATCATCCACAGTGGGGGATAAATAATTCACCGAGGTATGAAAGGTTCCACGGAGGGGGTTGAACATTCCACCAAGGTATCAAATATTCCACAGAGGGGGTTAAATATTCCTCGGAGGTATGAAATATTCCACGGAGGTATCAAGTATTCCACGGAGGTAGCAAATGTTCCATGGAGGCGGTGAAATATGCCACAGGGGTGTCAAATATTCCACGGAGGGGGTTTAATATCCCACGGAGGTATGAAATATTCCACGGAGGGGGTTAAATATTCCACGGAGCTGTAAAATATTCCACGGAGGGGGTTAAATATTCCACGGAGGCATCAAATATTCCACGGAGGGGGTTAAGTATTCAGCGGACGTATCAAATATTCCATGAAGGGGTTAAATATTCCACGGAGCTATAGAATATTCCACGGAGGGGGTTAAATATTCCACGGAGGTGTGAAATATTCCACAGGGGGGGTTACATACTCCAAGAAGGTATCAAATATTCCACGGAGGTGGTTGAATATTCCACGGAGGAATAAGATATTCCACGGAGGTAGTTAAATATTCCACGGACGTATCAAATATTCCACAGTGGGGGTTGAATATTCCACGGAGGTATCAAATACTCCACGGAGTGGGTTAAATATTCCACGGAGCGGGTTAAATATTCCACAGAGGTATCGAATATTCCACGGAGGGGGTTGAATAATGCACGGAGGTATCAAATATTCCACGGAGGGGGTTAAACATTCCACTGAGGTATCAAATATTCCATGAAGGGGGTTGTACAAGCAAAACAAAACTCATTCAAAGGCCATATGACTTCCTGGTGCGCAGTACCTCGATGTCATGAGAGGCGATCACCTCCATAGAGACTCGTACAGCGACAGTATGGGTGGGCGGGTGGGACCCCATCCCCCTGCACCCCCCCATGGGCGGGTGGGAGTGCCCTGTTATAGTTTATAAAATTCTGAAATGAACAGGGCATCACAATGAACAAAACAAAGTAGGGTGTACAACTACTAATTTTGGGGAAACAGCAGTTGTACAAGCAAAACAAAACTCATTCAAAGGCCATATGACTTCCTGGTGCGCGGTCTTTGTGGTTCAGTTAGCACCAAGCCATACTCCAGCGACCAAAGATAGTTTTATGGCACCCCGCGCAGTCATGACACCCCTAAGCACAGACACCGTGGGGAACGCCGCAGCGAACTCGCCACAGGCACTCCAGCCAACAGGCGTCCGGCCTGGGGCACATGGTCGCGTGGTCGTGGATAGGGACCTGTTGAAAAATGGCAAGAGGCCCCCAGCATCCCACCCTGCGAAGCGTTCCGCCAACGCTAAAAGACAGCCCCCACAGGACACTGTGCAAGCTGTCTGTCCATAGCAGTGCGTCCCTTGGGCAAATCTGCAATCCATACAGGGCAAGGGAGGGCGGGAGAAGCCTGCAGGGAACGAAACCTGTCCCAAGCTGCTAACCCCGCCGCAGCGAAGTCGCCGCCGAAATCACCGTCAATACGGGAGAAACAGTCAGCCGGGTTGAGATCACCTGGGACCCATTCGAGAAAAGCAGTCGAAGTAGACCTCTGGAGCAGGTAAAGGGCTCTGCGCAGGTTCTTGTTATGCCTCTTTAAACCTGACCGGGCGCGCATCCCCACCAATTGGCCCAGGGAGGAGGCATTGTCCCCAACCATCCTGAAGACGGGCCAGCCCACATTGACGATGAAATTAAGGCCCTGGACCAGGGAGTCCAACTCTGCCTCCTGCTGCGTCAAAACCTCGAGCCCACAGCGAAAAACCCTGCCCCCGCTGGACCCCAGAGACCCACCTTGAAGCGGTCCAAATCGAAGGCCGCGTCGACAAAAACTAGGCCTCTGCCCGCAGAAGAGGGGGAATCGACACGTCTCGGGGTCCAACCACGTCGTGACGTGACAAGGCAATGCAAGAGGCTATGCACCAGCTTCAAGGGGGTGGAAGGCAAAAAGGAAGAGCCCCACATAACATGTGACCACCAGCCAGCCAAAAAGGGGCAAGCGCCCACCTTGTGTCTCAGGGCCCATGAAAAACGGCCTATAACCCGCCGAGCGAGCTTCCGGGATAAAGGCAGCAGCGCAACGCGCAACCATAGACTAAGCAGGACGATCCATTGGTTGGAGACCACAAATACGCCCTGTCCCGCTCCCGGCAGCACCAATTTCTTACCCAACCAGACAATGGACGGCACAGGCTCAAGGATGCTCTTGGGGCTGATGATCGCCCCTTCAAGACCCAACAGGTCACAGAGGCGCGCCGCCGCCGAACGCACGTTGCCTGCCCCGAAACCCAAAACGAGAAAATCATCGAGGAAGTGCAAAACCAAAACCGAAACCAAATCCAGCCCCTGTAGCAAGTAGCCTAACACGGTCTGGCAAATTACCGGAGAGTATTGCCATCCAAAGGGCAGGCAATTGAAGGCGAACGTCTGTCCGTCAATACTGACCCTGAAGGCCTGCCTGAAGTCATCTGGCAAACGCAAAGACCAGAATGCATTCTTTAAATCAACATGGCATGCTAGCAAGGGGGCCGCCTCAGGTGCCTCCAAACGCAGGTCATCGAGTGCGCGCAAAAAAGGGTCGCACAAATAGCGGCCCACGTCCTCAGAAAACGCAAGACACCCCTGGCCCGCCCGCAAGTAATGCAACTCAATGAGGAAAGCCAAATCTTCCACCACCGGTGGGTGAAGGACGGCGGGCGGTTGGCATGCTGTTTATTGAACTCACTAAATGCACTATCATAGATGCTTTCTCCGAATTTTTGGGAACTGGGAACAGCCAGCCATTAGGGGGAAGGTTGGAAGGGCACCGTGTCAAAACGCCATCCCGCACCAGGGCTCTAGCCATCACCAAACCCTCAGGGGAAATACTGCGGATGCCCGGTAACGTGCGCGTGGACACCGAAGGGACATCATTTGGGGCCACTGCGTGCCAAATGAAATCCGAGATGCGGATGCTACCCACCTCCCCAATCCCCCTTTCCAGAACATCCAGGGACAACCCCACCAGGATCGGCTTTGGAGACGTCGAGTCACAAAAAACCACCGGCCAAAGGTCTGGCTCCAGGCGGTCAAGTGCTGCAATAGCCGCCTCCAGAAAATCAAAAACCCCCAAATCCCTTGCCACCATATTACCCCTAATCAATAATAATCGGATCCGGGAATTGACGAGACCCCTGTCCGCAAGAGGCACCCTTAAGCCTTCGGACACGCGATCCAGCCATTGCCGTCCCCGGCGGGAGTTCAACAGGAGCTCCGAGCCCTCTTCCTCGAGACCGCAGGCGAAGAAGTCCAGACCCGCCGCCTCCTCCTCGCACAACGGGGGCGGCTAGCTGGTGGTCCCGGGCCCGACCCCTGAACTTCGCGGCGACGGACTGGCGTTGGGGGGAACCGCTGGCCCCGACCGACGAGCTTGACTCGGGGGCTTGTGCGGTGGTGGAAGGGTCGGGGGCAACGCCCCCCCCCCGTCGGACCTCCAGGAGGGGATTCTCGGGCCGGGGAGGGCGGATCTGTGCGGCGTCCTGTGGTCGATGCGGACTGCGGGGTAGCCACCGATGGACCCGAGGGGGTCGACTGTCCTTGTTTCCGCGAATTGGTGAGGCGGCGCGGGTCGTGAAGGTCGCTTGGCGGCCGGCGGCTGCATAGCGTCCCTGGAGTCGTCCCCTTCCACCACTGCCTCGGAACCTCTGTCGCGCTTCGATCCGGTGGCCGGGAGCTTAGCGGGCCTCTCGTCCGGCAAGCAGAGACCCATGAGCGATGACGGCCAGAACTCGGCTGTGTCTGTGGTGATCCACTTGACCCCCTCACTTGTTGGCCACGGCAGGCGTGAGCTCGAGTGGAAGGTGAAGTCCTCTGGTGCCGCTGCGTAGAAGTGCGCCATGCGCACACTGGCCCAGCGTCCCCACCAGCATAGGTAGCGCCAGGGGAGGCCACGGAATCGGAGGAAGGCAGCCCCCGCGCGACGCCACGAGTGCCAACGGTAAGCCGCGTAAGGGCTGCCTTGGAGCAGTCGGGCCATACCCTCTTCGAGGACGGCGGCTCTGTCGACCATGACGTCCCGTCCAGGAAACTGGCGCCCCAACCAGTGGGCCCATTCGCCCGCAAAACTGCCGAGGTCACGGGAAACCCACCGCGCGTCCCGTTTCAGGCCCCAGAAAGCCACCGCCTTCCCCCGCAGGCCGGAGCGCCGGACACACGCGATTTCCCCCACGCGGGTGAGGCTGCTGAAGGAGAGGACGGCGGCGGCGAAGACAGCCCAGTCCTCCGGAGTCTGGCAGGCCTCGGCCATGACCTGCAGAACATGGGGGCCTGCGTAAGGGCGGTCTCCCGGGGTAGCCACCGGCGCACGAGCGAGGCCCCAGAGGCGTTCCCATCGTAACGGGGGTATCCATCCCATGACCCATACAGCGTGTAACGCCGACACGGCGCCCCGCAGCGTTGCGGGTCGATATCCCGACCGGAAGAGGAGGAGCAAAATACTCTCCGCCAGGCTCTGCGTGTCCCCCGCCGGTGCCGACCCATGGAAGAAAGCGATTCGTCAAAGGTGTGAACCATAGGAATTCCGTGTCCCCTCCTTCCAAGTGCTGATGAGGCATGTCTGGACGTCGTCCGCTGGATCCGCATACCCGAGCTCTCGCCACAAGGCCGCGATGGACCTCCAATCAATGGTTTTTCCGACCCACTCCGAAACCGGCGCCATTGCCGCCGCCGGACTCGCCAGCTCCAAGATCGGTTCCAGCCCCCCCGGCGCGTCTCGTCACTCCAGAAAGGGACACCTCCAGACCCAGTGACGGGTCACCTCACCAAGAGCCTTGCAGGTCTTGCACGGGCCGACGGGATCCTCAGTCGTGCGCACCCACTCGTTTTTGTGAATTTCGAAGAACTCCTCACCGTCGATGATCTTGAAACGCCGACGCATGGCCTTCTTCAGGCGTTTGCCCGCCTCCGACAGGCCCTCCCCCAGCCGAACATCCGACTCCTTTTGAGATCCAGAGGTTGATGAAAAACCAGACGTTCCCTCGTACCGCTCCTTGTAAGAGGCCGTCGCAGAGAAAACGAGCGTCCACAGAGCCTGCACCTGGTTGTGAAACCTTCCATAGACTTCCGCGGGGTCGGACGCGTCCATGCTGTCAGACCCATCTGGGTGTTTACGGTCGGTCCATGGCGTGTCGTCCCTCTTGTCCTCGTCAGTGAGGCCCAGCATGATCTCCCTAGCCGCGGCATCGGACATTTTGCGAACCATAGTGACTGTGGAGGCAGGGACGTTCTCGAACTTGAGCAGTCGCACCAAGAGGAAGAGGGCACGATTAATCCACTGGGGATGGTTGGTAGCCGTGTCCGCATCGTGGATGGCCCTCAGTGACAATGCAGGAACCTGCAACTGGTCCTTCGGTGGCGCCTCAGTGATGCTTTGGACCTTGGCGGTAAGGGACTTGATGAGCTGACCCTGGTCCTGCAGCAATTTAAGGATCGCAGGGTCCACTGGCCCAGGCGCCGGCACTGTCGGAGCTGCGGGGGAAGACTTTTTGAACGCCCCAGTGGCGAAGTCCAGCGTGACGTCCTCCAGAAGCATGTAGCCCACCAAGCGGTCGAGGAACTCGTCCCGAGAACCCGTGAACGAGACGGTGGACGCGAAATTCTTGGCCCAGGCCTCCCCCTCGTCAGGCATACCCCGGAGTTCACGCATCAGGACCAGCTTGCGGCGCGTCCAAGACTTGGCAACCGCCCCAAGTCGAAAATCTCCATAGGCGTCCCCTTGGATGTAATCCGCGAACGACAGTGCATCCTCCATTTTTATACTGCTGCTTGGCCACCAATTGAAAATCCACGAAGACAGAAGGAACAGCTCTCAAAGGAGTGGAAGCAGATCAGCTGTTCGGCTTGAGCAGCAAAGGAGACAGAACCTTCGTCTGAAGGCCCTGTTATAGTTTATAAAATTCTGAAATGAACAGGGCATCACAATGAACAAAACAAAGTAGGGTGTACAACTACTGTTACTGGGGAAACAGCAGTTCAATATTCCACGGAGGTATCAAATATTCCACGGAGGGGGTTGAATATTCCACGGAGGTATCAAATATTCCACGAGAGGGGGTTAAATATTCCACGGAGGTATCAAATATTCCACGGAGGGGATTAAAGATTCCACGGAGGTATCAAATATTCCATGGAGGGGGTAAAACAATTCACGGAGGTATCAAATACTCCACACACGGGGTTCAATATTCCACGAGGGTGTCAAACATTCCACGGAGAAGGTTTAATATTCCACGGAGGTATGAAATATTCCACGGAGGTATCACATATTCCACGGAGGGGGTTGAATATTCCACGGAGGTATCAAATACTCCACGGAGGGGGTTAAACATTCCACGGAGGGATCAAATGTTTCACGGAGGGGGTTAAATATTCCAAGGAGGTATCAAATATTCCACGGAGGGGGTTAAATATTCCACGGAGGTATCAAGTATTCCACGAGGGGGGTGAAATATTGCACGGAGGTATCAAATATTCTACGGAGGGGGTTAAATATTCCACGGAGGTATCAAATATTCCACGGAGGTATCAAATATTCCACGAAGGGGGTTAAATATTCCACGGAGCTATCAAAAATCCCACACAAGGGGTTAAATATTCCACGGAGGTATCAAATATTCCACGGAGCTGTAGAATATTCCACGGAGGGGGTTAAATATTCCACGGAGGCATCAAATATTCCACGGAGGGGGTTAAGTATTCCACGGACGTATCAAATATTCCATGAAGGGGTTCAATATTCCACGGAGCTATAAAATATTCCACGGAGGGGGTTAAATATTCCACGGAGGTATGAAATATTCCACAGGGGGGGTTACATACTCCAAGAAGGTATCAAATATTCCACAGAGGGGTTTGAATATTCCACGGCGGAATAAGATATTCCACGGAGGCAGTTAAATATTCCACGGACGTATCAAATATTCCACAGCGGGGGTTGAATATTCCACGGAGGTATCAAATACTCCACGGAGTGGGTTAAATATTCCACGGAGCGGGTTAAATATTCCACAGAGGTATCGAATATTCCACGGAGGGGGTTAGATAATGCACGGAGGTATCAAATATTCCACGGAGGGGGTTAAACATTCCACTGAGGTATCCAATATTCCATGAAGGGGGATCAATATTCCACGGAGGTATCAAATATTCCACGGAGGGAGTTGAATATTCCACGGAGGTATCACATATTCCACGGAGGGGGTTAAATATTCCACGGAGGTATCAAATATTCCACGGAGGGGATTAAATATTCCACGGAGGTATCAAATATTCCACGGAGGGGATTAAACATTCCACGGAGGTATGAAATATTCTACGGAGGTATCAGATATTCCACGGAGGGGGTTAAATATTCCAAGGAGGTATCAAATATTCCATGGAGGGGGTTAAACAATTCACGGAGGTATCAAATATTCCACGGAGGGGTTTAAATATTCTAGGGGGGTATGAAATATTCCACGGAGGAATCAAATATTCCACGCAGGGGGTTAAATAATCCACGGAGGTTTCAAATATGCTAGAGAGGGGGTTGAATATTCCACGGAGGTATGAAATATTCCACAGAGGTATCAGATATTCCACGGAGGAGGTTAAATATTCCACGGAGGTATAAAATATTCCACGAAGGGGGTTAAATATTCGACGGAGGTATCAAATATTCTAGGGAGGGAGTTAAAAACTCCACAGAGGTATCAAATATTCCACGGAGGGGGTTAAATATTCCACGGAGGTGTCAAACATTCCACGGAGGGGGTTAAATAATTCACGGAAGTATCAAATATTCGACGCAGGGGGTTAAATACTCCACGGAGGTATCAAATACTCCACGGAGGGGGTTGAATATTCCACGGAGGTATCAAATATTCCACAGAGGGGGTTCAATATTCGACGGGCGTGTCAAATATTCCACTGAGGGGGTTCAATATTCGACGGGGGTGTAAAATATTCCACGGAGGGGGTTAAATATTCCACGGAGGTATCAAATATTCCACGGGGGGGGTGAAATAATCCAAGGGGGTGTCAAATATTCCACAGAGGGGGTTGAATATTCCACGGAGGTATCAAACATTCCACGGAGGGGGTTCAATATTCCACAAAGGTATGAAGTATTCCACGGAGGTATCGAATATTCCACTGAGGGGGTTAAATACTCCACGGAGGTATCAAATATTCCACGGAGGGGGTTAAATATTCCGCAAAGGTATGAAATATTCCACGGAGGGGGTTAAATATTCAACGGGGGTGTCAAATATTCCACGGAGGGGGTTAAATATTCCACGGACGTATCAAATATTCCACGGAGGAGGTTAAATACTCCACAAAGGTATCAAATATTCCACGGAGGGGGTTGAATATTCGACGGAGGTATCAAATAATCCACGGAGGGGGTTAAATATTCCACAGAGGTATCAAATGTTCCCCGGAGGGGGATAAATATTCCACGGAGGTATCAAATGTTCCATGGAGGGGGGTTAAATATTCCAAGGAGGTATGAAATATTCCAAGGAGAGAGTTAAACATTCCAAAGAGGTATCAAATGTTTCACGGAGGGGGTTGAATATTCCACGGATGTATCAAATATTCCACGAGGGGGGGGTAAAATATTCCACGGAGGCATCAAATATTCCACGGAGGGGATTAAATATTCAACGGAGTTGTGCAATATTCCACGAAGAGGGTTAAATGTTCCACGGAGGTATCAAATATTCCACGGAGGGGGTTGAATATTCCACGGAGGTATGAAATATTCCACGGAGGGGGTTAATCCTTCCACGGAGGTATCAAATATTCCACGGAGGTATCAAATGTTCCACGGAGGGGGTTAAATATTCCACACGGGTGTCAAATATTCCATGGAGGGGGTTAAAAATTCCACGGAGGTATCAAATATTCGACAAAGGGGGGTTAAATAATGCACGGAGGTATCAAATATTCCGTGAAGGGGGTTAAATACTCCACGGAGGTATCAAATATTCCACGAAGGGGGTTAAATACTCCCGGGAGGTACAAAATATTCCACGGTGGTATCAAATATTCCACGGAGGAGGTTAAATACTCCACAAAGGTATCAAATATTCCACGGAGGGGGTTGAATATTCGACGGAGGTATCAAATACTCCACGGAGGGGGTTAAATATTCCCCAGAGGTATCAAATGTTCCCCGGAGGGGGATAAATATTCCACGGAGGTATCAAATATTCCATGGAGGGGGGTTAAATATTCCAAGGAGGTATGAAATATTCCAAGGAGAGAGTTAAACATTCCAAAGAGGTATCAAATGTTTCACGGAGGGGGTTGAATATTCCACGGATGTATCAAATATTCCACGAGGGGGGGGGTAAAATATTCCACGGAGGCATCAAATATTCCACGGAGGGGATTAAATATTCAACGGAGTTGTGCAATATTCCACGAAGAGGTTTAAATGTTCCACGGAGGTATCAAATATTCCACGGAGGGGGTTGAATATTCCACGGAGGTATGAAATATTCCACGGAGGGGGTTAATCCTTCCACGGAGGTATCAAATATTCCACGGAGGTATCAAATGTTCCACGGAGGGGGTTAAATATTCCACACGGGTGTCAAATATTCCATGGAGGGGGTTAAAAATTCCACGGAGGTATCAAATATTCGACAAAGGGGGGTTAAATAATGCACGGAGGTATCAAATATTCCGTGAAGGGGGTTAAATACTCCACGGAGGTATCAAATATTCCACGAAGGGGGTTAAATACTCCCGGGAGGTACAAAATATTCCACGGTGGTATCAAATATTCCACGGAGGGGGTTAAATATTCCACGGAGGTATCAAATATTCCACAGAGGGGGTTGAATATTCCACGGAGGTATCAAATATTCCGCAGAGAGGGTTGAATATTCCACGGGGGTGTCAAATATTTCACGGGGGGGATTAAAATTTCCAAGGCGGTAGCAAATATTCCACGGAGGGGGTTAAATACTCCACAGAGGTATTAAATATTCCACGGAGAGGTTGAATATTCCACGGAGGTATCAAATACTCCACCGAGGGGGTTGCATATTCCACTGAGGTATCAAATATACCACGGAGGGGGTTCAATAATCCACGGGGGTGACAACTATTCCACAGAGGGGGTTAAATATTCCACGGGGTGTCAGATATTCCACGGAGGGGGTTGAATATTCCATGGAGGGGGTTAAATATGCCACAAAGGTATAAAATAATCCACGGAGGGGGTTAAACATTCCACGGAGGCATCAAATGTTTCACGGAGGGGGTTAAATATTCCACGGAGGTATCAAATATTCCATGGAGGGGGATAAATATTCCACGGAGGTATCAAATATTCCACGCAGGGGGTTAAATATTCCATGGAGGTATGAAATGTTCTACGGAGGGGGTTAATCCTTCCACGGAGGTATCAAATATTCCACGGAGATATCAAACATTCCAGGAAGGTTTCGGCCTTAAAAGTTTCACAATTGGCCGTTAAAATTTGTGCCTTGCCATCGGCACAGAGGACTTCCTGCTGCGGCCTCCGCGCCCCCCTTCGGCTTGGGTTGGCGGTCCTACGCCCGGAGAAGGTCCCAGTCCCGCTCCGCCGCGGTTGCCCGCCGCTCCGCCTCCTGTGCCCGCTGCTCTGCCTCCTGGAGCTTGCCTCGCAGGAGGAGAACCCCCCCCTCCACCGCCACCGCCCGCTTCTGCCACTCGGGCATGGCCCCCACCTGCGCCGCCAACCACTTCGCCTGCGCGGCGACCTGCTTTGCCGGCAGGGGCGTTGCAGCCGGGGGTTGGCCACCCGACTTGGCGGGAAGTTTGGGGGCCTTGCGGGGCCGGCCCACCTTGCCCTTTGACCCGCCGCTCTTGGAGCTCCACATGGAGGAGGCATCGTCCCCCTCCTCCATCCCCCCCTCCTCCGCATCCACGTCCACCACTCCCCCCACCTCCCCCAAATGCCGGCACTACTCCTCCTTTGCCCGCGTGTGCATTTGGAGCCAGGCATAGCTCATGTGCTCCTCCGCCCGGTCCCCCCATCCCCTCATCCCCGCCAACGGCAACGCTGCCAACCGCCTCAGCTGCCCCTCCGGCACCCCCAGCCTACCGTTCGCGCAACAATCCCTTCTCCAATGCCCTCCATGTAGCTGGTATGCCTAGAGGGCAATAATTGTCTCCCCCTCCTTCCAACCTCCCCCGGGGTTGGGGAACGTGATGGCACAGGGGAAGAAAATTTTGAGGGGCGGCTCCCGTGGCCCATCGTGTGTCTCCACCTCAACTTCCTAGGCTGTCGCCACGAATTCCGCGGAGGGGGTGTAATATTGCACGGAGGTATCAAGTATTCCATGGAGGGGGTTAAGTGTTCCAAGGAGGAATCAAATATTCCACGGAGGGGGTTCAACATTCCACGGAGGTATCAAATATTCCACGGAGGGGGTTAAATATTCAACGGAGGTATCAAATACTCCACGGAGGGGGTTAAATATTCCACGGAGGTATCAAATATTCCACGGAGGGGGTTAAATATTCCACGGAGGTATGAAATATTCCACGGAGGGGGTTAAATATTCCACGGAGCTATGAAATATTCCACGGAGGGTGTCAAATATTTCACGGAGGAATGGAATATTCCACCAAGGAGGTTAAATATTCCACGCAGGTATCAAATACTCCACGGAGGGGGATAAATATTCAACAAAGGTATGAAATATTCCACGGAGGGGGTTGAACATTCCACCAAGGTATCAAATATTCCACGGAGGGGGTTAAACATTCCACGGAGGTATCAAATATTCCCCCGAGGGGGTTAAATGTTCCACGGAGGAATGGAATATTCCACACAGGAGGTTAAATATTCCACGCAGGTATCAAATACTCCACATAGGGGGATAAACATTCAACAAAGGTATGAAATATTCCACGGAGGGGGGTTGAACATTCCACCAAGGTATCAAATATTCCACGGAGGGGGTTAAACATTCCACGGAGGTATCAAATATTCCACGGAGGGGTTTTAATATTTCATGGAGGTATCAAATATTCCACGGAGGGGGTTAAACATTCCACGGAGGTATCAAATATTCCACGGAGGGGGTTAGATATTCCACAGAGGTATCAAATATTCCACGGAGGGGGTTGAATATTCCACTGAGCTATGAAATATTCCGCGGAGGGGGTTAAATGTTCCACGGAGGAATGGAATATTCCACACAGGAGGTCAAATATTCGATGCAGGTATCAAATATTCCACGGTGGAGCATAAACAATTCACAAAGGTATGAAATATTCCACAGAGGGGGTTAAATACTCCACGGAGGTATCAAATGGTCTAAGGAGGGGGTTAAACATTCCAGGGAGGTATGAAATATTCCAGAGAGGGGGTTGAATATTCCACGGAGGTATCAAATATTCCACGGAGGGGTTAAATATTCCACGGAGGTATGAAATATTCCACGGAGGGGGTTAAACGTTCCACGGAGCTATGAAATATTCCACGGAGGGGGTTAAATTTTCCACGGAGGAATGGAATATTCCACCAAGGAGGTTAAATATTCCACGCACGTATCAAATATTCCACGGAGGGGGATAAATATTCCACAAAGGTATGAAATATTCCACGGAGAGGGTTGAACATTCCACGGAGGTATCAGATGTTCCCCCGAGGGGGTGAAATATTTGACGGAGGTAGCAAATATTCCACGAAGGGGTTTGAATATTTCATGGAGGTATCAAACATTCCACGGAGGGGGTTAAGTGTTCCAAGGAGGAATCAAATATTCCACGGAGGGGGTTGAATATTCCCAGGAGGTATCAAATATTCCACGGAGGGGGTTAAATATTCAACGGAGGTATCAAATACTCCACGGAGGGGGTTAAATATTCCACGGAGGTATCAAATATTCCACGGAGGGGGTTAAATATTCCACGGAGGTATCAAATATTCCACGGAGGGGGTTAAACATTCCACAGAGCTATGAAATATTCCACGGAGGGGGTCAAATATTTCACGGAGGAATGGAATATTCCACCAAGGAGGTTAAATATTCCACGCAGGTATCAAATACTCCACAGAGGCAGATAAATATTCAACAAAGGTATGAAATATTCCACGGAGGCGGTTGAACATTCCACCAAGGTATCAAATATTCCACGGAGGGGGTTAAACATTCCACGGAGGTATCAAATATTCCCCCGAGGGGGTTAAATGTTCCACGGAGGAATGGAATATTCCACACAGGAGGTTAAATATTCCACGCAGGTATCAAATACTCCACATAGGGGGATAAACATTCAACAAAGGTATGAAATATTCCACGGAGGGGGGTTGAACATTCCACCAAGGTATCAAATATTCCACGGAGGGGGTTAAACATTCCACGGAGGTATCAAATATTCCACGGAGGGGTTTTAATATTTCATGGAGGTATCAAATATTCCACGGAGGGGGTTAAACATTCCACGGAGGTATCAAATATTCCACGGAGGGGGTTAGATATTCCACAGAGGTATCAAATATTCCACGGAGGGGGTTGAATATTCCACTGAGCTATGAAATATTCCGCGGAGGGGGTTAAATGTTCCACGGAGGAATGGAATATTCCACACAGGAGGTCAAATATTCGATGCAGGTATCAAATATTCCACGGTGGAGCATAAACAATTCACAAAGGTATGAAATATTCCACAGAGGGGGTTAAATACTCCACGGAGGTATCAAATGGTCTAAGGAGGGGGTTAAACATTCCAGGGAGGTATGAAATATTCCAGAGAGGGGGTTGAATATTCCACGGAGGTATCAAATATTCCACGGAGGGGTTAAATATTCCACGGAGGTATGAAATATTCCACGGAGGGGGTTAAACGTTCCACGGAGCTATGAAATATTCCACGGAGGGGGTTAAATTTTCCACGGAGGAATGGAATATTCCACCAAGGAGGTTAAATATTCCACGCACGTATCAAATATTCCACGGAGGGGGATAAATATTCCACAAAGGTATGAAATATTCCACGGAGAGGGTTGAACATTCCACGGAGGTATCAGATGTTCCCCCGAGGGGGTTAAATATTTGACGGAGGTAGCAAATATTCCACGAAGGGGTTTGAATATTTCATGGAGGTATCAAACATTCCACGGAGGGGGTTAAGTGTTCCAAGGAGGAATCAAATATTCCACGGAGGGGGTTGAATATTCCCAGGAGGTATCAAATATTCCACGGAGGGGGTTAAATATTCAACGGAGGTATCAAATACTCCACGGAGGGGGTTAAATATTCCACGGAGGTATCAAATATTCCACGGAGGGGGTTAAATATTCCACGGAGGTATCAAATATTCCACGGAGGGGGTTAAACATTCCACAGAGCTATGAAATATTCCACGGAGGGGGTCAAATATTTCACGGAGGAATGGAATATTCCACCAAGGAGGTTAAATATTCCACGCAGGTATCAAATACTCCACAGAGGCAGATAAATATTCAACAAAGGTATGAAATATTCCACGGAGGCGGTTGAACATTCCACCAAGGTATCAAATATTCCACGGAGGGGGTTAAACATTCCACGGAGGTATCAAATATTCCCCCGAGGGGGTTAAATGTTCCACGGAGGAATGGAATATTCCACACAGGAGGTTAAATATTCCACGCAGGTATCAAATACTCCACGGAGGGGGATAAATATTCAACAAAGGTATGAAATATTCCACGGAGGGGGTTGAACATTCCACCAAGGTATCAAATATTCCACGGAGGGGGTTAAACATTCCACGGAGGTATCAAATATTCCACGGAGGGGTTTTAATATTTCATGGAGGTATCAAATATTCCACGGAGGGGGTTAAACATTCCACGGAGGTATCAAATATTCCACGGAGGGGGTTAGATATTCCACAGAGGTATCAAATATTCCACGGAGGGGGTTGAATATTCCACTGAGCTATGAAATATTCCACGGAGGGGTTTAAATGTTCCACGGAGGAATGGAATATTCCACACAGGAGGTCAAATATTCGATGCAGGTATCAAATATTCCACGGTGGAGCATAAACGATTCACAAAGGTATGAAATATTCCACAGAGGGGGTTAAATACTCCACAGAGGTATCAAATGTTCTAGGGAGGGGGTTAAACATTCCAGGGAGGTATGAAATATTCCAGAGAGGGGGTTGAATATTCCACGGAGGTATCAAATATTCCACGGAGGGGGTTAAATATTCCACGGAGGTATGAAATATTCCACGGAGGGGGTTAAACATTCCACGGAGCTATGAAATATTCCACGGAGGGGGTTAAATTTTCCACGGAGGAATGGAATATTCCACCAAGGAGGTTAAATATTCCACGCAGGTATGAAATATTCCACGGAGGGGGTTGAACATTCCACGGAGGTATCAAATGTTCCCCCGAGGGGGTTAAATATTTGACGGAGGTAGCAAATATTCCACGAAGGGGTTTTAATATTTCATGGAGGTATCAAACATTCCACGGAGGGGGTTAAATATTCCACGAAGGTATCAAATATTCCACGGAGGGGGTTAGATATTCCACAAGGGTATCAAACATTCAACGGAGGGGGTTAAATATTCCACGGAGGGGGTTAAACATTCCACAGAGGAATGGAATATTCCATAGAGGAGGTTAAACATTTGACGCACGTATCAAACATTCCACGGTGGAGGATAAACAATTCACGGAGGTGTGAAATATTCTGCAGAGGGGGTTAAATATTCCCCGGAGATATCATATATTCCACGAAGGTATCAAGTATTCCACGGAGGTATCAAATATTCCACGGAGGGGGTTAACATCCCACGGAGGTATGAAATATTCCACGGAGGGGGTTAAATATTCTACGAAGGAATAAAATATTCCACGGAGGGGGTTAAATATACCACGGAGGTATGACATATTGCACGGAGGGGGTGAAATACCCCACAGAGGTATCAAATATTCCACGGAGGGGGTTAAACATTCCACGGAGGTATCAAACATTCCATGAAGGGGGTTAAATACTCCCCGGAGGTATCAAAAATTCCACGAATGGGTTAAATGTTCCACAGAGGTATCAAGGTTAGGGTTAATGATTCCAGGGAGGTATCAAACATTCCACGGAGGTATCAAATATTCCGAGAAGGGGGTGAAATATTCATCGGGGGTGTCAAATATTCCACGGAGGGGGTTGAATATTCCACGCAGGGGGTTAAATACTCCACGGAGGGGGTTAAATATTCCACGGAGGGGGTGAAATATTCCACAAAGGGGGTTAAATATTCCACGGAGGAATCAAATATTCCACGGAGGGGGTTAAATATTCCACGGAGGTATCAAATATTCCACGGAGGGCATTAAACATTCCACGGAGGTATCAAATATTCCACGGAGGGGGTTGAATATTCCCAGGAGGTATCAAATATTCCACGGAGGGGGTTAAATATTCCACGGAGGTATCAAATATTCCCGGGAGGGGGTTAAATACTCCACGGAGGTATCAAATATTCCACGGAGGGGGATAAATATTCCACGGAGGTATCAAGTATTCCACGGAGGGGGTTAAATATTCCACGGTGGTATCAAATATTCCACGGAGGGGGTTAAATATTCCACGGTGGTATCAAATATTCCACGGCAGGGGGTTGAACATTCCACGGGGGTGTCAAATGTTCCACGGAGGGGGTTAAATATTGGACGGAGGTATCAAATATTCCACAGAGGGGGTTAAATATTCCACAGCGATGTCAGATATTCCACGGAAGGGGTTAAATATTCCTCGGAGGTATCAACTCTTCCACGGGGGGGGGGTTAAATATTCCACGGACGTATCAAATATGGAGGTATCAAGTATTCCACGGAGGGGGTTAAATACTCCACAGATGTATGAAATATTCCATAGAGGGGGTTGAATACTCCACGGAGGGATCAAATACTCCACGGCGGGGGTTAAATATTCCACGGAGGTATCAAACATTCCACGGAGGGGGTTAAATATTCCACAAAGGTATGAAATCTTCCAAGGAGGGGGTTACTCCTTCCACGGAGGAATCAAATATTCCACGGAGGGGGTGAAATATTCTACGGGGAGGTTAAATATTCCAGGCACGTATCAAATATTCCACGGAGGTATTAAATAATTCATGGAGGTATCAAACATTCCACGGGGGTATCAAATATTCCACGGAGGTATCAAATATTCCACGGGGGTGTCAAATATTGCACGGAGGGGGTTAAATATTCCACACACGTATCAAACATTCCACGCAGGGGGTTAAATATTCCACAAAGGTATGAAATCTTCCACGAAGGGGTTAATCCTTCCACGGAGGTATCAAATATTCCACGGAGGTAACAAATATTCCGGGAAGGGGGTGAAATATTCCACGGAGGGGGTTAAATATTCCACGCACGTATCAAATATTCCACCGAGGTATGAAATATTCCACGAAGGGGGTGAAATACTCCACGGGGGTGTCAAATATTCCACAGAGGGGGTTGAATATTCCGTGGAGGTATCAAACATTCCACGGAGGAGGTTAAATATTCCACGGAGGTATCAAATATTCCACGGAGGGGGTTAAGTACTCCACGGAGGTATCAAATATTCCACGGAGGGGGTCCAATATTCCACGGGGGTGGCAAATATTCCACGGAGGGGGTTAAATAATTCACGGAGGTATCAAATATTCCACGGAGGGGGTTCAATACTCCACGGAGGTATCAAATATTCCACGCAGGGGGTTGAATATTCCACGGAGGTATCAAATACTCCACGGAGGGGGTTAAATACTCCAAGGAGGTATCAAATATTCCACGCAGGGGGTTGAATATTCCACGGAGGTATCAAATACTCCACGGAGGGGGTTAAATATTCCACGGGGGTGTCAAATATTCCACGGAGGGGGTTAAATATTCCACGGAGGTATCAAATATTCCACGGAGGGGGTTAAATATTCCGCGGAGGTGTCAAATATTCCATGGAGGTTGTGAAATATTCCCCGGACGTAGCAAATATTCCACAGAGGGGGTTAAATACTCCAAAGAGGTATCAAATATTCCACGGAGGGGGTTGAATATTCCACGGAGGTATCAAATACTCCACGGAGGGGGTTGAACAGTCCACAAAGGTATGAAAGATTCCACGGAGGAGGTTAAATATTCCACAAAGGTATGAAATATTCCACGGAGGTATCAAATATTCCACGGAGGCATCAAATATTCCACGAAGGGGGTGAAATATTCCACGGCGGTGTCAAATATTCCACATAGAGGGTTAAATATTCCACGGAGGTATCAAATATTCCACGGAGGCATCAAATGTTCCACGAAGTGGGTGAAATAATCCACGGGGGTGTCAAATATTCCACACAGGGGGTTAAATATCCCACGGAGGTATCAAATATGCCACGCACGTATCGAATATTCCACGGAGGTATCAAATACTCCACGAAGGGGGTTAAACATTCCACAGAGGTATCAAATATTCCATGAAGGGGGTTAAATACTCCACGGAGGTATCAAATATTCCACGGAGGGGGTGAAATATTCCACGGGGGTATCAAATATTCTACGGAGGGGGTTAAACATTCCACGGAGGTATCAAATATTCCACGCACGTATCAAATATTCCACGGGGGTGTCAAATATTCCACGGAGGGGGTTAAATATTCCAAGCAGGTATCAAATATTCCACGGAGGGGGTTAAATACTCCACGGAGGTATGAACGATTCCACGGACGGGGTTGAATATTCCACGGTGGTATCAAATACTCCAAAGAGGGGGTTAAATAGTCCACGGAGGTATCGAATATTCCACGGAGGGGGTTCAATATTCCACGGGGGTGTCAAATATTCAACGAAGGGGGCTAAATATTCCACGGAGGTATCAAATATTCCACAGAGGGGGTTAAACATTCCACGGACGTATCAAATATTCCACGCAGGGGGTTAAATACTCCACGGAGGGATCAAATATTCCGCGGAGGGGGTTAAATATTCCAAGGAGGTATCAAATACCCCACGGAGGGGGTTAAACATTCCACGGAGGCTTCAAATGTTTCACGGAGGGGGTTAAATATTCCAGCGAGGTATCAAATATTCCATGGAGGGGGTTAAATGTTCCACGGAGGTATCAAATATTCCACGGAGGGGGTTAATCCTTCCACGGAGGTATCAAATATTCCACGGAGGTATCAAATATTCCACGGAGGGGGTTAAATATTCCACGCACGTATCAAATATTCCACGGAGGTATCAAATGTTTCACGGAGGGGGTTAAATATTCCACGGAGGTATCAAATATTCCATGGAGGGGGTTAAATATTCCACGGAGGTATCAAATATTCCACGCACGGGGTGAAATATTCCATGGAGGTATGAAATATTCTATGGAGGGGGTTAATCCTTCCACGGAGGTATCAAATATTCCACGGAGGTATCAAATATTCCACGAAGGTTTCGGCCTTAAAATTTTCACAATTGGCCGTTAAAATTTGTGCCTTGCCATCGGCATAGAGGACTTCTTGTTGCGGCCCCTGCGCGCTCGCCTTCGGCTTGGGTTGGCGGTCCTACGCCCAGAGAAGGTCCCGGTCCCGCTTCGCCGCTGTTGCCCGCCGCTCCGCCTCCTAGGCCCGCTGCTCTGCCTCCTGGAGCTTGCCTCGCAGGAGGGGAACCTCTCCCTCCGCCGCCACCGCCCGCTTCTGCCACTTGGGTATGGCCCCCGCCTGCGCCGCCACCCAAGCGTCCGCCTGCGCGGCGGCCTGCTTTGCCGGCAGGGGCTTTGCAGGCGGGGGTTGGCCACCCGACTTGGCGGGAAGTTTGGGGGCCTTGCGGGGCCGGCCCACCTTGCCCTTTGACCCGCTGCTCTAGGAGCTCCGCATGGAGGAGGCATCGTCCCCCCCCTCCTCCGCATCCACGTCCACCACTCCCCCCACCTCCCCCAAATGCCGGCACTACTCCTCCTTTGCCCGTGTGTGCATTTGGAGCCAGGCATAGCTCCTGTGCTCCTCCGCGCGGTCACCACATCCCCTCATCCCCGCCAACGGCAACGCTGCCAACCGCCTCAGCTGCCCCTCCGGCACCCCAACCCTACCGTTCACGCAACAATCCATTCTCCAATGCCCTCCACGCAGCCGGTATGCCTAGAGGGCAATAATCGTCTCCCCCTCCTTCCACCCTTCCTGGGGTTGGGGAACGTGATGGCACAGGGGAAGAAGATTTTGAGGGGCGGCTCATGCGGCCCATCCTGTGTCTCCACCTCAACCTCCCAGGTCGTCGCCACAAATTCCGCTTCCGTCCCGGGAGGTCGTGCTCCCATGCGAACGGGGGCGGGGACCTCAGCATGGAGAGGGAGGTGATGGGGGGGAGGAAGGCGGGGTAGGTTGTGGCCCCCGTCCCCGCCACGGGGTCTGGGGCGGGGGGTGAAGGGGGGGCTGCGGGAACGGCCGCTGCCCGGGCGTCTGCGGGGGTGGCGCCGGCCGAACTTGAGGGCACGTCGAGCGTCACATGGCGGAGTGTGCCCCAATGTGCAGGAGCATCAGTGTGCCCGGCCGGGCGGAATCGCTTGTGGGCGGACATGGCCGCACGGGGATCCGGCAGCCAGCAGTGCCATTGCTCCTGAGAATGCAATGAAAGGGAATAGTGTAACTATTCATGCCAAACTCGCGCGAACTTTGGGCAAAATTTGTGAATCTGCATGCCTGACGGAATCTGAAGCATTTGCGAATGCGCAGCACAGTGTCGCGAACTTCGCGCGAACTTCGCGCGAATGTGGGGTAGAAGACAATGCATACGTCACATTGACACGGGCAGGTCACCGTCCACGTTCCCTTTGGACTCCTTTGCCCGTTTCCACTCCGGCTCAGCGTGCAGCAGCTGCCAAGCGGGGGCCGGGCGCGTGGGGGGCAGTGTAGCCCCAAGTGCCCACGTCACCTCCACGTCCCCGTCCGTTGAATCCCCCTCCACGACCTCCATCTCGCACGCTGCATTCCACATCAAGATTGCCCCCGCGTGCACGATGACGGGGGAGATGTCATGGGCGGAGCGGGAGAGTAACAAGGGGGTGGTGTGTGCACACGGGGTGGGCTGGCTCCAACTCGGGGGGGGGGGCTGAAGATGTCGTCCACCATGTCCCGGGTGGCCAGCCCCACCGGGGCCACTCGGGCCCACTCGGGCCCGAGCCTCCAATCCAACCCCCTACAGCAACAGTTGCCCAAAAGTGGGCACGTCCTCCCCGCCCTCCCCGTCCAACAGGCCGAGGCAGTCGTTGAGCTCCAGGGGGAGGGGGGCGTTGAGATGCGTTGTATTCAGCTTAACCCCCGAATGACGCCGATGTGCGACCAGTGCCCCCTGCATCTCTTGGCCGGGGGGGGAGGAGAGCCCGTGGTGCCGGGCAGTGCTGACGAGGACGAGGACCTCCCCCTCCCCGTCCCACCTCTCCTCTGTGGCCTCCCCCAGCGCCGTTCCCGCGTGGACATTGATGCGCTACTAGGGGGAGAGGGCAACAAAGGTCGAGATGTGGCAGGTCGAGGAGTTGCGGTCACGGGGGGGTAGCATGTCTGGGGAAATCGAAACATCCGTGTGGGGGAGCTGGTCGTGACGGGGAAGAGGACGAGGACATGGAGGATGACAAAGATTAGGAAGGAGAAGGTGGTGGAGGGCGGACATGGTGGAATCGTGAACTTCATGGCCGCCAAGCCTCTGCCATCCCTACCCATGGGACCAGTGCGAACCCTGGGGGACAACCGCGTAGGCTGGATACCCAAACTGTGAGGACGCGGCCCCCCAAAAGTGCGCGCGTGTGCAATAGTGACGTGCTACGCGTGCTACGCGTTTTGCGTGTGCCAGAAGTCTGCTTCTAAGTCTGCCTCTAGAACGCCGTGCTGCGCGTTCTGCGCGTTCTGCGCGTGATGCGTGTGTTGTTTGCGTTCTGCACGTGCTGCGCGTTATTAAGCAACACGCGCAGCACGTATTGTGCCGCGTGGAGCGCTTCCGGACAGAAACGTCCCCTCTGTAGACAATGGAATATGGTGAGCATATAACCTGGCATGGCAGGAATACCTGGTAGTATACGGGTAAAAAAGGGGGTTTTGGGAGAAAGGGGTATGTGGCATGTACAGGTGGCTACTAATGTACAATGCACAATGCATGCAGAGGTGAGTTGGGGAATACCTCTAGTTTGCCAATTATGATGATCAATGGTGTGTTTGAGACTACCCCATTTTGGGCTCTTGGGGTATACGGCCGTATGCTCAAGGCATTGGCTTCCTTATGTCTTGCATCCCTTCCGTCCGCAACGTTGGAGATGCGGCACATTGTTGTGCAAGGGTGGGGACAGGCATTGGAAAACGTCTCAAGGACAGTGCCCGCACATGAGGCTCACCAGGAGCCCCAAAGGCCGTGTCTCAGTTCATTTCTAACCTCCGACAAGAGGCTAAGCACATTCCCGTGGCTGAGAGACTTGAGAGAGTGATGCGTGCTCCCTCGAAAGAGAAGGAACACACTCTCGACATTAACACCTCCGGCCTTTTTTGTGAAACACCTGAGTTGCACGCCGAGTTGGTGTGCATTGTTGCAATGTATTGTACCCATGTTGTGAGTGTACCCTTCGTGAACCGGCCGTTTGAATCCAGGATTCACGGTACCGTGAATTTCACCCAATTTTGCTGTTTTTTGCTCAGAACTTGGTGCTATCGTGTGCTTTTGTCGTGCTACCTTCGCCCAAAGTAAGATGCAACAAATAGGTGCAATTTAGAGGTTTAAAGTCCCCGCATGGTTTAACACATTTGGTGAGATTCGCGTGAATGTGAAATTCACGCACCTAAATTCACGCAGAAATTCACGCTAGATTCACAGATTCACGAGAATGTGAAATTCGCACGAATTTCGTACGAATTCGTACGAATTTCGTACGAATTTCGCACGAATTTGCCCTCCTTTCCACTCTTTCGCTTTGTTACAGCTCTCAAAACCCTCGCGTTCTTCTCTTTTAACAATGCCCCAGCAATTGTCTCAACTCGCAAGCCTGGCCTCGCGCCCCGACCCCGCAGCCGACACCCTCGCCCACTACCAAGCCCTCCCCGTTGCCCACCATCAATTGGAGGAGGCAACGTACGAGTCGGAGGCACTGGGGGTGGATGACATCGTGGGCTGGGCAGCCTCCCTCGACCTCTCCCCCGATGTCATCCACATCGACATGCGCAGCCCCACCCGCAACAGCTACCTCGCGGGGAGGGGATGGGCCACAACCCTGTGGAGGGAACTGCGCCGCCAAATCCCCACCCTCAAATTTCTCCATCTAACCCCTCCCCCCTCCAGTGTTGACCAGCTCCTCAACTCGAAGAGGACTAACCCTGTGGGGAAGCCTAAGGACGCCCACGTCCAGGTGTACGCCACCACTAACCTCGTCCACACCCCCCCCCCCCACTGCGATATGGTGTGCCTGCAGGATCTTGCTGCAGGTGCCAAGCAGACCACTCTTTTTTCCCCTTTTCTTGGCACCTTGCCAACCCCCGGTGGTGGGATGATTTGGGCATCGCCCCTTTCCATCCCACCATCCCCCCCCAGGTGCACGTCCCCGACGTAACCCATGACACCCATGACACCCCACCTTCTATAGCACAACTTCTTTGCAATGGTACCGTGGTGCCTCATGCGCCCCCCCCTTGATTTCAAGTGAGCCCCCCGTCCGCACCGAACCCCTTCCCGACCCCCCTCATGGGGTGATGGGCAGCCCTGACCCCGCCCCAGACAGGGTTGGCCCCTCTCAGCTGCCCCTCAACTTTGTTGATGGGAACGGCTACATTGTGCTTCCGGGGCTTGTGGAGGCACGGGATTGTGAGGTGGGGTGGGACAAGGTGATGAAGGCGTGGGGCAGCGGCGACGAAAAAGGCGTCGCAAAGAATTTTGAGCTCCTTTTCAGCGCCGCGCGGAGTGAGGAGCAGGCCAAGGATCCTGCGCTCCCCCGCCGTTGGCAAAGCAAGAGCACCTTGGGGTCGGGGGTGGGGGGGCCTCTCTTCAAGAAGTTCCACCCCCACCTCACCGAAAGTGTCCCTGGGGTTGGGCACCTCCACCCCATGACGCCGGGCAGCGTCATTGTGGCCAGTGTGAGGAGTGGGCCGCAGCTCCCCCACACCCACGTGGCCACCCACCCCGAGGTCCTCCCCCCCCACGACATGGAGGTGGGGGACTGCCACCTGAGTAGCTTCCTCTGCTTGTCAGAGGACTACCAGGTGGCGGTGCAGGCGGGGACGGACTTGGGGGAGGCGGGGGAGGCGCGCTGGGACACCGTTGAGCTGCATCGGGGGGACATGCTGCTGATGGCGGCCACCAGCCGCCATCATGGATTGCCTGCCCTCCCCGACTCCAAGGATGGGCTGCAGGGGGCTCTTTTTAACTTGTGGACCCCCGACCTCCGACACAAACACCACCAGGCCAACACCACACACTTGGACGCCACCCCCCCCAAGGAGGCCTTGGACGTTGCTGGGGATTTGTCCAGCTGAGAGCTCCCCAGCGTGGACCAAGTGTTGTGGGTGGGGAAGGGGGCGGTTGGGAGGGTGGGGTTGTGGGAGGGGGAGGCTGCCCAGGCCCTCTTCGCCGACCCCCCCCAGACGCTCCCGGCAGGCCTCCCCACCTGCCCCTTCCACCCCACCTTCATCTCCCGGTCGGCCCCGGCCTCCGACCTCGCCATCATCGAGGTCGGCGAGCAGTGCATGCTGTTCTTCGTGGGCAGCGTGCACCAGCTGGAGGTCTGCAAGGGGGACAATGTCGATGCGGAGTCGGAGATCCACTTCGCCATGTCCGGCATTGCCCCCCCGGGCCGGCCGACCACGCTGTGGCACCTGGTGAACACGGTCCCAGCGTGGCGGTCGCCCAGGTGCGCGAGGACCGGGGCATGGAGCACCACCTGCCCATGCGAGTGCAAGGTGTGCTTGCTTGTGTGTTTGCTTTGTGTATTGGCAAATTGGACGAAATTCACGTGAAATTGGTACGAAATTCGTACGAAATTCGTACGAATTTCGTACGAATTTCGTACGAATTTCACTTGAATAAATTTGTGTGAATTTTCTCGAAATGTGAAATTCGCACGAATTTCGTACGAATTTCTGTGAATTTCGTCCAATTTGCTCCTTTTGCTCTTGCATTGCCTCGTGTCCACTCCCCCTTTCTCAATTTGTGCCTGGCACACCTCCCCACATCTGCATGCAGGTCCCGTTCACCGCTTGGTCGCCGGATATTCGGCACCACACCAAGCGCAAGTACAAGCCCCGGCCCCGATTGCCCGAGGAGCACGCCGAGCCCGCCGAAGGCCCCGGTGGCGACCAGCCCGCAGGCACCGGCGGTAGACGGGCACCAAGCGAGGCCGGCAGTGTGCGCAGTGAGGGGTCGCAGCGCTCTCGACGTTCGGGAGGCAGCGAGGCCAGCACCGCCAGGGGGCATGTGGCGCCCGAGGTGGTGGTGCCCCAGCCGTCCCGCGACGAGTTGGGCGACGCCCACAACGACCCCCCCTTGACCGGGTCACCCTGGCCGCCAGGCAGCCGGATCCGGCCTGGACCCAGCAGGTGCCGCCCGGGCCTGATGGGCGGCAGCGGCATCTCAGTGCCGTGTGGGACATGGTGTTGGAGTCGCGGGGGGTGCAGGGCAGCCTCCGCGTCTCCTTCCCCTGCCCCATTGTGGTCCGGGGGGGGGGGCAACCTGCCTGCGGGGCAGGAGCTGGTGGGCATGTTTGCCTACCGGCTTGTGAGTGGGCACTAGCGGGTGCAGACGGGGGTGGCGCGGACTGGGGAGGCGGGGACGGTGACGACGGCTGGAATTTTTGGGCTGAATGTGCTCACGGGTTGGGAGCAGCGGAGGCCGGAGTGGGTGGACGTGGCATGGCTTGCCATGCGCGTCCATGTGGGGAGGCAGCGGAAGATGGGGCTGGCTGACGTCATTGACGTCGAGGAGGACAAACCCCCCCCCACGCGCAAGCGGAAAGGGCGCCCCGAAGGGGACACCGGCCCCACCCCCCCCCCCCCAAGGCCCCGCGTACGGCCACCCCGGCAGAGCGGGCAGTGCGGGCGGAGCAGGCGGAGCCGGTGGGGGGGCGGGGGCAGAGGGGGGTGGTGCAGGAGTGGGTGGACCAACAGCGGGCGGGGGCGTGGGAGGCACGCGCAATCAGCGCGGAGGCCGCCAACCGCGACCTCGAGGCCCGTCTGTCCGGGGCCAGCGAGGACAGGCGGGACTGCGAGTCGCGGTTGGCGGACGTCACCAAGCAACGTGACCGGCTGGCCACCAAGGTGAAGACTCTTGAGCGCGACGTGGCGACGTTGCGCAGGGCAAAGCCAGCGGCACAGCCAGCAGAGGCAGTGGAGAGGGCTGAGGGTGCCGAGGCCCCCGCCCCCCCGGGTGACAAAGGGGGGGCCAGTGCTGCCGGTGTCCGGTACCTCCTGGCCGGCGCACAGGCCTGGCATGCCCAGGCCGAGGCATGCGCCGGCCAGACGTCGGCAGTGTCCACCGGCTTGCGGATGGCCATGATGGCCAGTGGCAAGCAGTTCGATGTGGACAGCGTGGCCCCCGACGCCCCAAAGATGACTGCCGCAATGGAGGAAGTGCGCCGGCAGTACCCCCCCCCCACCGCCTCACGTCGGCGGCCATGGACCCCTCCTTTGTGGAGGCGGTGGCGGAGCAGAGCTCCGAGGGCTCCGCTAGCCGGAGCTCTGCTCCAGGGGGGGGGCGGGTGCGTAGGTACCCTCCGGACCACCTGTCCTTTCTAACCACAACGAATGTTATCCTGCCCCCCCCCCCCCAAGCATGGGCAGTTTGACCGATATGTGGGGTACTACCCCCCACTGTGCGAAATTTTTTGCAGCATTGTGTGTACATTAATTGGGGTACGGTGTGCCCCCTGACCTGTTTGCGATTTTTTCTGCGGAAATGTTTGTATTTTATTTGGGGTATGCCATGCCCCCTGACGTGTTACACTGCTGGCTGAGTGACAGCCGGAATGACAGCCACTGGACTGGGTGTGTGATAACCCATGAGCACCATCCTGAGCTTGCTTTGTGAGGGTCAACGAGGGCAGAAGGATGAGGCTTCGGCAGAAATTCTGTGACAGTCATGTGAAATTCGCACGAAATTCGTACGAATTTCGTACGAATTTCACATTTTCTGAATATTCACACATTTCTATTCACGTGAAATTCGCACGAAATTCGTACGAAATTCGTACGAATTTCGTACGAATTTCGTGCGAATTTATGTGAATTTCTTCAAATTGCATGCGAATCACAGTAGAGAGAGTTGTCTGCGGGAGGGGGATGGTAGAAACCTTGCGATGACTGCCTGCCCATTCAACAGGTCTTGTATCTCACACCATGCCACGGCCCAAGGAGCCATTCCATCTGCTAGCGGATGGTACACGACGGCGGCGCCTACAACAGCTCGATGACGT
The DNA here is from genome assembly GCA_964036045.1 of Eutreptiella sp. 'Long Island Sound 2002'. Taxonomy (NCBI): domain Eukaryota; phylum Euglenozoa; class Euglenophyceae; order Eutreptiales; family Eutreptiaceae; genus Eutreptiella; species Eutreptiella sp. 'Long Island Sound 2002'. The sequence goes on from OZ038380.1 coordinate 58,537,777, forward strand.
TGTTACCAAGGAGCTTGCAGCACCCTACACCGTCAAGTACCTGCCCGACACGGGGCAAATAGTGCTTACCCCCGAAACAAGAATTGTAGCCACCGTCCAGCCCGAGCCCACCCAGGAGGAGAGGTTGATTATGGCCATCTGGAGGATCCGGTCATTGCACCTCTCTAGGACGGGGTCCCGGTACCTAGTGGGGAGCATGACGTACGGTGTGGTATGGGACCAGGTGTACGGCATGCTTCGGCATCTAGCGTTGCCGGAGTCCCGGGCGTTCACTGCTTATACGGGTGACGACACGGCCATCAATGGTGCGGCCTGCTACCTACCTGACCGCATCGGCCACCTAGTGTCGACCACCCCCACCCTTGGCCATCATGCAGCCCGGGGACCGACGGCTGCATTGGTTGCCTATTGCGGTGGACGGTACATCGAGGCATGAGGCCTCGTACGTCCATTGCACGCTTGGTGTCACCGCCAGCCCCAACCAACTATCTAGTAGGTGGCTACTAGGGGGCAGTGAAAAGTGGGAGACCCTCTACGCGGCCTCCCAGGAAATTGATTTTGATGATGAGTTGCGCAAGGCCGCAACCGTAAGTTTTAAGGATATGGCAGGGAACGATAGGCAGTCCCTTTTTTTTCTGTGTGCAGATGGTAAAGCACAGGTGCTCATGGCGGGCTGCCAAAACTGGAAGGCAGAATCCCCTGGTGCCACTGTGTGTTGGGTCTGCATGCGTAACCGTGCTCTGTGCCTTGCTACCTTTGGCACAGCAAGTGCGATAGACGGCAACTGGGAACCAGCCGTTGCCATAAATGCTATATATAGGACCATTACGAGTGATAGGCGAGTGCCTGATTATGGCCTCCATGGGGTACTTCGTGTCCTGTTGTGTGCAGTCAACGGGACACGGGACCTAGTTGTACAATTGACAGGGAAGGCACCGGCCACTGTGGCACGCACCATGCTGCAACCGGTTCTAGATGAGGCACGGCTTGCTGCACGAACTTGCACCCGTGCCTCATTAAATAATGACAAGGCAAACAGCAAGGGGAAGGTGAGGATGGAGTGTGCTGCTGCCATCGATTTTATGCGGAATAGGGGTTGGGAGAAGATAATAGATGCTTGCCTAGAGCAGCCTAGTGTGAGGCAGCATCAAGTAGGGGGAAAAAGTTGGGAGTCGGTGTGCAAAATGTGGTGGGAGAATTTTGCAAGCACGCGTGTATACGCGTGGCGTTCCGCATGGTTCTCCGGGGCCGACTTGGGGCGGCTCCGGAACCATAGCATAGCCATGGGCGCTGCCCACAATGAGCTCCAGTGGGGCAAACTTCTGTGGACGCATCTTTGGATCGACCACATGTATTATTTTGCAAAGAAGTGGAGAATCTTGTCAAAGTTCTCCTGCTTTGCCATGGAGGGAAGTCACCGGAGGCTGAAGCGCATGTTGCGCAACAGCGGGGGCCTAAGCCTCCTCCGGGGGAGACTAGGGGTGCAAGTGGTTGTGGACAACCACACCATTGACGATAGCCTTTGGTTGCATGGGTGGGATGCGACCAAAAGGGCTCAACATGGGCAAGGGCGCATAAGTGTACAAACGTATGCAAGCCGCACAAGAAGACGGCTTCTAACCGACATGCAGCACCTTTAGACTCTATAGCGGCGGTTCCGTTGCCGCAAGAGACGGACATGAGATGACCTTACGAACCCAGACCATTGTTGCTTGTGACCGGGGTGCATGCTGGGGGGCTTACTAGGGGTGTGAGGACAAATCCGGGGGTGCACACCGGTAACATTTGTGTAAATTCACGTGAATTCACGTGAAATTCGTACGAAATTCGTACGAAATTCGTGCGAATTTCGTACGAATTCACGGCTGCGAATCGGCTACAGGCTTGCCGGGTTCCGGCACCTCTCGTTTTGGGCATGGTTCGGACATGACGGATGCTTTTGGGGCGGGACTTTCATTGGATGATGCGTAACAAAGCTAGGGGAGGAATTTTGGGCCCCTCAAAGCCCTTGGAATGGACCAAGAATATGGCATTTTCCCCCAAAAACCTAAAAATTTGGGTAAATTCACGTGAATTTCACGCAATTATTCAAAGGGCCACTTAACGGCAGTTCACGAAGGGTACAAGGTGGGAGGCCAACAGGTGGCTCAGAATCAGTGCCATCCATGTAACTACGAAGCCAACCCCAGATACTGTACATTCGCCAACTCCTGGTCAACTCCATGTCGACAAGTACAAGCAAATTGTTGCTACGCCTTGTGCATGAAACGTGAGGAACTATCTATATTTTACAGCTTATGGTTGCGTTGCTTTGTTGATATGTTGCAATATGTGGGTTTTTTGGGTCAAAGCCAACTTTTTGCAAGCCAAGTCAAAGTTGGCGCGCCAACTTGGCACTTGGCGCGCGCCAACTACAAAGTTGGTGCGCCAGGTGCCAAGTTGGCGCGCCAGTTTGGTGCGCCAACTCTTGAGTTGGCGCACGCCAAGTCCGGTTTTGGCGCGCGCCAACTGCCCCATTCTTCCTGTTCGTTTGCACCCTTCATGCATTCCCTTTGCCTTCTAGGCATCTCACTTTATTATGCCTCCAAAGCAACCCAAGAAGGGCAAGGGGAAGAAGGTGACAGTCACGGACCCCACGTCTGCCCCCGCCAACCCCGAGGTGCAGGCGGTGCTCGATGCCCACATCGCCAACGTCGTCTCCAAGCACTTCCCCGCGGGCTATTTTCCCATCCCCTACACCCTCAACCCCCCGGACGCCAAATCCTTCCCCCAGCTCCCCCCCTGGACCCTCCGCGAACCCCTTGAGGCCGCCCTCTTCGGCAAGTGGGACCAGCCGGGCAATCCCTACTTGGTCTGGCGAATTGACGCCACCCGCGTCAACTTCAACCTGACCAGGGGGGTTCTTAGCAGGCTCTGCTGTGCTGTGATGGGGCGGTACCCCACGACCCTCGCGGTCGAGTTGAAGCTTTCTCAAGTCACCCTTGAGGCCTTGAACAAGACCCTGAAGCTGTGCACTGCTGCGGCTCAAAAGAGTTCGTCAACGTTCTCGAGCTGCACGAGAAGCCGCCTAAGGGTGTCGACCCCGAGGAGTAGTGGCTGTGGGTGGATCCAGTCAAAAAAAGTGGCTGGACGCACCGCACGGCCACTGACACCGTCGTGCGGTACCAGACGGTGAAGGTGCAGGCGTGGGATGCAGTAGCTCCCTCGGAGTTCTCCACCAACCGTCGCCTGCGCACCCACATCCCCGACATCACCCACCCCACCCTCTACAGCACCAACGCCCCCTTCACCATGCTTGGCATGGGTTGCCCCCACCCCTCCTTCCACAACTCCTACCCCGTTGCCACCCACGACATCCCCAACCCCCCCATCGTCATGGAGGAGGGTTTTGCCGCGGCGGGCTACCGCCAGTATGACCGCATCATCCCCGAGGATCTGTGGGCCAGACTGGCGGAGCTCGCCACGGTGGAACTCAACCCGTGGATGCTTGAGGAGGTGGACCTCCAGGCCCCCGGGGAAGGTGGGGGGTGCTATCAGACGACGGTCTCCAGCGTCCCCCACTGGCTCCCGGACAACCTCTGGCAAGCAGTTCTGGCGTTGCTGGGGTTCTCCCTCCCACCGCTGGAGGGACTGGAGGCCTTGTGCCCCAAGATCATCGAGCGGTGAAAGGCAGAACCCTGGAAGGGCTTCCAGATCCCCCACCGCGATTTTGCACTGTCAGTGAAACAGTCACTGCAGTGCATGGTCATGTTCACCCCCCTCACCACCTCCCCCCTGTCGAAGTCCCTCCAGGTGTGTCCCGGCACGCAAGGGGGCTATCACGCTGCGAATCGGTGGGATATTGTTATCCAACCGCTTCGCAGCGTGCCGCTCCTCCGCGGGACGGTGATCCACCGCGGTGCGGGCGGGTCTGGCCGGGCACTGTTCATCCCGTTTGCACCCGTTTGCTACCGGTCGCGCATGCTGACCGTGGAGACGGAGAGTGTAACGGAGCTGATCAACAGTGTTCCGGTGATGCCCTCCGAGCTTCTGGCCGAGGGGGCTGCAGTCGGGTCTCCTCCGGGCACAGAGCCCAGTTTGAACTACAGCCCCCTCGACCAGGGGTCTGAGGAGGCCGAGGCAGTCCACGCGACCGACCCCGTGCCTGCCCCCCAAGAGGAGGACATGCCGGAGGCGCCGGCAGATGCGGAGGAGAGGCCGGCCGCGCCGGCTGATACGGATGCCGCCCCCCCGCCACAGAGTGCGGCAGAGGAGGCCGACCCCGTGCCTGATCCCCAAGAGGAGGACATGCCGGTGGCGCCGGCGGATGCGGAGGAGAGGCCGGAGGCGCCGGCGGATGCGGAGGCGCCGGCGGATGCGGAGGAGAGGCCGGCCGCGGCGGCTGATGCGGATGCCGCCGCCCGCCCACATAGTGCGGCAGAGGAGGACGTCCTCACTCCCGAAGCGATCCCCCAGGTAGTCTGCTTCGTGTCGCAGGCTGAGCAGCCGTTGGACCCCCCGGTGCCCTACATGGGGGACGTCCTCCTCCTGCAAGAGGGGATGTCTGCAGGGCTGTTTCTGACCCCCACCGACCACGCGCACGTGGGGCCAATCGCCAAGGCGGCCAGAGCGGATGCCTGCCTCACTCCGCACATCCACCGGTGGTGGCTTCCCCCCCCCGACGCCGCCGACTTGTGCCGCGTGCGCTGCACGGCCGGCACGGTGGTGTACTCGTTCGCCGCACTGGGCGCCGCCTACGTGCGGGAGCCAGGGGCCGGCCGCATGGCCTGGATGGCCATGGCCCACTTCACGGCGCCCCTTAGCTCCCAGGACGCCGAGATGTTGGACCTCGTCCGCGTGGACAAGGCACGCCGCACCATCTGCTCCTGCAGCGAGAAGGTGTGCCCGCGCGGTGCTTTGCATGCACGCGATGTTGTCACACGTCACACGAATTTGGCGCTCGCCAAATAGCAGATTGGCGCGCCAACTTCGCAGTTGGCGCGCGCCAATTTCCATCTTGGCGCGCGCCAACTCATCGGTTGGCGCGCCAAGTGTTCGGTTGGCGCGCGCCAAGTCCAGTTTTGGCGCGCGCCAAGTCCAGTTTTGCCGCGCCAAGTAGCTAGTTGGCGCGCGCCAAGTCCAGTTTTGGCGCTTGAAGTTAATTGGTTGGGTTTTATCGGAAGCGTTGTTGTGTGGCTGGTTTTTGTGTTGTCTTGGTTGTCGCATTGGTGTCGTTGTGTGCATTGTTCTATGCTTGTTCAATGTGTTCTTGCGTATTTGCAGGTCCCCATCCACTACGCCAATTTTCAATTGGAAGTGGACCCGCGTCCAGTGCCCGTGCCGGCCGAAGCGGAGCAGCTGGAGGGGCAGCCGCAGGAGCAGCGGCAGGAGCAGCAGGAGGGGTTGGAGGTGGATGTGGACGTGGTGGTGGATTGGGAAGTTCCGGAGGTCCCGGAACCTGCAGACTTCGGGGACGCCTTCCACAGCCCCGATAAGTTTCTGGAGGTGACGTCCGCCGAGGCGACGGCGGTGGACGTCATCGATGGGGGGGGGACGAGGATTAGCCGCCTGTTCCACGCGCAGGTGATTCGGCGGGGGTCCGGACCGAATAGGGTGGTGGAGTGCCCGTTCTGGGCAGTGGTGCAGGGGAAGGCGGGGGTGCAACTATGGGTTGTCTCAGTTGTGCCCTTTGTGCAGGTGCGCCCCCCCTCCACGCACAATCGGCTCCTCCTCTGCAGCATTGACACTCTGGGACAGCTACAGAGGTGGAAGCAGTGCGAGTGGAGGGACGTGCGGGCCATTGCCCCTGCCCCCCACTTGAAGGAGGCAGCGCAGGCGTTTCTCCTCCGCTTCCAGAAGCAGCTCGTGGGGAGAGGGCCGAAGGGGGAGAAGGGGGGCAGGGCCGGATCCGACGGGTCTGGGGACCCCTCCCTGCAGAGCAAGGGCCGCACGGAGCAGCAGGCTAGGGGCTCAAGGCGCCCTCGCCCCACGACCACCCCCCAGGAGGCAGCACACGCAGCGCAGGCAGCGGGAGACGGGGGGGGGGGCATGGGAGAAGGCGGAGATTCTCCGCCCGGAGGCGGAGAACAAGCTGCTGCGCGAGCAGCTGAAGGCGGCGGAGGCCGCCCGCAAGACGGCACAGGAGGCGCGCTCACCGCTGAGCGCGCCTTGTGGGAGCGGCGGGAGAAGGGGTGGGAAAAGCAGAGGGGGGAGTTGCAGCAGCAGGTGACCGCCACGGCGCAGGTGCGTGCAGTTGGGGGGGGGGGGGGGGGAGAGGGTGGTGCCGACCCCGACCATGGGCAGCATGTGCTGTACCTGCAGGCCGCGGCGGTTGAGTTGCACTCTACACTCAGCGCCCAACGCCATGTGGCCATCAACATGGGGGTCAAAGAGGCCACCCTCACGGAGCTGAAGGGCCTGCTGGACAAGCACCCGGTTGCGCACCGGCTTGACCCCAAGTGCAGGCGGGCGGAAGAGGGCGAGGGGAGGCAAAGTCAGAGCAGCAAGCGGTCGAGGAAATGAGCAGGCACTGGCTTGGCATGGCTTTGGCGCGCGCCAAGTGGTAAGTTGGCGCGCCAACTCCTGATTTGGCGCGCGCCAACAGGGGAGTTGGCGCGCGCCAAATGGGAAGTTGGCGCGCCAACTTCCCGCTTGGCGCGCGCCAACTCGGGACTTGGCGCGCGCCAACTGACGAGTTGGCGCGCGCCAAGTCCTGCGTTGACGCGCGCCAACTGCGTGCCAACCGTGTGCCATATGTGTGCCAACGTGCACCAACGTTCCGTTGTATGATCCAACCCGCCTGCCACGTCCTCACGTGCCGCAGGTCTTTGTTTGTGCACCATGCAGCGGGCCTTTGAGCAGCTGGCACCCTCAAACTAGCGCGATAGGCGCGCGCGGCTGGCGCGCCTTCGCGAAGTCGTGGGGGAGATTTTGGGGCCACATTCGCAAGTACACCTCAAACCCGGCCGCCGCCGCATCCAGCTCGTTTGCGGGGAGGGCAAACCCCCCACCCCCGATTCGGAGCTGTTGGCCGCGGCCATTCTGTGGGAGAGCCGCAAAAATGGCGACAGCTTCCGCAAACTGCAGTACAGCCGGGCACACAGCCAATGGAAGTGCCCATGGGGAACCCTGATGCCGGTGCGAAAGGCATTGTCCGCCCCGCGTGTCACGGAGGTCCATTTTCAGACGGACGAGGACAATGACATTTTGGGGGCCGCATGCAATTTGTGGCAGAAACTGCAGATATTTTCACCCTGCACCAAAGCGTTTCCCGGCGACCGTTCACGGTGACCCGTTACACACGGCTTGTTTTCTGGCACAGGTGATGTGGCACCGTGACGGCCCCACGCTCCTGACGGACAACGTGTGGGTGGGCATCTCCTTCGACGGGACAAAGCTCTGGCAGGCCTCTTTCGTGCATTTTGCCGTTGGAGACCTGGGGAGTCATATGCCCTTGGGCTCTTGGATCTTGCTGCGCGGATCCCAGAAGAAGGCCATCATTACCCAATTGGCCGAGGTCTATGACCTGAACGCGGACCTCACCCAGGTGGCGCAGTGGCGTGCACCGGCAAGTGCACAATGGGCTTTCGGCCCTCGTGAACAGCCTCCACACGGTGCATCGGTGGCAGAGGGGAAAAGCCGTGAGGTGGGTGCATTGGTTCTTGGATCCCATTCGGATCCAGGCACGGACCGCCACCGGTGTGGCGTTGGAAGAGGAGAGGAAGGATAAGAAGAAGGTGCCCCTGAAAATGGAGCACACGGCGGCTGCAGAGTGGGTAAAGAGTGAGGGATGGGACACCATGTGTGACCATGTGGAGGGGGAGGGCCTCCTGCAGCATGTCGTTGACATGGGGGGGGTCCAGGTGTCCTGGACAGACGCCTCCCGGCAATGGGGAAAATCCCTGTTGGCAACATGCGCTGTCGACCCGGAAACCGGACAGTTGCAGTTGCCCGACATGAAAATTCTGCGAACAGAGTTGAAAAAAATGGGGGAGGCCCATAAGGCCTGTGAAATGAACGTCACCCTGTGGGCCCATCTGTGGATTGACCACCTGTTGGGATGGGCCCGCAGGTGGGGGCACATTGCCATTTTTGCCACCTTCAAAGCAGAGGGCCGGCACAAAGCCCTGAAATGTGAAATTTCCAAGCGTAGCTTTCGAGGTGGAAGTAAAGGCGGCCGGGTGTCCAGACTGCGGGGGGCGAAAGTGCGGGTAGAGGGGGGCAAGGGGGATCGCACGCGGAAGGGGTGGGGGGAAGTGATCCGCTCAGATAATCTGGACTGGGGGTTGTATAATAAAAAATTTTCTGTTCGGGAGTCGTCGTGGACGAAGCAAAGGGGGTACATAGAGAATAAGGGGGTCTTCGTCCGGGCTGAACAGGGGTCCCAAGGCATGTGACCTCTATACATGATTGATATGCCGTCATAGCCCCCAGTTTTGAGCTACGGCTCCACAGTGTATACTGCATCGGGAAGCACATCTCTTGCACATTGTTTTACACAGTCTTTTGCACATTCATCAAAAAAAGATGGAACGATGCTTTCTTCGTGCCAAGTGTGCAAGGGCAGGTGAGGGACGGAATTTCCAGTGACAACAATAGTGTGCAAGTCGAGGGTTTGATCCGTGGGGGGACATTTGGCGCGCGCCAAGTCCGGACTTGGCGCGCAAACTGGTGAATTTGCGCGAGCCCACGCACGGGAAGCCAACTTTGGGACTTTTTTAACGTGTAGGAGTGTTTTCAGCACGAGAGGGGCATGAAACCCGGGGGTTCTCAGGTAAGAAGTTTCCATTTACACCAAAAAGGAGGAAAAAACCCCTAGGTAGCCAGTGTAACAACATAATAGACACCCGCCATGATTTGGCTGCATTCCGAAGCAAGTTGGCGAATGTCTCTTGGCTTCGTAGTTACACAGCACCTCATGTTGCAGGTCTGTTACTATGTGCAAAAGATTTGGCGCCATGTGGGTCCTGTTCCCATGGATTCCCTTGGAACCGGGCCGAAGCTGACCATGACACATGGCGCCGTGGTCAGTCACCACCGCAATCCGAGCGCCTCGCGGCAGGCGTCCCCGAAGCCACTCCACGATCTTGAGCCCCCCGATGGGCTCAGCCCACGCTGAGTGTCGCAGGTGACCATGCCAACCTCCCATGACCTCAAAGATGCGACCATCCGTAAAGCGGACATACGCCCCATACCCCGTGCCGCTGGCGTCCACGATGGCCACCGCCGCGTAGTCGTCGTCCACCAGAGATGGCAAGGGCGGGCAGTGCGGTACAACGGGCTGGTTGGCGGCCAAAACAGTGTACAGCGGGGTCAAGACGTCGAGGACACGGGGCGTGACGGGGAGCTGCATATCCCAGCTACCGACCTGCTGGGCCACACGGGAGAACAAGCGGAGTACGTCCCAATGCTCCCTCAGCGAGACGTTGAGGGTGTTCGCCATCCACGAGCACAGCCCCACAAAGGAGGCCAGCTGACGTCGCGTCACCACAACCCGGGGGTCGTCGCAAGCATCCCGCATCCGAGCAAAGGCGGCCATCAGCTTGGCGACCTTGCGCGGCTGATTCCGTACCCGGCTGCCCACATACTCCTCCCCCAAGAAGGCGGCCGGCCCGGAGCCGAGCTGTGCGCCCAGGCGCAGAATATCGTCCGGATCGGAGGGCACGGGCACCTTGCGGCCCGCGACTTCGATGTCGTTCAGATCGGCGGAACACCGCTGTGCGCGCGTCAGGTAAAGCCGCACGGCCTCCACGAAACGGTCCGGCTCGTTGGAGCAGATGATGACGTTGTCGACCATGGAGGTAACGAACACCCCATCCATCCGTATGATGGGCTCCATGAGCGCCCATGTGGTCGTGTTGGCGACCCCGCAAGACTGCGTGGCACCCATGGGGAGTCGCTCCAGACAAAATAGCTCATGTTCCGCATTGTCCCACCGGATAGGCATGGCGGAGCGCACGACATGGTAGCTGCCCACGCCCAGTAGGGGAAACTGGTCGAACCAGGCGAAGTGGTCGAGCTCCAGCCGGTATGTGTAACCCGAAATGCAACGGCGGCGCTCGACGCGGGAGGGATAGGACAGCGGGGGAACCAGCGACTGCTGGAAGAAGGGATTGTAAAGAGTCTCAAAGACGGGGCGCCAGCGCCGCTTGGCAGGCTGGGGCACGGCGAACCCACGCACGCCGGAGCGAATCTCCTGACCCCCCAGGGGCCGTATTTTACCCACCTCCAGGAATCGGGTCCACTGCTCGTGGGTGAACTTGGAGACGGGTACTTGCGACGCGGTGAGGAGAGGGCGATCAGCAATCCCATAGCACCCGGCGCTCTGAAGCAGACTGACAGCCCCGTCAAAGGCTGCCCTGAGGTCATCAGACTCGATGGAGGCGCGCACTGCCGGCAAGTTGACGGTGGACACGGCATGGGCGTGGAGGGTCCAGTCCTTGAACGCATCCTGGGTCCCATCATAGTCATCCTGCAGTCCTAACTCAGATGACGGCGGCGCCTGTCGCGGGAACAGAGACGGTGGGGCCCGCACACGACGTCCACGCTCCCCGTTGAACCCCGACCAGCGCCCCATCTTCATCGGTGCGGCAACATCCCCGCCCATCGGGGTGACTGCCCGCGAGAGTTTGGTCGCCCTGGAGGCGGCCGCGCCCGCCGCTTCAGTGCTCTCATGCCCCCAGCCGAGGTAGCGGAGGAGGGTATCCCGGCGCTTGTGACCGGACAGCAACTGGAGCTCGGCGTCAGTGGCCCCGGCCCTAGCGTTGCAGACCAAGGCCCCACGGCGTATGCTGCGGCAGCTGTGATCGGGGAACCTGCCCAAGGCCACCGACAGCTCACGCTGGGCAGTCTGGGAGAAGGCGTGATAGGGGGCGTCGCCCGGGTCCCGCTGCGGGGAAGTGCGCCGCGCCGCTTGCCGCCGCTCGTGGAAGAACGCCTTCAGCTGCTTGGCCACGGGGGCAGGCATAGTACTGTGAATGGTGTACGGCCCCCAAAAGAATGCACCTTTGCCCTCGGTGAACAGGGCCTCGACCGCGACGTTGCCATGTGCACCCGCGGCGTCCGCGATGCGCACGTTCTCCGGGTCGAGGCGGCGTGTGTCGCCGACGCGCGCTGCCAGGTGCCAAGCCAGTTGCAGTAGGTACCAGGCATCGCTCCCCCGGAGCTGGGACTCAAGCACATCAAAGTCGGCGTAGCTCAGAGGGGCTGACTTCTGCGGGCGCAGTGCGGTGACCCGTGCCTTGCGTGTGGCATGGGACGCCGCCCCGCGGAAATAGGGGTCCGTCCGAATGTCGATGACGGCCCCGTTGTAGGACGGAACGTAGTACTGGAGGTCACGCAGGGCGGACGCCACCGTGGACAGCGAGGACGAAATGGTGCTCCAGGCCCAGTGGCGCTTCCTGGCCTCCCTCAGAACCATCTCGACCACCGCCTTCGGTAGGGGCGTGTTGTTGAATTCGTCCGGCAGATGGCGGATACGGTGAATCCACCGTAGGTGGGACTGGCGTGTCTTCGGTGACATGCCGGACCACACGAGGGGATGCACATGGCGAGGACACTCCAGCGCCTTGCCCAGCGGGTGCCACCGCTTGGCATCCAGGACCCTCCAGGTGCCCGCGGGGGCGCTGTCCATGGATGCGAGCGTAGCGCGCGCCGGATCGTCGAGCTGGTTGTGCAGGGCATCGACCTCGGATGGATCCGCGGCCTCGTCGCCGTAGTCGCTCCCCACGTCGTCGTCGTCCTCATACCCACAGCTCGACGCGAACTCCGGGAGAGCCTGAACGCGGCCGAGGGTAAAGTAGGTGAAGTCAGGGTCCGGGAGTTGAAGGTAGGCCGGATCCTGAGACTCAAATTGACAGCACTTGTCGCACCAGCGCGCGAGGACCTCGGCCTCGCCCAGGGCCGACCGAGCAGGGGCCCGCAGAAGCCGCGCCACACACTGGACCCGATGGGCCCCACGGCGCGCCATGGAGAGGCGGATATGCGACCCCCGCGGCACGCCACGGAGCGCACGCTCCACTTCATTGTGACGCATGGCCGGCGCGCCTTCCCGCGGGGCGAAAAGCACCGTGTCGGCGGACGGTCCCGTAGGGCATGTGTCCCCCGTAGAAACCGCGTCCCACTGCGGCTCCCCCTCGGGATCGAGGACGCGGAGAACGGCGTGCCGCTGGGCCAAAGACGCATGGACCCAGCAGGTGTGTACCCCCGCGATTTCCAAGGCTGGTAGGCGGCAACCCCGGCGCATGGTAGTAGCGCACCCACAGCGTCGATCCGTTCCCTTAGTGGTCTCGAGAATGGCGGGGTGATGCCAGTGGCAGAAACCCCCGCACACGTGATTGGGTGACCGGGGGTTCGAGCAGTCCCGGCATGTCCCGCGGGGCGCGACCCGAGCCGACCCGGGCCCAGGGGCGCCATCCCGGGGCGCGGCGGACAGCGTCGTACCCAGCGATGACGGTTCCGTCGCCGACGTCGGGGAGGTAGAGGCCCGCGCGTGAGTCGCTGCGGGCGGGGTCACCTCCCTGTGGGTGACTGGGTCAGGGGAGGGGACAACCGTTCCTTGCCGAGTCCGCGTCACCTGCGACTGCTCCGCAGCGGACAGTGCAGGGGGAGGGCGACCAGGCCCCACCTCGGGCAGAGAAACCAGCCCAGGCGGACACGTCGCTTCCGCAGAAGGCACCGGCACGGAGGGGACGGACGGATCGGGTACAGGGGACAGCTCCCGCGTAGTCGGGGCACAAGACGGCAACACGGACCAACGGAAGCTCGGGCGATCCGCCGGCTCCACTCTTGCCCGCGAAAGCCCCAGATAGAAGTTGTGGGCCTCACGAATGTGGGCCCTAGTCAGGGTCCCTGGCTCGGTGAGCGCGTAGATGGTCTGGAGGGTGTTATTCACGGCCTCGACCCCACACTCCGTCTCCTGCTGGCGTCGACAAGACGCGTACACAGCCTCGGGCTGAACGGGCAGGCCGCAGTGGCGACGGAGAAAGGAGGCGAAGACTCCAGCCCAGCGCAACGTGGCTTCGCCGTAGGCGGCCCCCCGAGCATCAAACCGCGCGCCCGTCGCGCCCGCCCCGTGCCAACTGTCCCGCACCACAATGGCCCCGCCCGCGTAGGCGAAGGCCACGAAGTGCTGCTCCGGTGCGATGTGCGCCACCGTAGCGACCTTGCTGGTAAGCGTGCCCGGGTCCCACCCGATGCCAGCGGGCAGGGTACAGCGTCCCTCCCACCAGGTGAGGGCCCTGCAGGGCAGATAACTCCATCCTGTAGCCGGTGGGTCACGAAAGACGGCGTCCAGGATTGGGGCATCCACGGCGGTGTCGGTTAAGTACGTGTGCCGTTGAAAGGCACGGTAGGCCATGTGCAGCTTATCCTCCTGCGCGGCGGCTCGGGCCCTCACCGAGGCCACAATCTGGGTTGCACAGTCACGGAAAAGGCGGAGTAGAGGGCGGTCGGAGCGACAACCGCCTCGGGACGCCCAGAAAACCGAATCGGCGGTGGCCGAAGTGAGCCGGGCAAGGCTGACGGTCGCCTGCTCCCCCCCACCGGGATCGCAGTGATGGTAGAACTCGCGGACGAGGGCAACAGTCGCCCCGCTCAGGCCGGCGGACGCGGCCCTGGAGAGGAACCACGACAGGGGCACGGGCGTCTGCACAACGAACTCCTCGGTCAAACTCGCCGGGTCGAAAGTGGCTGCCGCGGCTCGCTGAGCGTCGGCGTCGTGCGCCGAGCGCCGCGCGCGCGTGCGATGGGCCACAGGTGGAGCCTCCTCAGGTACGTCGAGGGAATAGCGCACCGGGCCGAGCCCCAAGGCCCCCTCAGGTCCGTCTGCAGGGGGCGACAGGGGAATCGCAGCGGACGTCGGGGCCCCACCGCGCACGACGTCGTCAAAGCCGATCATGGAGGCAAAGTCGGGACACGCGGCGGCGAGGAGCGCCGTGAGATGCTGAGTCAAGGGGCGGCACTCCGTCAACAGCGCCCGCCACGCGTGAAGGGAGACGTAGCGCGGGGGCGTCAACTGGGCCTGTGGTAAGGGCCTGGTGCCGTACGCGGCCCAGGCGCCCACGAAAAAGACATGGAGGCCGCACTCGGCGGACCCCCGGAACTGCTTGGCGTGCGCCACAATCACCGGCCGTGCGAGGCCGAGATCGCGCGTGAAATGGGAGGTGATGTCCCTGGCGGTGGCCGGATGCCGGGCGGAGTCGTAGACGACGGTGGTCAGGCGCCCAGCAACCCGGCGGACAACCGCCGTAGTCCAATGATACCGAACGTGCACTGGCATAATAGCACACGAGTGCCTCTCCAAAATCGAGAGGAGCCGCGCGACCAGGTCACGTGCCAGCCCCCGGCGGATCGACGGACGCTCCTCCGTCCGTACCCGGTAGAACAAAGCGGCGGGCACGTAGTTGGGGAAGGCGGGGGCCATCCGCAAATCCAAATCCATGTCACTCAACTCGGCATCGAGGGACCCGCCCCGTAGGTCGCCAGGGCGGAGCCTGCCGCACCCGGCCGAAGCTGGCCCCCTGTTTTGATTCACGTCCTCTGGAGAGCCAAGAGGACCGCTCAAAAACCCATCTGGGTCGAGGGATCGGTGGGCGCGCCATCGTCGGTCACGCCACGGGGCACAAGGGCGGTAGCGTCGTCCGCACTGCCACCAGCAGGACCCCCGCGAGGCTGGCGGCGCCGGGCCGGGAACTCAGGCGCTTGCCCAGGCTGTTGGTCCCGACGGGCCTTCCCGCTCCGATCGGTGGGCCCAGGTGGGCCACCGGGCTTGGGTTGCGGCACAGCTGCGGGTTTAGAGGCAAGCTGGACGGCCTTACGGAGTCCATCGATCTCCGCACGTTGCTGCTTCACCTGGGCCTGCAGATTGGCAACAGCGTCACTAGCGGGGCCCATATCCACTGCATAGCGCCCCCTGGGGTCCGGCCCTTCAACGAAGAAATATGGCTCGCCACCCTGGACCGGCGGACGGACGGAGACCCGAAAGGACGCCCCCAAAGACACCGCGCGCTTGTAGGCCATGGGAAGCCGCATGCCGCCGCCGCCGCTGATGCGCCCCTCTGCACTGTCTGGAACATGGTCCAGAATATCCTGGTTCAACCGGACGAATTCCTCACAGACGGGCGGCAAGAGGGGAAAGGGACACGCAAGGATCTTCGGCAGGTTCCGAGCCTTGAACTGGGGATGTCGATCCTTGTGGTCCTCCTCCATCATTTCGGTAACTACGACGTTGTGGGCCCGAATGCGTGACGGCAGGTCCCTGTAGCGGAGCAGAATCGCGGCGTAGACCTGTGGGCTATCGGCCCAGACCAGGTGGGAGTAAAGGAGGACGTCCTCGATGACCAACTCACCCTTCTCGGCCCACCATATGATCTGGGTCTTCGCCTCGTCGGCCGAGTAAGTATTGATGATCCCCCCCCGCCTGGGGTGCCCCGTGGGATAACGCGTATTGCCGTAGAGGTGCTCGAAGACCTCCATGTAAGCCTTCTTGTGCGCCGTGTCGAGATCCGCCTCCCTCTCGAGGCGTCGTCGCTCATCGGCCGTGCGCTGGCGTTCCTCCTCACGGCGCTCGCTCTCCAACTCGAACTGCCTTTCGAGGGCCCGTGCCAGCTCCAAAGTGGACCGGCCCGAAGCGGGGTTGTCCAGGCCGGCCTCTCTGAGATCGTACTGCCGCGCCAGCGTCTCGATGCGCTTGTTCTTGAACTCCTCGCTCCCGGGCCCGGCACGGATGGCTGCAGCGGCCGCGTCAACCGCGGGGTCCTGCCCCAACGTGGACCAGTCATTGAGCACGCCACCACGCAGCCGCAGGACCAAGTCCAGCGTGGACTCCCTCTGAACGTTGTAGTCGGCGAGAGTACGGCGGGCCTCCAACTGTTTGCCCGCATACAGCAACCTCTGCGAACCAGGGGGAACGCGCACCTTGGCCTGGACCCGCAGCATCACGGTCGCCACTGAGTCGGCGGACCTGACATCCAGGGTCACCGTCGTCCCAGACAAAGTCGTCACGAAGATCTGCATACGGGCCCCAGGCGAACGCGTACTGAGAGAGTCCTGCTCGGAGTCCGCAGGCCCCCAGTGGTCCGTACCATCCGCCATATTGGGCCTGTCCACCAGCGTACTGCAGCCAGGCCCCCAGTGGTCCGTACCCTCCGTTATATTGGACCGGCCCATCAAAGTACTGCAGCCAGGCCCCCAGTGGTCCGTACCCTCCGTTATATTGGACCGGCCCATCGAAGTACTGCAGCCAGGCCCCCAGTGGCCCGTACCCTCCGTGATATTGGACCTGCCCACCGAAGTACAGCAGCCAGACCCCCAGAGGCCCGTACTCTCCACTGAAGTAACGCAGCAGGTCGTGGAGGACACACGCGGCACACAGCACCACAGCCGGCAGCCCTCGACAGCCAAAAGGCCAGAGGGCCGCCCAGCTCTGGCCCCAGGAGCCGATGCGCTGCACCCCCTGTCACTGTAGTCGGACAACGTGCACGCAGCGGTCGTCAGGACCAACAATTTCTGGTCCACCCGGTACCGCGGCGTGGTCAGCATCATGGGCTGGATGGTCTGCAGCATGTGGTAGATGGTCTGCAGCACTCTCTGCATCAGGACCCAGGTGTCGTCCGCCATACTGTGCAGTACCCAGACAGCCTGCTGGCTCAGTGTCAGGCCGAAAGCCGGCGGCGCCAAAGACTGGAGTCCGTGCCGCGAGGCCCCGCAGTTGCTGGCCCCCCCATCGGTGGTCGAGACCGGGGCCAGCGTGTTGTTGCTGTCGATGTACACCAGGCCCAGTAGTGGGCAGCGGAGCGCCGCGCGTATGGCGAAGGGGTCGACGTCACGGAGCTCCATCCGGTCCTGCGGGGCAATCGTGCTCCGGAACATCAAAACAAAAACAACAATGGGTAGCTCAGGCTACAATGGAGAAAGGGAAAAAACCCTTCACCTGAGCGTGAAGGAACAACAGAGGTGGGCGTGCAAGCTATAATAACCTATAAGCTGTTGGCGCCATGTGGGTCCTGTTCCCATGGATGGGGGGGGGGGGTTCCAAAGCCTCCCAGCCACCCAGCCGCGGCTAGGCACAGCTCGTATGGGTTGTGACCCCTCTACGCACATATTTTCTCGTGCTCTCTGCCATGAAAGTAATTTTCACCACATTTTTATTTTAGCCGAAAAAGCTGTTTTCGCACCCGAAAGTAACGGTTGCATAGGCAGATCACGTCATGACTATGAAAAAATGATGATTAGTTCCTTTTACTTTGTTGGGTTTTGTAAGAAGATCTAAACGTGTTTTTTTTTGCTTTCATTTCATGTTTTTTTTGCATTTGTTTTTTTTTATTTGTTTGTTTATTTTTGTTTTTATGTTTTCATTCAGGAATTTGTGTCCCATGGCTCCCAAGGAAAGTGTTCAACACAAGAGACAAAAGGAGAAGGAAAAACGCCAAAGGGAGGAACAAGAGGCCCAAGACATCTTGAAGTTGGGCCGCTTCATTATCACTCAGGAGCGGGAAGATTTGGTGGCGGAACTTGCTCGTGGGACGATGGGTTAACCATGAATTCACCACTTTTGTTCCTTGGCATAAAATGAAGCCATGGGAGTTTGGGTTGGCGGATGGTGCCTATAGTGGTTGTCCTCACGTTGTTGCACGTGCTCGAAAACCTCCAAATAAAGAGTTTGGTCACACAGCATCCACATACAACGACACACATGCATTCTTCCGCTCTCGTGTGGAGCAATTGTATGCTATTTTTTGGACGTTTGCCATCGTACGCGCTCCTTGGCGTGGACATGGTGAGGCGGGGATGGAGAAGTTATTCCGGCGCATGAAGGTGCTTATCAATTTCGTAGCATTCTATTTCCGTCGGTTCCAGAAGTATGAGCTTTTGGGTCCTTGGGACACGACCCTGACATTAAGGAGAAAGCAAGAGCACCGAAGCCCGCTTCTTCTACCTCCAATGTAAGCTCTAGTTCAAGCTCAAGCTCTAGTTCAACCTCTAGCTCGAGTGCACCTCAAAAGAATAATGTGAAGGATAAGATTGTTGCATCAGATGGTGAGGTAAGTGTTGATAGTGACTAGACCTCAGATCCAGTGGAAGCCAACAAGGTGCCTGTTGATCGTGCCAAGCGGCAAAAGGCCAATTAGTGTGTCCCACAGTAAGGGGGTCAGATACCAGCTTGATCCTACTAGTTTTGCCCGACTTTTGCCCCCTTTTTGGTTTAGATACAACGTGATGTGGGTCAAAATGCATTCGTCACACCCAAATTGAGGGGGTATAGGGAGTGAGACACCATCTCCCACAAAAAGTGCTCCATAGTAAGGGGGGCTCACATAAGGATACCTTACTATGCACCCCCTTACTGTGGGACACCCCACAAGGTTCCCTGCCTCCAACCACTTGTGTTGACAAGGAGGCAACAAGCCATCGCAAATGCATTGTGTACCCACTGCGAGCGGAACTTTTGAATGAGTACGCTCACTTTGTTGATTTTTTGCCCGTTTTGCCCGTGGTGCCTTGTCTTTGTGCCCGTTTGCCGTGCTTACTTCACCTAAAAATGATAAAAATTCAAACAACGTGAATTGTAGCTTGAATCGGTCATAATGTAGCTTAAATTCACAAAAAAAAAACCGAATTCGTGTTCGAATTCGCAACCTCGTGCGCAATGGTATGCGCATCCGTATCCGCATTTGCATTCGCGCGAACTTGTCCGGTCTGGATTTTTGTGCAAAGTGTGACTTTTGTGTGAAAGGTTGGGTCAGGGGTATTTGCATGTGGCGGATCTTGTGGTTTTGGTGTTTTTTGATAATTTAATGAAGGTTTAGAGTTTTGCATGTAGACCAGTTTGGCAGACCACAAGACCGGTCTAGACCGGTCTTTGTACCAACTCAAACGAACTGGGCGGTCCGATCATGCAGTTTGCGCAGCTCACCACACTTCACACAACATGCATATACGACACACCTACAGAGCGTGCACACACATACCACGTGCTCCGCATGTTGCATGGATGTTTCCCTAGGGTTCTCAGGGTATTAGAACACCTTAACATTGCATGATGGTCATGTAAATGTAGAGCCATTGTGACAGATCACCTTATGCAGCTCGTCCAGAGACCGGTCTGCACCAGTCCACACCGGTCTCCGTGTCAACTAGTATGAACCGAGCGGTCCAACTACTTGGACAACCACACTGCAGTTTATGATGGTGCAGGTGTTTTGCAGTCTCCCTGCTTTGCCATGCTTGTGTATGCATACTCCCCAAAGGACCTTAGGCCACCATGATGGTTTAATAGGCTTTGTCGTGTAGCACAATTCGTTTATGACATTTCGCGCAGTTGGTACGCAGACCGGTCCAGACCGGTCCGGACCGGTCTTCATCTAAACTGAAATGAACGGGCCGGTCCGACCGGTTCGTGCAGTTCGTGCAGTTTGTGCTTTTTTCTAGTGTTCAACATGTTTTTCCACCTTTTTGCTTTAGTTTCTTCCTTGCCATGCCTGTGGAAGGTCCCGGTCAAGCCCTCCCCCATGACACCAAGGATGATAAGGTGGTACCCCAGGCCTTCAAGAACATCGAGAGAGGGCAATGGGTCGTTTTCTTGAAGAAGGGCTCACACGGAGCCCGTTTCAGTGGGTTGGTGTCCAAGGTGGAAAAAGGGAAGGTGGCACTCACAAACACCAAGGAATACACGGAAGACAAAAATGGAAACGTCAAGAGGCAACAGAACAAAGGGGATGTGGTGTTTGACGTTGAGACGGTTGTCGGGAGTTGGTTGATTCAGAAGGGAGGTGCCAAGGCAAAAACCCCCAAGGAGAGGGTGCAACAGCGGGCATCCGGGACTCGGACACAGAGGTCCAAACGGGCTTTGGATGTGGACGAGGTTGATGAGGAGGATGGTGATGAGGAGGAGGAGGATGAAGAGGGGGATGACGCGCCCGAGGGCGAGGAGGGGTCGATTGTAGATGAGGAACCGTTGAGCGCAGAGGAGGAGAAACCAAAGAAACAGGACAAGGGGAAGGGTAGGCGCAAGAAAAGTTTGGCACAAGAGTTCTTCAAGGAGGCAGATAGCGAGGAGGACGACCCCCATGGGAGCGGGGAACCCAAAAGGCGGCGGAAGGCGCAAGGGTCACAGGAGGACGATGACACCCTCACCAACAGGGAGGTGGTTCGGGTCAACAATGGGTTGGAACAATACGGGGTTTCGATAGACTCCATGGGGACCCAGGCATCAAGCTGTGCCTCAGGAACAACGTCCACGCAAAGAAGCAATTGGCGGCCGCGCTGAGATTGCTGCTGGAGGTCCCCAACAACCTGCTGAGGTGGCACTTCTTTCTGCGGAGCGAGTACATCCCCGCGCCGACGAAAGTGGTGTCCACGCTGCGCACAGAAGACTACAAGTACAAGGATTATTCAGGTTTGCACTTTCTGCGTCAACTGCATAAAATGACACGAACTGATCGAACCTACCGGGCCGAACCGTTCACTGTAAAGACCGGACCGGACCGGTGTGGAACGGTCTTTGAACAAACTGCATACAATGCGCTAAACTGCGCGGTCCGACCGGTTCGACCCGTTTACACCCTTTTGTGTTGTTTATCGTCTCGTCGTTGTGTCGTTTCTATCGTCCCACACAAGGGCCTATTCCTATTTAGACAATTTATCCCTCTGAATCGGAAACCCCATACCGCGGGGGTAAAATTGTATCTGTTGTGTGATTCTCAGGACCGGTACATTTGGCATGTTTATTTGTACCGTGGTGCGATGCCTCGTGACAACCCCCCACCTCCAACCACCTATGTTGGCCATTAAACCCCCGTGGAGATTGTGCAGCTCTGGCATATTGTGGCACCTAGCAACCGGGTGTTGGTGGCGGACACCTACTTTGGTTAGCATGGTACAACTAGGACTCTAGCGGCACAATCTCGACCCTTCTTGATGCTGATCCCCAAATCAGCGTATCTCGTGGAGCAGGGGGGCAAGGGGCTGCACCCTGGGAAGGTGAACACAGTGGTTCACAAGGAGGATGGGTATGCCTTGAGCATTTTCAAAAGCCCAAAGGTGGGCAAGAAGGCCGCACGTGCCGTGCCCTTGGTCACCAACCGCCACCATGGCCCCCATGTATGGCGGAAACGTAGGTATCGCTTACCCGGCATTGTGGCCAACTACCGCACATTTGCACCCGGGGTCGATGTGTGCAACCAGCTGTGCTTGCAGCATCGGGAGGAGCGGCGGTTTCCAAACTGGTGGAAGGCCTTGAACGGCATGTTGCTCCACATGGCATCCACCAACGCTTTTACCTCGTGCAAAGCGTTGAAACTTTGTACCCCGGGGGAAACCATGCACAATTGGCAGTGGCGTCACATGCGGTACATCTTTCCAGCCCGAACAATTGAGGTGCAGGCAAAGCACCTCCCTATCCGTGCCAAGCGAGGTACATGTGTGTGCTGTCGGGGCGGCACATCGATGTACAAATGCCAAGGTTGTGGCGTTTCGCTGCACGTTGATTGCTTTACGAAGTACCATCAGTAGGGCTGAAGGGCGGTCATATGGCATGGGGGGAAGTGCCCCATTGCGAAGCTCCCGCCGTATAATAGAGCCAACGACCCCGAATGCGGCCACCCCTCGACGGCTCTGGCTGGGGATGGAAGGCATTGGTATGTGGCACAAACAAACACACACGTGCAAACACACAAACACACGTACACCACACACACACACACACACACACACACAAACGCACATACACTATGAAGTGAAATGAACTGCGCAAACTGATCGGACCGCTCGGTTTAAGGGGTTTTATGCAGTTCGTACAGAGACCAGACCAGACCGGGCGGACCGGACAAGACCGGTCTTCCGTGTTCCCGCACGAACTGCATAAACTGTTCGATCTGCATAAACTGCATAAACTGCGTAAACCGGCGTAAAGTAGAAGTTTTGCTAGAATAAACTGCGCGAAACGGGAAGACCGGTCAGACCGGAAGACTGGACTTTATGAAATGCGTACCTGTAGCCAAAGGAATATCCTTTGATTTGTGCATGAGCATGCTGTTCTTGTCGTATGTCTTTTGTTCAAACCTCACCTTCGCTCTCTTTGTGAAAATGTGCACTCAACAGTCGCATCCCCTTTCCCAGATTGGGTCACTCTCACTCCCCGACCCGTCCGCTGCACCCTTGGCCACTACCCGGGCATCCCCCTTCGCCCCGGCACATTGGAGGAGGCCACAAACACGGGGAGGCTGGCAGTGGAGCAGGTGGTGGGGTGGGCGAAGGGGTTGGCCACTCCCCCCCCAGCCGATTCATGTGGACATGCGTACAGTCGAAAGGGCGGGATGGTTTGGGAAAAAAGGTTGGGCCACTCGCCTTTTTCGGGAGTTGCAGGTAGCCTTCCCGGGGTTGCGGGCCGTCCGGCTCGTTCCCGCCGGTTCAACCGTGGACAGCCTTTTCGGAATCATGGCCACGCACACCGTGGGCAAACCCCAGCCTGGACTCTGTGCCATCTACCCCACCATTGGCCTCGTTCATTGCCCCATGCGGATGGACATGATTGCCATCAATAACTACTTTCCTGCCGGTGAGCCGCAGGCTGACCACTCTAACCTTCCTTTTGAATGGCAAGCAGTGCAAGCCCAGTGGTGGGACGATCTGGGCATCTTGCCCAGCCACCCGACCGTGCCCCCTCTCCACCACATCCCCGATATCACTCTGCCCACACTCCATAGGATGAAGGGGCTCAGTTGGTATCGGGGAAGCGCGGACCCCCCCCCTTCATTACGCTCGAGCCCCCCTTGCGCAGTTCAGCCCTGCAGGACCCCCCCTTGTATGCCACCACCAACCCCTCCGTTTTGGGTGACCGCCCAGCTCCCCCAATGGGTCGTAACTTCTGAAATCGTGGACGGCCTCGGCTACACAGTTCACCGCGATATTCTTCTCGCGGAGGACTGCAAGACCACCTGGGGGAGGGTGGAGAAAATTTGGGGGGCGGGGAGCCAAGTTCCTCAACATTTTGACCCGGTGTTCAATTTGAAACCCTTGGAGGAGCAGAGGAAGGACCCCACACTCCCCCGGCGGTACCAGTTCAAGCGCACCAAAACCGGGGGAATGGCAAGTGCCCTTATTAAAAAAATTATTAACAGCATCAACGACCGTGTCCCCGATCCGTTTGAAGACTTGTTTGACATGCCTTGTTCCATCATCGTGTCAGGTACTGAGTTGGGGGCTCTCCTCCTCCTCCTCATTCTCTTCCTCCTCATCCTCCTCCCCCTCCTCCTCACTCTCCTCCTCCGTGTCATCCTCACTCTCCTCCCTCTCGCTTCCATCCTCCTCGGCCTCGTCGCTCTCCTCCTCCACATCCGCTTCTACCACCCCGGTCACCCCATGCGCCACGGCAAAGCACCCCACATGGTACCACTTGCCGCACCGAAAACAAACGTAGTGGGTCTTGCCCCGGTTGCAATGGGCGCACACCCGGCGGCCCGGCATCCGCACCGGCACGTGGATGGGCTTGGCCACTATTGCTGTACAAAAGCGGCGCCGGATAAGGTCCCACTGCCAGTCAAACATGGTACCCGTTCGGGCCCCCCCGAGGGACCGGCAGGTCGCGTATGCGTTCACCACGGCATACCGGAGGACAAACGCACGCACCGCATGCGACCACGTCATCTGACGTCCCATGTGGCGCATTTGGAGCGCTATCTGGTTGACGCCAGCCACCCCACGCGATAGCTGGCGGTAGCTGGCGACCACCGGGTTCACCTCATTCCCGCTGCGGCGATGCACGGGTCCGGCTTGTGGGAAGTGGACGTTCGTGAGCATTGGCACTACCGCCGATCGCAAAGGACACGTTCCCACGGGCCGGCTTGTCCTTGTCCTTCTTTTTCTTGGGCATCTCGGCCTCGGACTTCTTCGGTGGCACCTTGGGCGGGCTCCGCTCCTCTGCCTTCCGCTTCTTCTTCTCTGCCATTGTCTGCGGCTCCTGCTTGACCTCCAGCATGGTGGACCGTGCGGCCTTTGCAGAAGCCTTTGCAGAAGAAGAGGAGTGTTTCTCCGGCACAACGGTGTCATCTGGCTCGTCCTCTGAATGCTCCCTCTTCACTGTGCCTCGGGCCTGCTTCTTGCCATGGGGTGTCAAAGGCACGTCGTCGTCTTCCTCCTCTTCCTCCTCTTCCTCCTCCTCGTCTCCATCGTCCGCTGCCTCCTCCTCCTCCTCCTCCTCCTCCTCACTCTCTTCTGCCTCGCCCTCCAACCAGGTCCACAACCGGTTCGCTTGGATCTGCAGAACGCGCAGCACGCGTAACACGGTGGTGGTGCCCCCAGAGGCGGAGCGTGAGGCACATCGGCGGAACGTGCAGAACGCGCAACACGCGCAACACGCGTATAACAGGGGGTGGGGTGTAACACAGTAAGGGGGTGCATAGTAGCCCCCCCAAAATGGACACCTCTGCCATTACCACATCTGCCCATATTGCTAGGACCTAGGCGCATATGTATGTTCTCCATGTCCAAAATAGGGGAGGACATGTGTCTCTCCGCCCGTATGCCCTCGGTAGACAAAGTTGAAAAAACTCAGTAACCCCCCCCCGTTTGGGTCAGTAAGGGTTCTTGACCTTGGGTCAGTAACCCCCTTACTGAGCAGTAACCCCCCTTACTGAACCCCCCTTACTGACTCCGTAACCCCCTTACTGACTCAGTCCCTCCGTCCCTCCGTCCCTCCGTCCCACCAAGGCGGCGCATTGGTGATTACAATCATTGTGCCTGCCGTGTTTTAAATGCCATTGTGACACGGGTGGGTTGGATGGTTGAGGATTGGGTAGCAGCCGACCACAGCAAGCGTGGTGCTGTGAAGGAGTTACAGGAACTCCATCAGCATGTACAAGCTGAGGCAGAGGCAATCCCACCTGCCGAACGCTTGCAGCAGAAACAAACAAAGGACGGAAAGTTTAGTCTGACCTCCAGTGCCTTGTTCTAGAGGAATCACCAAACACCACACAAGTTGGTTGTGATCTTGTGTAGCCACTTTGAGTGTGAGGTCGTCGGGGAGAGAGGAATGCGTGCCCATGTCCTCATTAAGCTATTGTTGCGGTCTTTCGCAGATATGTATAGTCTGTGGAGGGAAAAGGAGTACCTCACCCCCACTCAAGTTGCCCAAGCTCAGGCACATGCCCTTCAGTTTGGCGAGTGTTGGAGTGCCTTGGGGTGGAAGCCCACACCGTGGGCCCATTGGGCCGCGTGTCACAGTGGCAAAATTTTGGGGATGTATAGGTCTTTGTACTTGTTCTCTAGCATCCCCATTGAGTACCGCAACCGGACCTTCAAAGTCCGGTTGAAAAACAGTATGAGAGGTTGGTGATTGAAGAAGCCGCGAGTGACGAGGCGTGGTATGGCCCATGTGGTCAACACGGATGCACTCGCGGTGGGTGTACAATTGCGCAAGGCCAAGGGAGGACAAGGGGAGGCTTTGTTGGCACGCAAACGACGAAGGGCTGAGTGATACATTTGATACTTGCCTGATTTCTTCAAGCCCTAGTGTTGCTACGGTTAAAACACAGTAAGGGGGGTCAGTAAGGGGGTTACTGACTCAGTAAGGGGGGTCAGTAAGGGGGGGTTACTGAGTGAGTAAGGGGGTTACTGAGTCACTAAGGGGGTCAGAAACCCCCCTTACTGAGTTGGGTTACTGCGGTAGTAAGGGTGTCAATAAGGGGGGCTACTGAGTTTTGGGGGGGTTTCGCGAAATCGACACACCATGGAGTTCCGGGTAAACGAAGTTATACACCTCTAGAGTGGACATAGGGAAGTGTGTTGGACCACCGAGGGTGGAGAAAAACAACCGGGACACATGTTTGGGAGGGGGGGCAAAGTCAAACTCAGTAAGGGGGGGTTACTATGCACCCCCTTACTGTGTTACACCCCAGGCAAAATCACGTACAGATGCAACACGCAGCACGCGACGCCTAGAACAACCTTTGTGTACTCGAACCATCCATCCGGCTTGGCGCGGCAATCTTGGACTTTTGCGGGATCCCGGGGCTTGCTTGGCTTCGTCTTGATCTGCAGGCAGTTGGTGGGGTAAGCAGCTTATCGAAAATGGAGACCAGGGACCGTCACGGTGCGACCAAACGGAACATAATGGCACTTGTCATGCATGCATACTTGATATGCGGTCACGTTGGTGAGGTACATCTCATCTTCTCGGCGATCCTTGCTGCCGGGTTTCTTGCGGTTGACCCAGGCTGCGTGCCACCCAGCTGTGCAGAAATGTGTGGCACGGCCCAGAAACAGAAACAAAAAATGTGAAATGAACGACATCGACGTGGGAGACATCCAAAGGCACAACACCCGTACTCCACCCCATTGAACAATCACATACATGTCTGTTGTTTGATCTGGAACACGATGAACGCGTTGTGCTTCAGCGTGGCCGCGTTCCCCCAACTGCCCAGGTGGCCCCCCTTGGCCAGCCACTGCTTGTGGCTGTCCGGGAAAAGCGGTGCGGGCATAAAGAAAGGGCTGAGGTACAGGAGGACGCGTAGCTCGCGCGAAACGTGGGTTCCGGCCTCCAGAAGCGTGATGTCGGTTACGTGCGGAACGCGGAACACGCCTTGCACGGATATGCGACACGAGTTATTCGAGTTCCAGAGGCACACCTAGAAGCGAACGCTTAGAACGCGTAACACGCGTAACACGCGCGGCACACGGAGCACGAAAGCCTAGGTAGAGGCAACGGCACAATACGCTTCTCACATGGAAAACGGTGGAAATGAACAAAACGGATGCTTCCATGACGTCCGGCACGTTCGAAACCCCCCCGGAACAACAAAACTTTATGGATTCATTTTTGACGAACAAAAAACGTTGATTCCGTTCTGCGCGTGGTAGACAAAGGAATATGCACACACACTTTGGCATAGGCACAGGCACTGTAGGGCTGCCCTCCCTTCAAGCCTTGGTTGGGGGATAAGGATCTTTTTTCTTTCATGTTTTCCCTAAAAATAAGGACCCGTCTTTTTTTCACATCCTGAAGCTGTAGCTTCAGAAGTCCAAGACCCCCCCCCCCTCCTCAAGCTGAAGCCGCCCGACCAAATGTGCAAATGGTTGCGTACCAGCTTTGCCTATTCCTTTTATAACCAGTGTTGCACATAGAACGCCCTCCTTCTTGGAACTGACAAAGAAAACACTATACAAAAATTGGGCCTATGACCCGGATATCTACGCTGTATCCCGGGGCATATGCCCCGGGATACAGCGCATATATCCGGGTCATTAGGCCCAATTTTTGTATAATATCCGGGGCATGGGCCCGAGGATATCCGCAGATATCCGGGGCATATGACCCGGGATACAGCAGCGGTGATATCCTGGGTCATATGCCCCGGATATCTGCTGATATCCCTGGGGCATGTAGCAAATCATCAAATTTGTAGATTAATCACCGCGAACAACAGAATCACCCAGGGTTGTGACCAATCAATGAAACCGCCTTTCCGAGGCGGTTCCAATGAGCTAAGGAAGAGAAGGCCTGTAATAGTGCCACTTTGTCACCAAAGCGTGAGGTCGTGTGTGCTAGCCTCAGTCGAGTCAAAGTAGAGAAGAAACGGAAGGATAGGACACCGTCTCCATCCTCTCCGAAGATCGTCATGGATCTAACAGCGGAGGAGGAGTATGCCACCTTCCCTCTCACACAATTGAGTGAGAAAGAACCTTCTACAAATGTGCTCAATGAGAAAGAGAGCATTGTATATGAACGTGAGATGTACCGTTCTCGTGCATGGGATGCCCCAGCAACACTTGCCAAGGCCCCAGTAAGTCAAGATTTGTCCAGTATTCCATCTCCTTTTGCCCAGGCTGCATTTAGGAGCTTACCCATGTCACGACACGTGTCGCGGCACACTTTCCGATGCCCCCCCCCCCCCTCCCCCCCCCCCCCCTCCGTGTCATGGTGGCACGGCCGGCACAGGTGACACAGGTGACACAAGTGCCAAACCCCCTCCTACACGAACCATTGCATGGCATACCGTGCCATCGCCCCCCCCCCCCCCCTCCATGTCATGGTGGCACAAGGGACATAGGTGACACAAGAGAGGTGCACAAGCACAATACAGCACAAGCACGCCTCCACGAAACACAAAACGAATTCATGCAATTTGCAACACGCTAGCCAGCATCATTATTCATTGTTTTGTAGCCCAAGACAGCGGGCCTCAACCGAATCGTCCCATGTGTAGTGCATCAATATATATGCCAGTTGTGTTGGTGATTGTGCAACACAAACATCCCAAAACCACATCCCGATGCATAATGTGACTAATTAAACTAATTACCTAATTGACGAATTACCTCATTAATTTACCTAATTATAGAAAGACAACTACTACAACAGGAAAACAAGCAGCAACTCCTCAGCCAAAATCAATTGAAGATGGAAATCATCATAATCATGATCATCATGTGATCTAGAGAGCAAAAGTCAAAGAGGCAGATCATCATGTGATCTAGAGAGCAAAAGTCAAAGAGGCAGATTCCAACACAACACAACACAGCATAGCACAGCACAACACAACACGACACAGCGGCGGCCCCGTGTGACACGACACACCCTATGTGGCGGCACCGCGGCACGGCACAGCCCAAGCCCCCCCCCCCCCCCCCCCTCCGTGGCTGGGTAAGCTCCTTAGGATTTAAAATTTTCGTGAAAAATGAGGATTTTAAATTTCAGGTGAAATATAACGTGAAAATTTCGTGAAATTTTCGATTTTTTTGAAAAGTATGAAAATTATGAAAATTATGGTCCCAATGGGAAGGCGGAGGTTCTATAACATCATAGCACTGAATCCTGGCACCTATAACCAAGCCCTTGATGAAAGACATTGATGGACGCATCACAATTGGAATGGCGAAGTCCACAAACAATATGATGGATGCCAATGGCAATGATATACTCATGCGTGGCACAACTTCATGTAGTTGACACGAATGAAGACTTTAGTTGCCAACATGGAAAAACTCAGGTGCTCCCGATTAGCACATTGCCAGTCGGCTGAGCTAAACACTCGCTCCGTCGGGGCTTGGCTGGCGGGAAGACAAGCCACAACCTTGCCCAATGTAGCTGCTGGAGAGGAAGCACGGAGGGCTTTTTGGGTTGCGTGGGTTTGGGGGGGGGGCAGGGCAGGGGGTTTGGGTTTCTCGGCGGGGGGGGGGGCTTTGCTGGGGAGGTGCTGCGGGGGCTACCGGGGGTGGGGGGGCTCAACCCACAACTGCACAGCACGATCTCCTCGTCAGCACACCCCTCCCACCCCAACTCCCCCATGTACTCCACTACGGTAAAGTGTCCCCAGGTGCTCAAGTTCTTGTTTTTCATGTTGTCTATAAAAAAAGAAGGAACGGCAAATTTTCATTGAAATTTTCGTTTGAAAGATAAACTTAAATTTCGTTGAAAATTTCGTTGAAAATTACCTTGAAAATTTCGCTTGTAAATTTCGTTCGAATCCTAGCTGCATTTGAAGAGCAACCCAAAAAAAAGGTGAAAAAGGAAGTGCAGGTGAAAAAGGAAATGCTACGTTACCGTTGTGATTATGCCATTAAGAAGAATGCAGTTGGTGTCCAACGATCGTGGGACATTTGCCATGCTGTGTACCATATGTCTTGTGCCAAGCTCAGGTTTCCTCCGAAGTTTGGTTCCTGGGCCTGCGAATCTTGTGTCAGAGACATGATTGGCTCCCAATAGACCATCAATATGTGCCTATATTCCATGTTTGTAGAGAGCTTACTCGTAGCACCATGAGAGAAAGTGTGTCTCGGATTTGTTCCACTTGAAGTGTTGAGGCATCAAGGGAGAGGGAAGGGTTGCGCGCAAGGATCCCGGGTAATATGCCCCGGATATCTGCGGATATCCTCGGGCCCTAATGCCCCGGATATAAGAATTGGGCCTAATGACCCGGATATCTGCGCTGTATCCCGGGGCATATTCCTTTATCTAGGGTTAGTACTCAGGGATCCATGTGGTCTGGGTAACCCATTTCTGCCCCAGAAAACAGGTGAAGATATTTGACCTTTTTTATTTTTCGAACGGGGTAACATGCTTGTTACCTGGGTAACACATGTTACCGACGGTGTTACCAATGTGTTACCTGAGGGACTTCCTATGTTACCGGTAACATGTATGTGTTACCCGAGCGCTCTGGTTGTTAATTGCTTTTGTTACCACCGCTGTAACCCTTGGGGTGTTACCCGGGTAACCATGCCCCCTTCCAATCCCACTTTGTCTCTATTAGTTACCCCCTGTGTTACCTTTCATGTAACCCCTTCATCACACTTTGTTTTAGTTACCCCATGGTGGCTGGGCACAACGTCATGCACACATAGTCCCTTCCCTCCCTGCCCTGCAAGAAGTATCACTGCGCCGTAGGACTGCTTTTTCTTCTGAGTTCAAACTTTCAGTTCTGAATGCCACTTCTGGAAACAACCACTGTAGGAGTGCAAATGCACATCGCAATGAGCACACTTGAACCAAGTGCGCCCCTTGCATACTTTGCAAGTGCCTCGGGTATCTACAAGCACCGGCGTGTGCACAGCGTGCCCAGGGGAGACAAACTTTTCCAAAATATCCCATTGGAAGTCCCAAAGGGATTTCTTTTTGGGTATCAAACCTTGGAGTCGGCAGACTGTAAAGGTATTTACAATCGCGTACCTAAACAAGAAAGCCTTCAAGGCACGGGTCCAACTCTTGAATCTGCCTGTCTCACGGTGTTCTAGTGCCATTTGATTGGCACTGTCAACACCGTTGGCTAGCTGCCTGTATGCAGCCACAACAGGTGGGAGCTCATAACCACCTCTGTGGCGCACCCACTCATTGTCGAACTCACAGTTTGACAGAAATGGAACCACACGTGGTGGTTTGCTACCCACTTTTGGGTTTTTGTAGACATGGAGGCTATACTTGCCTCCTTTGACATACGTTTCTGCTGCAATGGAGGGTCGCATACTATCCCCAGCCAGGGAAACCCCTTCCTGATCCCTTTTGCATAGGAACAAGAAGGGTTGCTGACGCTGTGCCATTTGGTTTGCCACTTGGTGGCTTCCAAAGTATGAGTCGCACACAATTGCAGTGCGAGTAGGGAGTAGGTCAGCCCATCGGTGTACCATCTCCCGGGCAGTCCGAGGGCCAGCCACCTGGGGGTGATCCCGGAAGACGCTGACCCTTTTGCCTGCATACAAAAAAATATCAGTTATAAAAGGGTGCACTGAGTCACCCAGGACATACAATTTAATGCCTGTGCTATGCGGTTTTCTGGGGATGAACTGCCGCATGGGTCCAGCCCTTTTCCCCTTGTGGGGGACAATGGATTCATCCCCTGCGGCAGCCCACCCCCATACCCACAGGCTGGACCAATGGGCATTAATAGCCTCAAGGAGCTCTGCAGTACCACAATTGGACAGGCGGTGTATTTTATAATACTCCTCCCTGGTTAATAGGGAGGCCAAGCCTTTGTGTGCACACAAAGCTGTGGGATGCCATACATCATCGACTCGTCTTGGTCGCCACATCCCCAGCATAACCCTGAATAGGATGTAGTTGGTGAGCTTGGGTATCAATTCGCTGGCCCCATTTTTTTCCAACGCCTCACTCAGGCACCGCAGGATTGGTTTAAACATGTCATCCATGGCCTCGGTAATGGTGGCATACTTCTTTTTGGGATGTCCCCCAAGAGTAGCTGCTGATAGGGCCCCTCTCACATGCTTGGGGGGTAGTCCCCTTCGTTCGAACACCATTGCTCTCCGCAATGGACGCCGGCTGGGTCGGATGGGCATGGTGGCTGTGGGAAAATGGGTGGACAGGAAAACACCCCCCCCCCCCTTGCACACGTGCACATCGTTCACGAATTACCCCTGAACCCTGAGGCAAAGCTAGAAGGAAAGAATGAGGACGTCGGGGTAACACCCCTGGTAACTGGGTAACTGGCAACTGGGATACCAGGGTGGTAACATTCACCACTGACATAATAAGAACATAGAGGCCACAACAGGCCTGATCAAAATAAAAAGACCCCATCCGACGTCGCCGATGCATCAGTCCGTGAAGTCCATGCCTTCCTCGCAATCACGTCCACGATCCAGAGTCTCCGCCACTCACTTTTGGGCCTGAGAACAACAGAGGATCATTGCTGAACGATGTTACCACGCATGTAACCGTTGGGGTGTTACCCGGGTAACGTGTTGCCATACCCCCAGAGGTGAATACCTGTGTGTTACCGCCCATGTAACCCCTGGGGTGTTACCCGGGTAACGTGTTGCCATCCCCCGGGGGTGAATACCTGTGTGTTACCGCCCATGTAACCCCTGGGGTGTTACCCCGGTAACGTGTCACCACACTGCCCCATTCACAAAACCAAGGGTACAAATAAAGAAACACACCCTTGCACATCATCACATCGGCGTCTCATCGTCGGCCCCTGTCAATGGATGCTCCTCACCCGGTGTCTCCGAAGGCGTAGGCTGGGGCGGTGGCTGGGGTGGTGGATCCTGGGGCCGGTACCTGTTCGGGTCGGACCCATACGGGAGACTCCCGGAGCTGGAAGGCATCTCCAGTCCAGGATCCCGACCGGTGTCGCCAGCATCCTCATCCTGCGTGAGCAGCGGTGCCCCCAGGGCCGGTGGTGGCGAGTACACCTGTGTCAAAAACGGATGCACGATTGCTACGTTTTCTACGCATTGTGCGCATGTCATGTCAATGGAAGGCACTGCGCACACCACCACTTTGTCGTCCACGGTTGCCGATGGGGTGGATCCTTCTTCCCCGGCCTCGGTCCAGGCGTCTTCCTTGGCCTTGAGTTCCTCCTCGGCCTTGGGGTCCTCCGCATGGGCAGCCTGCTCCCCGCTGCTCAAGTTTTTTCTGCCCTTGTGGGGCGGGCAGAGATGGACTTTGCCCCACCAGAAGCCGGCCCGGTAAACATAAAACTGGGGTGTGCCGCCTTCCCTTTCGCCTTTTTTGTTTTCCCCTTGGTTTGTGGTACTGGTTCGTCCTCCTCAGGGGTTCCTTCCTCCTGGACCACCACCTCCTCGTCAGTCCCTGGTCCCTGGTCATCATCATCATCATCACTGTCCACCTCCCTGTCAACATCCACTTGGGACCTCTGCCGGACTGCCTTGGCTGCAACTGAAGCTGGGGTGAGTGTTCGGGTCTGTCTTGGGGGCTTCAAGGCTGATTTGGTGGGGGCTTTGCTGGCTGCTGCTGAATGACTGCCACTGCCTGTTGCCTGCACCTCCTTGCCCCTGCCCTTCTCTTGCCCCCCTTTGTAAAATCCCCAGGTGTTCCCACACTCCTTTGCCTGAAAGGTCACTGGCCCGTGGAGGGTCTGGATGTCCAGACATTCCCCCTCATCAACGTCGTAGGCCAACGCCGTCTTCATGGTCAGGGCCGAATGGCTGCCCTTGGAAACCCAGCCGCAAACAAAGTTGGGCTGGCCTTGTTTCTTGGCCTTCAACTGCAAGGAAAGTAAGTGCAGTAAGAATGGGGGGTGTTACCACGTGTGTAACCGGTAACAGGTACGTGTTACCCAACCCGTTGAAAACAGGGCACACCAAGCAATGGTGCAAAGGGGATACCTGAAGGACCACAGGAGCCCCGGCACGGGCAACATCACCCCAGCGGACACTGTACAGCGTCGATCCGGCAGTCAGCTCCTTGTGAAACTTCTTCGGAACCGGTGGAAGGGGCATAATGAGGAAAAACAGGGCCCTAATGGGACATGATTGGCATGTGTAGTGTTACCGCAGGTGTAACCGCTGACCTGTTACCCAGGAAAATTGTTACCCAGAGGGAGAGATGCCTCTGCCGCTCTATTGAGCACAATTTTAGGTTTGCAAGAAATAGGCACGTCAAATCAAGACAAAAAAATTCATTGTGGAGTGCAAGGGTGTTACGATCAAACTGACAGGGTCGTGAAGGTCGCGTTTTCTTGAGGGAATTTTATTTTCAATTATTATTGCACCTCTGCCCATTTGGTTGTTGTTACCGCTGATGTAACCGCTAGGGTGTTACCCCGTATACCTGTTACCGCGAAACTCAAGGCTTGCAGCAGAACACACGACAGGCAGGTAACACATTTGCGGTAACAACAAGCACAAAAAGGCAAACTTTGCAATTCTTCCTGTCACATGAGTTGAATGAGAGGGTGACACTATGTTACCAAGGTCAGGCACCTCAAAAAACCCCCATACAACCCAACTTGAAAAAAATGACCTGTTACCCCAAATTTGACCCTGTTACCGCCCTAGATAAAGGAATATGCCCCGGATATCGACCCGGATATAAGCCATTGAAGCATTAATGGACACCAAAGTGTGACCTCATTGATCATTTGCGTCGGAGTCACCTGAAAGATCGGAAACAACGTTAGACATCCAATGAGCTGTCGTTTCCAAATCTTGTCGTAATTGGGGCCTGGATAGAACTAACACCATTAGCATCGATGTTAAGGCCGTCCATGGGCTGGCCACTACCCCACCACATCAAGGAATCCTGTACAAAAAGTCTAAGTGTGAAGAGATGATGCGGATGGCCCAAGGGACCCTACAGGATGGCAAAAATGCCATCTCTTCACACTTGCCTAGTGTTAGGGGTGGTTTTTCGGGTAAAATCGCGACGGATGGCAATCCTAGCACCCTGCTCTGTCCAAATCCCTCCCAAATGACAAATGCTAACATCATGCAACAACGCAGGACACAATGTAATGACGACTTCTTCGCTTTCGTGCACACAAATGATCATCCAATGTCTTTCAACCATTGCAATCACATGCATATAGTCTCGTTTGCCCCCCACAAATGTGTCAATAGGGTTAGGGTTAGGGTTGGGGTCTTCAAAATTTGCTTTTACTCCCAAAGGGCCCACCAATATCATACAGGTCTCCCTTGTACCAAAGAAAAGCTGTGGCCATGGCAACACCTTCCTGAAAATCAATGTTCCTTGACGTAGGAGTCAACTCACGGCAATCCGTCCAAGCAAACCCTTTGACGTGAGCCACACACTAACCCGCGGTGGTCTTGAAGGTTGGCTTCTCACCACCTTCAAACAAAAGGGACATAACAAATTGGAACTCTAAGTTGTGGCAATGACGAAATCGGAAATGCACAAGAAAGGATCTACCAAAAATGTTCGCAATGCCTTGGACAATTGTGATTCAGATTGAACAACAAAGACAACCCTCACAAACCAAGACTGTACTTTCATCATCATAAATAATTTATGCCAAAATCACAACTTAACCTTGAAATAGCAACTTAACCTTGCTAGATTCGAACAAATGGAAAGCACATTGACAGCCCATACCTTCGGACATATTGGTGAACTCTGCCAGAGCCAGAAAAGCAATGAAACCAAGTGCCAAGCACAACCAAAGGCGCAACATAAAAACAAGCTGTGCGATACAATCAGTCATTGCGAAACACGACAAATGGTGCCAGAAATGCTCGTAAACAACTAACAGTCATTTAATTGATACAATCGACACAAAAAATTCGAGATTCGACAACCCTTTAAATTACGAAATCCATCAAAACGGCCATGAAAGTGCTGGAAATTTAGCATCGATCGATCTGCATGAAAATTGTCTACATAAACGTATGCACAGATCGTTAAGAAACCCGAATCAACTTTATGTCCAGGTGGTGGGGTACAGTAAAATGTCCAATAATGTCCCGGACAAAATCAAGCCATTCGGGACATTACGAGACTTCGGTGCCGGCCATTTGGGACATTATGAGACTGTCCTATATGGGCACCGTTTGGGACCATTCGGGAAATTACCAGACTTTTTCCTGGGACATTCAATTAATTAATTACAAGACTTTGTGAAAAATTTTCTTCGGGCGCTTTGCGCCGCCCCCCCCCCCCTACTTGAAAGCTGGAAAAATTTTTCTTCTGGGCGCGTTGCGCCTGGTCCCCCCCCGTTTGGCCCCATCATTGTGAAATTCCTTAAAACAAGAAAACAACAAATACCATTCCCAATGTAATATAAGTACAAACGTCCAAAACATGACTTTCGCAAATTGAACTCAGATGCGGTGCAGTCAGGCTGAGAATTTAATTTTTCCGTTGAACCTACGGTGCGCAGAGTCAGGCTGAGAATTTAATTTTTCTGTTGAATGGAACTCAAGTCTGCTAAGTCGTACCCCTGCGCGCTCGCCGCTAGGGTACTCCCTCTCAACATAACGTGCGGAAACCAAGAGTGAAGATATTCATTTGGGACATTAGAATACTTGTCCCAAGACTTCAAAATCGTAAGTCTTGGGACATTATCCGGACCATTTGGGACATGAAGAGACCTTTTCTGGGACATTATTGGACATTTTATTGTAGTGTGGCCTGCTTGGGCTGCTGTGAGCGGGTAGAAGCTAGGGAGCGCGCCGCCAGCACAGGCCCCAAATCACGACCGAAATTGGGATTGGAACAATTTCTCCAGCCGTGAAGCCGCCCCCCCCCCCCCCTCTGAGGCCACAGGTTCAGGATTTGAAAAAAAGACGGGTCCTAAGGGGGGGGAGGGTTCTTTGGAGTAGTGTTGTGGTCGTAATAGGTGCAATGCCCTGTGTTGTCTTTTGCTTTTAGTTTCGATCTAGCGGCGTTCTAGTGACCTTGTTCTAGCGGTGTTCTAGCAACGCCCAACTAGAATGGCACTACAATGCCGCTGGAACAAGATAAAACATGGTATGATACACAACGAGGTGGACCGGCACAACAACACGCGATACTCCTCGTAGGTTATCAAACCTGCGAGTCGATATTTCTGCGACCATTAAATTTTTTTTGAATTAATTTTGTGCGAATCTGCCAGCCTGCTGCAGCATAATTAATTATCAAAAAAATCCAGAAAAGACCACAAAATCCAAGAGAAATCCTTGCGACTGTGAAGGACGGGCGCTTTTGCGCCGGCATTCGGCAAATCACCTGCGAGATTTGTCACCGCGCACTGTGGCTAGGGGTCGAACCAGACCTAAGATTGGTTGCTTCCATGTGGCCTTGTTTTAATAGTCATGGTGCTACTGGGGACACAGAAGTTAGCGCGCCCAAGAATTAGGCTATTCATCGCCTAAGCACCAAACGAGCGCACACCCCTTGTCTTGTTTTCACAAGCGAAAGAAGGAAAACAACGGTTTAGAGAGGGTGCGCCCCTACATGGCAAATACACCCCTAACCACAGTGGAATTGCGTACTTGGAGGCGGAGGGAGGCTTGTTTGGGCACATATGGATGTAGTAAACCCACTTGAATGGTTCTTTTCCGTGGCCCGCCCTTGGACGTGTCGTTTCTAGCGTACACCCGTTTGGTAGTTCTCAGCCAGCCCTGTCTGCCACTGCTAGGTTAGGGTTGGGGCAAGGCCACACAATAGGACTACGCAAAGGCAAGCAAAGAGTCATTGGATAGCTTCACCATTCAAAACATTGAGCAACACAATGTTGGATTTACTTCAGCTGGCCCGTATTCGCACAAAGAATCAATCAAGGGACGGCGCGGGCCCGACCTGAGCGACTCGGCCGAGCAGACATGTTTACGATAGCTTGTGCTTCAGGAGCAATCACCCTATGCTTTGCATGGTGAGCTGTGTGCGTGTCCGGTGCACTCTCGCTTTTCTTGGGTGGTGGCCGTGGTAAGGCTTGGAACCTTTTGTGAAATCGGAAACCGGTTATTGTTCAAATTGCAAATATTGCAACCGGTTATTGGCCAAATCCTGCATTTCAAAACCGGTACCTACCGGTTATTGGGACTGGAGAACTTTTTTGCGGAAAAAAATTTTGAACCAAACCTTTGCCAACAAAAAATTTATGCACTTGAAAGTCGGGGGCCCTATTGCGAGCTCGCCCCACAGTGGCACATGTGAGCTGGGCAACAATTCATTGACAGCAAATATTACCAAAAAATTTTGGTTTCGCCGAACAAACATTTTCATGACAACTTTTCCAACAAATAGCCACGTACCCGGCTGCCTGCGCGGTGCATGTGTACATGTTACCATGTGACACATACATTTACACATGTATGGGATTGATGAGGAGTTCGTGTATCACGAGAGGTTGGTTGGTGCAATTCCCTTCTACAACAAGAGGCACACAGGGGACAACATTTTGAAGGCGACAAAGGAGTGCTTGCAGAAGTACGGCTGTCCCTGGGACAAAATTATTGCTCGTGTTTCTGATTCGGGTTCCAATATGAAGAAGGCCATGGCCTCGCTGGACGGCTTCTCCTGCTCTGCCCATGCACTGGAGCTGGGTGTCCACAAGTTCACTGAGGCTCCCCATATGAAGGCCAGCCTCGACAAGACAAAAGCCATCACAAGGTGTGCCGGCACTTTACTTTAGCTTCGTTCACCCTTTGTTCCTCACTTGAGAGGCCAGCATCTGTCATTTGTGGCTGCAGATTCTTCCACGCCAGTCACCTGGGGATGCAAGAGTTGCACAGGATACAGAAAACACTGTAACTTACCTGAAAGCGACACAGCCGAAACGCACAGGCAACGCGACGCGCTGGCACTTTGACTATGACTCCAGTGAGTGGTATCGTGAAATGCAGCGCGCCATTGAGACGTTCGACGTTTTTGAATGGAGTGGAGAGGGTTACAAGCAAGACAATTTCGAGTACGAAGACTGGACTCATATCCACGAGAATGTGGCTGTGCTTCAGCCTTCTGCCAAGTTTACCAATTACGTCGAGGGCACCAAGTATCCTTCTTTACCTTTGGTTTTGCCTGGTATTACCATCATTTTAAAGCACTTGAGAGCTGACACAGTGCCAAAGCCTTGGATTGCTGGTGCGGTTTTGCAACTAACTCCTAACACTGTTCAGGCACGTAAGTGTTTTGAGAAGGATGTGCACGACAGGTTTGTGGCCAATCTCCCACCTGAAGCTCTAAAGCTGATGGTTATTGCTACACTGCTTGACCCAAGGTTTAAAAGTTTTGAGTTTCCTTTGCATGGTGGAAGGCAGTGCGCGCTACAAACTATGCGACAGAAGTTGACAAGCAAGTGGGAGCGTGCGCGTGCAGAGCAACCTGTTGCGAAACCGGCACCCCAGAAGACTGATGACTTCGTTGCCCTCATCGGGTGCGCGGATGTTGTTTCCTCCAGTTCGGTGGCTGCTTGTGTTGCTCATTCGTTGTCTGAGTTTGAAGAATACCTCGAACAGCCACCGGCACCCAACCAGACAGATGTCCTAAGCTATTGGCGAGAGGAAACACAGTGGCCCAGCTTGCACAGAATGGCCAGGCAGTACCTCTGTGTGCCTGCAACTTCCGCGGGTGTGGAGCGTTTGTTCAGTCGCGCGTCGCTGACATACGGTGATCTACGCACCTGTTTAAGTAAGGAGAGCCTGTCTAATATATTGTTTGCGGCTTATAACTATGATCCGTCACTGCATTAAATGCCGGACACTGTTAGATCAATCGCTGTGCTAAAAATTACGTGCGGTGTTTCGCAGGCTTCTTCATCTTCTTCTGTCTTGCCGTCTTGCCCTCTGTGCATGCACAATCGCAACAGGGCCCCAGGGACACAACAGCGAAACCAGTTTTTACGCAGGGCTAACCGGTCACCTGAAAAAATGACCAGTTTGAAACCGGTTACAATTTCATTTTCCGGATGCCAGGCAATAACCGATAATTGGCAATACCTGAAAAACCGGTTCCAAGCCTTAGGCCGTGGTTGCTTTGCCTTGGCTCTCTTTTCCCTTGCCCGTTGTGCCTGTCATGGTGCTTGCTGTCTCGCCCGTTTGGCTTCCCCTTCCTGCCTCTGAGCCTGCTAAATGTCATAATGCTTACGTTTCGCGGGCTGAATGCGGAAATTCTTTACAAACTTTCCATCAATTTCCTCTACACGGGCAGCCCGCTGAATAAGTTGAGGGACATCCTCCTCTAAGAGGGGCATGTCAACACTTGCATTTGCACGGTTGATAGCCGTGGCAGTGACACGCCAAGCAGCAGCAGTGGGACCCATTAGTGTCCATTGATTTGAAAAGGCCCCAAAGAAACTTTCTTCAAATATGGAAGTGCATGGCGTTGCTTTTAAAGCACATAAATGGGTTGAACACGTAGGATCCAACGGACCACCATTTCTATAAGCAATAATATACTTGTCCCACCGCTCTGACATGACAGGGAAAACGATGCGTAGGCGCCTCAACAAGATCGCCAACAAAGAGTGAGTTTGTACGACTGCCCTTCCTTTGCCCTCAAATTGCAAAGCAAGCTTGGGATCTAAGGCCCATGAATGTAATGCCGCTTGGAATTGCAAAACATAAGAGTGGGCATCGGCAACGGATACAATACCACCTGCATGAAGCTCTTG
Organism: Eutreptiella sp. 'Long Island Sound 2002'; assembly: GCA_964036045.1. NCBI lineage: Eukaryota > Euglenozoa > Euglenophyceae > Eutreptiales > Eutreptiaceae > Eutreptiella > Eutreptiella sp. 'Long Island Sound 2002'. Next base: position 58,578,060 of record OZ038380.1, read on the forward strand.
GAAGAAAGGCTTCGCCCAACATGCATGTAAAACCGTACCCATCATGAGCAACAAGCTCGTGGAGGGTGCTTGTGCCCAACGGAGAAGAGAAGACCACCAAGGGGAAGAGTCACCATTGCGAACCTTATCTTGCAAAAAAGCAATAATGCGGTTAAGTAAGAAAAGAATGATGCAACTTGCATAGAATGTGCCAAAGAATCGCTCTCCAATGGTCCGTCCCAAAGTGGGGGTACAGTCACCAAATTTAGCCATGTACACCCGAAAATCCATGAGGATGCACTTTTTCGCAATATTACTACCCAAAGTTGAGAACATGGTCAAACCTTGAAAACAAAGCGGCACAAGGCAACACTACAACCTGGAAAACAGGCACAAGCAGTTTTGGTAGGCAGCCAACACGGACATGTACCACGACTGCATCGTGGTGACAAAGGTTGTAATGACCACAATGCAAGGAGTCACACCTTGAAAGTTTGGCTGTAGACCTCACTGGTAGTTGCCTTTTTAACCTTGAGCGCATCCTAGTTGCAACCTGTTGACAATGACCTTCAAAAGTCTTCTTCTCAAACTTCTCTTGCTTGATTGTCCGCAAGAATGCCTTGCCCCTAGTCTTGCAATCACCAATGTAGCACCATTGTGGTGTCCTACCACAACTCAGGTGAGGAAGGGGTGGCTGCAAGGGTAGCCTGGTCGGCGGCGAATGCCATTGCGTCGACACTTCCAAGTCGCCATGAACCCTACACCACTTTCCTGGCATTAGCAGTGCGGCATCAGGATCCGAAGATCTGAAACATAGAATCGTCATAGAATTAATTGTTCTGACATCCTACCAAAAAAAAGATCTTGGATCCTGTTGCCGCACTATGATTTTCCATTCGATTTTGCACTAAAACTGCCCCTTCCGCAGCAGCTGGCGGCCATCGCCAGCTGTCCCGTACCCGTCCATAGCTATTGGGTAGGAATCCACACCTAAACCTCATTCCTACTTATAAAAAACCCCCCAAAAAGGGGGTTTCACCAAGGTGGGAGCCGGCCCCAGGCCGAAGCGCACCGCCGCAATCTGCCGCAAAGTCCTGCCACCCCTTGTCCACCCGTACTGCGGCTTTCCGAGATTTGGGCTGTTAAGGCAAGACTTTTTGAAGTTTTCATGGTAGGCATGAATGCGTTTTTTGCACCAGTGTGAACGATTTTGCACGTTCATTTGCATCCAATCGACAAATGTCCGGTGTTATAACCCTTTGCTCTACGAATCCTAATTGACCTTGGTGTGTAGGCACACCAATACAACCTCGGCTTCACGTAAATGGCTGCCTGGTAACTAAAGAGGTCTTGAAAGTTACTCCTCCCGATCAGATTCAAGTTGGTGTGGGGTTGCGAGCAAGCCGGTCTACATGAAGCATGCGCACTCTTATGGAGAATGGGTCTGAAACCAATGCTTTTTGCTTTCGTCATGTTTGCTTTGCAATATGCCGTGTTTGTAGTATTCGTAGGAGGACAACATAGAAACCTACGGATACGGGGCCGAAGGCACTCGAAACGTTTTTTCCCATTAGGGCATAGTAGAAGCGGTCGAGGCAAAAACAATTTAGCACATGAATTGCTTCAAATTTCCGCTAGTCCGCGGTGCAATGGAATAATTTTGATTTCCCCCCCCCCTAATCGGGGGGTAGGCCTTGGAAATAGATAATTAGCGGGCCTTACAAGCTACGAGGAGTACGACACGGCCCAACATGACAACACATGACATGACGCAACACACAACACGACACACCACGACAAGACACAACGCCACACGACAGGACACTACACGACACGACAAGACACGACACGACGTGAAAGGGCATAAGAAGAGGACGAGACATGACCGGCATGGCACCACAAGGGCCCACACCACATCATAGAGCATGACACGACAGCATGGGTGACTAGTCGAAGACTCGGGGCTGGTCAAATGACGTGGCAGATACTGGTTGGCTCACGGCTGTTCTTAGCAAGTGACGTCATCGATGATGTGGCTAAGTACGAAGGTATCAGTGTGTAGGGCTTGATCCACACTACTCATATATGGCCAAAATGCCTGATTTTGAGGCATTGGACCACATGTTAGAAAGCGTTTTTGCAAATGACTTCAGGACCAGAACAGAAAAATTGCTGCACAACAGATCGGGGTGAGTCACGGTCATTCTTCGAAAAAGAGGTAAACAGTAACATCCGCCGAACCTAAAGTTACCATCGCGTTCCGTTTGATCTACGCTACTCATATATGCAAAAATTATAGCAAACGGAAATATCTACCCCAACCTACAAGTGTTGTTCACAAATTATGTAAATTTACCACCAGCCCGGAATTGGGTCTGCTACAACTAACACGCACCAAGCACAAGGCAAATACCTTCAACGTGTTGTGCATTGATCGTGCAACCATAAGCCTCCCCCCTCTTCCCAATCTTGTCCAAGGATGCCCTTTGGCACCTCCACCCCCCTTTTCGCTTCCCCCTCCCATCATCATCAATGTATGTGGCTAGTTGTTGCTCGATTTCAATGGCCAAAGCGGGCTTCCGACCCGTTTTTTGCACACCCTTCTTGAGCCTAGTTAGCCTACATTCCACCGCTCCTTTGGTGACCCGGTGACGACCAACATTTTCAAGACCAACCTCATTTTTGACCACCCGGACCGCGGCACAATGAACTGCGGACATCTTACGATCCTTGCCTTCCAAGAATCGTAGTGGCAAATGACGGAAATCGGAACGGAAGCAGGGATGGAGCAACTGTTCAGCCGGGGTGAGAGCAGGTTGTGTGCATGATTGGGCCCCGGGGTCGTTGGTAATTGGACGTTGTCTCTCCAATTTACGTGCTTGGGCATGCTCAACAGGTTTCTCTGTTTTTTTCAATGCCCGACGTAGTCGTTCTGTTCTTGGACCCCGGGGACCAAAGTAAAGACACACACGTGACGAGAGACTCTCTCTAGCAAGTTGCAAGTAGGCCGGGACTCCTTTTGCCGCCTCACGCTTCGGCCGACCCCTAGCATTCAGCTCTGGTTCGGCATCCATCGTGGCATCTGCCCGTTGATCGGTGGCAGTAGGATGATGGTCATTCGAATGCTCATCGTCGTCGAGTTGAGAGGAAGGAACAAATTCCCACTCCTCGTCATCCCCAAAAGCGGTTTTCTTTGGTGTGGCAGTGCCTTCGTTGCTGCTGGGCACAGATTCTGTGTTTGAAAAAAGCAGCTGGTCATCACTCCCCAGAGAGTGCTCTCGACTCAACCCATCCTCACTCTCATCACTTGCAACCCCCAAAAGGTTGGATGACGTCATAAGTGGATCCAATGGTGCAGACCACTTAAATTCCAAGTGAAACTGTGCGGGTTGGTGCATTGTGCGTCCTTTTGTTGGGGATTCCTCCTTGGACAACATTGGAAAAAAGAGAGAAAAGCTTTGCGGCAACACGCGTCGAGAGCGGTGGGAGCGACCAGGTGATCGCACAGCCCACAGTCCGGGTTCAATCCTCCCCCCTCACGAGCCTGGGTCGGGCACTAGCGGCACGCATCGATTCTGCAGCAATCCGTGTTGGCCGTCGCACACACGAAGCGCCGCTGTGAAGAGCGCAGATTTTGCGCTATCATTTGGCAATTTGCGATCTAAACGCATCGCTGAAGGTCTCACCTTCTGGTGGCTGTAAATCGGGCAATCTGGCACCAAATCCCGAAATCTTTATCTAGGCCAGTAGCCTTGGTCTCAATCTGGAGATCTACAAAAAAAAATCCAGAAAAGGCCACACAATCCGAGAGAAATCCTTACGACTGTGAAGGACGGGGACTTTTTCGTCGGCATTGGGTAAATCACCTTGTCACCGTGCGCTTTGGCTTTCCGAGATTTGGGTTGTTGGGCCAAGACTTTTTGAAGTTTTCCTGGTAGGTATGAATGTTTTTTTGCACCACTGTGAAAGATTTTGCACGTTGATTGCATCAAATCGACAAAAGTCCGGCGTCGTAACATTTTGCTGTACGAATCCTAATTCACCTTTGTGTGTACGCACACCAATACAACGTCGGCTTCAGGTAAATGGTTGGCTGGCATCTAAAGAGGTCTTGAAAGTTACTCCTCCCGATCAGATTGAAGTTGGTGCGGGGTCGGGAACAAGCCGGTCTACATGAAGCATGGGTAATGGGTCTGAAACCAATGCTTTTTGCTGTCGTCATGTTTGCTTTGCAGTATGCCGTGTTTGTAGTATTCGTAGGAGGACAACATAGAAACCTTCGGACATGTGGACAAAGGCGCCGGAAACGTTTATTCTTATTAGGGCACAGTAGAAGCGTTCGAGGCAAAAACAATTTAGCACATAAATTGCTTCAAATATCCGCCAATCCGCGGTGCAATGGAATAAATTTTAATTTTTTTCGCTAATCCGCGGGTAGGCCATGAAAATACATAAGTAGCAGGTCTTACAAGCTACGAGGAGTACGACACGGCCGAACATGACAACACATGACATGACACAACACACGACACGACACGCCACGGCACGACACAACGCCGCACGACAGGACACTGCATGACAGGAAAAGACACGACACGACGTGACAGGGCACCAGAAGACATAATGACATGACACGACACGACCCGGCATGGCACCAGAAGGCCCAACGCGACATCACAGAGCATGATACTGACGCGTTCCCGTGGGGGGCCTGCCCACCAGACGCTGCGGTGACACGCACAAGCAAGCAGGCAGGCAAAGCACTGCGCTCACAGGGGCATCAATACGCTCGTGTCATGTGACGAAGCGTTTCAGGATCCTTGCCACTCTGAAACAAGGGAACAAAAGTATGTACAGCAACACATAAGGATATGTACACATGGGGTTAAGACTGGACTGGGGTAAGGGCATCACAGGACAATGGACACTCAGTCCCAACTCGTATCCCAATCCCAGGTCCCACCCTCTCAGTGGCTGGTGGGGGCGGGGGCTCAAACACAACCCATGCCCTGCTCAGTCCGGACCCTGAAACCCTGCCAATAGGGGAGGTGTCCCGCCCAGCCACAGGCGAGTTCCTGCGCACCAAGGAGCTCCAAGGGCAACCGACAGTGGCTCCCTATGCTCCCTTAACGGCAGGTCCCAACTCCCCTCTGAGCCAGAGATATGGCCCCGCCATTATCCCCTAGGAGTTGGTAGCTGAAAATGGGCTGTTTCAGCCCAAACTGATATTAGCTCAAAATTCTCCAAAATTGACCCCTCGTCTGGACCCGCCAGAGGTAGGGACGAGGCAACTGACCCTATGCCCTTCGAGTACGAACTCCCTGGAGCCCTCACCCAACCTGGTTCCCTCTGAGGTCCCGGCATCAGGGCACCACGGGTTCGTCAAGTGGGGTCATGATGCCAAAATCACCAAAATTGGCGTCATTCCCACGCATGGCTCACCCGGCCAGGGCAAGGCCAATGGCTCACAGGGTAGGAGGCAGGACCTAGGACTTCTATCTGAGTTTACAACTTGGAATTAGGTCCGGGCTCCCCGTGGGCATGGAGATATGGGGCCGCCAATTGACCGCACGGGGGGGGTGAAATCGGGGTCCCAAAAGGGGGTCATTTTGGCTACTCAAAATGAGCCAAAATTTGGGGGTGCTCCCAATAGTATATCTCCACGCCGGCTTGGAGATCGGATCCGCCATTCCATACGCGATCCACCGGGAGTCCAATGGAGACTCCCATGCCCTTGGCTCCCAAAGATCTCCATGCCACTCGGCGTGGTGACAATCCCAATTGGGTCCACAAATGCCAAAATGGTAAAATCGTCCACACTCACTTTGGGCTAGCGCCCTAACGAAGGTTGCTCCGCTTCGCCCACGTGGTGTGTGAACCATGGGGACCAATGTCCATAACACCCATGTCATATATGGTCCATTGGTCCATGAGTCCGGCGTGCACGAGGAGGCTGAACATGGTGCACGGCGGGCAGAAAATATGGAAAACTGCTCAAAATGGCCGAAAATGCGCACACTCATGGTTGGGGCAAATGAGGCACATGCCCGACTTGGACCGGAGTGTGCCATAGGATGGGTATCAAGTCATATGCGTCCAACATATCTTTTGGGCGTCGCCCAACTCCTCCGGTTTTGGGAATGGCAGGGTCGCCAAGTGAGCCCATGATTTTGGATAGTCCCAAATCACCAACATGGCGGCCACGGTATGCCAAGCCCAAGAGGAGTTATTCGCCGGGTCCAAGATATGTTGTGTACCGAAGTATGTACCTCCATAATATACTTGAGTCATGATGTCAATTGAGCGCAGCGTTGAGATACAGGGTCGCCACTCGACATCATGAGGGGCAAAAAACAGCAATATTGGCGAAAAAACACCCAAAAGGGCCTTGAAAGGCGCACAAATATATTATAATATCTTCGGCTTGGATTGAGTAATCGACCAATCCTTCTAAACACAATGACTTGACACCAATGACCTTTGAATCCACATATGTGCTCCACTTGGGGCGCTTTGAAAGGTCACGAGCACTACTTCCCAAGTGGGCACATAAAAATATGGAAAATTGCAAAACACACACCTTGCTCCCAACGCATCGCTTTGGGATCGCCACACAAGCTTCCCTCCACGAAGGTTAGGCTTGCAATTGATCGTGGGGAGTATAATGAAGGGCCTCGTGCAATATGAGGTTCATTGGTGGGTGTATCGCTCTTAGCCAAACCCGCCAAATGGGCACGCAATACAACACATGGTACATACCACATACTGCCCAAAAAAGGTAGCCCCCCCCCGATATGTCATGCCCCTCCAAGGGCATAACTTTGTGTCAATCGCTCATAGGAACTCAAAGAAAGTCCCTATGCAACACCAACACTCGCGCGCTACACTCGAAAGTTATCTTAACGCACGCAATATCATGGCCAAAGAGTTGTAACGCAAACTCTACCCTCTTCACCATGATCCATTACGCTAGCGCGAACGTGTGGAGACGCAAGGCGTATAAAACTTCCTAAATTACGTCGGGAGTATTGTGAATACATCCCATGCTTCCTTATTGTCATTCCTCGCAAGCAGCACGAGATATGACCCTCACAAGTGGCCTCACAGATCAACTTTGTTTTGCCCATATCTCTAAGACAAATGGAGGGCAAGACAAAAGGAAAGTTGATTCGTGCATAGGGAAGCACGTAGGTCCACTCGAAAGAGGTCAAATCAAGTGCGGGGATGTCGAAGTCGAAAATCCGATTTCGACATCCTGAAAAATTCGGATTAAGGTTGCGAGTGCACAATGTGAAAATTGCGGATGCATCAATGCAATTCCTGAAGACTTTAGAGTCTTCGTCACGGATTGCGCTAAAATGTCTGTAAGTAACAGTTAAACTGGCGGTTACGCTAAAGTCGCGAGCCAACCGCCAGCAGTCAAAACATTGATTATCAGAACGGAAGCGTGAAAATTTACGGAAACAATATGAAAATAAAACCCTGTTGATTCCTGATATTCTGATGTGTAAATCTCAGCGGGCGACGCATCGGTTGCCGATGCAGCCGCTAATAGCTGAAATGCCCAGATCTCTCACACAAACACGTCTTACCTACATCTGTTGTTAGGGTTAGGTTGCCGAATCGACGGCCGAAGGCGGTGCGGGGCAGATTGGCGTGAAATAGTAAGATACCAGCAAATGGCAGTTTGCCGGTACATGGTAACATGCCCCAAGTGGCCGGAATGCCGTCACGGGGGCTTTACGGCAAGGGACACGCTCCTGCCGGGCTCTCACCGGGCTTCACCGGGCGTCTTCCCCTCCGTACATACCCCACCATGGTCATGGGGTTCTGGGTACCGCTTCAACCCCCTCCTTAGAGCAAACCCTGGGGGGGGCTCGATAACACCCAAGCATGGCAGCGGGTACCCAGGACCATCCCCTGAGGGGGGGGGGGTGTCACATCCTGACTTCAGGCTGAGTCGCAGGTTAGGCTGCCCAAATCCCACAGTAGGACAGTTACGGTGCTGTAGCTGTTAGTAACTGCAAGTATAGTATCAAGTATCAAGTCCCGGGTCCTGGCGGCGATTGTTCGGCATCCAAAGGACCCGTTAACCCATACCAGGCGCACCGGGTGCCGGCTGCTACGGTCACTACCACGGTGGCAGTGGCATACACGGCCAACATAGGCGTCACACGACGACCGAGGTGGTCCCACAGGTCGAAAGCGACCACAAAGATCCATCAGGCTACCCCAAGCTTCCCAAGGCCTGCCGGCTGGGGGAGAGTCCCCACGGGTCCTTCCTCGGGCGCACCATGTCCATATCCACGACGCGAGTCCAGAGTGGTACAGCCGAACGAGCTCCTCCTTAAGGGATCGGGCATCAGGGCCGTCTTTTCCCTCGCCCTATTACCACGAAGGCCATACATGAGGGAGTCCTCATGCAGTGTGGGCGGAGGCGTCGACTCCTCAAACCACCAGTTTCCCAGGCAGACTGACCGAGGTCAGGAACACCGGAGGTCGCCACCCGACTGCAAGTGCGTCTGCGAGTCGGTAGGCTCACACTGGGACTGACAGTGGCGGACCGCTGGGAGTGTAGTCAGGCAACTGGGCTTCCCGCCTGGCGCCATCAGGATCTCAGCACATCACAGCCACTAGGGAACACGGTATCACAGGCACTCAAACAGAAGAATCTGTACTTAGGTACTGGTCCAGGCTGGACCTCATGTAAAAGCATGTATGCGGCGACTCAGGGCGCCTTCGTAGCCGATTCGCATCCCCTCGGGGGGAAAAACAGTCCATACTTCAGTGATGGGCTGACAAGACTGAACATACCGATGCACATATCCTGGGGGCTAGAAAAACAAGCAATAAGCGGGGTAATAGGCGTGTAAACACACTCTGGATAGAGCGCCAAACCACGCCCCGGTTAGAATAAGGCATATGCAGGAGGGTGGACAGAAAAAGGCCTGAGTTCAGGCCATATATAGTCGCGACACACGTAGACTGGTCTGGATCCCGCATGTGCCATGGCACCAGACCACACACTCAAAAATCGCAGTGCCGATGACAGCGGCATCCGTTGCGCAACGTCGTATGGGCTTCAAGGCCGCAAGAGCTCAGAAAATGTGAAGGTCAGTCGCCCTACCTGGTTTCCCAAGGATTCAGCAGGCGGGGGAGTGACGAGTAGAAGTTGAAGAGAGGGGCCATCCTCCCGTGGATTCAGCAGGGGGGGTATATGGCCACTCTGATGGCAGGTCACCGGAAGATGGAAGAGAGCAAGCAAGTAAGGGACGATCCGTCGACCATACAAGCGCTCAAAACGCATCAGGGGAGAGCTCAGGGCGCTGATCAGGCACCCCTGGCTGCAATCGCCCGGGTGAGTGCTGCCAAGTCCGAGACATGGATCTTGGTCTTGTGCTTGCGGATGTACTCCATGAAGGGAGTGTTAACCCGCGGCACCAACGAGGAGACGCATTCCCAGGTGTTGTGGGACGGCACATAGCCTCGCCAAGGAACCTTGAACTCCAGGCCTCCGGGTGCCGAGGCGTTCGGACGCTGAGCCAGGATCTTCTCGACGGTATAGTCGTCCTACTCAGCATAGTCGTCGTCCGAATCAGCCTCATGTGCGGCATAGTTCAGGGACACATGTTTGCCACGGAGGTCGGAGTCCCGCACACGGAGTTGACTCTCTTGGCGCTGCCGGAACTGTCCGTGACCCACCTTGATGCGGTACGTGTCCTCACCAATCCTGCGGACCACCTCTCCGGGTGTGAACCAGGTTTTGGTGCCGTGGGTGCCCATAGGGCGGGGTCTGATCACCCACACCCGGTCTCCTACCCTGAACTTCTGCGCTGTCGAGCTCGGGGCGGACTTCTGACGCTCAGCATGCTCCTTCTCGAGCTGCTGGCGGATGTCCCGCGCCGTCGCGTCTTGCCGCGCGAAGAATTCCTTGGCGTCCATAGCCATACCATCACCCGACAAGGGAACTCCCCGACCCAGGGGGTCCCTGCCGAACAGAATCTGGTGAGGGGACAAACCACCCGGAGTGGGGGTGTCATGATGGGCCTTCAGAGCGGGCCACATCTCCTCAAACCAGTTCCGACGTGGATTGGTGATGTGAATCTTGCGCAGCTTCTCGAACAGCTGCCGTCCAGCCACTTCAGCCCGGCCGTTAGACCGGCTGAGATAGGCGACGCTCTTGGCATGGCGTATTCCCATGAGGGAACACATAGCCTTGAACTAGCCACCAGTAAACTGGGGCCCTCGGTCACTGCAAATGGTGCGGGGGATGTCAAAGACGGTCAGCCAATGACGAATCATCATGACTGCCACTTCCTTGGCAAGCAACCCCTTTTTGCGTGCCGGAACGGCTACTACGTAGCCACTGTGGCGATCCACACAAAGAACCACACCGTCAAAGGTCTCCTTGCCAATGTGCACTTCGGGCATGGAGAAGACGTCCATGGCCACGCTCTCCATGGGCTGGTCAGGCACCGGAGTCCATTGGGCTTCCCCCCGGACGTTCCGGTTGTCGGGATTGCAGGCCTGACAGACCGAGCAACCCTTCCTGACCTTCTTGATGGCGCTGTAGAGATTGCTCTGGTCGATCTCGAACCGGCGCTGCATGTCCAGGGCTTGCTTCTTGACCCCTGGGTGCATCATGTGGTGGTGCCAAGCCTCACACAGCTCGAGCACCCGGGACTCCGGTACTAGCAGGTTACCATTCCGGTAGAGCTTGCCATCTTCCTCAGTCAGCCCCTTTGGCCACTTCTGCCCGTCATTAGGGTCGGTCACAGCCCTATATTCGGCCTGAAAGGCCTCAGACTTGGCGTAGTCGTCGGTCCAATCGTCCTGGAGGCAGGATTCAGGGAAGAGGTGCTTGTCCGACTCAGGTCCATCAGGGGCGAGTACTCTGACCGTTCTGCCCATCCTCATTCCGAGGGGGGCATCCGCAGCCATGACGACGAAGCATTTAACACCCTCCTCCTCCATCAGGCGCTCCATTTCAATGATCTTCTTGGCCTCAGCGGTCTCAGCCTCATCGCCATGGGCAGAGATATCCGTCATGCCCTTGCTGGCGGGATAGGCCCACCTACTGAGACAGTCCGCCACGGTGTTGTCCTTTCCAGGAATATACACAACCGTGAGGTCGAACTTGGCCAAGGTCTCATGCCATCTTGCCCGTCGGGAGGCGGGACCTGAGGGGGTGTCCACGTGCTCCTTGTGCCACGACTGCAGACTCTGATGGTCGGTGCAGATGGTGACGTAATGGAGGGCTATGTACCCAGCCCATTTCCTGAGAGCCATGATTATGGCATACGCCTCCTTTTCTCGGGGTGTCCACGTCCGTCTCTGGCCTTCCGCCAGGACTCGGCTCCAGAAGGCCACGGGCACGTGCCTCCCATCGTCAAGCACTTGTTCCAACACAGCGCCAACGGCGTAGTCGGAAGCATCGGTGCGCAGGACGAACCCTCCGTCGGGATCCACGAGGTGCAGACCCACTGCGGATAGCAGCGCCTGCTTCATCCCCTCGAAGGCACGGTCGGACTCAGCTGTCCAGACCAGAGCCTTCTTGGACCCCTTCTTGGTCTCTTCTCGGTTGCCCTTGAGCATGGTCGTCATGGGGGCTGCATACTCGGCATACATCTTGATATACCCCGAGTAGTAATTGCAGAACCCCAGATACGCCCGTAGCTCAGAGACCGTTTTGGGCTTTTCCCAGTGCTCAATCGCAGCCACTTTGCCAGGTATGGGCTTTCGCTGCCCGTTCCCAACTACGTGGCCAGCGAAGACGACCTCGCTTACCGCAATGGTGGCCTTGTCACTGCTGCCCGTGAGTTTGTGCCGAACCAGAAGGTCCAGCACTCGAGTGACGTCCCTCTCGTGTGCCTCCAGGAGCTCCTCGTAGCTCATACTGGGGTCCCCGGACGCGATGATCACCGCGTCCACGAAGGGGTCCGCACAGTCACGCACCGGCTCAAGCAGGTTCTCGAGCATCCGCTGAAAAGCCGCATTGCCGCTGGTAACGCCCATGGGCATCACCTTCCACTGGAGAGGTCCAAGTGGGGTGCTCATGGCTGTGCAGGCACGGGACTCCTCGGCGAGAGGCATCTGATGATAACCATGTTTCAGGTCAATCACCGTGAAGATCCTCCGTCGGTGTTGTTTTTGCAGCATGTCCTCAATGAGGGGCAGCGTATAGCTGTCGTGCTGCGTTTGGGCGTTTAGGCCGCGGTAGTCGACCACGAGCCGCCACTCACCGGCCACCTTCTTGGGGACGACGAAGCACAGAGAGGCCCATTCGGAGTGGCACGGCTCGAGCCAGCCTCTCTCGATGAAGTCACGGAGGATCTTCTCCATGGCCTCCTTCCTCTCGCCCCTCAGGGCAAACTCTCGGTGCCGATACACACGGGGGTCCTGCTTCAGTCCTATCTTGGCCTCGCCATACGGTCCACGCACCGGTGGGGGAAACACAGGCTTTCCGCTGAAGAAGGTATCACCATACTTCTGCTTCAGCCTGGCCCTCAATGCCTGGATCTTGGGGCAATCATCGGACTCCGCCTTGGCTTTTCCGGGCACCTGGACCACTGAGCTTACTTGAGGGGTAGCGACCCCGCTCGGCTTCGGCTCAGGTGGTCTTCCCAGGTGGCCCAAAGGGCCATCTCTGGTCTTGCCTCGGAACAGATCGCCGTAGGTGGGTGGGTTACCCCCGATTGGCTCGTCCTGGCCGGACATGTGGTCCAGTACCCTCCTCACGAAGGTATCCCCATCATAGGAACCAGAGACGATCGAGTCCACTTCCCACCAGGCTTTGTCCTGGCCTTTGCCCTCACGCTGGCTTCCCCAGTCGTGAAAGGGCTGATCCATATACCCCTGAACCAGATCCAACTCCTCTTCAGTGAGGGGGTCTTCCGATTCTCCGATGTCAACAGGGGAAACCGCGAAGCATTGCCGCCACCGCTCCGCTACGATGCGGTTGACACACACAAGATCCGTGGTGTCGGCCTGATCAAGGCCCCCATCCACATAGTGGAATTCCGTTGGCCATCTCTGGGGTGGCATGGGCTGTCCCTTAGCGTCCTGATAGACACTCTCTCCAGCCGGTAGGACGACCTTGTTTAAGGTCATGGTGGTCATTGAGACTACCCAATGTCGGGTACTTTCCTCCTCGGTGCATCCCATAGGAACAACCAGCACTGCCTTGGAGAGGTCCTTGCGAATCTTCGCTATCGCTCTTGGAATGTCCCCTCGGGGGCAATGGATCCACATCAAGCCCTGATGCGGACCCCAGTGCTTCTTCCACGCGGAGTCCTCGGCGCTCCAGTACTTCTCACAAACCCGAAGATGGGCGGAGGTTCCTGAAGAGAACGCATCCAGGGCCAGATCCGAAGCTCCCAGGTCCGCAACAACTCGGGTCGCCACTTCCGGCATTACGCCGTACTCCTGGTTTGCTGGCCCAGTTGGCTCAGTGTCCAGCGCGGCCACGTCGAGCTGATTGCGTTCCGGGCGGATCCATTGGCATTCCACATGGTGCTCAGGTGACGAAAGCCATGAGAGCTGGTCGTCCTGGTACAGGGTCATGGAGGCCTGGGCCGGGAGGACGCCGGGGTCCGTCTCCATCATGAAGTCGTACCCAACGATCATGTCCCAGTCCATCTCGGCCTCGTAGAAGCGACCGTGCAGGGGGATTTCCTTGCCGAGGTCTGGGCGGCTCAGCTCACGATGGTTCACGAACTGCAGCCCGATGGCCGCTTCCTTCGTGCCTCCCACCATGTACTGGCCGTTCGCCACCTTCAGCCTAACAGGTTTCCGACTGTCGGTCAGACACTCTGGCGGAAGTAGGCCAGCCTTGACCAAGCTGACCTGAGCGCCCGTGTCGACCAACACGTCGAAGACCTTCTCCACTTCCCCGCATAAGGCAGGGACCTTAAGGTGCAACTGCCGCTCACGCCCAACGCGGCGCACGGCGTGCAAGCTCAGGATCTCCCGGCGTTCCAGAAGCTCAACAAGCGACTGGTGCAGGTCGTGGACAATGGGCTCACGCTGCCCATCTGCAGCATCCAGCTGCGGTCCGGGTGATCCTCCGATACTCTCGGATAGATCTTGAAGTACATCAAACACATTCTTGGTCGCGAAGGATGGACGGGTGCAAGGGTTCGTGCCTTCACTTGCCCTCACCCCGCCACCGCGACTGGGTGCCGGACCGGGCCTTCCGCCCGCGGCAGTCCCTTTGTGCTTACCGACTCCCGATTGGGATGGTGTGGCGCTTCCCACGACACCATCCTGCGACCGCCCTAGCTGGGGCCCTTGGCTGCAGGGGCTCTGCTAGGGGGCGTCGGTTGTGGAAGTAGGGGTATTCTCCTCCGCATCAACCTCGTTGACACCCTTCTTCCTCCTATTCCTAGGCTTCTTGTCCTTGTCCTTGTTCTGGTCGTACTGGTTGTTCTCCTTGTTCTTGTTGTCCGACCTGGGGACCCAGTTCCGCTTGATCTCCTGGATCTCCTTGGCCAACTCGGTCCCCACCGACATCAGCTTGGAGAGCTCGTCCTTGTCCACCTCCACTTTGGCCTCCCGGATACACGCAGGTGCACGCTTCTTCGACCCGTGCGCCTTCTTGTAGGCCTCCGTGTCGGCCTGGTGGGTGGGGCATGTTCGGTGGTCATGGTTTAAGCCTTTCTTCCTCCCATAACACACGAAACAGCCCTGAGGGTGAGCTCGTATGAACTCCCCAAAGGACAGCGGAGGGTCGCCAATGCGGCGAGGGTCCCTCTTCTCCTTCTTCTTCCAACCCGGCTGCAGGGGCTTCCAGCTTCCCCGGTTGTTCCCCGCGCCGTTGTGGGCCACGAAGGCACAAACGGCCATCTCGGCGGGCTCATCGTCGTCGTCATCGTCAACGAGAGCTTCATCGCCATCGGCTCCCGCTGGGTCCATGGCAGCTTCCCCGCAAGGCCCCTCGCCAACGTAGTTGACGTCGGGGTCGCCGGGCCTTAACCCGCGGGTTTGGTGCAGGTTCCGGTACTCCTTGAGTACTTCCTCTACAACCCACTCCAGGATCTCGTCGCAGCTCATCCGCGCCGGGATGGCCTGCAGACGGATGGTCTGGCCGCTCACGTCACACTCGTCAAGGCGCCACATCGCGGTCTTCTCGCGATCGCCGGAGACGGTGATGAGGAGAGCGTTCCGCAGAGAGTCCTGCTTGACATCCCGGGCCACGTTCTTCCTCGTCCAAGCCACCACGTTCGTATGATACTCTTTGGGGAGCATCATCTTGACCGTGTGGTTGGACGTGGCCCTCTTGGCTTCCTCCTTGGTGACCCTCTTGATCCATGCGTCCGGCAGCATGGAGAGCAGACGAGCCTGCTCGTCACCCTCGTTCCAGTCCTCCACATTGCGGCGGAAGAGGGTGTATTGCCCCCGGAAGTCCCGCCAATCTCGTAGGCGGATCTCCCGTCCATCATGCTGAAGCTTGATGGACTTCCACCGCTTGGAAGCCACCTGCGGAGCGTCCACCCGCTCCTGCTCGTTGAGCCACTTCTTGGCTTCCTTGAGGGTCTTGATTTTCCCCTCCTTGGTCGCCACGCAGTATAGCTCTTGGAGCACTTCCGGCAGGCTGTACCTGAACCGTCTGAAGACATATTTCGCCGCATCTGCGGGATCCATGTCTTCAGTGACGGTCACCCCCCAATCGTTCAGCTTCTCCAAGAAGCGGTCGAGGTTGAGGGGGTTGCCATCGTACATGGGGGGCTTGATGTCCTTCAAGTCTTCCCACACGGCGGCATCCGCGGCCTTAGAGACCATGAACGCCGGCCGCGAGGTCGACCGAGGTTCCCATCGGCCTCTTCCACGGACTCCCACGGCTGCCACTTCCATCTCCCCTCCGGTATCCGCGTGGCCACGCCGTGGTTCCTCCATGTACGCTGAACCTACGTGTTCACGCCGTACTCCTTTCATGTATGCCTCCTCATCACGACGCCGGCGGCTGCGTTCAGCGGCCTCCCGTCGTACACCACGCGGCGGGGAAATGTCGAACTCCTCCAGGTCCAGGTCCAGGTCCTCACCTCCGCCGACGTCCCACTCCACGTCTCCTCTGGGGACCTCATCCCTGAGTCCACCATAACGTCCACCAGCCATTGGTATTGGTTCCGGGGCTGGTGTGGGGCGTCGGGGGCGTACCGGTGTCCGCGGTGGAGCACGGCGGTTGTGGTACTCCGCGCTAAGCCACTCATCGCGCCAATCGTCACTGCCACTGCCGGGCGGCACGCACTCGTTGCGGCGGCCCGCGCTGTGGTGAGGGGGGGCGCTGAGAGAGGGGGCACTGGCGCTGGGGCGAGTCCTGGGGGCTCCGCCGGGGGCGTGGGGTCTGCCTGGACCTGGTCCGGGTCCCCAGCCGTCGTCCGACGAGCCAGACTCCAGGGGTGGGTGGTCGCTGCCGACGCTCCCACGGGCTTCAAGCGCGTGCAGCCTCTGCTGCAGTCCGCTGATGACCTTGTTCAGCGACCTGGTCTCGCCCCTGGCGATGTCCAGAAGCTTCTGGGTGGCAGTGGCGACGCTGGCGCTCTTGACCATCTCGATCTTGGCGATGTGCAGCTCTCTCTGTGCGCGCGCGGCGACCCTGGCTATGCTAGTCATCTCGCCCTTGCCCTGTCTACCTCGCGCTCGAGGGACTGGACCCTCCTGCGGAGGTAGACAATCCGCCACCGGGTGGCATCCGGGTCGCCGTCCCCTGGTGGGTCGTCGGGGTCCCCAGGGGGTCCTCCAGGAGGGCCTCCGCCGGGTCCGCCCGGTCCAGGGGGTCCTCCCCCGCCCGGTGGTCGGCCTCCAGGGGGTCCACTTGGTGGGCGTCCTCCAGGGGGTCCTGATGGTCCTCCGCCAGGGGGTCCCGGTGGGTCTCCGCCAGGTCGCCTCGGTGGGTCCGAGGATGGGGGCTTCTTCGTGTAGTCGAAGTCCATGTCATCATCCTCGTCCATGTCGCCCCACCTGGGCGTCTCGGTCTCGGAAGACTCCGAGCTCCGGTAGGGAGGAGGGAGATCCTCATCCTCTCCTTCCGGCTCCATGGGGACGTCTCCGCCTCCTCCGCCAGCCACTTCTCGGCGATGTTGGCGGCCTAGTTCATCCCCGTCGCTGGCGGTGAAGAAGGGGTCGCTGTCGTGGGGGTGTCCACCCGCTGGCGTCCGTGGCCTCTCGGGGGTCTTCCCCTTGGCCTTCCTCCGTCGATGGGCAGTGGGGCCACTGCTCCCACTGCTGCCCGTGTCCGCCTCATCCAGCGTCATCTTGGAGGAGGCGTCCCCTTCGAAGAGCTTTCGAAGGGTCTCCAGTCGGGATCCTCCCGGGGGAGTCTCGCGGCGCAGTTTGGCCTCTGCCTCCTCCATTGCGGCGGCGGTGGCTGCGGCAGCTCGCCTTTCGGCCTCCTCCCGGGCACGAGCCGCCTCGGCTTCCCGGGTCTGCTGCAGCCGAGCCTTCTCCGCTTCCAGCGCCGCCAGCTCCGCCTCCGTCTTGGCCCTCTCCTCAGCGACCTTCCGTCGCGCGGCCTCGATGGCGTCCTTCTTGGCGGCGTCTGCCTGGGCCTTGGCCGTTGCTTCGGCATGGGCCCTTTCCTCCGCCTCCTTCTTTGCCCTCTCTTGGGCAAGCGCCTCTTTCAGCTCCTTCACCTCGGCCTCCTTGCAGGCAATGGCCTCCTGCGTCAGGCGGGCTTCCTCGTTGGCTGCCGCCACCTCACCCTTGACCTGGGCAGTCGCTGCCTCATGGGCAGCTCCGGCCGTTAGTCCGGCCGCAATGGCCGCCACAGTCGAGGCGTGGATGGCCATGCCATGCTGCCACTCCGCAGCCTCCTGCTGGGCGATGCCGACGGCGCCCTCCATGGCAGCGTTCTGCTGCGTGGCCCGTTGCCGGGCAACCCGAAGGTTGCAGGGCACCCCACAGGCGCGCTCACAGGCGCGCGCCACGTCCCTTTGGTCGGGAGCGACGCTGCTGCTGGAGCTGGCCTGGTCGGCCGGCATCCTCCCGCGGTGGGCCGACTCCACGTCGCTGCTGGGGCCTGACTTCCTCAGGAGCAGCGGACGGGGCTTGGCCTTGGTCTGCTTGGCGACTTGGAGGTAGTCGCCAAGGGTGGTGTGGCCGGGGTGGTGACCGCCACTGGCCCGTTGGGGGCTGGGGGCTGGGGTTCCGCCCCTGGCGCCTTGGGCGGCTTTGGCGGCCAGGGATTCCTTGTACTCCCGCCACTTCCGGTCCCGCTTCCTGTCCCCGGCGGACCGCTTCTCCTTCCCCGGAGACGCCCTGCTGCTGCTGCCCTGCAGCCTGCGCTCGTTCCCCAGCTCCGGGAACTCCTTCTCGATCATGTCCCACATGGAGACGTTGATCGAGGTGCCCGACGGGTACTCATTGGGCTTCTCGTCCTCCTCAATCCCGTCAGGGCGCAGCCCTTCGCCGGGTCTGTCCGGGCGGGTCCAGGTCCTCCAGCGCTTGCGGCGGAAGCGGTACTCATACCCTTCCGCCCGCAGCCATTCCTCCACTGCCCGCAGGCGGTCCTCGCCCATGTCCTCGCGGAGCTCGAAGCTCCCGGGCATGCCGCCTTCGCACTGGGGGTTGCTGTGGCGGTACTGCTGCCCCCACAGCAACCCACGCAGTAGGCGCGCCGCATGGGGGTGGGGCTGCGGCCAGGTCTTGCCCGCCTCGTCCCAGTTCACCATCGGTGCTCTCGATGGAGTGGTCCTGGGGTGGTTGTTGAGGTGGGTGATGTAGCACTGGACTGGGAGTGCGGCCGGTGCTGGTGGGCCGGTGGTTGTGGAAGTGGTTGCTGTAGCTGGGGGTGCGGCCTTGCTGGTCAGCTGAGGGAACTCCTTGATGACGGAGTTCCGGTCCCCGCACTTCCTTCACGGACTCGGCGCTGTCGCTGGGCGGCGCTGCGAGCCGCTGTGCTGCGCTGCGAGCTGCGAGCTGCGAGCTGCGGCGCCGCGCTGCTCGGGGTTGGTGGCCCCGAGTGGCACGCGAGGGGTGGGTAGCCCCGCGGCGGTGAACCGCTTTTGACGCGTTCCCGTGGGGGGCCTGACCACGGGACGCTGCGGTGACACGCACAAGCAAGCAGGCAGGCAAGGCACTGCGCTCACAGGGGCATCAATACGCTCGTGTCATGTGACAAAGCGTTTCAGGATCCTTGCCACTCTGAAACAAGGGAACAAAAGTATGTACAGCAACACATCAGGATATGTACACATGGGGTTAAGACTGGACTGGGGTAAGGGCATCACAGGACAATAGACACTCAGTCCCAACTCGTATCCCAATCCCAGGTCCGACCCTCTCAGTGGCTGGTGGGGGCGGGGGCTCAAACACAACCCATGCCCTGCTCAGTCCGGACCCTGAAACCCTGCCAATAGGGGAGGTGTCCCGCCCAGCCACAGGCGAGTTCCTGGAAACCAAGGAGCTCCAAGGGCAACTGACAGTGGCTCCCTATGCTCCCTTAACGGCAGGTCCCAACTCCTCTCTGAGTTAGAGATATGGCCCCGCCATTATCCCCTAGGAGTTGGTAGCTGAAAATGGGCTGTTTCAGCCCAAACTGATATTAGCTCAAAATTCTCCAAAATTGACCCCTCGTCCGGACCTGCCAGAGGTAGGGACCAGGCAACTGACCCTATGCCCTTCGAGTACGAACTCCCTGGTGCCCTCACCCAACCTGGTTCCCTCTGAGGTCCCGGGATCAGGGCACCACGGGTTCGTCAAGTGGGGTCATGATGCCAAAATCACCAAAATTGGCGTCATTCCCACGCGTGGCTCACCCGGCCAGGGCAAGGCCAATGGCTCACAGGGTAGGAGGCAGGACCTAGGAGTTCTATCTGAGTGTACAAACTGGAATTTGGTCCGGGCTCCCTGTGGGCATGGAGATATGGGGCCGCCAATTGACCACACGGGGGGGTGAAATTCGGGTCCCAAAAGGGGGTCATTTTGGCTACTCAAAATGAGCCAAAATTTGGGGGTGCTCCCAATAGTATATCTCCACGCCGGTATAGAGATCGGATCCGCCATTCCATACGCGATCCACCGGGAGTCCAACTAAGACTCCCATGCCCTTGGCTCCCAAAGATCTCCATGCCACTCGGCGTGGTGACAATCTCAATTGGGTCCACAAATGCCAAAATGACAAAATCGTCCACACTCACTTTCGGCTAGCGCCCTAACGAAGGTTGCTCCGCTTCGCCCACGTGGTGTGTGAACCATGGGGACCAATGTCCATAACACCCATGTCATATATGGTCCAATTGTCCATGAGTCCGGCGTGCACGAGGAGGCTGAACTCGCTGCACGGCGGGCAGAAAATATGGAAAACTGCTCAAAATGGCCGAAAATGTGCACCCTCATGGTTGGGGCAAATGAGGCACATGCCCGACTTGGACCGGAGTGTGCCATAGGATTGGTATCAAGTCATATGCGTCCAACATATCTTTTGGGCGTCACCCAACTCCTCCGGTTTTGGGAATGGCAGGGTCGCCAAGTGAGCCCATGATTTGGGGAAGTCCCAAATCGCCAACATGGCGGCCACAGTATGCCAAGCCCAAGAGGAGTTACTCGCCGGGTTCAAGATATGTTGGGCACCGAAGTCTGTACCTCCGAAACATACTTAGGTCATGATGTCAATTGAGCGCAACGTTGAGATACACAGTCGCCACTTGACATCATGACGGGCAAAAAACAGCAATATTGGCGAAAAAACACCCAAAAGGGCCTTGAAAGGCGCACAAATATATTATAATATCTTCGGTTTGGATTGAGTAATCGACCAATCCTTCTAAACACAATGACTTGACACCAATGACCTTCGAATCCACATATGTGCTCCACTTGGGGCGCTTTGAAAGGTCACGAGCGCTACTTCCCAAGTGGGCGCATGAAAATATGGAAAATTGCAAAACACACACCTTGCTCCCAACGCATCGCTTTAAGATCGCCACACAAGCTTCCCTCCACGAAGGTTAGGCTTGCAATTGTTCGTGGGGAGTATCAGGAAGGGCCTCGTGCAATATGAGGTTCATTGGTGGGTGTATCGCTCTTATCCAAACCCGCCAAATGGGCACGCAATACAACACATGGTACATACCACATACTGCCCAAAAAGGTAGCTCCCCCCACGATATGTCATGCCCCTCCAAGGGCAGAACTTTGTGTCAATCGCTCATAGGAACTCAAAGAAAGTTCCTATGCAACACCAACACTCGCGCGCTACACTCGAAAGTTATCTTAACGCACGCAATATCATGGCCAAAGAGTTATAACGCAAACTCTACCCTCTTGACCATGATCCATTACGCTAGCGCGCACGTGTGGAGACGCAAGGCGTATAAAACTTCCTAAATTACGTCCGGAGTATTGTGAATACATCCGATGCTTCCTTATTGTCATTCCTCGCAAGCAGCACGAGATATGACCCTCACAAGTGGCCTCACGAAGCAACTTTGTTTTGCCCATATCTCTAAGACAAATGGAGGGCAAGACAAAAGGAAAGTTGATTCGTGCACAGGGAAGCACGTGGGTCCACTCGAAAGAGGTCAAATCAAGTGCGGGGATGTCGAAGTCGAAAATCCGATTTCGACATCCTGAAAAATTCGGATTAAGGTTGCGAGTGTACAATGTGAAAATTGCGGATGCATCAATGCAATTCCTGAAGACTTTAGAGTCTTCGTCACGGATTGCGCTAAAATGTCTGTAAGTAACAGTTAAACTGGCGGTTACGCTAAAGTCGCGAGCCAACCGCCAGCAGTCAAAACATTGATTATCAGAACGGAAGCGTGAAAATTTACGGAAACAATATGAAAATAAAACCCTGTTGATTCCTGATATTCTGATGTGTAAATCTCAGCGGGCGACGCATCGGTTGCCGATGCGGCCGCTAATAGCTGAAATGCCCAGATCTCTCACACAAACACGTCTTACCTACATCTGTTGTTAGGGTTAGGTTGCCGAATCGACGGCCGAAGGCGGTGCGGGGCAGATTGGCGTGAAATAGTAAGATACCGGCAAATGGCAGTTTGCCGGTACATGGTAACATGCCCCAAGTGGCCAGAATGCCGTCACAGGGGCTTTACGGCATGGGACACGCTCCTGCCGGGCTCTCACCGGGCTTCACCGGGCGTCTTCCCCTCCGTACATACCCCACCATGGTCATGGGGTTCCGGGTACCGCTTCAATACGACAGCATGGGTGACTGGTCGAAGACTTCGAGCTGGTCAAATGACGTGGCAGGTACTAAGTGGCTCACGGTCGTTCTTAGCGAATGACGTCATCGATGATTGCGCTAAGTCCGAAGGTATCAGTGTGTAGGGCTTGATCCACGCTACTCACATATGGCCAAAATGTATGATTTTGAGGCATTGGACCATATGTTAGAAAAAATTTGCAAATGACTTCAGGACCAAAACAGACAAATTCCTGCACAGCTGATTGGGGTGCGTCAGGGTCTTGCTTCCAAAAAGGGGTAAACATCAACATCCCCTCAACTAAAGTTACCATCACGTTAGGTTCGATCCACGCTATGGGCAGTGTTAGCGAAGGGGTCTCTTACCGCTTGCCTATGAATTGTCATGGGGACGTGAGTGAAGGTTTCTTCTTGAAGAAAAGTGATCACACGTGCGTACTGTGCGCAATACCGTGCTGACACATTATTCGCTTTGTTTGCGGATGCCTAAAGTACCCACTTCGGACCCATGTTCGACCACGGGTACTGATTTTGCACACTAGATTTCGGTCATTTGTGTCGCTTGTTGGTACAGCGGACGTACATGTTTGTTGCACAGTGTGTTACTGGCAAGCCCCTTATGCATGCTCCGCTGTGCCCGTAAGATTAATTGACAAGTGCTTCGTAAACAAGTGACAACTCATTTCACCTGCAATAAGTATTGCCGTCCTTACGAGAAAAAACGACGTGACTATCACAAATCTCCACTACAACAATTTCTTACATCGTTGTTCACTCTCACACATTGAATTCAATTATTCATCCGACGCATGGACTTCATGTCTGCCCGCTTGTCAATCAATTACTTTGAGTGTATCTATCGTGGGGGATTTATTCTTCGCCACGCCCATAGAACAATTGGAATGGAAGGCCGCAACATTTGGTTTGTGGGATAGAGTGCTGGATCACGCATTGCTCCGTCGACAACTATGATCACACTCAAAATCATTCCTCTCGCCCTACCTTTTGTATGTCATAAAACACGTGTACGACACGTGTAAAAAAGGACGCAAAAATTTTCTAAATAGCTGAAAATAAAGGTAATTAGCATAAAAAACGGCGAGGCAAAAAAGCGTGCTGCGAAACGCGCTAAAACGTGACAGAAATTTCTTCGCTGTTGAATAGGTGAATAGTTAACGCGGTAAGCACTGTAACGCTCGTACAAACATAACGCCACCCCCCACGTCGTCTAACACGCCAATAACGCACAGAAAAACCCGTCGCGAGCAGCGCGTAAAACACGAAAATTTTTCTAAGACGCCGCGTCCCTTCGCCCTGCTTCCTTTCATCTTCTTTCCTTCTCCATGCACCTACCTCTCCTCCCTCGTGCCCCCCCTCACCCCTTTTCGTCACCTTAGGCGACCGGCCCTGGGGGAAACGCGGTCAACCCCTTGCAAACAAGACCACCATCTTCAAGGTCGCGTGGCAACACGTAAGTCAGAAAATTGACCTTGGTGTTGCCGCCTGCCTGCGTGCGTGAGTTGGGTAGTGTCTAATTTTATTTTGAAAAACATTCTAAATTTTTGGTTTTCAGAATGTGTTTAAAGGTGCAGAGAAACAGCAGGGGATTTTTGCAGAGGTGTAGAGGACGAAAGTAAAAACAAAAGCCAGCAGCGCAGAGAAATGCACAAGACAGCCAGACAGCACAGTGCCACAAGGCAGGTCAGCACCGCAGGACACAGCACAGGGCGCAGGACACCACAGGACACCGGACCAGCACACCAGACAACAGGGCGGGCGGCCAGAGGCCAGACAAGGACACCAGGGCCGACACGCGCCACCATAAAACAAAACCAAGCAGCCAGATCCACGAACAGACACGGGCAGCGCCACTAGGCACCAAACAGCGCCCACACGGCCGCGGAGCACGGCACAGGGCGACACGACGGGGGCACAGAACACGACACGAAGAAGAACAGCACAACGCACCACAGACGGCGCCAAGGAGCAACACAGCGCCACACCGACCACACCAACGACAGCACAAAGCAAAACGGACAGCAGGGCACCACAGCACGGCAATGCACGGCAACACAGCGCCACAGAACACAGGACACAGCACAGCACAGCACGGCACAGCACGGCCACGCGACCAGGCAGGAGCACACGCGCCAAGGCACGCCAGCGGAAAACAACAGCGGGCAACCAGACCCAGCAGCGAACACCCAGCAACCACCGGCAACAACACACAGCAGCAGCCAGCGCGAACGAAGCAACGGGGCAGCACCAGCAAGAAACGACGCAGAAAGCAGCACACCACACGACAAGCGGCACAACAGACCAACACAGCACCGCACCCCAGGACAGAACACAACAACGAGCCACGACAGGGGACCGAGCAACGGCAACAGGGGGCAGCTGCAGGGGAGGGGGGGGGAAAGGCTGGAAAACCCCACACAACACGGCAGACCCGACGACCAGACGACACCGTGCACCAGGAACACACACAGCACAACACACCACACAACAACGCGCGACGGCACCACGCACGACAAAACACCGCACGAAACAGCATGGCACAACGAGGCACCGCGGGACACCAACAAATGAAAGGCGGAAGCAGCGCCCACGGAAGACAGGCAGCGCCAAAACCAGCAACACCGCACGACAACACACCACACAGCACAACACCAACACCACAAGGCACCGAAAAACACCGCAAAACACCACGAACCACACAAAACAGCCGACAACAGACTGTGGCACCACACAACAAGACACCAGACACAGCAAAACACGAGCAGGCGCTCGGGGGGGGGGGCACAGCCCCAGAACACAACCCACACGCCACAGGCCAAGAGTACCAAGAGCGCCCGGAACCAAGGAAAAGAGGGAACGCAAAACAAAAGGAAAAAAAAAAGAAAGGAGAGAAAGAGCGCGGTCGGGGCGGGCGGTGACAAAGCGCCGAGGCCCAGGGCACCCAGGGCCGGAGACAACGGAAGGAAGGCGACAAGGGAGGCGCGGAGGGGGCCAGGAAAAAAAAAGGGGCGGACAAAAAAAGAGGGGGGATGGGGTGGAGGGGGGGTCGGCCCAAACGAAGAGCGCCAAGGCCCAAGGCACCCAGGGCCGGGAGGCACGAAAAGGCGGAGACAGAGGGGGCGCGAGAGGGGAGGAGGGAAGGAAGCGGAAGGAACAAAAAAAAAACAACGGGGGTGAGGCGGGGGTGGGGGGGGGGGCAGGAGCAAACGAAGAGCGCCAAGGCCCAGGGCACCCAGGGCCGGGAAGCACAAAAAGCCGGAGACAGCGGGGGCGCGAGAGGGGAGGTAGGAAAAAAGGGGAAGGAACAAACACGGGGAAAAGAAGTAAAAAGGAAAAGAAAAACAACGGGGGGGGGGTGGCAGGGGGGTAGGCGCAAACGAAGAGCACCAAGGCCCAGGGCACCCAGGGCCCGGAAGCACAAAAAGCCGGAGACAGTGGGGGCGCGAGAGGGGAGGGGGGAAGAAGGGGGGAGGAACAAACAGGGGAAAAAAAGAAAAAAAATCAAACAAACAGCTGAAGCACAGGCAACCCCAGCCCGGAGGGGGCCGAACAAAGAAGAAGGACAAGACGGCTACAGGAAAGGTGAGGCGCACCAAAACGCGCCCGGGAGGCCGGCCAGCCCGACCCCGCCCATAAGAGCACGCACAGGCACACACGCGCGGGACACGGGCGTGGCGTTCTCCGACCCGAAAAGGGAGGTGTCGGAGGCCACACGAAACAGCCCCGGTGCACCGGCCGAGTCCCCCGTCGAAAGACGGAGGATACGGGAAACCGGACACGTCAGTGACCGGGTCCACACACGCCAAACCACCGCAGCGCACGTAGCCGTAGACCGAAGTCGGAGGGACCCGCCAGGGACAACCCCATCGTGGGGCCCCCAATGGGTACGATGCGCAGCGAGCCCAGCGCCCCTGCATCTGCAGGGGCCAGCGGCAGGCACAAAGAGCCCGATTCTCGGCTGGCCTCCGCGTGCCCCTCGCAGCCGCCCAGTAAAGCCGGGGGCGACAGCCCCCGGGCTGGGGGAATGCACCAACGCGACGGGAAAGCCGACCCGAGCACCGAGAGCGACCGGACCGGACGAGGCGCGGCGCACCAACGCCGGTCCACGAGGCACGCCAGAGCGGAACACCGCCGGCCACAGCCACGGCACAAGCACAGGTGCCAAGCAACAACGGCCACTGGGTGCCACGAACCCGGGAAGCACGCACAACACAGGACGAACCGCGGCACGGGAGCAGGTGCTAAGGACAGCCAGGCCCCAAGCCCGCACACCGCACCCTCAGCCAGTGGGTAGCGTGCCCCGGCCGCACGCCCCAAGGATGGACGGTCGGGCGTGGGTGAGCGCCCAATCCCGGATGCCCCACATGCAGGCAGGAGGCGCACCCCCCAGGCGCCCTCGTGCCGCCCCACAACGCGCAAAGCCAGCTCGCAAGAGGGTGCGCTGTCGCATTGGTGACGGGTTCCCACGCCCACAGCCCCCGCACCCACAGCCAGTCGGTAGCGGGCAACGGCCGCACGCCCCAGGGACGGGCGGTCAGGCGTGGGACAGGGCCCAACCCTGGACGCCCCACACGCAGGCAAGAGGCGCCCTCCCCGGACGCCCACGTGCCCCCCCCCACAGCGCCCAAAGTCAGCTCGCAAGAGCGCACGCTGTGGGAATGGTGACGGGTCCCCACGCCCACACCCCCCGCACCCACAGCCAGTGGGTAGCGGGCCCCGGCCGCACGCCCCAAGGACGGGCGGTCGGCTGTTGGCGAGCGCCCAACCGCAGACGCCCGTCAAGCAGGCAAGAGGTGCCCCCCCCCGGGCGCCCTTGTGCCGCCCCCACAGCGCGCAAAGCCAAGTCGCAGGAGCGCGCGCAGTGGGGTAGGTGACGGGTCCCCAAACCCACACCCCCCGCACCCACATACAGTGGGTAGCGGGCCTCAGCCGCACGCCCCAAGGACGGGCGGTCGGGCAGAGGAGAGCACCCAACCCCGGACGCCCCACACGCAGGCAAGAGGCGCGCCCTCCGGGCGCCCTCGCGCTGCCCCCACAGCACGCAAAGTCAGCTCGCAAGACCGCGCCCTGTGGGGATGGTGACGGGTCCCCACGCCCAGACCCCCCGGACCCACAGCCAGTGGGTAGCGGGCCCCCGGCCGCACGCCCCAAGGACGGGCGGTCGGGCGTGGGACAGCGCCCCAGCCCGGACGCCCCACACCCAGGCAGGAGGCGCCCCCTCCGGGTGCCCTCATGCCCCCCCCACAGCGCGCAAACCGGCTCGCAAGAGCGCGCGCTGTCGGGTTGGTGACGAGTCCCCACCCCATCACCCCCCGCAGCCACAGCCAGTGGGTAGTGGGCCCCGGCCGCACGCCCCAAGGACGGGCGGTCGGGCACAAGAGAGCCCCCAACCCCGGACGACCCACAAGCAGACAAGAGGCGCCCCCCCCCCCCCCTGGACGCCCTCATGCCGCCCGACAGCGCGCGAAGCCTGCTCGCAAGAGCGCACGCTGTGGGGATGGTGACGGGTTCCCACGCCCATACCCCCCGCACCCACAGCCAGTGGGTAGCAGGCCTCGGCCGCTTGCCCAGAGGACGGGCCGTCGGGCGTGGGACAGCGCCGAACCCCGGACGCCCCACACGCAGACAAGAGGCCTTCAATTCCAATTGTTCTATGCGCGTGGCGAAGAATAAATCCCCAACGATGGATACACCCAAAGTGATTGACTGTCAAGCGGGCGGACATGAAGTCCATGCGTCTGATGAATAATTGAATTCAATGTGTGAGAGTGAACAACGATGTAAGAAATTGTTGTAGTGGAGATT
Source organism: Eutreptiella sp. 'Long Island Sound 2002' (assembly GCA_964036045.1). Classification (NCBI taxonomy): domain Eukaryota; phylum Euglenozoa; class Euglenophyceae; order Eutreptiales; family Eutreptiaceae; genus Eutreptiella; species Eutreptiella sp. 'Long Island Sound 2002'. The sequence continues at coordinate 58,606,027 of OZ038380.1, forward strand.
TGTGGTAATCACGTCTTTTCTTCTCGTAAGGACGGCGGATACTTATTGCATGTGAAATGAGTTGTCACTTGCTGGCGAAGCACTTGTGAATTGGGCTTACGGGCACGGCGGAGCATGCATAAGGGGCTTGCCAGTAACACACTGTGCAACAAACATGTACGTCCGCTGTACCAACAAGCGACACAAATGGCCGAAATCTGGTCTGCAAAATCAGTACCCGTGGTCGAACATGGGTCCGAAGTGGGTGCTTTAGGCATCCGCAAACAATACAAATAATGTGTCAGCACGGTATTGCGCAAAGTACGCATGTGTGATCACTTTTCTTCAAGAAGAAACCTTCACTCACGTCCCCATGACAATTCATAGGCAAGCGGTAAGTGACCCCTTCGCTAACACTGCCCCTAGCGTGGATTGAACCTAACGTGATGATAACTTTAGTTGAGCGAATGTTGATGTTTACCCCTTTTGTGAAGCACGACCCTCGCGCACCCCAATCAGCTGTGCAGCAACTTCTCTGTTTTGGTCCTGCAGTCATTTGCAAAAACCTTTTCTAGGTTTGAGCTTTGAGCTTTGAGGTTTCGGGTACTAGACGTTCTTGGGATCCGGGGGGCCGCCTGGAAGGGCCAGGTGATATTCTCCCCATCAGGACCTAGTGGGGGGCCCTACATGACACGGCCCCTGCCTGGTGGCGGAGTCCCCCGGGTTCACGGGGCTTGGAGCCCTGTCCCTCCCCAGGTTCCCCATTTCGCCACTCCCCGGTCAGTGCGTCACTTAGCAACCGTGGTTGCAGGCGCTTACCCACCACGCCGCCCCCCTGATGTGTGGTCACCCGGGCTGCCGGCGCCGCCGGCTCCGTGCTACTGGCTTGTCGCCAGTGGGACCCCCATGGGCTGGCGCGGAGGCTGCCTAGCCGCGGGGCAGGTGACCAGCACTGTGTGCTACTACTGCCATGGCGGGTGCAGTGCCCTCGTCGTGTGTGCGCGGCGCTAGCGGCAGGTCTGGGGGGTCGGGGCCGTTGCCGGTTCTTGCTTCTCCCCTTGGGCTCCTCCGTGCCCTCGTGTCCCTCGCAATGCGTGTTGCGGCCTGTCCCGCCCGGGTGTCCCTTCCCTTTGCCTGCCGGTACGCCATTCCATGCGGTCTGTGCGTTCTGCGGGCTCGGTCCGGTTGCCCTTCGGGTCCGCACCATGTATCCGTTGCGTGTTTGTGCGCTCGTGCTCCCGCGTACGCACCCCCCCCCCCTCCGGGTCGGTCTGGCGCGCGCACCAAGCGCGTTTCCAGTGCAGGGCGCCGGTAGGGCCGTTCCAGGAGGTTCGCGCCCCTCCGCGTTTCCTGCCCCGGTCCCGTGCTCCGCCTCTTTAGCTCTTGGGGGGGTGGCCCGGTCCCTTCGTCCCCTTGCCTTGCTTGGGGTCGCTCGCCCCCCTGCGGGCATGCCTGCTTTTGTGAGCTGGCTGTGCGCGCTGTGGGGGCGGCACGAGGGCGCCCGGGGGGGGGGCGCCTCTCGCCTGGGGGTGGGAGGCCCGGGATTGGGCGCTCTCCCACGCCCGACCGCCCGTCCCTCGGGCGTGCGGCCGGGGCCCGCTACCCACTGGCTGTGGGTGCAGGGAGTATGGGTGTGGGAACCAGTCTCCAACCCCACAGCGCGTGCTCTTGCGAGCTGGCTTTGCCCGCTGTGGGGGCGGCAAGAGGGCGCCCAGGGGGGGGGGGTCTCTTGCTGGGTGTAGGGCGTCTGGGGTTGGGCGCTCTCCCTCACCCCACCGCCCGTGCTTGGGGCGTGCGGCCGGGGCCCACTACCCACTGGCTGTGGGTGCGGGGGGTGTGGGCGTGGGGTCCCGTCACCAACTCCACAGCGCACGCTCTTGTGAGCTGGCTTTGCGCGCTGTGGGGCGGCACGAGGGTGCCCGGGGGACGCGCCATCTGCCTGCGTGTGGGGCGTCTGGGGTCGGGCGCTCACCCACGCCTGACCGCCCGTCCTTGGGGCGTGCGGCCGGGGCCCGCTGCCCACTGGCTGTGGCTGCGGGGTGTGTGGGCGTGGAAACCCGCCAGCAATCCCACAATGCGCGCTCTTGCGAGCTGGCTTAGCGCGTTGTGGGGTGGCACGAGGACGCCCGGGGGGGGGGCGCCCCTTGCCTGGCTGTAGGGTGTGGGTGATGGGGCGCTCTCCCTCGCCCGACCGCCTGTCCTTGGGGCCTGCGGCTGGGGCCCGTTACCCACTGGCCGTGGGTGCGGGGGCCGTGGGCGTGGGGACCCGGTACCAACCCCACAGCGCGCGCTCTTGCGAGCTGGCTTTGCGCGCTGTCGGGGCGGCAGGAGGGCGCCCGGGGGGGGGCGCCGCAACATTGGATTTGTGGGAAAGAGTGCTCGTTCACGCATCGCTTTGTTGACAACTATGATCACACTCCAAATCATTCTTGTCGCCCTACCATTTGTATATCATGTCGTGTATGTATTGTTTGCATGGGAAATGAGAGCAATCCTTTCACGTCTTCCAAGTCATCCTGATATTGAGACACATCATTGTCGGTTCTTCGTGAGAATGGCACCATGATGACAACCTCAAAAGGGTGAATTGATCGGGGGATCACCGCGCAAGAAGAAATCACCCGCGAACAAATCCGGCAACAAACATTGTTCCTACCACAAATATAACTCTTCGCACACTTCGGCTGAATGCTACATGTTGAAAATGAAGAAGAGTGGCCGCAGGACAGGCCCAGGCACATGCAATGTATGCGGCTCCAAGGACCACTTGCAACAAGATTGCCCACACATGGCGGATTGTGAAGAGGGGGTTCCCGCCACGGGTGAAACGCGCTCGTTGCGAACGTGCTTCAATTGCGGAGTCAGCGGACATCGACGTTGTGATTGCACGTACCGCTATGCTTGATGTGTATTGAAAAAAGTGCCAAGCTATTTTTCAACGCGCTCAACGAAGGCACGTAATTTGTACAAATCTGCCCCGGCCCCGAACGCTTGAAAGCTAACACAAGTGTGCCGCATGCGAATACACCACGCTCCAGTAGCTCCGTAATGTGCACACGCGTCGCAGCTCAAAAGCTTTGGAAAGTCACGGGACCGAAGACGTGGACCAAGCAGTAAGTCAAGAATGTCTTGGTGTTGCTTGACAGCGAACCGCAAATTTGCCGCGAAGGTACGTCGCTTGTCCTCACTTTTACGAGTGAGGGTGAGGTGAACGAAGCAGTGGGACAAAAAGAAGGCACATTGGACTTGGATGGTGGTGGTTACGTGATGAAGTGATTGGAACCAGCCACATCGTCTACCGCATCCACACCGTCCATCCCAGCCCGACACGATCACACTTCACCGAGCACCCTGATATCACTCGAGCACATGTTCAAGGAAGTAGACTAACGGGTAGAGGCCGCCGTACAAAAACACACCAATGTAATGAACACAAATTTTGCGAGAATTCGGACAACACTGGAAAAGATTGAAGCACGCCAAGCACAACAAGACAAACGGCAAGAGGAAATGCATGCTACACAAACGAAGCAACACGATCTTGTCACGCAAATGTTCCAACAGTTGCAAGCATGGAAAAGTGGCCAACCATTCAAAGTCTCCAAGGCCAAAAGCTCCCATGCACACGCACATGCTCAGGCACCTACAACAGCCGATGACGTTGCGAGCAGCTCAGCGCCATCGCATGCACACACACACGTGGTGCATGTCGTGGAGGAGGACACGCCCCATGTCGACAACGGCAAAAGCAAACGAAACACGCGACCAAGAGCCGCCCGGCTACCGGTATGCACGAAACCATACCCTACGCATTTGCGAACAGTGAGCACGGGGGGACACGCCAACGTCCTCGACAACGCCGAACACGCTGGGATCTGGGATGCGCCCACCGCCGGCGGCGCAGCACCGGAAGTGACGAGGGTATCAGATGTGCAGCTCATTGAGCCAGGCAAAGTGGTACATGTCAAAATCCGCGACGATCGTCCCGGTACGGGTTTTGGGCGCCAGCGAACGCGACCACACATCGGGCATCTTGGCGCACATATGGAATATGGAGCATAGCGCAGTAGTGGGTGACGATACGTCCAATGGTGCTATTTTTATAAGTTCCGACGAGGTGTTTGAGGACCCGGATGCGGCGGCGGATGCGCTGCAAAGACACCGGGAAGCAAAAAAACTGAAAGTATGACCATGCCGCGTACACGCCGTAACCAAGTGGGACGTGTTGGAGCTTCCCACGGCTTCCCGTATGACTTGTGGGCTGGAATCTGCTCTCTGCTAGATATACACCCAGCACATGCGCTGATATTTTGCTGCCGTTGGTTGTTCAGGACTACGGAGCAGCAGCTGCGACCCCTGAATGTCCGTGTAAAACACCTAGAGCGCCTGTATTGGAGTGTGCAAAGGTTTCACGACCCGGAGTGTATCTTGCCCCCGCTGCTACACTAGCCACTTGCACAGCGCCCACACCGACCGGGCAAACGTTGGGCTGAAGAGATGCCATATGCGCGGCAAGCACCAGCGCCGACCTCCCTGCCCGTGCAGCCACCACAACGACAGCGTGTGGAACACCTGGTGGGACTGCGTTGCCAACTGTGGAGAGAAGCGCGGCTACAGAACATTTCCAGACTAGGTTTGGGCCTCCACATCGCACGCCGCCACAGCCGACGAGAACGCAGCGCAAGGAGAGCGTGGCGCTTCCGCGTCCCGCGACCCCTCTCGTCATCAGCATCATCATGTGAATGGGAGGACGACGACCTCACGCGATTGGACGACCTCAGAGCACACCTCACTACAGCCCCTCCTCTGGCCGATCAAGATGATCTACCCATTGCGAAACACGTGCAACTGGTGCAAGACAAGGTGCCGCTATTGGAACACGCCTGATAGCTTGGTTCTGCGACTTTCACAGACAAAGCCACGCAATTGATCCTGGAGCCCTTACCGCCGTACCAGGAGCCCTCCGAGTCATCGGCAAAGTCGGAATCCTCTGGCACGTCCGATCAGCAGTCCCTGGACGTCATGGGGACTATCCAATAGTTACCGAAACGCTGGGCAGATGAACCAATCTGCACAAACGTGGCGCGGCTGAAGCATGTTATTACCTACTCCCGGACGCTCACGCGTCTATGGCTAAAATCTGCGCGCACACAACGCCTGCTCACATGGGCTGACATCCGGAGTACACATGCATTAGATTTTGTAGAAACCTAGCATGCAATTACACACGACTCTCCGTCACAAGTGCCCGACAACCTGTGGTACCGGGTGCCAGAAAACTTGCTCTCAGCGTGGGAATCCATATGCATGCCCCACGGTGTCATTGGCGTACGCGCGGACCACAACAACATGCCACGCTGGGAACCATGCAGGCTGCATGAGCACAAGCTGCGTAGTGTTTCCCCCACCACCCCACCCATACAGGCCCACGCATATGCACTGCGGGTAGTACAAGACGACCACCTGCCCAGTGACCTGGACGGGCGATTAACCTGCCCTGAAGGTGACGGCCCCTTCCAATTCATTCTGGCAGTCCCCGATACCCGCGGAGACTGGCTGGCACACATGGCACTGACTTGGGGGGTCTAAGTGCGGGTAGGTGGGGCACCTGTGCCTCTCTGAATATTTCGGTCAAAGTTTGTTTTTGCAGCCATGCTACACTAATTGGGCAAAGCCTTACGTGGTTGGGTTCCAGGGTGTATCGTTCAAAACACAGATCAACTTTTTGCTGTCGCTCTTCAATGTATCATAATCAATAATTGCATTAGCGGAAAGTTTGCCTAGAAACACCCATTGTATCCTGCAGCATGTATCCTGAGCAGCCGTAAATCATCACGGGAAAAATTTTCGCCAAAATCGGCCAAAGTTGCATTCCTTCCATCAGTCAAATATTGCCGCTTGGGCAGTGGCTGGGAAGCGCAGTCACGTGCAGCTGGAAGCAGTAAGCTTCCAAAGGAAGAGGTTGAGCCAACCTGTTTTCAGTTGAACATCACCTTCATGTACAAATTTTTAGTGGGCTTATTTGAAGAAAATTCGGTTTCACCCCATTTGGTGAAGTTCTTTCACCGAATTTGGTCAAAGTACGTTTTTCTCATCTATTTCTTGATGATGCGGGCCAGCAGGCCAGAATATCAGGAGTCCTGATCAAATTGCGTTTCCAAACAGTCTCACAGGGATCAGTAGCCACCGGCCCAGAAAATATTATATCCTGATATTTGCCAATGATCGTTTGCTCAGGGCACAAAAGGAAGTCGCAGATGAGCACGGGGGGTGCATAGAGTAAGAAAAATCCCTTTAACGTCCTTTTTCCTTAAGGACGCTACGGTCACGGCAACAGCGTTGCACTGTACATACAGATGCAGATACAGATACCGATACAGATGGACTATGGTATGGTGCTGATTTGTATAGACAGATCTGTCCTTCGTTGAATGTCGCGCCGCTTGCGGGCCGCGACCAGAGTCTGAATTGAAGTATGGAGATAATGTTTGATTTATCGAGATCAAGAGATGATAGATTAGTTTCCGGCTTTTTCGTATTATTTTTGAACTGCCGCAACATTGCTAACTCCTGCATGCATTCATTGCATTCATGCATGCATGCGGTGTTCTTGGTTGATTAGTTCTGGTGGTAGACATAGCAACATACTGTTCGCATGATAGGTAAATATATGAGCATGGCAAATAGGATCCTCTTTCTTTGCGTTGGTTTCATTGCATTTTCCGATGTAGATTCATTATTACAATCGTTTCCTTCCCTTGTCCTTTAGACATGGTATAACCACCCAGTCAGGGGAGTATAATGCCCCCTGTCCTGGCTGGGGTGGCAGGCAGGGGCCCATGAACCTTATCACGATCAAGTGAGAGTACAATTCCTTTGTGTTTTCCTTGTTTTGCTTTGCTCTTGTTTGCGTTTGTTGTTGTTTAGTTGCAGAGAGGATAGGAACATTTTGTATTGAAACGCTTTTCAGCAAACAAACAATGAATGAATTGTTTTAGATAAATTTTTGCTCGTGTGCAACCCTCCCAAAAATTACATAGTTTTATGAGCCCGTTTTCCAATATTTGTTTTCTGTGATATTTCTTTTGCTTAGCTTGTTTCTAGTTCCGTGAAACACAATCGATTTGGGGATATATAAATATAGGAAACATAAATGTAGGAATACACCTTAGAGCCAATGGAGCCGCGACCCATTTTATCTTTCTGGTAGCAGAGGCTTGCCTATTTTTAAGGCATGTCCTCGAAATTTAGGACTTTCCTGCGCCGACTCCGGAAAAGCTCAACTTTTGAGCAAGGGGAATTCCTCTTGTAATGTTAGTGTCTCTTGTTTCCGTATCCCAAGCGCCTCCTCTTGGGCGCTCCTGAAGAACCAATGAGATGCTTCCTCTTGGGCACGTAAAATAAACAACACCACCCCCATCAAGCCCTTCAACAACATCAAGTGGGGTCCCCATGCCCCAAGTGTCTTGTGTGTGTGTTTTGCTTATCCCTAGGGAGTTTAAAAATTTTCGGAAGTTTTATCCCATGAAAGCTTCGTTTCGTTGGTTTTTGCTTGTCCTGTTTGCTTTGTGTGGTCTTGTTTTTATTCCAACCCCGCACGAGGTTCTAAGGATGTATGCCACCTTCGTTGGAAACAACACCGCCATCCACGACAAGTTCAATTGAAAGAATGAGCGGTTACTACGGTGTTTCTCCGCAAGGCGCTATTTCAATGGTAGTCCGATGAGGGAACGGGCGTGAGAGAATTTACGGAGAACGAGTCAAACATGAATGAGTTGGGCACCATGATGCCACCTTCCTGAGGAAAAAATTCTTCAGGGAAAGTGGTAGATGTTTGGTTGTCCGTGTCAAGGCAAGGTTGATTGATTTCTTGAAGTCCAAAAAATTTTTGGGACAATTCTTTTGCCTCTGTATCCATGATGCGTGCATGTGGATTGCAGATTAGCACCCGCTTGTGCTTGCTTTCGTATGGTCCAATATGCGTTTGTTCGTGCACTGTCTTCCTCGCACGCGCAAATTGGTGGGTTGAAAGAATATGCATGGATGGTTTTGTATGCACATTTTGTTGTTCATCCGTGTACGTTTTGACAAGTGTACGTTTGTGCACTTTGGTTTTCTTTCGCTGCACAGTGGGTTACTGCTTGCATGCCAAAGACCACGGACGCCCAACACCACTTGTCTTTGGATGTTATGAACAAGGGTTTTGCTCAAGTTTATTTGGTTTTTAAGTTTGCCAATTACCATGGTGGTCTACCACCACCGCCAACAATGCTTGGGTTATATACCTCAATTGAGTGTATTGTTGTTCACGGCAATTGTAGTTCAATGTCCGTGTTCCATTTGCCTGAGTTCCATGCATGCCTGAACGCGCACATGTGTGGGTATTTGCGCTAATTTGAGCATTCTTGGTGTTCATTTGTTTGTGTACGAGCACGGCTGTGAGATCGTGACCTGGAATGTCACTTCTCGGTGCGCGCGTGGATATGTGCTGGCATGTCTGGAGTACACTTGTGTGTGGATGAGTTTGCGTTCACTCTTGCGTAGGCGAGTACGAGAAAACATCGAGTCCACAAGTGTATTTCATGAGTACCCGTTTGCAGGTCTTGATTTGATGTTTTGATTAGATGATACACAGTTCTTGGGATGATACGCATGTAGTCAGCTTTACTACCGTATACCTAGAACTCACTGTAAGATACAGCCCGATATACCTAGATGGCTCTGATACGCCATATACACTGGTCTAGGACTGTTTGTGGATTGTGTGATTTTTAGGAATAATGTATGCCTGCCATCGTACTACGTTTGTACTTGGTCTAGTTACATGGCAAACGTGGAGTACGCTGTCATACCAGTCAAGTCCCTTACCTAGTTCCATCAATGTACTTGTGTATACTGACTTGGTATCAATGTATGTGTTCTGTCCTGTGAAGCGTCGTGATTCGTGCAGCATGGTGAGTGGTCACGGTGAAGATAGGGTCGAGGGGTCTTCGAGATCTGGCGCGCCCCCTGATTGGAGGCAGTCACGCCCCAGAACGGATGCAAGAAGCTGGTGTAACACCGGCCTTTGGAGCTGTTATCTTGCGTTGTTGCTGAGCAAATTCTGATCAGGACTGGTGGCGCCCCTGCCCCCAAAGGCCCTGTACTCTGTAACCCTGTCTGCTGCTGCCATGTATGCCCAGACCCCGTTCGATGTGCCTGTCAGTGATATACAGATTCACGTCGCTGTTCCACTCCGCTATGGCTGCTCCTGTTCAGCAGTTTGTGGCTGTTGGCGACGCACGTGACAGCCCTAACCATGGTGTGCGTCGTGTTCATGGGTTGGTTTATCGATTTTGCTTTCTTTTTCACTGAGGATCAAGCTAGCTCTGAGACGTTGGCGCGCTTGGAAATCCCGCCGAGTGCCTAGGTCACGTTGTTCTGCGGTCACCCGCAGTGTTTGGTGGTCGGAGACTGTTTGCTTTTCTCCTCACACCTGACACGTAATGCAATCAGCAATTCGCAGTTTGGCCTTCGGAGGATCCACTGGCCATGCATTTGTGACTGACAGGTGTTTTAATTCTGCATTGGACAGAGCACGGTGCTTGTTTCGACAGGCGCCCCCCATAACAAAGCTTCTCCCATTTGCCTCAGTTGACTGATGTCTCAACAACCACAATCGGGCGTCCTGGTCCCAGCCCTGTAGAGAGAGTGGACCGCGTCACCTACCTCAACAACCACCATCGGGTGTCTTGGTCGCAGCACTGGAGAGAGAGTGGACCGCCAGCGACGCCAGCGACGTGCGCCTGCACTGACACCAGCGACGTTCGGCCGCACAGACGCCAGCGACGTGCGCCTGCACTGACACAAGCGACGTTCGGCTGCACTGACGCCAGCCAAGCTCAAATGCACTGAGTCCAGCCAGGCACCGCTCGAGGCCAACGAGGGCTGCAGGGCCTACCCTTAGTGCTGCATCCAACTCGCTGCCTACAACTGCGTCAAGCAGGTGCAGGTGATGTTTTTTCTGGGTTCGTAAGCCTGGTCAGACTGAGAAAGAAAAACACCCTTGGGTTCCTTTTCGGGTGTGTTTCGGTTTTGGAAAATATATTTTAGATTAAAAAGAAAATCAAAGGACCAAAAATATCAAAGACTCACTTGCTCGAAACAACAAAGACACAAGCATAAACCAATTGGATCACCGTGCTTGTAAACCTTCGTGTGTATGCACCAAAGGTCTCTTATGTACAAGGATTGTCCTCTAGTCCACAATGCATAACATATCATGCAGCACTAGCATACAAAGATGCTAGTCTCCTACATACGTTGCATTGCATAACTAGTAGTATATCCTAGTGTAGTCCTAATCCTAATTCCCGTGCACCAATACTCAACCCATGGCGCTGCAAAGAGAGGACGAGAATGCAAAGACATCGACACACAAATGACGAGCATGTAACAACCATGCGAGGCAGCTACAAAAAATATTTATTCTACTCTCGATCTCAACACTTCATCCGCAACTACGATGTTAGTCCCTGAACCTGTCTGTTCATCATTCAAAAATTCCCACATGACGACAATATCCCATATTGTGGCAGATTGCCGTAATTTGCGGCGACAGCTCGCAATCAGGCATCGTGATTCATATCTCTGTGACTGTTACAGACTGTCACTGAAGTCCGACTATACAAGTCCGTAGGCGACCCTGATTTTTCTAACTCCCCTCCAGACCTCACACCAAAGGGGCGCGCGTCTCAGGGGGCGCCTACTGCACAATAACATGCATCATAACCTCAGGGGCTGGCGTTACTTCTGTAGACCCCCCCCCATTCACACTCCAGTAACGCCAACCCACTGACAGGACCCTGAACAGGGGGGACTGAGGAAGCAACACTGCAGGTGTGGCTGCACCTCCAGAGAGAAGCAGTCATTCATACCAGGTGGGGGTATACCCCCCCCCTTTCTGTCAATCTGTTGATCAAAAACTCAGAACTGTCTTCCTCTATCATTCCCCTCGTGAGAGGGTAACCAGTAGGTTAGCGCAAAGGTCGGTAAATACACAGGCTTTCAGGGCACCATCTCCTGCAGTCTGACAGGTGACCTGAATATGTCATTGCTGTAGAGGGCCAGGGTGGAGATGGAAGTGAATACACAGACCTTGCATTAAGAAAGAAACGTCCCTTCCCTGAGCTCGTTTTCCCCCTTGAAGTGCAAAAGTATGTCAAGATTTCAGTGCAAGGCAAATTTGCCTAAAACGAAAATATTTTAAAAGTAGCATCCACGGACTTTGGTCCAAATTTGACCATTTTATTTTGTATGTTTTGCACAGCTGCATACAAATTTGCAATCTTATCATGCTTTTTTTTAACAAGGAGTAGGTCGGAAGGAGAATGGTTGGCCCGGTTGCATTTGAGACACTTGTCATACCCATAATGATAAACGCATCTTGCAGAAATGGTTGAGAGGCTCAATGCGGGGCCATCGCAGGTAGGGAGTCTTACATCCGCTTCTAAACTCTGTCGGTACCCTCCACAGAGGTCAGTACTGTTCCGACATCCGTTGGAGTAGGACGCAGGTAGGTGGTGCCGTCAACACATGCAGTTCATCATATCCACCAAGCATCAGCACATTGCCGTCTAGTCAACAAGGCATGCCTAGTCATTTCACTAACCCTCCTACTCGCCCCAATTGATCAGTTCACAGGGAGCAGTAGTTTCAGCATTCTCTGGGGTGGTGTTCACCAGGGTACATGGCTACACATGGAAACCATACAGTCCTTGGTCAAGCGTCCTCGACCTCTGGATAAAAAGTGGCTTTTTCCCTTGGGTTCATCTCCCCTCGGCTGATGGACGCTCCTGTCTTGACTATCCCTGTGCTTCCTGATCATTTTCGCAGTGGGCTGTGTAGAACTCTTCGGTTCTCACAGGTGTATCATACCCTTGTTCCCATGGCAGGTGCCTGCACACAGCATAATCTGTCAACAGGCCTTCACTAGCCTAGGCTGCGCTGTTTGAAGTGGTACATTGGTGGACGCTGGTGTTCGTTATGGGTGCCTGTGCCTCAGCATCAGCATCAGCATATAGCCTGCAGCAGGCCCCTATCACTCCTGACAAAGGTACCCAGAGGTGGACGCTTTAACTTGGGAAGGCTTGGGAAGACCCCAACATCTGCCATGCACGTGTACACGTCATCTGCCACTGATGTATCAATCAGGTCTGGTGACGGTGACAAAATCACTGTTTAACCTAAACAGAAAAGGACTGTGAAAATACCCATTTCTCTGAGCATTAACTCCAGAGGGTATCGTTAGAGGAATGGATCCGTAAACATCAGCATCAGCGTCCGCATATAGCTGGCAGATCCCATTCGTCTCAGTTCAAACATCAAAAGTTCCCTGACTGTCTAAACAGGCATACTCAGGCCACAGGGGCTGTCCCGGACTATTTTTCGGTGACCGATGCCGGTCATCACGACTCATCCGCATCGTTCCCACCAACTCTAACACCGTCCATTGAACCTCACTGCTATGTATCCAAGTTGGGATGTTCTCGCCACATGGGCGTGCGAAAAAGGGGGTTTCCGAGAAATTTGCGGGATGGGTCTCAATGCATTCGGTGCACTTCAGAAACAGCCGTACTGCCCAGGTGTCATACATGATACGATGGCTGACATTCCACACCCCCACTTATCGACCCAGACCTAGCTCTGTCTGTAAAATAGTCAAGGGCGTTGAGCATGTATTGGGGACTCAGTACTGCCTAGTGTAAACTACCGGAGAGAAGAGAGTACACACAATTCCAGGCAGTCAGCTGCTCAAGGATACCCGTAACAATTTGGCCAAAGCCCTGGCCTTGAGATTGAGGGAGCCCCATGTTACAACCAACACGGCTGGCAGGGAACCGGGCATCAGAACCTCGACCAAATCTGGTTCCCTTTTTCAGCAAACAGGGGACCTAAACATCTGTGGTGACCGTAAGAGGGCTGTCTGTACACAGCTGGATCCCCACTCTGTGACGGAGGATCACCCTCTGTAGTTGTGTTCCGTGTGTGGGTTTGCACGGTGACCGCCTGTGGTGGAAAAGAGGGAATGTCCGGCCCAGGCCCCAAAGAAGCGGACTTCAGCCCTTCTCAATGACCTTTGCATCAGGTCTGCAGGCGTTGCCAATAACCCAGAAGCCACATGGGAGCACCGTAGATCAAGTGCGGCTCCTCGAACTAAAGCCCAAAGACTGTCAACCAGTATGCTTTGACAATTGACAGTTTAGGGAGCTATACTCCGGAGGCCTCTGACAGGTTAACCAGCACTGAACTCCCTCGCTGGTTACCATGGTAACACTGGTGCACAGACAGGCACATTTCCTGAGAAACCCCTAGACTGACATCCTCTGTCATTCCGTACTCATCCTGTGATAGCAGCAAAGGGGGTCAGGTTTGTGGGAAGCATCTCACCACTGACCTGAGCATCTGGTGAAGTCACCTGAAATCGTTCTGGACGCCCTACATCGAAGGGTTTCCTAGTGCTGTAGACAATTAGGGGAACATGCATGAGAAAGAAAAACACCCTTGAAAGGGTGGGACAGCTGCTGGGGTCCCATAGATGTCTCTGAGGGCCTGCAGTTCCAGAATCATTAGCCGTTTGCCCGGGTCACCAATGCCGGATAATGCAGGCACATACAGTGAGGCTCACTTCAACCTCTCCGGTCGCATACTTCCTGAGCAAACATATCTGCAGATCAAAGTATAGGGGATACTGTGGGACGCCCGGACATGATGAACATCTACACTGCCTATGAGTTCTGAGGGGCCCCACTCACAATGGTGATACCATTCTCGTCCGCATACTATCTGGTCATCTTTGGGCCCCAGACATAGTATTGTCAATTCTCGGGTGGATACCGTGAGTTTCGAGTAGACAAACTTGTATCCTACAGCGGAGCATGCTTAAAACAGGCATACCAAGTACACTACACAGAGGCAAGCAGCCGTCAGGATGTGAAGGCTTCCCTGACATCTGGGCTCCAGTACCAAAACAAAAGAATAGGAGGGTCCCAGTCACGGAGAATGGGTGAAGCTAGTCACAAACCCAGGTCACACATTGTCAATCTGGTCTGCCGAATTCTCGACGGACTTGCTCACACGGCTGACCTATCAGGCAATCTGCACATCCACCACACATATCAGCACCTCAAGTCATAGGTTACTGGGGTATGAGGTTCGCACCATGCACATGGGTTCATGGACCCGTTTTGGTTAGTATACGCTGTGCATCCTACCCTATCATCCCTAGTTGCAAGGTGGCTGAAAAAGTGGGAAAGCAAGTCCTGCCTATGACTAAGAATCAATGTCTGTACCAAGGGTATTGCAGTCCAAACCTGGTCATCAGAGCCAAACTCTGTGCACACAAGAACCTCTAATTAAGTCACCACTGAGCTCATCATGGCATGGGCATTGCTTTGAGGTTTGTTTGACTGGCAGTAAACGCAATGATATCGATTCCTGGGTAGGTACCCCTGGGTTACTCTTTGTCAATTGTCACCCCCACAAGTAAGGGTTTTCAAAGTATGGGGGTGTAGGTGCATGTTTCCTGCTAGGAGAGAGAGGGAGACCTGGCATTGCCCCAAGAACACCCAGAGACATGGCCTCAGGCCTATTTCCTGCTCAAGTAGACTCACAAGGGCGGTGTGATGGCGCCACACCCACATCTCCACCGCGTAAAGACGCGGGGCAATTGTTTTTACCCTCACTCTTTGTCAATTATTACCCCCAAGAGCAAGGGTTCAGCCATTCCAGGTCAGCATCTCCAAACATTTGGCCCTTGCCAGTTCTCATACTCGCTGGGCGCTGCAGTCACAAACCTGGCCGGCAACCCGAGGTGAAGAATGTTATCAGCGTCTCAAACATTTTTGTTTTCTTTTCAGCCGAAGGTCTCTTCACAAGGCACATCTGTCACACTAAGGCCTACAGTTTTTGACCCTGCCCCTTTTCAATGACACACGTGCACAGTGTCTGAAATGTAACGCGGACAGCCAATTCGACAGGCCGCCGCTCGGAATCAACGGTCCCCACAACGTAACACCCGGACAGAGGAGAGTGCTTGACGGAAAAGAGAGTAACTAACCCAGACCAGGGGTGACCACCTCAAGGGCAGCAAATCCCCATAGGAGTGCAGTGAGCGACCAGAGGAGTGACCAATCCTAATGTACAAAAGACACCCAACAGCAGAAGATCTGAGTAGACCTGTAACCTGAGACAGATTAGGCCAGAGGGACCTGTCAGTTTCAGCACCAGGCTGGCGTACCACCTCCGGAAATCGCCCCCACTTTTACTCCTTCTCGGGCATGTTCCCTGGTCGTTGTGGAATGATTCGTCCCAGCTACGTGGTGTGGAACAAGGACCGTTTGTCTGGCTGTGGTCTCTGAAATGAGTCCCGCTACATGGCGTCATACAGCGACATGTTTTAGGGTTCTCGGGATGCTATGGGTTGCAGCTGCACCTCACTTGCGGCCAGTCGAGTTGCCGAAGGCGTAGATTACCACCACATCGTTGCGGAAATATCCCCCTTCACCTTCTCATCCATGGCGTCCATCCCCCATCCTTCTTAAGTGTCCCTTGTTCTTGCTCTCCTTGGGGGTGATCATGAAGTACACACAGTTGTCGTGAGAGGTGTATTTGAACCATAGGCCGTGGGGGACTGTCCCTTTCATCGTGTCCTTCCTCACGACCATCCAAGTGGTAATCAACCAAGGCCAACAAGAAATGCAAGGCACAAGGGGGGCAATGCCGTTGGCTATAGTGGCGCTTCCTGCATCCAACAGACAATCGGTCCTGTCACGAACTGCTTCAGGGACCGATGAGGTCAGTAATACCTCCAAAAATGTTATAAGGGTGACTGTCACCTGGAGCAACCCACTTGCAGCACCAGGGAACAGGGAGCAACCAGGGGATATCAGGTACTCCAGTGGTGTCCACCCCTATATCTCAAGTCCCTGACAGTAGAGGCCGGGGTGCCCGACTCGTGTCTCTATATCCATGGTTGCACAACCAAATACCGGCTCAGAGAGAAACGTAGTGAGGACATTTTCTCCCTAAAACCTTCCGGCGTTGTCACATGAGGAACCACAGCCCATTGGGCTCACATCATGGGTCCTGAAAGGGAAGAATTCTGTCTCTGTGGCAATCTGGTTCGCCGAGATGGCCGCACATGGCACTTCAATCAATGTACCGATCATCCAGGGCACCACGCACTGCCCTTCTGCATTCCAGCATCCACAACGGTGATAGCGGTATTCTTCAAGATCTTCCATTCGTCAACCTGGCCAACCAGAGGAATCATCTTTTCGGGAACCTTTGACGGGAATGCCTTCTTTCGTCACCTGGCATGCAGCCTCAAGAATGGCGCGCACTGGCATATCGTAGATCGGTTGGTAAGAAATACCAAGACAACAACCACCCTGACCCAACATGGGGTTAGACCCCACGAATGACTCGATTCCGGCTCTCACTTTCTCCAATGGAATCTTCAAGGTAGAAGCCAGTAACGTGGTCTCAGCTCCATCAGGCTTGTGGGGCGCAAACTCGTGCAGGTGTGGATCAAAGAGACACACGGTCAAGGGGCGACCGTGCATCTAGGTTAAGCTTCGGACAAAGTCATCCTTCTGCATAATAGCAAGCTTGTCAAGTGCAGCCAGACACTGGTCAAGATAGTCGGCGACAATCATCTCGCGCTCAGCATCAATATGGGTCCGGAGGGCGCACAATGCGATCCTAATTCGTAGGTGCACTGCCCCGCTCCTGGAGCTCCATCATCACGGCGTCCTCAAGGGTGGTTGCCTCGGTGGTTGTACTTCTGGCGCCAATTTGAGCAGTTGTTCCCGCAATAAGGCTCCATGCATTCCAGGCAATCTGGGTCCGAACAGAGACCACTCGCATTTGGCCGCTTGCATGTGCAAAGACCAGTGCCAATGCAGCCTCTCTCGTACACACCACGTCCACCAGTCTTGAAAATGCAGATGTTCCGGGCCGTTCCAATGCTTTCGCCTGAGCAGTCCATGCGGAGGTAGCCATACTCATAAGTGCAAGTACCGTTGCTATCTTGCCTTCTGGCTGACTGTGCATTGACCTGGTAGTCGCAGTGACCATGTGGGGCATCGCCCGCTACGCAATTTGAATTTCTGAGGCATGTTGCAGTCGAAGCTGTAGCAGCCTGCATTGCAGACCCACGAGGCGTTCTCGTCACTCCTCCCGTGACCATTACAATTGCCGTGACCAGGGTACTCCAACGTGCGCCCCATCCCGCGCGAACCAGCATGAGTTCCGGCTCCTGTCGCACATATCCATGAGCTCCTTGAAATCATCAGCGAGGTCTGCCTCAACAAGAGGAGTCTGGCTTTCAACTGCCTCACCTGTGTGCCTGTTCAGGGTGATGAAATCATCGTCACTGAGCGCCGTTTTGCCAGCAGTGCAGGTCTCTGGCATCCTGCTCCATTTCAGCGCGTCAACACCGCAAACGTAGAATCTGCCCATGACTTGCGCCACCACAGCAGCCCAAGAATTCATAGCACAGCGGCCTGTCAAGGTACCGTTGGCGACGTGCATACCTCCCACGCCCTCCGGGTAGGTCTCCACACACACCAAGGTAACCTTCTTGCCTGCCTTCGTCCAGTCCTCGGGATCCTCAGAAGAGAAGACAGTTTTCCAACGGCAACACCAGGTGACGCGTGGAAACCCTTAGGCTCCTGTCTCTTCTTCTGATGCACTCCCCAATTTCTCGGATGCCTCATCTGCCTGCAGTGCCCATTGGTGAGCAAGCATCGCATAACCATATTTCCCCAGTGAATCTCCGCCGGCTGCTCCCGCGGTTTCCTTGTCACCCCGGGCAGCCGTGACCATGAGGGGGTGGTTAGGTACACACACCTGATGGTTGTCCTGGCCAGAGGCCCAACAAACTGCCACATCGAGGGTTGGGGGCGTATCCAGTACAGAAGCCAAGCACCTCCTCACAGCAGCCAAGCATAAGGCCCATCGGCGCTTGGTCATCAGCACTTTGCGCCAAAACAAGTCCAGGGCCTGAACACAGAGGGTGCCCTCACCCACGGTAGAGATACGGGTGTCAACGCCAATGTGCTCAAAACCCTACTCCTTGATGTAACTACTGCGCATTGCATGCGAACTCCTGACTCATCTCAGTTAGGAAAATTTTGAGGTCGAGCTTGTACAGGCCCAACTCATGGTCCATCCGGTCAAGAGCAGCCTAGTCGGGTGCCTGCTGGAACTGATCTAGCATCTTTCCGACACGGTCGAAGAGGGCTAGCCGACCCTCAACGAACATCTTATGGGTCAAAAGCATGCGGCGGACGCCAGGATGGTTCATGATGCGTTCTCCAACCTTGTCCTTCTCTTCGGTGCCACTAAGCGCAGGCATGGTCATGCGCTCACGCTTGTACGGCGTGGAGTTCTGCAGTGCAAGCTCCACGGTCCTGTTGCCCCGCATACCAGTGCCAAGGCAGGCGCGGTTCACGAAGCTGAACATGCTCTTCAGGCCCTGGTTCTCTTTGCCAATCAACTACCAGACAGACTCTTCGAACAGCACCATACTCGTGGCGGAACCCTTGATGCCCATCTTATGCTCAACGGTAGTAATCACACAGTTCTTCTTTGAGGTGTCCATGGATCCATCTTGCTTCACGACGTACTTTGGAACCAGGAAGAGGGAGATACCACAGGTACCAGTGGCACGTCCGGCAGGCGGGCGCGCACCACATGTACGATGCTCTCTGCCAGCTGGTGCTCTCCAAAGGCGATGACGATCTTCTCTTCGGGAATCTTGAAGCTACCATCGTCATGAGGCTTCGCCTTGGTCTTGACCTGGTTCAGCTCAGTACCAGCTTGCCACTCCATCAACTCCATTACACGATCCACGCGCCAGACACCATGGTGGGAAGATAGATTTCCTCTAATTCCTGATTGGCGTGGAGCTTAATGATTTCCAGGGCCTCGCCAGGTATTCCAGGCTACATGTCCCATGCCTCGTTGGCAGTGGCAACTCTAAAACAGCCTGTGCAAGATATGCAGGCAAGTTTTGACCGCAAAGCCCCTCCTTGCAAAATTTGCTTGTATTGTAATAATCACCCTCTGTGATGAATTTTCTGACCATGGGGAAAATCCGGACATGAACCATAGCATAGCTCATCCGGACCGCAGGACCACGTAGAGAGGGTCCTCGGCTTCAAACTTGGCTGTAAGGTTGCCCATGTCGTCACAGAAGCAACATTGTCGCAATGTTACGTAATGACCATGTTGCCATCATCCTCACACACCGGCAGCGGACTTGGCGCTTCATGGCCTACCACGCCCGCGGCGGACTCGGCCCTCCACGGCCTTCCACACCCGCAGCAAACCCGGCAACGCCATGGCCCGCGGGGAACTTGGCCAAACGGGGCCTTCCACGCCCGCGGCATGATAGCCAGGTTGTGAAAAGTGCACGGGGATACTAGGCTACAACTATCGATGCTAACGATGGGAAGGCGATAATTACTAAACGGAACTATCGGCAATGCAAGCATCCAATAACCGATACACATGCATGCATCGAATGCAAATATGCAATCTTCAATGCATATGTATGCAATGAGCTTCGAAGGATAGTGCATATGTTGCACAATGAACGCTTGTTGAGAGCATAGCACACACATTTCGAGCAAAACAATGGTTAATAACATGCAAAGTTTGTAATGGGGTCAAAAAGAATTAGTTCAAAAATGAAGGAACACGTTGGGAATATTTTCTTTTGCTCTCCGAATTCGGGAGCGTCCGTGGTGCTACATTGTCACGAAAAGTATGTGCTTTTGCACTCTAAACGTTTTGGAGCCGGCGTAGAAAAGGTACACCTCACTCTTCAAAAAGGAGGAGCTTTGGCATACGTGCCCTCTGCTACCAGAAAGAAAAACACCCTTGGGCTCCTTTTCGGAGTTGTTTCAGTTTTTAAAAATATATTTTAAATGAAAAAGAAAATCAAAGGACCCAAAATATCAAAGACTCACTTGCTCGAAACAACAAAGACACAAGCATAAACCAATTGGATCACCGCGCTTGTAAACCCTCGTGTGTATGCATCAAAGGTCTGTTATGTACAAGGATTGTCCTCTAGTCCACAATGCATAACATATCATGCAGCACTAGCATACAAAGATGCTAGTCTCCTACATACGTTGCATTGCATAACTAGTAGTATATCCTAGTCTAGTCCTAATCCTAATTCCCGTGCACCAATACTCAACCCATGGCGCTGCAAAGAGAGGACGAGGATGCAAAGACATCGCCACACAAATGACGAGCATGTAACAACCATGCGAGGCAGCTACAAAAAATATTTATTCTACTCTCTATTTCAACACTTCATTCGCAACTACGATGTTAGTCCCTGAACCTGTCTGTTCATCATTCAATAATTCCTACATGACGACAATATCCCATATTGTGGCAGATTGCGGTAAATTGCAGCGACAGCACGCAATCAGGCATCATGATTCATATCTCTGTGACTGTTACAGACTGTCACTGAAGTCGGACTATACAAGTCCGTAGGCGACCCTGATTTTTCTAACTGACTGCTGTTACTTCGCCCCACCCTCCTGCTGGGGGATGGCCAGTACAACAGGCAAGAAGGACATGAAGGTCTGGGGCCCGACGACAAGAGGGCAACCCGGCCATCAGGTGCTCAGTGCAAACAACCCGCGGGCGGATTGCGCGCGCAGCGCCTGCAACATCGCAAACAATACTCCACATCGTCCTTCACTGGGGTTTTCTGGGTTTTACCCACGTGAAATCGCCCTGAACGACTAATCATCTCTGGTTCAATTATGGCGCGCCTACGCGCGGCTGCCGCGACGCAGGGACAATTTCTGGAGTTATTAATGCAGACTGTGGCGCTGCAGTCTGCACAAATCAACGCGCTGCTTACTTGGGAGCTGTTCTCTATTTACACGTCCGCGCTAGCTCGGCGTGTTTCCCTTTTTCCTCGTCCTCCACAGGAGTCTTGGGCAACACGCCATGATGCTACAGCACCTAGCGGACACTGGTTCATCCCGCGATGGGACGAAGACATTCAACTCGCAACGTACGGGGACGAAGGCCTGTGCCAGACTGCCTACGTGAGCCAAGGGTTCGAATACTTCCCACATGTGTATATGGCCGCTACCAACGATTGGACTGCGGACGGGACGGACCAATCGCATGCCTATGCTCCTGCAGCAAGTTCTGATGAGGCTATAGGGCATGATCTACCACTACAAGGACCGGTAAACGAGCAGGAGAGCCCTACCGGTGAGTCTGCCTTGACATTACCATGGTGCCACAATCCCTACGCGCCGGGCTCTGCAGTGGCCCACGGGGACTCCGCGGAGCAACATTTTGACTACGATAACTCTCCCGTAAAGATTCGGGTGCACCCAGCTTCTATTGCCGAGACCCACAATACGCCGGCCGTCTCCACCTGTGAGCCCCCGCCGGGCTCATCTGTGTGCGGCGGTGTCACAATTGCCCCGGACGCTGGCCATCAGCAACTCAGTACCAGTGCCGCCGCTGCCACCCAATTACCCAGGTGCTGTTCCCAGGACAAGGAGTCTGAGCCCGAATCTCTCTTTGAATCAGCCTTTGCGTCTGCAAATTACTGGTCGTCGCTGGACGCTACAAACGCCATTGCTACAGCTCGACAAGATACGACCGTCTCTGAAGCTGGTGAATCTGAGCACGAGATTGACCGTGAGTCCCTTCCTGCACCCGTAACCTGTGGGGCGACGTTCGACGGCGATACAACCGCCCAGGGACATTGGTACCCAGCGCGGACTAAGCGTTGCAGACGGTTCACGCCCACGTGTACGAGGGAACACTTCGGCACTCAAATTCCTAGAGATGTTCCTACACACGCCCGGTTTCATCGGCGGCACTATTGCGCTGCGAAGAAAGTGCGAGCTCAACGTGTACGCGTAACGGTGTATGGCACGGTCCCTCCGCCGAATCGAGACGTATGGGGACAAGCCTCCACGCTTCTCCCTGACGACAGTACGCTTGAACCTACGCGGTGCCCTCATTCTGCAGAATCCGGCGATACCCCTCCTCTTTCCGACAACAATTCTGCAACGAGCTCAGGAGTACATGGCCGTTTCTGGGATACCGATTCTTTGGCCTCGTCCATGAGCAGCGCTCACTCCCTCGCTAAGGGGGGGTCGGCTAATGGCTATTCATTTTTTGGGCAATCGTGTGCAACATCGGTGTTGGAGGACTTGGACTGGCTTGATGATGCCTGTTTTTCTGCCCACCGCCACTTATGTAACGACACCATTGTGAAGGGGCACGGCTATCAAACTACCTGCAGCTATCCAAAGTGCGGCTGCAACTTTCTTTGGCGCCGTGTGCAAGGCATTGAGTGCAGCGCTATCTGCTGCCCTCGTTGGCATGACCGGCAGGGAGACAAACGTTCTACCATGCTCTCCTCTTCGTGATTCATCTCTTTTGCCAGCGCAAGGTTTCGGAAACCACTCGACTTTCTGATATTGGTGCTACTCTGCTGGTATTTCTCAGCTTCTCTGCACATTGATGTGCCTTGATGTCTTATCTTGCTCTAGTCTACCGTGCTGCAATCTGCCTGTGTCCCTTTCCCCTAGGGGTGAAAGCAAGGCTTTTTGCAAACTGCAGAGTGGGCAGGAAAACCAACCCACCTTTGGTGCAGAGACTCTGTGCCTACATCTATCTTTTTTTGTAAAGTCCTTTTAATTTTCCACAGGTCCTCACTCCTTTCACATCATCGACAGACCACATGCTACACCACCAACACAACAGACAACACACACCAGCACACTTCTTCACTGAATACCCACGTACAGAGCAAGTACACACATAACCAACACCACACACACACCAGTGCACACAGCAGACCACACGACATCTAGGCGAGTTCCACTTTGGGTCTCTGACCCTGAATTCTGCTCCGGGGTCCTCAACCCTTTACTTCTCTGACCTGTGTCCATTTCACAGCTACAACTATCGTCTGTAAATTTCTGGACGTCTTCCTAAGGGGGACGTCAGCCCCTGAACAAGTTGATGCGGTTAAGAACATTAAAAAAAGGTGCTCAGTGCACATGAGTCTCCCCCGAGGACAACATCGACTCCAACGAGAATCCCAGGGGACCGGGCGTCACCCGGGCACCCCTGTGGGTTAGTCCAGGCACCCCTGCCAGGCCCTGCCTTTTTTCTGGCTAAAAGTATTTTGGTGGCCCTTTGCCCTCATTTTTAGGTTGCCCAAATTCGGCAAGCCCGTTAAAGGGAATTTCCTTCCCCTAGGACAGGTAACACCAAGCCAGAGGGGCGGGGGGTTATGAAAAATCAGCTCTCCTGCACGCATTTTCTGTGCAAGGAGGCAGACCCCCCCCCTCATACACAAGGTGTTTGCGTGGGCGTTTCGCTTCGGCGCCAATGAATCAAGTGTGCCTACTCTTAACCCTGTTCTTCTTTCGCTCCTGCTTCTGTTCCCCTCTCTCGCTTCATAAAGACTGGATTCTTCAAGAACGAATATTCTGTGGGCACCGTGTGCCCTATGTGCCCTGTCCTGTAGTGCCGTAGGTCTGTAATGGATTCAGAGGGGTAGTGTTTAGAGGGTTTGTGGACTGACAATGATTGCCCAGGGGCCTGCAGCGGCCACTCTGGCGCTCAGGGTGATTTTCACGCCTCATCATACCGTCACTGCATCCTTATGCAAGGCCGTGGTCCTGTTAGGTCCAGCGAGGGAAGTCAAGGGGGTGAACACCCGAGCTAAATCCTGAGTTATTCCCGGGTTTCCTTCTTTCGAGCCCTGCATCCCCATCCTGAGCATCCTTGTGTGCGTGGTTGTGTTACTCCCTTCCTCCAACATGTACCCGACGTGGCTGTGCTTGACGGTGAGCGGTGTGCTGGCGCTGGCCCTTATGATCAGGGACTTGTTCAGGTCCATCGATGCGCAGCAACTGCCAGCCGTGATGCAGGGTGCCCATTTTTCTTTCTAGTTCTGAGAGAGTGTACTGGAGGTGTTTCAGGGGAAACTGGAAGTATCTAAGCTTTGTTTTATGTCTATGTAGGAAGTCGACATGTGTCCGTCCCATAGTCCGTAGTGTGTGTGCCACTGTGTGTGCCACCGAATGTGACCAGAACAACCGGTATTACCACAGGGGTGTAGATCTTCCGCCGAGCATCATTAAGTCTGTATAGCATCTCAGGAGTGAGTCTCTGTTGTTAGAGAAAACACCAGTGCAGCCTAGGCTGATGTAGTTACAGTGTATTAGTCGTACAATTACCTGGAAGTGATACTTAGAGGAGATGACCTGATCCGTGAGATGGAGAGTATCCTATGTAAATGAGAACTCCTTGTGATATAACGTACTATGACGGGGATATAATAAATTTTACTGATTGACTAGGCGGACAGATTTACAGGCTGAATTTTAGGTAACCGATAGTTATGACTCTGGTGAATACACACTTTGAGGTGAACAGTATCCAGGTAGTTTTGTCTGGTAAAGGTAGTCTGTAGGATACACAGTGTCGCGTGTCATGTCTGTGGTGTGCCGATGCACGGTTGTATTGCTGCTGTATTGATGCACAGATTTATTCCTTATGTTCTGCTGTGAGTGTGATGCAGTTACACTGTTACCCCCGTTGTCAGCCCTGTGCGGTCCAGGACAGGCATTGCTGATTTGATCCCAGAAGGATTATTGAGACAACCCTCTGATGGTGTTGGTCTCACTGTGCTGGTAGTTGTTTGCTTGTGTCTACTTATGCTAGCCAGGGTGTGTGTGGGCGTGAGTACCTGTGCGCGCGTGATCGGCATCACGCGAGGTACCCCGCGCAACCCCCCCGAAGGCCATTGGCTCCTCCTGTGGGGGGGAGATTTCACTGTGACTGTGTAGTGTTGTTTTGAGCCTGTTAGTTTACTTGCAGGTCAGCGAGTGCTCCTTGATGGATGGGTGTCTCTGGTTTTTCTGCGCTTTCCGCAGTCAGATGTCAGTTGGTCTGCCTGTCTGTGTCTTGGTTGTGGTTGGTTGTCTGTCGTTGACCTGATCCGTCGTTCCGGTTGCAACAGCAGGCGATACGCCACACTAACCCAAGGTTGACCTGTCTCAGAGAGCCATATGCATCCCGTTGGGCATTTAGCCTGTTTGGTTAATGGCCCTGTTAGCTGGCCCCAACCGGCGACAGGCAGTTGTATCCGTGGTGGCAGTGACGGAGAGCCAGTCTGAGCGACTGCTGTATCCGAGTTAGCTGGCCAACCTGTGAGCCTGCATTGTGCACTGTTCCCTTGTGTGCAGTGGTATAGAATATAAAGTTCCAGTTTTAGCTGCATGTATAGTGTTTTTTTTTTACCCGCTTACTTCCCTGTTGTTGCCGCAAAAAATCAGTGTCGTTCTCGCCTGTGTTTGCGTGTAATGTGAGGGAGTACCTAGTTATGTATTACATGACCCTGAGGATGGTCATGCCCTCAGGGTAAGGCAGTCTGTGGCAAGGACTGGAGGAGTGACGACCCTTCCCCGTACCAGAGTCCGGAAGAAGCCAGAGATCTAGTTTACTGTCTGTACCCTTTTGGCATCCTCCGTCTAATACAAGGATAGCTGAAGACGGACAAGTGCGGGTCGCGCGCGATCACGACAATGATCTTAAACCACAACAATGTCGCTACAAAGAATTGAGGAATCGCAAGATTTCAGCAACAGAAGACTCTGTCGACTGAAGCTAGTTGATATTGATATATTTTCTCACTTTTTCCGCAGTGATCGACGTCCGCAGTGGCAAAAACCACTAATCAAACATCCGCAGCCGTTTCGCTTGCCTTCATTATGATTGCTAATGAACAACTCTTCACTATAACCGCAATTTCCACCATTCTACAAGTACTCCCAACGACATCGCAATTACCAATTCTCTTGCATCTGATAAAAGTCGTAACTCGTCTGATCGCCAGCGACACGTTATGTTCATACCAGGACAGCTGTCGTTACGGGGAGAAGTGCTGGTTCAAACACTTGGAAACAACAATGAAACCACCGATTCACTTAGAAACTCACGACCCATACGCTCCACCGCCCTCTTTCTCTCAGCGCCAAGGGCAGAAGGAAAGACATAGAACTCGGAATGTGTCAACACAATCGTCGCGATCAACATCTCCAGGTTTTGCCTCTACCTCTCGAGCGCAAGCCCAAAGGTCTGAAAGTGAGGTCTTCACTAGCTCTTTTTCAAATTTTAATCAATTCAACGTTTTACGTGCAGAACGCGGAGATGACTCTGAGGCCTCGATCAACAGCGGCTCGTTGACCACAGTCAAACATCGCAAACGACCCCAACGAAAAGAAGATCCGCCAGACCTGGCCCGATGCAAGGACTGCAACGACCTGTACGACCTGACAGAGAACTGCCGCGCCTGGTTTACAGCGAGAGGACTCCATGTTCCACTGCGATGCAAACAGTGCCGCCAGTTTCGCAAACTGAAGACAGAGGAGCCTGCAGACGAACCACGGCGTCCGTGCCCTCCAGCGCACTTCAGAACCACCACCAAACAGTGGCACAGAGTCAGTCCTACAATGTCAGTCCTTAGTGACCAGGAGTATCCACGCTTGCAGTCACAGCCTCGCAGCGCCGGTGCCAACGCCGAGCAGCCAGCACCACGCGCCAAGCGCTCATCGTCAACGTGTGACTACAGTGATTCTTCAATCGAGGGCGAAACAAAGCTTCTCTTGCACTCTCAGCCACAACCAGCGCGCGACCATGGTGAGTCTCCAGAAGACGGCGACGCAGATTCGACTCTCAACGACGCTGATCCTTCTGACGCTGGTCAAACTCGCTACGCCCAGAGTCCAGCAACGCCCAACGTCGAAGCTAGCGCCCAACACCCAGCGCCAAGCGCCCAGCGCTCATCGTCAACGTGTGACTATGGTGATTCTTCAATCGATGGCGAAGCAAAATCGTTTCTCAGCGACGCTGATCCTTCTGACGCTGATCAATCTCGCAACGCCCAGAGTCAAACGCCCAGCGCTGAGCGCCCGCCGCCAACACGCGATGTTCGACAAGCTCTGAACGATCACAGTGCAAAACGTGCAATTCGCCAAACGTCAGCCAAGCCCACTCTCCCATTGCCTTCACTTACAACGCGTACAACGATGGGAAATCCAACAAGAAAGATGCATCCAACACTGACGAGCCCAATCTTGAGCAGTTACCCACAATTAGTGATTTTGACATTAAAAACCCAAAGATCTTGGACAAACTACAAGAAGTCCTCATGCACGAGGATACGCTATGTGTTGTAAAGGCTTGGTGCTCAGTAAGGAAAAGTAACAAATATATTCAAAGTAAAGCAGGTCAGTACCCTGCTGAGATGGCGAAAGCATTTACTTGTATTTTCTGGCGACATCACTCACTTTGACCTTTGGGCTTGCCTGCATCAGAGGGAGGGCTGGTATTTGCCTGGAGGGTAAGTTTGTCTCACGCACTGATTAGCCGGGTTCTTTTTCACTTTCTTTTTAACATTTGCACCACAAGTCATTCCCACCACGACCCCACAGCAGGATTTTCTGAGCAGCAGGATTTTTGTTAACTGAGATTTTCAGGTCCGTGTAGCCAGCCACAATGTGCCCTCCTAGAATTGTTGCAAACCTATGGTGCCATTAGGGCAGTGCATTGCACCTTCAACTTTCCAGGGCAGGAATTCAGACTCTCAGTGCATTCCTCCAGCACTTCAGTGTTCATTTACTCTGTAAATTCGGGGAAATGGCGGATTAGCATGGGAGACTCCTATGTCACTGCCACCCACCCAGCACTGAACTCAGTTTGTTGTTACACTTTGGGCGGGAAACCGCCATGCCAAAAAAAAAACAAACAAAAAAAAGGATAGCTGAAGACTGCCTAGTATGATACAGGTAGTATATCAGTTGACACTAGTAGAAGTCCAGAGGTCAGTGATACCCTGCAGGTGACTGAGTATACTAGTCCGTATTCGTGGAATGAACTTAGGTTTGATGGTAATACCCCTAGTTAGTCCGATGATCAGATGATCAGGAATGTAACAGCAGCAACACGGTTAGTTCTACTGTGAT
The DNA here is from genome assembly GCA_964036045.1 of Eutreptiella sp. 'Long Island Sound 2002'. Taxonomy (NCBI): domain Eukaryota; phylum Euglenozoa; class Euglenophyceae; order Eutreptiales; family Eutreptiaceae; genus Eutreptiella; species Eutreptiella sp. 'Long Island Sound 2002'. The sequence goes on from OZ038380.1 coordinate 58,634,097, forward strand.
GTACTGAGTGTTCTCCTGGAGTGTCAGTCGCTGTGGCACTAATGTAACTCAGTGGCACCTTAGGACGGTCTGAGCTCTAGGAGTCCAAAGTCTGTAGTCTGATGCTGCAGCATTCCATTGTGACTTTGTTCTGTGTATTGTTTTTCGTTTGCCGAGCCCAGCTATGGCATTGGGGAAGTTGTTTGGAGGAGGCCTCCTTCCTTTCTCGGCTCCTGGAGTTGATGTTGCATACAGAAAATACTTTCTTTGTTTTCCCCCTTAAGCCTAGCTGTGTGTGCATGGCTGATTGTGAGTCACCCTTGCGGGGATTCTCTTGGCAGGTTTGGTTTAACTTCAGGCCCGTCCGTGCGCCGTATGGCTGAAAGTCATACTCGATGTAGTGACAACTGTTTTTCTCTCCTCAGTGTCACTCACCATTTTTCTATTTTTTCCCCAACCATGGGCAGTTTGGCCTTCCATCAGGACTGGGAAGCCCTGGCGACACCCCGGCTATATGGGGTATATTTGTTTCGTGTTGGTTAATGTTTGTTTAAAGCTTTTGGCCTGTGCATGTATGCGTACTCACCCTGTAGTGTGCGCGGAAGTTACCGTTTTGCTACATTGGTGGCAGTTTACAGTGTCCTTTTCTCAATCACTCTGTTCTAGACCCTGTAGTGGTACTGTATGTACAATGGGCAGATTGGTGGTACGGCAGTTCTGACGTGTATGAGGGAGTCTACTGTTACCGCTGAAGCAGCTGTGTACGATTCTGCCCTGTGGCTGCTGTGATATGACCCTCCCTAGTTTGCCCACGAGGCATGTTTTGTTACAGCCTGTAGGCCAGTGTGAGGGCCCAGGCATAGTGTACGTGAGACAGGTCCCAGACAGGATCACTGTCGTCATTATTCTGCAATTGCGACTGACTACTACTATATGTAGCTTAAGTACTTGATACCCCGGCGATGAGTCTGTGACCCTGGGAGGACGAGTACCCCTACGGTGTCAGTCTATTGGCCATACTAAGCACCACCTAAGTTACATGTGTTTACAACCACTAGGTGAGTGAAGACAGCCTACTATGTACTTGAGTATATTGGCTGTAACGCCAGTACAGGAAACCCGTGTGTCTAGCAACCTCGATGTTCTAGCCTGTGGTGCTGTACTGTGTATTATTTCAGGAGTATTGTACGAGTAACCCTAAGTGTCACAGAGACTGCCTTCAGGTGAGTAACCTCTGGACTCTAGTGTACATAGATGACTTTACTTTTTTGCTCTAGCTTAGCCTTAGTCCGCCAGACAGATAAACCCTTAGGCCTGCAAGACAGCCTACTGCAGGTAGTCTGGTTATAGTGCTGTGAGAGCATGAGTGAGTAGCAGCCAGACTAAGTAGCAGCTTGTAGTGAGTGTGAGGTAGAGTGTATGTGTAAACATAGAGGTAAGTTTGCCGCACTCAGTGGCCTTGTAACTGAGTTCCTGGACTGCCTGTCTCTGTGATGTGCAGGTAAGTCTTTCTTTCTAGGAGAATGATAGGGACGGGCTAGGGCAATGTCAGGTGGAGACGTACTGACCTGAGAGACCTATCGGGAGAAAATAACCCCTTTACAGAACATGTGCATGGAGTCATGACCACTGCACCTCGGGGGGTATGGCTCTGCCGGTCATGTATTCCGCCAACGGTCTCCAGGCTTCTCAGTAGAACCCTCCTGCCCCTAGCTAACCTTCTGCGGATGATCGGCAGTAGTGACTTGTAAGTTAATCTGCAGTGTACTGAAGAGGTACGTTGGTACTTGGTTTGTAAACTGAGGGTCTGTAATAGCCAATCCCTGCACTTTAGTGACAGACAGTCACCAGTGGGTCGTCAATAGAGTCTGTTTTCATGTGGATGTATTTTCCTGTTGACTGTGTCTTGGGAAATTTTATGTTCCCAGAATTGGCTTACATGGTACCTCTGTCTTGAGCTGTCATGTCTGAGGTTACCATTATCCGTCTTGCAGCTTTAAGTTTGTGTGACCTTTTGAGTGTGCAATCTTTTTTTTAAAAAAATGTTGCCACAGACAGCGGCCAACGAGCAGTCATACACCCCCCATGTTCTAGATCCTGCGTAACGGCACTGCGCTTGTCGTATGCAGGCGTTTCTCTTGTTTCTTCACTCTCGGCTCTGTCAACCCTGCCCAGCGTCTGCATTTCCACGTGGCTGTGCGGCAGTGCGCTCTGCGAACCACTTCTATTGCATCAGGCTGGGTACTGGCCCCTCTGCAGAATGCCTGGTGAAGAAGCCGCTGGTGATGAGCCAGGAACTGTTCCCCGTGTTCCCCAGTCTGAAAACCAGGTGACAGCTAGAGCGCCAGCGCTGCTCTTCATAGGAGCAGGTGCCCTGCTGATGCCTGGTGACGCCGAGTTGCTGAGAGCAGTGCAAAGACAGCACACAGAGATTATCGTGATTCAACAGTCAGTTTTGAGGTACATGTGGAGCAGGGCTGCTGCTGGTGCCACAGGGAGGCCACCGTTGAGTGATAGGGCTGACAACCATCTCAAGGGTGTAAATATGAGACCATTAATTTCGTTGGGCCCCGTTTGACAGCAGTGGCAGGGTTTGTGAATGCGATCCCCTTCCTCAGTGTTCGTCCCTAGTCACAGGACAAGTATCACATTGAAGGCTGCCATTTCCCTCTTCACTGTAGACCCTGCAACTGGGACCTGAAGTAGATCGCTGCACGGTAGGACCGCTCTGTGTTTCAGAGGTTTTTGCCTGTGTTACACCCGCTTCTGGCGTGTTTCAGCAGATGAGTACCCCCCGCCTGGGGTGTATACTTGACAGACGTTTCTTTTTTGCATGTGTTGCATAACCCTGTATGAGCAGGAGTCATTTCATTGGACAGCCTTTTACCCTTTTGTGTTTAGGGTGTAGACTGGTGGTTGTGTGTCCATATTGTGCTGGGAATGTTTGAGGATTGCCCTGTGTCAGGTTTTGTGGTTTCTGGGGTGAAGTTCCCTGCATTTTGCAAATGTCACCCTTCCTAAGATTCCCTGATACTCGGACTTTATCCTCTGAGCCGATCATTAGGTCTGCCAGGTTTGGCTGGCATACAGCAACTATCCGATTCCCTTCTGTTCCGCAGGTTTTGGGTATGTGATACTCTCCTGCGCATGGTCGAGGGACTGCATGCTTGGTACACGTGGTTTCGATTTTTTGTTTGCCTTGCCCAGTCAGCTGAATGCCTACAGTTCGAGTTGGACGAGCCAGATCAGATATGGGTACGCCAGAAGCCAGCAACGTGATTGACAACATAGCCAGCTCTTTCCATGAGCTGAGCTCTGATCGCCCGCAGCCATACTTTTTGGTTTTGGTAGTCTGCAGCCATTCTGTGAGTGTCAGGATTTTTAGGGTTACTCGATGCCTTGACCCAATTTCGCCAAAGTTGTCAGGTGACAGTTAGTTAGTCGGATTTCAGTTGCCCAGTCCAGTCAGGTGTTTACCTGTCAGTGCTCAGTCAGCTGTCTGTACAGTCTGTTATGTCTTGTCAGGATAGTCTGTGCCAGTTTGCAGACCAGCGCCCCCGTAGACACCCCCACTTCCAGTGTGAGGTCTGCAGGGGAGTAAGAAAAATCCCTTTAGCATCCTTTTTCCTTAGGGCGCTACGGTCACGGCAACAGCGTAGCACTGTACATACAGATGCAGATACAGATACCGATACAGATGGACTGTGGTATGCTGCTGATTTGTACAGACAGATCTGTCCTTTGTTGAATGTCGCGCCGCTTGCGGGCCGCGACCAGAGTCTGAATTGACGTATGGAGATAATGTTTGATTTATCAAGATCAAAAGATGATAGATTAGTTTCCAGCTGTTTTGTATTATTTTTGAATTGCCGCAACATATATTGCCGTACCAACTGATAAGCCACTGGGCTCCTGCACAGGACCGATGCTGCAAAACACGTGAACTTTATTTCAAAATCCAGACCACATTTGTACCTTTGCCCTCAAAGCAACGCACTGCTCATACACGTCGCAATTGTTTAACTTGTCCGTGAATCCACAGTCAACATGGTCACAAAGACCCTGTGCAACACACAGAAGTCCAGTCTCAGAATACTTTACAGAGCACATGCATACACGATGTGTGAAATGCAATCACCATGCTATTTAATAATCGTTAATTACTCTGTCATAATTCTGTCTGTGCTCTGTCGCAATTCTGTCTGTACTCTGTAGTATTGATGTCGTCTGTATTACGCTGTCAGGCCTATCGGTCGCGAGCGCCCTCGCAGATGAGTCGCGATCGCCGCAGCCTGAACTCTGCTGCCTACTGCTCACACCCCCCTCCTAAGGCAGCGCCCTCACGTGAAAGCAGAGCCAGAAAAAGGGGGCCCCTGGTAGATCTACTTAGTAGAAGGCAGTGGACGTCGCCGCCAGGACTTACTGCATAAAAAAAAATCCTGTAGCGCACTCCGGCGCGGAAAAATGTCAGCAGCGACGGGGGGTAGGGGCTCCCCATCAGCTTAAAGCAAGCAGCGAGGATCAGCTCTGAAGGGGGGGGGGGGGGGGCAACAACGACAGGTGTTTTTTTTACTATTTTTTTCACGTCGAAGAGGAGGGAGGATCACAGGAAGAGAGGGTGCGTCGGCTGCAAGCAGAGCGACTGGCTATCGGCTCAGGACCCCAGTCTGAAGGAAGACGGCAAGGCGCGGCATGTCAGCACCACACTGGCGACACTGATGGCTGCTGTAGGCAACGACTGCGACGCTGACAACGACAACGATTGCTGCTGTCGACGACGCTGACGAGGACGACGACTTCTGCTGTTGACGACGACACCTGCTGTGGACGTTTGCGCAGCAGCACAGCGACACACCGGGACGTGTGCAGAACACGACGACGACGACACTGATGGCAACGACGACGTCGATAAGGGTCTGCACTGAGGTCCACATGCTCGCTGTCTATACTAATTAATAACCATTCAAGAAGGCATTAAAATCATCAGGGTGGAGGGACAGAGTCGGAGGGTCAGCGCAGAAATGAAACACTGGCAAACAGGTTCCCCTTTCTCTTTCCCAATAGGTAGGTAGGCAGGTGCACTCGGTCGTGGAGAGGCGCCCCATGGTTCCCACTGGCCTTGCCGCTGTGGGGAACAGGAGTAGGCTCCGCGCTTGAAGAGCGGAGGCGACTTACATCCCGCTAGACCTGACTGGTCGCCCCCAGAAAAGCAGCACCGGGCAACACCGGGAGGGCTGTTCGCCGCCAGCGTGACTGCTTGTCCTGCCGGGAGGGTGGGCCCCCGTGCTTGCGCACGTCCCCTCCTTTGGGCGGAACCGTAGGGGTTCCCCGGACGTCCTGGCGTATCCCGTTCCCAAGGCATGCATGCATGTTCTTGGTACTAGGGTTTTGAGGTGCTTGGGTGTCGCACGCTCCGCCTCCAGTCCCAAATGAAATGCTGCTCGGCAACCCTCCACAGCCACCAAGGCCAGAGAGTCGCCAGAGACGCTGTTTGGAATGCAAGCATTAAATCATCAAAAATCAAACACTCATACACAGGGTGCTGGGCAAGGGGCGGAGGGTTAGCGCAGAAATGACTGGCTAGTCGCTCAGCTTGATATTGGTGGTGGCTGATCTGCGCTCGTCCTCTGACTCCAGGTTGCAGCCTAAAAACAAACAAAGAAGCATGTCAGGACGGGAGGGAGAGCACAGGAGCGAAAAAGGCAAATCGCCAGATGCATGGGTTGGACCTGGGCTCACTCGCAGGGCCTCTGCCACAGTGGGCGGGCCAAGGGTGTCTCCCCATGTAGCTCGCCAGGACCGCCACACAGGGGTCGAGGTTTCTACACGTGTCCCACCAGTTGTTGATATGCAATGGTAGGTGGGACCCCTCCAGGGTCGAACCATAAATTCAGATATGGGTGTACTGGCAGAGCCCTGCCGAGGCGGGCCGAGCCATCTCCCCTGCATGGAAACTGCGGCAGAAATTCAGGGTACAGCCTCTCAGGGGGCCGAACCTGATAGCAACACTTCAGGTTGGGGTCGTCCGGGGGCCGAACCCAACGTAAAAATTCATTGTAGGGCCCCTCTGGGGGCCGAACAGACTTACCCGCGCACTAGGGCCCGCTACCGTATGGCGGTGGGCCGAGGTGTGATGGGCACTGTATTGAGATATTGTGGGTGACGTGTAGTTAATGTAAGTGACATGTAGTCAATGTAGGTGACACGTAGGGACTGTAGGGGACCTAATGGTGGCAGGGAGGGACGGGAGATCACAGGGGGACCCGAATGCCATGCTTGGCATTGTAGGCCCGCCAGTGGTCGCACACGTGGTGCAAAAATTGGTCCCTGGTCTCCCATGTCCACTCCTGGTGTCCTTTCCACTTGACAAGCCATTTCTGGACTTCGCCGTTACCCCGAGTGGAAGGCACCTCCTTAAAATCCACCACATCTTCCACCACCCAGGTGTCGTCGTGTTTGGGGGTGGGACGGAGCGTGTGGTGGTCGCATTTTAGCTTAACCCCTGACAACAGTGGCACGGCCAGCTTGAGACGGCCTATCCCTAAGATTTGAGGTCCCTGGGCGGTCGCCACACAGTATCGACCCCCGCCCATTATCTCGAGGACTTCATATGGTCCTGACCAAATGCGGGCCAGTTTGTCAAAATGGCGGTCCTCGCCCTTGGGCAAATTGCGGACCCAGACGCGGTCACCCACTTCCCACAATTTGTCAGGATGCGTCTTTCGAAATTCTTTTTCGTGTTTTTCATGGATGGCCGGCAGCTTTTGCTGAACCTCCTCATGCTCACGCTCGAGACGCAAGAAAAAATCAAGGGCGTCTTCGTACCCGTTTTCCTCCAGAATGGGAGGCATGTCCCCGAATCCAATTGGATCCATCCCGAACAACAGACGGTGGGGAGAGTATGGCGCTATGGCACCCGGAAGGTCACTGAGACCCCACAGTGCCATAGGCAATTTGCAGTACCACTGACTGGTGGGTGTGTTGGTCTCTGGTAGGTACACCCTAAGGGTTTCAACGACGCTTTTCAGCGCCCTTTCGGCTCTCCCATTGATCTTGTGCTCGTAGATCACGGACTCATGGGTGGAGATGCAAGCCAAATTACAAAGGATGGTCACAAATCTGTTATTGAAATATTTGGCGTTATCCCGCAGGATTTCATTAGGAACGCCGGTAAAGAACACACACTTTTCCAAAAACAGTTCCGCCAAAATGTCGGCGTCTAAACCCTTGAGGGTAGCTGGTATGGCTATAACATAGCCAGTTGCTCGGTCAACAATGACGAAGCAACAGTCCACAGTGTAATTTTTGCGCACCTCGCACGTAAAGAGATGGACTATGTCCATTGCCACTGAGGCAGACGGATATTTGGGGATTGGGTAGTAGTGGCGCGTCTCGGGGTACCCAACACACCGCGGCTTACATGTCTGACACGTTTTGCAGCGCTGGACTACGTTCTCCACGAGCTCCCGTAGCCGTGTGGGGATGTATCCGTGGAATTTGTACCGTCTGTGTAGAGGTTCCAGCGTCTTATCCACCCCTGGGTGACTGTATGAGTGCACCGCTTGTATGACTTTAGAGGCCACTGCTTTGGGCACTATCACGTAATGGTGCTCAAGGAGTTGCCCTCGACTGTTAACCTGACGGTGCACGCGCCGGTGCTCCGCCACGCTAGTCCGAGCGGCCGCGCACTCCCCTTTCAGGGCAGGGGCAGCCTCGTAGTCGGGGGCGCAGTTGGAGAACAGGAATTCGATCGGAGGGGGCATCATAACGGTGCCCTTATCAGGCATAGTCGCCTTTTTTTTGCGCCCCGCCCTACACCATGCCTGCATGGCTTGGTAGCACTGCACGTGTGTGGGGGGCTCACTTTGTGGACGTGCATTCTCATAGTAAGCGGTAAGCGTGCGTAGCATAGCCGTATTGGGACCGTCGCAACAACCGGTGGGAGGAGTGTGGTGCATCAAGGCGGCCGTGCCCTGGTACCAGCACTGTGTGTCCATATATGCCCTAGCCTGGCGTCGCTTGGACCTCCAAGGCAACCCTTGTGCAACCGGGGCATTTGGCGCGTATTTGCACGAATCATGGCGCACACTGACGACGTCACCGGACACTGTGTGTCCCAGCTGGCGCAGAGTAGCACGTTAAGGTCCAGTAGGCAATGCATTGACGATCGCCTGCTGCCTGCGGGGTCTTTTGGCCTGCTCCGTGAGCTCCCTGTCCTTACAGAACTCTGAGGTACCGTCACTACGACTAACGGGCCGTAAGGCCACACACCACTGATGAACTGCTCCTGCCAGGCTTTGACTCGTGCTTGGCAACGTGCAGTTTACTTCCACCCCCTGGACCCGTACGTGGTCGGTACTAAGGTCCAGGTGTTTCAACCGTTCTCCATCCGGGGTGTTCAATGTGCGAGGTGGTAAGGGGGTATGATGGGGCTCGGGGTCGACCGTAGGGGTCGGCCCTGCAAGCGCTGTGTCGACCCACTGCGCAGCTTCCTGCTCCAATGCATTCCAGCCCGCTTGGTCGGCATCGCTCCCATGCAGGTTGGTGTCGGGGTTGGATAGGTAAGCAGGATATGCCCAGCTAGACAACACATCCGCCGCCATGTTGTCTTCCCCCTTGATGTAGACAACTTCCAGGGGGAACCTTGCCAAAAGGCGCCGCCAACGGGACCGCCTACCCACTGGACCACCCATGCGGTCAAAGTCTTCCTTGACCCAGGACTCCAAAAATTTTGTGATCCGTGCGGCATTTGATTTTCACCCCCGTGTGCAGCCAGCTTCTACACTTGTACAAGGTGGCGACAATTCCATACTTTTCCTGATCCGGAATGTGCCAGTTTCACTGGCCAGTTTTGTGGTAGGACCGGTCAGCCCATTTGTCCTGGTGCCCTGTAACGTTTTTGAAGAACATGCCACTGGGCGGAGGTTGCCGTTAGCATCCTCCTGTTCCAGTGTACCCTCAAAAGGCGTAGGTACTGGAATCAACAGTGATCCACCAGTCCCTGCTGAGAACAGGAAATTGGAGTATCACCTCCTTTTGGAAGCGTTGTTTCAGCTCCTCGAACGCCTCTTTCATTTCGGGGGTGCAGTAGATTTTCCCCTGGAGTTTGTAATGATGTACCAGCTCGTCCTGGCTCATTTTGGAAAAATGAGCCCTTTGGCGGGTACGAGTACCAGGCAGCAAATCACTTTGCCGCTGGTATTTTTGGGACTTCTTTTGGGCCTTTGTGAGGCACATAACCTGCAAGGCAATTTGCAGGGGGGTGGCCATGCGCGCGTGGTCATGTATGTACATGCTGTACCACTGTGTAAACCGGAGAAATCTTTGAAGGTGGGTGGGAGTGGTAATGTCCTCCAACCGCCACGGTTCAATGGCAGCCACCTTTTCGGGGTCCCTGTGTCTACCCCCCGGTGTGAGTATTTGGCCACAAAATTTAACGCGAGTGACAAACATTCTGCACTTTTCGGGCTTCAGAGGGAGTTTGTAGTGTGCCAAAGTTTCAAACAACTCCCGTAGCTGACGCTTATGGTCCTCTATACAGAGACGACTAAGTTTTTCACTCCTCTCCAAATTGTCCCGGTCAGGGGTACCGTGTAGCAGGTCATCAATCTACGGCTTTGTACCAAACCCTTTTTGTGAAACTTTTCTGTTCCCCAAATCCGGTATCCAGGCAGGCCGCCACCATGCGCTGGTATGCCGTACTGATAAGCCACTAGGCTGCTGCACAGGACCGATGCTGCAAAACACGTTGACCTTATTTCAAAATGCAGACCACACTTGTACCTTTGCCCTCAAAGCAACGCACTGCTCATACACGTCGTAATTGTTGAACTTGTCCGTGAATCCAAAGTCAACATGGTCACAAAGACCCTGTGCAACACACGGAGGTCCAGTCTCAGAATACTTTACAGAGCACGTGCATACACGATGTCTGAAATCCAATCACCATGCTATTTAATAATCGTTAATTACTCTGTCGTAATTCTGTCTGTGCTCTGTCGCAAGTCTGTCTGTACTCTGTAGTATTGATGTCATCTGTATTACGTTGTCAGGCCTATCGCTCGCGAGCGACCTCGCAGATGAGTCGCGATCGCCGGAGCCTGTACTCTGCTGCCTACTGCTAACACTCCCCTCCTAAGGCAGAGTCCTGGTGTGAAAGAAGAGGCAGAAAAAGGGCGCGTCTGGTAGATCTACTTAGTAGGAGGCAGCGGACGTCGCCAACAGGACTTACTGCATAAAAAAAAATCCTGTAGCGCACTCCGGCGCGGAAAAATGTCAGCAGCGACTGGGGGTAGGGGCTCCCATCAGCTTAAAGCCAGCAGCCAGGATCAGCTCTGAAGGTGGGGGTGGGCAACAACGACAGGTTTTTGTTCCTTTTTTTTTTGTCACGTCGAAGAGGAGGGAGGATCACAGGTAGAGAGGGTGCGTCGGTCGCAAGCAGAGCGACTGGGTATGGGCGCAGGACCCCAGTCTGAAGGAAGACGGCAATGCACCGCATGTCAGAACCACACTGGCGACACTGACGGCTGCTGTAGGCAACGACTGCGACACTGACAACGACGACGATTGGTGCTGTCGACAACGCTGACGAGGACGACGACTTCTGCTGTTGACGACGACACTTCGACGTTTGCGCAGCAGCACAGTGACACACCACGACGACGACAACACTGATGGCAACGACAACGTTGACAAGGGTCTGCACTGAGGTCCACGTGCTCGCTGTCTATACTAATTAATAACCATCAAAGAAGGCATCAAAATCATCAGGGTGGAGGGACAGAGTCGAAGAATCAGCGCAGAAATGAATCACTGGCAAACAGGCTTCCCTTTCTCTTTCCCAATAGAAATGCTGCTGGGCAACCCTCGACAGCCACCAAGGCCAGAAAGTCGCCAGAGACGCTGTTTGGAATGCAAGCATTAAATCATCAAAAATCAAACACTCAGACACAGGGTGCTGGGCAAGGTGCGGAGAGTTAGCTCAGAAATGACTGGCTAGTCGCTCAGCTTTATATTGGTGGTGGCTGATCTGCGCTCGTGCTCTGACTCCAGGTGACAGCCTAAAACCAAACAAAGAAGCATGTCAGGACGGGACAGAGAGCGAGGGAGGGAAAAAGACGAATCGCCAGATGCATGGGTTTGACCTGGGCTCACTCGCAGGGCTCCTGCCACAGTGGGCGGGCCGAGGTTATCTCCTAATGGGGCTCACCAGGACCGCCACACAGGTGTCGAGGTTTCTACACGTGTCTCACCAGTTGTTGATATGCAATGGTAGGCAGGACCCCTTTAAGGTCGAACCATAAATTCAGATATGGGTGTACTGGCAGAGCCCTGCCGAGGCGACCGAGCCATCTTCCCTGCATGGAAACTGCGGCAGAAATTCAGGGTACAGCCTCTCAGGGAGCCGAACCCAATAGCAAGAATTCGGGGTAGGGCCCGTCCGGGGGCCGAACGCAATGTAAAAAGTCACTGTAGGGCCCCTCTGGGGGCCGAACAGACTTACCCGCGCACTAGGGCCCGCTACCGTATGGCGGTGGGTAGAGGTGTAATGGGCACTGTACTGAGATATTGTTGGTGACATGTAGTTAATGTAAGTGACATGTAGTCAACGTAGGTGACACGTAATGCATGTAGGGGACCTAATGGTGGCAGGGAGGGACAGGAGATCACAAGGGGACCCGAATTCAATGCTTGGCATTGTAGGCCCGCCAGGGGTCGCACACGTGGTGCAAAAATTGGTCCCTGGTCTTCCATGTCCACTCCTGGTGTCCTTTCCACTTGACAAGCCATTTCTGGACTTCCCCGTTACCCCGAGTGGAAGGCACCTCCTTAAAATCCACCACATCTTCCACCACCCAGGTGGCGTCGTGTTTCGGGGAGGGACGGAGCGTGTGGTGGTCGCATTTTAGCTTAACTGCCGACAACAGCGGCAGGGCCAGCTTGAGACGGCCCATCCCTAAGATTTGAGGTCCCTGGGCGGTCGCCACACGGTATCGACCCCCGCCCATTATCTCGAGGACTTCATATGGTCCTGACCAAATGCGGGCCAGTTTGTCGAAATGGCGGTCCTCGCCCGTGGGCAAATTGCGGACCCAGACGCGGTCACCCACCTCCCACAATTTGTCAGGATGCGTCTTTCGAAATTCTTTTTCGTGTTTTTCATGGATGGCCGTCAGCTTTTGCTGAACCTCCTCACGCTCACGCCCGAGACGCAAGAAAAAATCAAGGGCGTCTTCGTACCCGTTTTCCTCCACAATGGGAGGCATGTCCCCGAATCCAATTGGATTCCTCCCGAGCAAGAGACGGTGGGGAGAGTATGGCGCTATGGCACCCAGAAGGTCACTGAGACCCCACAGTGCCATAGGCAATTTCCAGTACCACTGACTGGTGGGTGTGTTGGTCTCTGGTAGGTACACCCTAAGGGTTTCAACGACGCTTTTCAGCGCCCTTTCGGCTCTCCCATTGGTCTTGTGATCGTAGATCGCGGACTCATGGGTGGAGATGCCAGCCAAATTACAAAGGGTGGTCACAAATCTGTTATTGAAATATTTGGCGTTATCCCGCAGGATTTCATTGGGAACGCCGGTAAAGAACACACACTTTTCCAAAAACAGTTCCGCCAATTTGCGGGCGTCTAAACCCCTGAGGGTAGCTGGTATGGCTATAACATAGCCAGTTGCTCGGTCAACAATGACGAAGCAACAGTCCACAGTGTAACCTTTGCGCACCTTGCACGTAGGGAGATGGACTATGTCCATTGCCACTGAGGCAAACCGATATATGGGGATGGGGTAGTAGTGGCGCGTCTCGGGGTGCCAACCGCACCGCGGCTTACATGTCTGGCACGTGTCGCAGCGCTGGACTACGTTCTCCACCAGCTCCCATAGCCGCGTGGGGGTGTATCCAGGGAATTTATAGCGTCTGTGTAGAAGTTCCAGCGTCGTATCCACCCCTGGGTGACTGTATGAGTGCACCGCTTGTATGACTTTAGAGGCCACTGCTTTGGGCACTATCACGTAATGGTGCTCAAGGAGTTGCCCTCGACTGTTAACCTGACGGTGCGCGTGCCGGTGCTCCGCCACGCCAGTCCGAGCGGCCGCCCACTCCTCTTTCAGGGCAGGGGCAGCCTCGTAGTCGGGGGCGCAGTTGTAAAACAGGAATTCAGTCGGAGGAGGCTTCATAACGGTGCCCTTATCAGGCATATCCGCCTTCTTTTTGCGCCCCGCCCTACACCATGCCTGCATGGCTTGGTAGCGCTGCACGTGTGTGGGGGGCTCACTTTGTGGACGTGCATTCTCATAGTAAGCGGTAAGCGTGCGCAGCATAGCCGTTATGGGACCGCCCCAACAACCAGTAGGAGGGGTGGGGTGCATCAAGGCGGCCGTGCCCTGGTACCCGCACTGTATGTCCATATATGCCCTAGCCTGGCGTCGCTTCGACCTCCAAGGCAACCCGTGTGCAACCGGGGCATTTGGCGCGTATTTGCACGAATCATGGCGCACACTGACGACGTCACCGGACACTGTGTGTGCCAGCTGGCGCACAGTAGCACGTTGGGGTCCCGTATGCAATGCATTGACGAACGCCTGCTGCCTGCGGGCTCTTTCGGCCTGCTCCGTGAGCTCCCTGTCCTTAGAGAACTCCGAGGTTCCGTCACTACGACTAACGGGCTGTAAGGCAGCACACCACTGATGAACTGCTCCTGCCAGGCTTTGACCCGTGCTTGCAACGTGCAGTTTACTTCCACCCCCTGGATCCGTACGTGGTCGGTACTAAGGTCCAGGTGTTTCAACCGTTCTCCATCCGAGTTGTTCCATGTGCGAGGTGGTAAGGGGGTATGGTGCAGCTCGGGGTCGACGGTAGGGGTTGACCCTGCAAGCGCTGTGTCGACCCACTGCGCAGTTTCCTGATCCGATGCATCCCCCCTGCTTTGTCGGCATCGCTCCCATGCAGGTTGGTGTCGGGGTTGGCTAGGTAAGCAGGATATGCCCACCTAGACAACACATCCGCCGCCGCCCTGTCTTCCTCCTTGATGTAGACAACTTGCAGCGCAAACCTTGCCAAAAACTGGTGCCAACGGGACCGCCTACCCACTGGACCACCCATGCGGTCAAAGTCCTCTTGGACCCAGGACTTCAAACCTTTGTGATCCGTGCGGCATTTGATTTTCACCCCCGTTCGCAGCCCGCTTCTAGACTTGTACAAGGTGCGATAATTCCGTACATTTCGTGATCCGAAATGTGCCAGTTTAACTGGCCAGTTTTGTGGTCGGACCCGTCAGGCCTTTTGGTCCTTGTGCCCTGTAACGTTTTTGAAAAAAATGCCACTGGGCGGAGGTTGCTGTTAGCATCCTCCTGTTCCAGTGTACCCCGAAACACGTAGGTACTGGAATCAACAGTGATCCACCAGTCCTTGCTGAGATCAGGAATTGGAGTATCACCTCCTTTTGGAAGCGTTGTTCCAGCTCCTCAAACGCCTCTTTCCTTTCGGGGGTCCAGTAAATTTTCCCCTGGAGTTTGTAATGATGTACCAGCTCTTCCTGGCTCATTTTGGAAAAATCAGCCATTTGGCGGGTGCGAGTACCAGGCAGCAAATCAGTTTGCCGCTGGTATTTTTGGGCCTTCTTTTGGGCCTTTGTGAGGCACATACCCTGCAAGGCCATTTGCAGAGGGGCGGCCATGCGCGTGTAGTCATGTATGTACACGCTGTACCACTGTGTAAGCCGGAGAAATCCCCTAAGGTGGGTGGGGGTGGTAATGTCCTCCCACCGCCACCGTTCAATGGCGGCCACCTTTTCGGGGTCCCTGTGTCTACCCCCCGGTGTGAGTATGTTCTCACAAAATTTAACGCGAGTGACAAACATTCTGCACTTTTCGGGCTTCAGGGAGAGTTTGTAGTGTGCCAAAAATTAGAAACAACTCCCGTAGCTGACGCTCATGGTCCTCTCTAAAGAGACGACTAAGTTTTTCACTCCTCTCCAAATTGTCCCGGTCAGGGGTACCGTGTAGCAGGTCATCAATGTACGGCTTTGTGCCAAACTGTTTTGTGAAACTTTTCTTTTCCCCAAATCTGGTATCCGGGCAGGCCGCCATCATGCGCTGGTATGCCGTGGGTGCCATTTTCAGGCCCATGGGGAGTACTAGCCATTTGTACACTCCCCATGGTGTCACGAAGGCGGTATATTGCCTCCTTGCAGGCGTCAAATGCATTTGGTGAAACCCATCTTCAAGTTCAAAGACAGACCAAAGTGCATTTTTACCCTGCGAGAGGATCATATCCTCTATGACCGGGAGGGGAAAGGGGTGGTTGCTGACCTGGGAGTTCAGGTGGCGGTGATCAATTACCAGCCTCCATTTTCCCCCAGGCTTGGGGACCACAAAGGCCTGTGCAGCCCACAGCGAATCAGACTTCTGTAAGAAGCCTCGGGCATAAATTTGTTAACGAGTTTGCGGAAAGCTGCGTCTCGTATGCCGCACGTGCGGTATGGCACACATTTTTGCGGTTGTGGGACGGCAGTTTTAAAGGGTATGGCGTGCTCCCCTTGCGGCCGGAGATCCCGCGGGGCCTCCTTGATGGGATTGTGTTGAAAATTTTTTATCTTGAAGGACTCCTGCAATTGGGCCCTTTTTTCCAAACAGCGGGGGTCCTCTTGGTCCGCCTGCACTGCCGCCCGCGCCAATTGTTGAGACCGTGGGCGGTAGTACTTCCCCTTGGCGTCATGTTCAACGAGGTCCCGTAAATGGGGAGCGGTGTCAGTGTCACCCTCATACCTACCAGCAACTTCGTCGCAGACACTATCCCGGATGTTGCTGGAGAATGTGTCACAAAGGACCACTCTGGTGGTCCAGCCTCTGGATGGCGGGAGGACAAAACCCGCATTGTCCTGATAAACCGTTTGGTCAGCCGGCAATTCCCACCAATCCAGGGCTATCCCCCCTAACTCTGAAAACCAATCATGTGCCTCCCACACAGGGACAATCATTATCCCTTGGGCCTGGTCCATGATGGCCTTCAGGACGACGTCTTGCATTCTAGAGAAGGGGGTATTAATCCATAAGTGGTCCCGGCCCCAGTCCTTGGAGAAGGCATCCTGAGCCTGCGTTTAATATCTTTGGAACTGGGCATTGCATTTTTGGGCGAATGCATCCGCCATGGACTGCTGCTCCCTTCCTGATACCCCTACCCATGCCAAAATCTCGTGCTTGAGACTCGGCACTACTGCGTATGCCTCGGTTTTTTAAGTACGACTAGCAGACTTATGTAGCGCCTTGCGCCGGGCTGCGGTTGGTAGTGCCTGAGCCTTTTTAGAAATGAGGACCGGCCGCACCGAGGTGGTACCTGAACTGGACCCTGGGAAGCGACCGTACCGCTGGACGACCTGTCCGTCCGTGGGGGGGTCTGTACCGGAGACCTTGGGTTGGTTTGTGGGGGGTTCTGGAAGGGTCTCTCCCCTGCATTGGCCGTTGTGGTTCCGGTGGTATCCCCACCCCCTGCCGAAGCTGTCTGGGAACACGGTGTTGACGAGGGAGGCAGTTTTGAGGGGCCGAGCTAAAATGGGCTCGCCCTTCTCTGACTCGGCCTCAGATAACCCTTGCTCGCTCTCGTTACCGCTGTTGGGCTCTACGGCTAAATGACACCCACACTGCTTCAGGCACTGGCACCTAAACTGCTGTGGCCTGACCTCAGGGGGGGGGGGGGTATGAACCGGGGAACTCCGTCCCCGGCCTCCGTCGTGGCGGTAGGGGGGGGGTATGGACTGGGGTGGCTTGTACCTAGCCTGGGCCATGGTTCTCCACTCCATAGAGTATGGAGGTGCTGTTGGAGGAAAATCTGCGTACTGCGGGTCCCCCATGCTGTCTTCATATTCCTGAACCAAACAGTGCAAATCGTCACAATCAAACTGCCTATCTGGTGCCACTAAACCGACGGAGACACACTGGGAGACCCTAACGGGCTGCCTGGGCGGGGTTATCAACTGCTGCTTGGGAGGAGAGGGTAGCGGCTGCTCCCCTCCTAAACTAGCGTTGCGTGCCGCCGACATGACGGTGGCTACAGTGGTCACTTGCTGCACCGCCACGGCTACTGCCGCCACTTGTTGTCCTAAAGAGGCCAACGTCTGCGTAATGGCGGCAGCCCATGTCGTCCATTGTATACCGGGAGTCCCCCCGCCGCGAGCTTCCTCAATCAATAGAGAGGGGAGATTAGGGTCGGTTGCCACTACCAGCAGGACAGTGGGCTCGGAGTATTCTGCCAACGTATCCACTAGGCAGTCCCCAGAAGCATCAAGTTGTAACCCATAGCATTTGAGAAACAGGTAGCCGATGATACAGCCATTGCTGATCTCGGCGCAGTATACAAAGACCTGTTCGCAGGTCAAAAACCCCTCGACTCCATGCCAGTCCCGCTCGGGCACGGTCAGATCCAGCAAGACCCCCATTGTCCCTCCTGCCACGGCGTCCCCTCCCACAGACGTAATGGCAAGGGGTTTCTGCGCCGGTTGGAGCGTACCGCTCAGAACAAATGAGGGTGGAGCGAAGGCAAAAGCCTCCCTACGTGCTCCTTTGGATCAGGTACCCTTGAATTACCCAAGTGAAACCGTGGTTCAACCGAGTTCAACCGCGCACTTTCATTACGGCTTCCCCACAGTTGAACCCGTATCGTGGTACAGGAACAAATTGTTAAGTAGCAACCTGAAAACCACTTTTTCTCAGCCCTCCAAGAGATGCCACACCCCCTTAAAAAAATGGTTTGGAAAACCTTCTTACCTCATTCGTGCAAAACACTGTAGACCTATTTCTCTTGGATCATATTTCACGGCGGTGGTGGTGTAGGAGCCAGTGGCGGCGGCTGTATTGGTGAAACCGCACGGCTTCACCATCAGCTTTTCTTTAGGCGTGATGACATACACCCCTGCGCCTTGTTTGGATTCCCTTTAGGACTTTGGACCCTTTTTAGTTAACAACAATTACATGCAAGCGTGCACTTGATTGTCAGAAGCTTGTTTCCTCATGGACTGCACTAAGATGTAACCGGCTTTCGAGGTGGTTCAACCGCTGGACAGGCGCGCGGTTGCACCGGCTTCACCCGTTGAACCGCTGTTGCACGAAACGCTACACAAAAAACACATCCTCACCTTGGGAAGCCAAAGGGGACAAGTTCATTCTGCATCGCCACAGGCAGACGTCCCCAGGCAATGCCTGTGTACGGTACGAGCACAATGCGCTGTCCAGACCACGCCAGAGGCACGTGGGGCCGAAGAGCGTTAAACATGATCCCATATCCAGGATCCACAATGTGTCCCCATAATAAATCACGCCCCCAACGTATCCATGCAGGACGAGAAGGCCCATTTGCACAAAGTAGGGCACTGGTAAACAGTTCCCACCCCACAAAATCACCCAGGGCTCCTTCCCCCGTAAGGGGACTGTCATCCTTTGGATGCGTATGTACAAGCATGGGATGATCGCCCACCCCATGGACCACTGCGAGCGCAGTGTAGGTTAGTTGGGGGAGTACACTTCGGATGTGTGCGTTCATGCGCCGGACGAGGTCCGGATCTCTACTCGTTTGCACTGCAACTTGCACACGGTGATGCCCCTGCACCGTTACGGCCCCCCACAACTGCCTACGGTACTGTGCTCGATGTCGCTCCCGCCACTACCACCCCCTTATTCCCTTGAAGCAGGTGAAGAGTCAGTCGTTTGGGAGTGGCTCTTCCTTCACGTGAGGCACTGGTGCACCAACCTCTGGGGCTGCCTCTTCGTTATCTTCCTGCTTACATGCAGGCATTTCCTCGTCCTTCGGCGCTCCACCACCCTCCTCAATCTCCTCTTGACCAACCGGGGCTGCAGGCGAGTCCTCCCCACTCTCCTGGTGCTCCTGCACCCCTGGACCAGCAGACTCCACCTTTTCCTCTCTGACCACCTGTTCTTCACTCTTCTTTGGTTCTGACACCTCCGGCGGACCAGGCACAGGAATGTGCTTCTCAGTGTCCTTTGGCTCTGGAATCACTGGCGGCGTTGGCACAGGAACCCCATTGTCACTGTCCTTTTCCGCGTCAGCTTCCGGCGCGGGAGTGACATCCTTCTCCTCGAGTGGACTGTACGAGGGGGAGTCCTCCATTGTCTTCTTGCCCTCCTCATCGATCGCTTCCTGTTCCTGGGCGCGGCGCTCTTTCAATGCCTCCTCGGCAGCGTGGGGCCTACTGAAGCTTGTGCTGTCCTTGACTGCAATAACTGGCCACGTTGTCCCAGCTGCATCGCCCTCCTCCTCCCACTGCGGGGGAAGGAAGACCAATTCTTCCCCCTTCTTGGGCACGGGGGTCTCCTTCATCCCTTTCCCCAGGGTACCAACGGCCAGACGTGGTTCGCCATCAGGACCGTCCACAATGACCCATCGAATCGGCGTGTTGGCCGCCCATCCGAACCGCTGTCGCAGCTGTTTGCGCGTGTCCTCAACCGCCAGTGGTCGTTGTTGGGCTTGATCCAGGCTCTGCAAAAAGGGAAAAATAGTGAAACCGTGGTTCAGGCGGTTCAAGCGTTCGGTTCAACTACACTTCATCAGTGCAACCATGCACACCTCCAGAGCTGACGCATGCGCCGATTCTGCCCTGATCACTTTCTCCTCGTCGCCATCCTTCGATCCCGCAGCCAACTCAGTTGCCAGGGCCTTCACATCCTGCTACGTGTCGCTGGGGAGCTTGCTGGAGTCACTCCCAGAACACGGGGCCGGAACTACCTTCTTCTTCTTCCTCTTTGGGATATGCTTTGCGGCTGGGACCCATTCGTGCTCTTCAAAAAGCGGGGCTGACTCTTCCGTCTCACTGCTGTCTGGGGCGATTTTCTGCTTTTTCGAGGAAGCACGGCTGCCAGTTTTGGCTTACTTTTTCGGCTTCTTGTCGCCAGAGACTTGGACCTTCGTGGGTGGTGCTTCAGCCTTTGCACTTGTCCCCTTCGTTGGGAGGAGCTCCTTGCAGGCGGACTGAAACAGGGACTTCGAAACAACTTTGCTGCCGGGGGTGCTCGTCTCTTCTGGTGGCGGTGGTGCTGCAAGACGTGGAGGCTTGGGGGCCTTTCCACTGCTCCCGGAAGCTCCACCTGCTCCAAGTGGGCGGTCCCATACATTCTTGTAGAACTCCTCAAAGCTGTCTCCCACAGGACTTGGTTGGGGCGCGGTGGTGACGGCTGGACTGGACTCCAGCAGCGTTGACCTCTGCCGTTCTGGCGCAGGACTGTCCTGCCCGGCATTGCTCAGGTCCCGCAAGCCCCGCTGCACGCCACGAGTCATGCAGTCGACCACTTGAGCGGCGCCAGGGATCTGCCGATACCACAGGTCCCACCACTCCACGATGGGCATGGGTGGTTATCGCCCGCGGACGACAATGCCCGGGCCACGCCGATCCACCACGAACATGTGCTCAGGCACATCACTGGCGGTCAACTGCAGAGAAAGCAAGGAGACAGGTGAACTGCAGAACTGGGGGAACGCGATTCAGTGTGTAGGAAGGTGACCCTCAACTGTGCACCGTTGAAGACGGTGAAGGCGGTTCAGCCGCACGGTTGAACCCGCTGAAACGACGGTTGAACTACTGCACACCTGTTGCACCCCTTGGATTGCTTGAACCACACCTGGCTGCACGAATGGCGATGGTGCCATTGCCGTTGGTGCCGCTGCTGCCGTCGCGGCGCTTGCCTTGGCCTTCTTGTGCTTTCCCCCACCTGAGATGGTGGCGCCCATAGCCAGCATGCGTGCTCAGAATCGCCCTGTACCGCTGGACCTCCGATTCTTCGAACGAACCTGGTGGCAACTCCGCCGGGGCCTTGAAGAAGAAGTGTGGACCGTGTCCTGCGCTGTGACCACCGCCCCGGCCCAAGGAATCCGCGCCAAACAAGGACGCGCTCCTGGCAACACCGCGCCCCGCAGTGGCCCATATCCTGAACAGGGCATCCAGACCTGGTTCATCCAGGGACATGTGGCCTCGGGGGTCGCTCGACAGGCCCACATGCAGCACCTTCCACTCCGAAAACTCCCCGGCGCTCAGGCACTTCGTCTCCCAGGGGTAGGACTGGACCACATCCTTGTCTTCTTGGCGGTGCTTCTTCATCCAGAGGGTCATGACAGGGCAGAACACGTACTTCGGCGTCACGTCAGCCAGCCACCGCCACTCAGGCGTCTCGGGTGCCAGGGTGGTATCATGGTTGCAGGTGTTGTGGACCACCACTTCTTCCTTCAGCGGGAACCTGTCGGCCAGGTGGGGAGCTGGAGGCGCTGCCGCTGCTTTTTGCGCTGGCGCGGCTGGTGGATCGGCGCCTTTTCCCGTACCGGGTGCCCGCAGGCAGTCCTGCAGAGCCTTCCCCAAAGACTCCTTGTCCATGGCGCAAAGGCACCTGAGAGAAGCAGGGGTGAAACTGTGGGGAAGCCGGTTCAACCGCACGGGTGAACCTCCTGAACCACGGCTGAACCACAAACACACCTCCTAGTTGCCAACTTTCAATTGAGCGTGCACTGCGTGCTCATCTTCCCGTCGCCGCCGCCCGTCCCATCGAGGCATCTTCTTATAGAGAGCTGCGCTTGTGCGCGTGTCGGAGAATTGCATCATCTTTTCCCTCCTTGGTAGCCTTACGATCACCAGACCGGGAACTTGTGGTTAGAAAGTTGTCTTTAAAGACATAGTTAAGCGACTCAACAATGTCGCCACAAAACATGCCCCCCCCCCCAAGGTTGCAAATTATCCAATACGATGGCCCCCTCATTGCGGAGCCAAAGCAAGTAGGGTGATCGTTTATGGGGACATGTAGTGTTTTGAAACCTTATTGCAATTTGTGCACACCCTTGGACGAATGGATCATATGTCCACCGATAGATAGCGGTTAGCAATTTCCCTATGTCGGCAACGATAGTGGTGACATGTGGTGTTAGACGCAAACTCTTTGCAAGGGGCAACCAATTGGCAAACAAGTGCCATGTCTCTTCCCCATCTGGGAAAGACCGGCCTTTCAAAGACATATTGGTCTTAGCGTCCTTTAGGAGGCTTTGAACCTTGGATCGTTGTGGTATCGTCAACATTGTGGCTCGTGTGCGCACAAACGTTGTTAAGTATTCACCACATCGTATCACAAGATGAAGAAAACACATGATGACACACTCTATAAGGTCATCCACTTTTAATAGTGGACTTTCGATGCACCCTTTTGCACCAACACAACTAACTCCTTGTTGCCGATACTTTAGGAATTTTGCTTCAAGTCTTGTACTTCGTCGCCATGCACACCCTACCCATCTTTCTTTCTCCCTACACCATGTCGCAAAAGAATAAATTGAACCAATTTTATAAAATGTTGATAGACTAAGTATATGACGAAGCCAAGGGCTATCGCTTCCAATAATGACAACCGTTCGCACCCAAAACCCTCGGAGCAATATGTAGCCACGGTCAAATATTTGTTGTATTTTTTTTAGTGTCTCTCCAAAGAGGACACACACAAGATCCGTTTCATGCTCACTTACGAGAGCAAGGTCAACGGTCCAACTGTAGAGCAAGGTTCGTGCTTTTTGCAAGTGGTTTGCAAAACCACATGCAACTTGGCACCATGACCTTTTTCCACATGGAAACCCATCACCACGGACTATAAGTACATAGGGGTGATCATCCCTAAATCTTGGGAAGTGCATTTCTTCCAGCACATCCCTTTTTTCACCTATATATTGTATCCAATCATCCACATCCCAACGAACCCCAACTCTTCCATCCTTTATGGTCGTCTTTAGTACTTGTCTCTCACTTAACGTGGACCAAGCTTTATCCATCGTTGCATACGACACAAAGCAATGTGTCCATGGGACGGTGCTTGCACGGGTTTTCTTCTCTTTGGCATCGGCCCACGAAATAAGCTTCATGTACCTAGGGACCGTTGAACCGAGAAATTGGAATAAAGTGCGCGGTTGAACCTGCGGTTGAATTGGTTGCCATCATGGCATCAAAAATCGTCCAATGGTACAAACCACAAAGTATTCACATTTGTGACGCGGGCAACACGTTGCAACTCATATGTTCATGCTTTGGGCAACATGAAGGTATTATTTTGCCGTGCAAACGTTGTCATGAAGCACAATCACAATTGTTCATTTGTGATAAGGGTTCAACCGCACCGTTGAACCACGTTGAACCACTTGTAGGCATGTGTGCATTATGCCACATACCTTCGCTTCGGCATCCCAAGGTCCAAAATGAGGCGCACCGCGTCAGATCCTGTGAAAGCTTATTTTGTAGCCCTTTTTGTCTGTTTGGAAGCCCTCTGTGTGTTACCAATTCGGTCACCAAGTTGCTTCCATAGGCGTTTTGTCGTGCCGTTTGTGCAAAAAAAGGTGAACCAGTCGTCCACCAGCTGTTGGTCCCCCCACCCGCTGTAGTGGTCGTTCACCACTTGCAGCCAGTGCTGGGACATTTTTTAAAAAAGGTTTGTCACTCGTCAGTTTCGGGTGGTTATGCAAATATTTTGTTCAGAAAAGCGCGCGCCGCCGGCGCAGCCGCCTACGCCAGCGCTGGCGGTGGTTCAACCGCGGTTCAACTGCGGTTCAGCGGTTCAACCGCGCCTTTTCCGAGTTCAACCGGGTTAAACCAGGGAAAACCACTGTGTGAAGTACCTGATCCAAATGAGCACGCAGGGCTGGCTCCCCGAGTTGATCAGGGTAGTTGCTGGGCTTTCTTCACCCGTTCTCCAGCGGGCACTGCCCTGCACCACCAATTCCCGGTGCGTGCCTGTTGAACCAGGCGCGCGCCGGTGACGCACCGCACATACTCGGGGTTGTCGAAGGATACGGCCCGTACGAGCATTGTACATTGGGGTCGCCTGCACCGACCGTATGGTTGCAGTAGAAAATTTGACCTTCAGCGCCTATGGACTCCGTACAGGGGGTGGATCCGTCAACGCTGGCCGAGCCTGCAGGGGTGTCCGCTGTATGGTCAGCCTCCCGCAGCCGGGCTACTCACTTGCGAGCGCGGCACCCGCCTCTCGTAAGCCAACCCCGACGTCTCTACTCACGCGGGTTCCTGGAGCGGCCCCTTGTCGGCGCGCTGGTTGCTGGGGGTTTGGCCGTGGTGTCCCTTTTGGCCTCTCCTTTGGCGTCCCCCTTAGGGGTTGCCTCGGCAGGCGTACAATCTGCGGCTTCCACTTGGGCCTGCCGGGCACGGGCAACATTTTTATTCACATGATATTGGCACTGGGCAGGGTGGTGGTCACCCCCACACCACATGCACTCGTCATCCTTGGCCATTTTAGTGGCATGTCGGAGGGCCCGGTCCACTTGTCTTTTTTGACTTGAGGTCAAGCCTTGGGCGGTAGTTTTGTCGTCACCCTGACAAGGCTTGCGGTAGCCGAACGATCCGCCACCCCTGGGGTAATTGCCGTGGTGCCCCTTGCCTTTGCCCTTGCCTCTGCCCTTCCCCGTGCCAGTTTTACGGCCAGCGGTGCGGTCTCGACGGTCATCGGCCTTCTTTGGCTTGGGGCAGTCTGCCGCCCAATGTCCTTTTTCACCGCAGTTGTGGCATGCGCCCTTGAAGGTTGCGGGTGCCGAGGCGCTGCGTGTCTGCACCGGAGTTGCCGGCTGCGCGTCGTTATTAGCATTTTTGTTGCGACTTGCGCTTATCGCGCCAGGGGAGCTCATACACCGCCTTGGAGTGTGCAGCCTCCCAGGTGAACTCACCATGCAGTGCCTCCAACTTTGCCAGTTGGGCAAGTTCCGCCCCGTAGCCCCCATGACGCTCAACAGCCTGGCGCCACACCTGTTTGGCACGTTGTGGGGTGATACCCCGCTTGCGTGCCGTGCGGCGAGCGTGTAGCACCCACTGCATTATCCAGAGGCTGTAGTTGGCCACAGGTTTTGGGCGGGGCAGGTCCATTGCGACCCATTCCTTTTCGAGGAGTTCGCCGCACACCCTGCCCTGGACGATAGTAGAGGCCACGCCGTATATCTGCTTGTACGTCCAGCCGGCATCCCTAACCAGACTGGCATATAAGTTCCCTTCGTCCAGGAAACACGAGCAGAAAACGTAAGCCAGGAGATCTGGCGCCATGCGCTTACACCAAAATCCCCTGTAACGGTCCCATTCGGGCTCAAACACGGCCCAGTCCCCTCGGAAGACCGGCCCCTTGAGGAGGTCCTTAATGACTTGCCTAGTTTTCGGGGTCTAGGGTTTCTAACTCCAACTTGTCGATGCCGAACAGCGCCCTGACCTGAACATTCGGGCCTTTGTGGATGGGGGCACTGCCGGGCTCGGAGCAATCAGGTACAGGTCGGGTGTGCCCAGGACTGAGGCCTTACCCATCTTCCCAAACGAAGGCAAGCCACCCATGGCTGAGAGGGGGTCACTCTTGAAAAGTTCCTGCACGTTAGAAAACCTCACGTGCTTCTCCCCATCATGGGTGGTGCCCTTCATGTCCAGCCCTGGAAGGTCAAACGTAGCGCCACCCGCTTCATGTAGCAATGTGGGGGCGCTTGCCGCTGGCTTTGGGGCGGAGGGGTTGGTGTGCGGCCTCAGAATGTCCCCCAACCCAGAAAACTGCTTCCCCACGCCCGGTGCAGGCGTAGTCTCTCCATATGGGCAATGGGAAAAACGAATGCCCCCTCCCGTTGAAACATGTGGCGGAGCCTCAGGCTCGGCCTTGACGGGGTAAGTGGGACTGGAAAGGCTGGGGTCGGGGTTCACGTTTTGGCGAGGGGTAGGGGTGTCTGGACTCTCCTCCCCCTCTTCCGCATACTCGTGTTCCCACTCCTGTATTTTTCCTCTTATGTGTTCCATCGCATTCGTGAGGGTTTCCATACCATTCACGACCTCTGGGAGCTGCGTCTCCAAAGCCCGGAGGGAGGTGTCATGTTCCACCACTCGGGCTTCCACCGCCGCCACATCAAAATTCAGGGAGGTGGATACGTCCGGGGGTTGGGCCGGTGGTCCAGGCACTTGCTGCCGTCCCTTTACAGTGCCAACCCCTGGGCGTTGTTTTGGACTTGTCGTTTCAAGGACGCACACTGCCTGTCTACCTCGTGGACCTTCCTGGCTAACGGATTCATGACCTCCGCTTGCAGGCGATCCGAACCCGATTCCGCCAGTATCAGGCGATGGTGACAGTCCCTGATCTCCTCAGGGTGTTGGCCCCGGATGGCTTCGAGGCTCCCCCTCATTTCACTCAAGACCTCCGCCTTCCAAGAGGCCTTGTCCTCGCTCTGGTGTAACACCCGGCCCCTGAGGTCAACCACCTGTGTGTTCAGCCAGGCCACTTCGTGTTCGAGGGCTTGATTGGCGTCCTCCAACGAAGACACCTTAGATGCACAGCAGGGACAGCACCCGTCGCTGCCAGAGCATGAGTGAGAAGGGGGATGGTCACTGGGTGGCTCAGGAGGTTGAGATGCTATGGAGGCGTCAGTACCCTTTGCCAATATGGTGATTCTGTTAAGCGCTGTTTACAAAGTTTGTCCGCAGTAGTTCAGGCGCGACATTGTCGCTCGGATTGTGATGGTGCGCTCATCCAACAAGCTTGCTGTCTTGTCTAACTGTTCCATCACCGTTGTTTGTCAGAATTTTAAGGTTTGGTACCTACTTCACCAAACAAGCAAACACCATCATCTTTCCAAAGGCAAGGCAGACGGGGTACCAAAGGTTGCCCCACAAACAACAAAAAGCCATAAAATATGTATACAATAAATTGCCTGCAGCTCCACCCGGGAGTGGTTGATGGCATTTGTGTTTAGCCACACTCTATCCGTTGTGTGTGGGCGTGGGATATTAGATATTATCATGAACCTTTGCAGCCGTTGCTAATAACAATGCATGCCCTTCTAACACGCTTTATAGATAACAAGTGCTTGCACCATGACCCCCCACCCTTACGTGCTGCTTGTGGTGGTGTTAATCGCCATCCCCCTTTGTTGGGTATGAAGGTGAGTGTGGGCACCCTTCTCTAGGTAGCCCTTGGGTATGTCATTGGTCTCAGTTGCTCTCACCGTGTTTCCCCTAAACGAGCCTTGTCTGGCTTCCCAACCTCCTGCTTCACACTAAGATGTTTGCATGCCAAGAGTTTTGGGTCTGAAAAGTATTCGGTGCTCGGTGTTTGAGCGGCATGTTGGAAAACCTAGGCACCTACTACACATGTTGCCTTGCCCAAGGTGCCCATACAACAAGCTAAGGGTGTGCTTGAAGAGATGAGAGACATGATATACTTGCCGTGAGGCTTGTGTCAATGTGTGTGTCAGATTTCAGTTACCTTTGGTGGAGGCAGGTGGAAGGGGGATTGAAGATTCTCCTCGCTATGTCCCATGAGTTCGTTGCTAAGCTGTAGCAAATAAGCCAGTGGCATAACGTAGAATGCAAAGACCGTAGCCAAAGACACGTCGAACATGGCAGACAACATTGAAGAAGGGAATGCTTTGTGACGGGGGGGGGGTCTCGTTGCGTAAGCTATCGTTCATGTTGGTGAAAGAACCTAGCACGCATGTTTGTGTGGTCACCATGTGTCTACAAAACAAGTAACATGTGGCTTATGCATATTCGCTTCTAGCGTTGTCACAATTCCATATGTAATGTGTGGATACACACCCTCGGCTTATACGGGCATCATGCATGTCATTGACTTTGGTGCACAATTGCTTGCGTGTTACCTCACAGTTAGTTCTTGTCACTTCTTTTTATGGCACACATTTTATCGATAGTGACCCGTTGGGTATCAACAAAGAGGGTACAAGATAATGTAACGGTGGTCTCCAAATCGGTGATAAGAAGACAGAAGAGACCGTGGAGACACTGGCTTGATGTATGAGTGGCACCATAAGGAGTCAAACACCGAAATCAAAGGCACACCCCCCTTGCTAGTAACATGTGTTTCTAAGTCAAAGAAATTGTCCACTATACTACATCTCACAAGTACATTTAAAGGCCTTTTGTGCAAATGTGTGCAAAATGGCCCAAAAAGTGGTATGAAGGAATGATATATACCCATATCAAGAATGTGTTATAAACCGGCCGCATTCATGGAAGTTGAAATCGTGCTACCTAGTTGCTTCATATTGGCCTCAAAAATCATTTTAGAACTTCAGGTCTTGAGATTCGCTACATAAAGGGGAAAATGCCAAAATGCCAATATTGCGAGTTAAAAACGAAGTGTTCCTTGCAAAAGGCAAATGCCCACAGTGAAGAGACCTTAGTAGTACCTTTTAAATATACTTACCTGAGCTCAAGTCATTCCGTATACCCAAACCAATTCAATACCCCAACGTGCAAGAGACAATAAGGCAACATCCGTTCGTGTGCTCCTAAACAATCAGTATAGGAAATAAACCCACGAACGAGAAACATGAAACCAATGCGCGCGAGTGGTGGGAATTTCTGTTGAAAATTTTGTATTAGGAATATTTCCCGTACCAATGAGGTTCTAAAGGAAGTTAAGGGATGCATCTGTACGGTTTTTCATGCTCTTTCATGCCATAACCCCACATGAATCGTTTCCCGTGGTGTTTGCGAGAAAATCCGCACACAAGCTTTTGCATCGACTGGCCAAACTCACGTTGCACATCCACCGTGAGTTCGTTCCTAGAAGGAATGTCCGTTGTTTGCTTCTTGTTCATGTCTCCTTTACTGGCGCATGTCAAAAGTTGCAGGGCCTTGGTCATTTATGGACGTTTGGCCAGCAGCACCTTCCAAAGTCCCTACTTTCGTCTCTAACCCATTGACCACACGCTGGAGAGTGGTGACCTGCTCGAGAGGGGCTGTAACCCTCCGGATTTCCGCCGTCTCCTGCGTGATGCGCCCGTAGGCCTTCCCGATGGTGGCCTCCTGGCGCGCCGCCGCGCCCACGCGCTGCCCCAGGTCGTTCAGGGAGGAGGACACGTTGTGGATGTGGCTGCTGAGCTGCAGCCCGTTCGTGTCGACTGAAGCTCGCACGCCTTCGATGGCTGCGTGGCAGCCCTTGATGCTCGCCTATGCACGCGCTGAGGACTCCTCCAAACGCCGTAGGCGCGCCCCCGCTGCCACTTGCAGCAGTTCGTTGACGCTGCGCTCCGCCGTTGACAAGGCGGTGTTGTGGGCCTCTTGCAGGCCGCGATGATCACGGCATAGGTCACCTATGTCGCGCTGCGCAGCTGTGACGGCGTTGCCCAGCGCCGCCGTGTCCCCTCTCATGGTCTCCAGATCGACCCCGATGGCTGCAAAGTGATGATCGTGGGTTTTCAACAGATCAAACACCTGTTGATCCCCGTTCAGTCCTGATCTCAGCGCGTCTGTGACAGCAGTCATGGCTTCACGGAGCTCTGTCACGCCGTTCTCTACTTGATGCAAGCGCTTAACGTGGTCACCGGTGTGGCTGATGGCTTGCCACTCGTGCGGACACCCATGTTGATCAACCCAGCGATGCCTCTCCACATTGACTAGCACGCGAGCTGCGGACAGGTTCGGCGTCACTGATTCTTGTGGATCAACTGCTGTTGCCTTTACAGGGCTCGAGAGGATCATCGGCTCTGCCGGAGCCTGCTGCCGTGTTGCAGGCTCATAGGGCTGCAGCTGCAACAGCTCACGTTCACCGATGCCAACCATGTATTCACGAAACGATGTACTCAGCACTCAGTCTTAAATCAGATATTCAGAGATTCACGCTGCAAGCACCCGATGATGCTACCAACTGATAAGCCACTAGGCTCCTGCACAGGACCGATGCTGTAAAACACGTGACCTTTATTTCAAAATCTAGACCACACTTGTACCTTTGCCCTCAAAGCAATGCACTGCTCATACACGTCGTAATTGTTGAACTTGTCCGTGAATCCACAGTCAACATGGTCACAAAGATCCTGTGCAACACACAGAAGTCCAGTCTCAGAATACGTTACAGAGCACATGCATACACCATGTGTGAAATGCAATCACCATGCTATTTAATAATGGTTAATTACTCTGTCGTAATTCTGTCTGTGCTCTGTCGCAAGTCTGTCTGTACTCTGTAGTATTGATGTCGTCTGTATTACGCTGTCAGGCCTATCGCTCGCGAGCGACCTCGCTGATGAGTCGCGATCGCCGGAGCCTGTACTCTGCTGCCTAATGCTAACACATTGCTAACTCCTGCATGCACTCATTGCATTCATGCATGCATGGGGTGTTCCTGGTTGATTAGTTCTAGTGGTCACACGTAGCAACATTCTGTTCGCATGATAGGTAAATATATGAGCATGGCAAATAGGATCCTCTTTCTTTGCGTTGGTCTCATTGCATTTCCCGATGTTGATCCATTATTACAATTGTTTCCTCTCCTTGTCTTTTAGACATGATATAACCACCCAGTCAGGGGAGTAGAACCCCCCCTGTCCTGGCTGGGCTGGCAGGCGGGGACCATGAACCTTATCACGATCGAGTGAGAGTACACTTCCTTTGTGTTTTCCTTGTTTTGCCTTTGCTCTTTTTTGCCTTTGTTGTTGTTTAGTTGGGGAGAGGATAGGAATATTTTGTATTGAAACGTTTTTCAGCAAACAAACAATGAATGAAATGTTTCAGATAAATTTTTGCTCGTGTGCAACCCTCCAAAAAATTACATAGTTTTATGAGCCCATTTTCCAATCTTTGTTTTATGTGATATTTCTTTTGTTTAGCTTATTTCTAGTGCGGTGAAACATAATGAATTTGGGGATATATAAATATAGGAAACATAAATGTAGGAACACACCTTAGAGACAAGGGAGTCGCAACCCATTTTATCTGTTTGATAGGCCATAACCGCTGTAAAGGGGGAGGAAGAGATCACTGTCATTTTGGTGCAGTGAGTTGTCCGATTAGAAGAAACATTTTTACAAACTTAGCTGCCACCATTGCAACGAACCGGACACTGCCAATTTCTCGTGTGTTTTGCCCGACAATGTGACTCGTTAGATTTGTCCGTTGAGAAGTAATTAGAGTTTACTATTGTTGTGCTGGCACCCCGAGCCATTGGATTGTCATTAGCGCTGCAAACTGCGCCAACGCCAGCCTCCACATCGCGCCCACTTTCCAAATGATCCAATTTCCCCTGACCTGTGCAGTTCAGACGGGTCGTCTCTTCCTTGATGTTTGTCTTTCAAATGACGACAAGTTCCAACCGGAATACATCATCTCAGGTGCGGTGTTGTTTGCTCGTGGACCTCTGAACTACTAGTTTTTCAGGGCCTGGCAGGGTAGCAACATTTTGGCCTTGTTTTCCTCCATAAAAATGTGTTTCAGACCTTCACAGCTAACGTTTTATCTGTTTGGTTACATGGCGATCTTGAGAGGTTTTGTTCTTGTTTGGCTACTAATAATATCATGTGAGCCGGAAGGTAAGAGACTTCATGTGCGAACTCAAAAGAAAATGACAAACGCGAGCAAATGCGTCCGATCGCGTTACCGTACCGCAAAAACAGGTGAAAAATACGTATCTATGGCAATACTCTGGAATGTCGTTCAAAACGGTGAGCTTGCACTTCATGGAGGGACAGTATACTGGCATTTGCAGCCGTGTCTGCCCGTTCCTTCAGTTCTCAACAGAAGGCAAAAGGAATACGAAGGCTGTTCATCATAGCCTAAGGTTAATAAACCACTTCGTGTCGCTCCTTCCCTTAGTGCTTCATCCAATGTGGCCCAAGAGAATGGTTGCTTGCAGACCTCCACATGCATTTGTCACTAATCTTGCATGCTCATTGCACTCCTTGTGTTGATACTCCTTTGGCTATACCCCTCTCAGAATTGCCACATTCTGCTACGCACGTCCATGGAGGCTTTCTTGGTTAAAAGGTTCCTTGTTGCAGAGATCCATTGGCACTGGTTCCTTTTGACCTCTTTGCATGTCCTGGTAGGGCACTTGCACGAACGTTAGTTGTAGATAAACCCAATGGGACCAATTGTGCGAAAAACCAGGGCTGAACATGGAAACTGTTTACTAACCAGCCGTTAGATTTCGGAACTTGTCCTGGATAGATGTGGACAGCAAAGGAGGTTTTGAAAAATCTTATACGCCGCTGAAAGGCAGCCCAATTGCCAAACATATTGCTGGTCGTTTGGCGTAATTAACGTTCACCAAATTCAGTCAAAGTCCGTTTGCCGAATTTGGTGAAACGGGTTTGACAAAAATAGAAAGAAGTTGCTCAGAAAAGGTCTCATGAATTTTGGCACTGTTTTCACTGAATTACGAGAAACCTTTTCACCGATTCTGGTGACAGTACTTTGAGAGTCATTCAAGAACTTGACCGTTGCAGAGTTTGCCCATGTCGATATCCTTACAATAAACTCACACAATGGAATCACACCAAATAATAGACTAGGAAGCTGTCTAAGAAATATGGTCCCCGACTTAAATGCCCTCTAACTGTGAGCCAGAATTACACATTTATCCCAGAATGATGGTTTTCACTAGAACACCACAAGCACAGTGTGCGCAGAAATATGTTTTTTGCAATGGTGCAATGGTTTTTCCATCTGAACAAAATGTTTCGGCGTCCGAAGTCAGCAGCTCTCACCAAAACTAGGCTGAAACCAGTTTACTGGTTTTTCTGTAAAATATGTCTCGTTGGGCCAAAGGTCCCCAAGACTGATGGAGACTGACGGCCACGCGTGGTGTGCAGTGACGGGTTAAGAGCGCTCTGGCACACCGATGATTGATGCACAGACTCCGATGACAGACACAAGGCATGACCACAACAGAAAGCTGGCACAGGAATCCACTGTAATACTGCACTAGTACATTTTTAAATCATCCCTTGGAACCCATCTTGCCCGTGTAGATGGCGGCACTAGTGTGCAACCCCCGTGATGAAGTGTGACATAGGCCACTTGCACACCCCTTGCACACCCAACCCAAACTTTCATTTCAGCCTCTTTTTTGGTGGTTTTTGGGTGCTACCAAATATCCCATGGCATATTCCATTAGTGTACTATGACCCAAACCTCTCACATGCCCCAAAGGTGTGTCCCATACCCATGTAACACCCCCCCCCAAAATCCCAAATGCGGGGGTTGTGCAACCGCCTCCTTGCACAACCAACCCCTTGGACATGCCATCCTAACCAAAGGGACCGTGCTTCCACGGTTTGCTTGTAATGAATAGGTTGTAGAGAGAGGTGAACCATGTTTTTTACCATCACACACCACAATATTTCACATTAAAACCGCTTCTTGTCTACCCCCATTGGTGTGTGCAACCCCCCAATTTCACCGGTTGCACTTGTGCAACCATGTGCAACTGTGTGCAACCACCATGCTGCGCGCGGTGCGCGCCGGAGTACAAAAAAAGAAGAATCCATTCAATGCGAGCACATGTGGACAATGCACTACAAATCACATATAATACAAGCGCCCCCCCCACACCCCCCAAGCCCTCCGCCAATGGCTCCAGGCCACCCACCCCCAGGCCTGGGCCATCGGCGCCCCCTCCCCACCCCGCGACCACCACACCGAGAAGGGGAAGGACAAGGGCAAGGGGAGGGCAAGGGACAGCAAGGAGCACTCAGGCAAGAGGGCACGGAGGGGCCCCAAGTGAGGGCAGGCACCCATAGGGACAGGGCGCCGGAAGAGACACAACATGGGGGCAGGAAACCACCCAAGAACCAGGAAGGGGCAGGAGCGGGGACCAAGGCACAGAGGAAAAGGGCATCACGGCAAACGCCACGACCAACACCCAGGAAGGGCATACCACGACGGGGGGACCAGCGCCGCCCCACCCCGACCGAACGCCGCACGACTCCCTGGGGCGCACCCCCCAACACACACCGCCGAAGCAAGCATCGGACGCCGTACAGATCACACCAGCGCACACCCACCAGCCACCGGAAACCACACGGGGAATGGAGGGCACACCTACACGGGGGGAACGGGCCACACCCGCAGAGGTAGCCGCAGGGAACGCTGCCGCGCGGCGCACCACCACGCCCTCACCGCCAGGCGACGACCTCGGCCGCCACAAGGGCCACCTCAGAGGCACCGGAAGAGGAAGAAGGCACGGCCACAGCGACCAGGGCTAGGGACCGGGACCCCCAGAGGACACGCGACCAAGGCACAGGCCCCCAGGGAGGGCAACCCCACGGACGCCTACCCGACCCACCAGCCCGAGCGGCACGCCCAGGCCCCCACAGCACGGACCCAGCGAGACACCCACAACTAACCGCAGCCCCCGCCACCAGCCAGCCACACTCCGGCCCGCACTCCGCACCACGACACAGGCCAGGCTGACCTCCACTGACCCACCACGGCACAACGCGAGACCACGGCACACCGCACCACAGCGCGCCACACTGCAACGCGCCACAGCACGACGCGACGCGACGCGGCACAGAGCGGCACAACACGACACGACTGACCCTAACCTGAAGGACCAACCGAAACAACCCACCGCACACCCTGGAAGGCGCCGCACCAGCACGCCACACACCGGCACCGCAGGCCACACACCGGGCCACCGCGCGCCTGGCAACAACGGTGGCTGGCCACCCAGAAGGTTAAAACCGGCAACGCAGAGGAGAAAGGACACGGACAACCCCAGCCCCCTAACCTAGAGCCACACGCAGCCGCCTGGCGCAGCCGCCCAGCCGGCAGAGCCAGGATCTAACCCAGCAGGAAGGGGCGCGGAGCCCAACGTGTACATAGCCCACCCGACCCATGGGGCCGGAACACGGCCTGAAGCGGTACCCAGAACCTATGGCCCATGGCCTGGAGGCCTGTGAGCCGTCACACCCGTTATGGCCCATGGCCCAGAGGCCTGCGAGCCGTCACACCCGTGCGGAAGCCGTTGACACCGGCTATCCCTGTTCTCTAACCCGTGAAATCTGGAATCCGATTTCTAACCAATAAATCGATGTAGAATTACCGTGATTTTCTTGTCTTGATCGATTTTCGGGCAGAAATCGGTGGAATACCCGATTTCTACCGCGAATTCTAATTGTCGTGAAATCGCCGCCTGATGTCGCCTGTTCTCGCGCCTTCGTTGCTTCTCCGTGGCGAGTTTTGTGATTGACTTTTATCGAGTACCTGTGAGGTTCTAAGAGAACTTAAGGGCTGAATCTAGAGGGTATTCAATGTATTTTCATCTGGTGTGTTCACCAGAATTTTTCGCCGTTGCGTTTTCGAGGAAATCAGCGCGCAAGGCTTTCCGTCGATCGTGCGAACTCATGCTTCTCAAGGACCAAGAGTTCGCACGGAACCCTACGTCTCCCCCCTATGTCTTTCATCCATGCCCCTTTCACGCGGGCATATCATCTTGCTTAGGGAAGTGGGCAATGGCGGTGTTTTAGGCAGCCTATGGGTCTCGCAAACCCAAGTCGTTTGCGTGCGCAAACGCCCACTTTGTGGCCTTGTGAGCATGAACGTTAATGACCGAACACAATGCTCACAAGACCAAAAGCCCGAGGTCATTTTCGTTTTACGAGCCAACTCAACGATGGCTCCACGCAATTCAATGCGTACCAAAACTCTATTTTCAAAAGGGGGCAAGTTTTGGTCGAAAATTAGGCCAAAATGGCCAAACCCCCGAGGCTCGTACTCGAAGCCCATGGGGAGTTGAGCCTCGAACCAAGGCAATATGTAAAGTAGAGACCACGGATAACATCGTGGATGGCTTGGTTGATTTTTACAACCTTGTCTTCTATTTTATATAATTTCGCCTTGTGAGCACGCGTGCCACATTGCCTCTTTGCACACGCGCTCATATGCAAGCACTAACGACACGAGTGGGCGGAGACAATCTAACCATAGGGTGCATATTTGAAAGCACCTACTATGGGCCTACTCCAAAAGTGTTTACTCATATTTTTGCTCCTCAAGGTCCCAAGGATATGTTCATGCCAATATCGCCGATATATGCACTTTTTCCCATAAATAGTGTGCTTCAAAGATTGAGGTGTTAAAAATGCTTTCATTGTGCTTTGAACCTCAACCCTTGTTGCAAAAGGGAGGCAAAGCTTCGGTTTACATCCATGCAAAAGCCCGAGGCTCCTTTCTCTTGCGATAAGGAGATACGATATTTGGAGGGACCGCCTTTGGGTGAATTTTGGCCGTTTTGCCCAAAATGGCCACAAACTCCATCTCCCTCTGATTTCACCCCCGAGATTGTGTGCGCCACTTGACCAAGGGTAAGGGCAATTCAGAGAGGGCACATAAGCCCACGTCGAATGGGGTGTTTCCCCATGTGGCCTCTCCTCTTGATGGGAGAGTTGTGAGTCACCCAATTTGGGGTATGTTGCCATTCTGCCCCATACGTGTGTCACTTTCCCTCCAATGGGAAAAATAGCTAGAGGCGACCATGAGGGATGGCAAGTGGCATATATTGGGACCTAAGTCCCATGTGTCTATCGCATCTTTGGTTGAAAGGATCCTCGCCGTGGCCATGGAGATATGGAATCATGAGTGCGGGCCGTTTTGGCCAAATTTCGCTGTTTTTGCCATTGTATGCCATATTGGAATTACCATATCTCCATGGGGAACGCCATCTAGCCAGAAATGAGATGCGCATATTGTAGCATATGACCAAGGGTTGAACGCCCTTGAGTTTCGTATTTGCTCCTCCGGCTCATCCGAAGTCATTCAACTTTTGGTGCGATCCACGATCCCCACCTTTGCACCGGAAGTTGCTTTCTGCCCCGTCCGTGTGGTCATCCCATCGGTGAACAGTAAGCAGCTGGCGTGACAGCAAGCGATAACCCAGGGCATGGGACCAAAGGGGATATCAAGGGTTGTGAATCAAGGCTTGGCGCGTCAATATCGCCAAGATTTCCTACCCTGGACGGTCGCCCGAGACGGCCGATTTTGCCATTTTGGCAATCATGACGCCACGTGACGAACCCGTGGTGCCCTGATGCCGGGACCTCAGAGGGAACCAGGTTGGGTGAGGGCTCCAGGGAGTTCGTATGCGAAGCGCATAGGGTCAGTTGCCTCGTCCCTACCTCTGGCGGGTCCGGACGAGGGGTCAATGTTGGAGATTTTGAAGCTAATATCAGTTTGGGCTGAAACAGCCCATTTTCAGCTACAAACTCCTGAGAGATAATGGCGGCGCCATATCTCAAGCTCAGAGGGGAGTTGGGACCTGCTGTTAGGGGAGCATAGGGAGCGACTGTCGGCTGGCCTTGGAGCCACTTGGTTCCCAGGAACTCGCCTGTGGCTAGGCGGGACATCTCCCCCATTGGCAGGGTTTCAGGGTCCGGACTGAGCAGGGCATGGGTTGTGTTTGAGCCCCCGCCCCCACCAGCCACGGAGAGGGTCGGACCTGGGATTGCGATACAAGTAGGGATAGAGTGTCTATTGTCCTGTGATGCCCTTACCCCAGTCCAGTCTTAACCCCATGTGTACATATCCTGATGTGTTGTTGTACATACTTTCGTTCCCTCTTTGCAGAGTGGCAAGGATTCTGAAACGCTTTGTCACATGACACGAGCGTATTGATGCCCTTGTGAGCGTAGTGCTTTGCCTGCCTGCTCACCTGTGCGTGTCACCGCAGCGTCCCGTGGCCGGCCCCCCACGGGAACGCGTCAAAAGCGTTTCACCGCCGCGGGGTTACCCAACCCTCGCGTGCCACTCGGGGCCACCAACCCCGAGCAGCGCGGCGCAGCTCGCAGCTCGCAGCGCAGCGCAGCGGCTCGCAGCGCAGCGCAGCGGCTCGCAGCGCCACCCAGCAACAGCGCCGAGTTCGTCACGGAGCCAGCAGCGCCCTCCAGAGCATCGCCCTGACCGCGCCGCGACCGTGAAGGAAGTGGACAGACCAGACCCATCGGCCGACCAGCAAGGCCGCCTCAACCACTTCCACAACCACCGGCTGACCAGCACCAGCCGCACGCCCAGTCCAGTGCTGCAGCACCCGCCTCAACAACCACCACCAGTTCGTTGAGTTGAACGAGTGCATACCAAGGACCTCAAGACCAACTACGCCCCCGCTGCCATGGTGAATCGGCAAGAAGCGGGCAGGATGTGGCCGCGGCCCCACCCCCATGCGGCACGCCTGCTGCGTGGGTTGGTCTGGGACCAGCAATACCGCTACAGCCACCCCCAGTGTGAAGGCGGCATGCCCGGGAGCTTCGAGCTCCGCGAGGACATGGGGGAGGACCGCCTGCGGGCAGTGGAGGAGTGGCTGCGGGCGGAAGGGTACGAGTACCGCTTCCGCCGCAAGCG
The DNA here is from genome assembly GCA_964036045.1 of Eutreptiella sp. 'Long Island Sound 2002'. Taxonomy (NCBI): domain Eukaryota; phylum Euglenozoa; class Euglenophyceae; order Eutreptiales; family Eutreptiaceae; genus Eutreptiella; species Eutreptiella sp. 'Long Island Sound 2002'. The sequence goes on from OZ038380.1 coordinate 58,672,207, forward strand.
CTGGAGGACGTGGACCCGGCCGGACAGGCCCGGCGAAGGCCTGCGTCCCGACGGGATTGAGGAGGACGAGATGCCCAACGAGTACCCGTCGGGCGCCTCGATCAACGTCTCCATGTGGGACATGATCGAGAAGAACTTCCCGGAACCGGGGAGCGAGCGCAGGCTGCAGGGCAGCAGCAGCGCGTCTCCGGGGAAGGAGAAGCGGTCCGCCGGGGACAGGAAGCGGGACCGCAGGTGGCGGGAGTACCAGGAGTCCCTGGCCGCCGAAGCCGCCCAAGGCGCCAAGGGCGGAACCCCAGCCCCCAGTCCCCAACGGGCCAATGGTGGTCATCGGCCCGGCCACGCCACCCTCGGCGACTTCATCCAAGTCGCGAGGCAGACCAAGGCCAAGCCCCGTCCGCTGCTCCTGAAGCCCCAGCAGGCCTCAGCAGGCCCCAGCAGCGACGTGGAGTCGGCCCACCGCGGGAGGATGCCGGCCGACCAGGCTAGCTCCAGCAGCAGCGTCGCTCCCGACAGGGACGTGGCGCGCGCCTGTGAGCGCGTCTGTGGGGTGCCCTGCAACCTTCGGGTTGCCCGGCAACGGTCCAGGCAGCACAGCGCTGCCGTGCAGGGCGCCGTCGGCATCGCCCAGGAGGAGGCTGCGGAGTGGGCGCATGGCATGGCCATCCACGCCCAGACCGTGGCGGCCATTGCGGCCGGACTCACGGCCGTGGCCGCCCATGGGGCAGCGACTGCCCAGGTCAACGGTGAGTTGGCGGCAGCCGACGAGGAAGCCCGCCTGACGCAGGAGGCCATTGCCTGCAGGGAGGCCGAGGTGAGGGCGCTGGAAGAGGCGCTTGCCCAAGAGAGGGCAAAGAAGGAGTCGGAGGAAAGGGCCCACGCCGAAGCGACGGCCAAGGCCCAGGCGGACACCGCCAAGAAGGACGCCATCGAGGCCGCGCGACGGAAGGTCGCTGAGGAGAAGGCCAAGACGGAGGCGGAGCTGGCGGCGTTGGAAGCGCAGAAGGCGCGGCTGCAGCAGGCCCGGGAAGCCGAGGCGGCTCGTGCTCGGGAAGAAGCCGAAGTGCGGGCTGCCGCAGTCACCACCGCCGCAATGGTGGAGGCAGAGGCCAAACTCCGCCGCGAGACTCCCCCGGGAGGATCACGAGTGGAGACCCATCGAAAACCTTTCGAAGGGGACGCCTCCTCCAGGATGACGCTGGACGAGGCCGACACGGGCAGCAGTGGGAGCAGTGACCCCACCGCCTGTCGACGGAGGAAGGGCAAGGGGAAGACCCCCGAGAGGCCGCGGAGGCCAGCGGGTGGACACCCCCACGACAGTGACCCCTTCTTCACCGCCAGTGACGGGGATGAACGAGGCCGCCGACATCGCCAAGTGGTGGCTTGGACGGGCGGAGGAGGCGGAGACGTCCCCATGGAACCGGAAGGTGAGGATGAGGATCTCCCTCCTCCCTACCGGAGCTCGGAGCCTTCCGAGACCGAGACGCCCAGGTGGGGCGACATGGACGAGGATGACGACATGGACTTCGGCATCACGAGGAAGCGCCCATCCTCGGACCCACCGAGGCAACCCGGCGGAGACCCACCGGGACCCCCTGGCGGAGGACCATCAGGACCCCCTGGAGGACGCCCACCAAGTGGACCCCCTGGAGGCGGACCACCGGGCGGGGGAGGACCCCCTGGACCGGGCGGACCCGGCGGAGGCCCTCCTGGAGGACCCCCTGGGGACCCCGACGACCCACCAGGGAACGGCGACCCGGATACCACCTGGCGGTGGATTGTCTACCTCCGCAGGAGAGTCCAGTTGCTCGAGCTGGAGGTAGACACGGGCAAGGGCGAGATGGCTCACATCTCCAGGGTCACCGCGCGCGCGCAGAAGGAGCTGGACATCGCCAGGGCCGAGACCAAGTCGCTGACCAACGTCGTCAGCGGCCTGCAGCAGAGGCTGGACGCGCTGGAAGCCCGTGGGAGCGTCGGCAGCGACCACCCACCCCTGGAGTCTGGCTCGTCGGACGACGGCTGGGGACCCGGACCAGGTCCAGGCAGACCCCACGCCCCCGGCTGAGCCCCCAGGAGTCGCCCCAGCGCCAGTGCCCCCTCTCTCACCGCCCCCTCTCCCCGCGGCGCGGGCCAACGCAACGAGCGCGTGCCGCCCGGCAGTGGCAGTGAGGATTGGCGTGATGAGTGGGTCAGCGCGGAGTACCGCAACCGCCGTGCTCCACCGCGGACACCGGTACGCCGCCGGCGCCCCGCACCAGCCCTGGAGCCAATCCCAATGGCTGGTGGACGTTATGGTGGACTCAGGGATGAGGTCCCCAGAGGAGACGTGGAGTGGGATGTCGGCGAAGGCGAGGATCTGGATCTGGACCTGGAGGAGTTCGACATCAGCCCGCCGCGTGGTGTACGACGGGAGGCCGCTGAACGCAGCCGCCGGCGCCGTGCTGAGGATGCGTACATGGAAGGAGTACGGCGTGAACTAGGTCTAGGTTCAGCGTACATGGAGGAACCGCGGCGTAGCCACAGGGATTCCATGGAGGAGATGGAAGTGGCGGCCGTGGGAGTCCGTGGGCGAGGCTGATGGGAACCTCGGTCGACCTCGCGGCCGGCGTTCATGGTCTCTAAGGCCGCGGATGCCGCCGTGTGGGAAGACTTGAAGGACATCAAGCCCCCCATGTACGACGGCAACCCCCCCAACCTCGACCGCTTCTTGGAGAAGCTGGACGATTGGGGGCTGACCGTCACTGAAGACCTACGTCCCGCGGATGCGGAGAGATACGTCTTCAGACGGTTCAGGTACCGCCTGCCGGAAGTGCTCGGCGAGCTATACTTCATGGCGACCAAGGAGGGGAAAATCAAGACCCTCAAGGAAGCCAAGAAGTGGCTCAACGAGCAGGAGCGGGTGGACGCTCCGCAAGTGGCTGCCAAGCGGTGGAAGTCCATCAAGCTTGAGCATGATGGACGGGAGATCCGCCTGCGGGATTGGCGGGACTTCCGAGGGAAATACACCCATCCACCGCCGCAACGTGGAGGATTGGAACGAGGGTGACGAGCAGGCTCGTCTGCTCTCCATGCTGCCGGAAGCATGGATCAAGAGGGTCACCAAGGAGGAATCCAAGCGGGCCAAGTCCAACCACACGGTCAAGATGATGCTCCCCAAAGAGTATCATACGAACGTGGTGGCTTGGGCGAAGAAGAACGTGGCCCGGGATGTCAAACGGCACTCCCTGCGGAACGCTCTTCTCATCACCGTCTCGGGCGATCACGAGAAGACCGCGATGTGGCGCCTTGACGAGTGTGAGTTGAGCGGCCAGACCATCCGTCTGCAGGCCATCCCGGCGCGGATGAGCTGCGACGAGATCCTGGAGTGGGTTGGCGAGGAAGTACTCAAGGAGTACCGAAACCTCCACCACACCCGCGGGTTGAGGCCCGGCGACCGCGACGTCAACTACGTTGGCGAGGGACCTGGCGGCGAAGCTGCCATGGACCCAGCGGGAGCCGGCGGCGATGAGACTCTCGTTGACGATGACGACGACGATGAGCCCGCCGAGGTGGCCATTTGTGCCTTCGTGGCCAAAAACCTGAGCGCGGGGAGCAAACCGGGAAACTGGAAGCCCCTGCAGCAGGGTTGGAGGAAGCAGGAGAAGAGGGACTCTCGCCGCATTGGCGACCCTCCGCTGTCCTTTGGGGAGTTCATACGAGCTCACCCTCAGGGCTGTTTCGTGTGTTATGGGAGGAAGCGAGGCTTCAACCATGACCACCGAACATGCCCCGTCCACAAGGCCGACACGGAGGCTTACAAGAAGGCGCACGGGTCGAAGAAGCGTGCGCCTGCGGGTATCTGGGAAGCCAAAATGGAGGTCGACAAGGACGAGCTGGCCAAGCTGATGTCGTCGGTGGGGACCGAGTTGGCCAAGGAGATCCAGGAGATCAAGAGGAACTGGGTCCCCAGGTCGGACAACAAGAACAAGGAGACCAACCAGAACAACCAGAACAAGGACAAGGACAAGAAGCCTAATCGTAGTGAGAGGAGGAAGAAGGGCGTCAACGACGTTGAGGCCGAGGAGAACACCCCCTCTTCCACAACCGACGCCCCCTAGCGGAGCCCCTGCAGCCAAGGGCCCCAGCTAGGGCGGTCGCAGGATGGTGACGTGGGAAGCGCCGAACCATCCCAGTCGGGGGTCGATAAGCACAAGGGGACTGCCGCGGGCGGAAGGCCCGGTCCGGCGCCCAGTCGCGGAGGCGGGGTGAGGGCAAGTGAAGGCACGAACCCTTGCACCCGTCCGTCCTTCGCGACCAAGAATGTGTTTGATGTACTACAAGATCTTTCCGAGAGTATCGGAGGACCACCCGGACCGCAGCTGGATGCTGCAGATGGGCAGCCTGAGCCCATTGTCCACGACCTGCACCAGTCGCTTGTTGAGCTTCTGGAACGGCTGGAGATCCTGAGTTTGCACGCCGTGCGCCGTGTCGGGCGTGAGCGGCAGTTGCATCTTAAGGTCCGTGCCTTATGCGGGGAAGTGGAAAAGGTTTTCGACGTGTTGGTCGACACGGGAGCTCAAGTCAGCTTGGTCAAGGCTGGCCTACTTCCATCAGACTGTCTGACCGACAGTCGGAAACCTGTCAGGCTGAAGGTGGCGAACGGCCAGTACATGGTGGGAGGCACGAAGGAAGCGGCCATTGGGCTGCAGTTCGTGAACCATCGTGAGCTGAGCCGCCCAGACCTCGGCAAGGAAATCCTCCTGCACGGTCGCTTCTACGAGGCCGAGATGGACTGGGACATGATCGTCGGGTACGACTTCATGATGGAGACGGACTCCGGCGTTCTCCCGGCCCAGGCCTCCATGACCCTGTACCAGGACGACCAACTCTCGTGGCTTTCGTCACCTGAGCACCATGTGGAATGCCGATGGATCCACCCCGAACGCAATCAGCTCGAAGTGGCCGCGCTGGACACTGAGCCAACTGGTCCTGCAAACCAGGAGTACGGCGTAAGGCCGGAAGTGGCGAGCCGAGTTGTCGCGGACTTGGGAGCTTCGGATCTGCCCCTGGATGCGTTCTCTTCAGGAACCTCCGCCCATCTTCGGGTGTGTGAGAAGTACTGGAGCGCACAGGACTCCGCGTGGAAGAAGCACTGGGGTCCGCATCAGGGATTGATGTGGATTCATTGCCCCCGTTGGGACATTCCGAGAGCGATAGCGAAGATTCGCAAGGACCGCTCCAAGGCAGTGCTGTTTGTTCCACCGGATGCACCGAGGAGGAAAGTACCCGACATTGGGTAGCCTCATTGACCAACATGACCTTAAACAAGGTCGTCCTACCGGCTGGAGAGAGTGTCTATCAGGACGCTAAGGGACAGCCCATGCCACCCCAGAGATGGCCAACGGAATTCCACTATGTGGATGGGGGCCTTGATCAGGCCGATACCACGGACTTCGTGTGTGTCAACCGCATCATAGCAGAGCCCTGGCGGCAATGCTTTGCGGTTCCCCCTGTTGACATCGAAGAATCGGAATCGGAAGACCCCCTCACTGAAGAGGAATGGGATCTGGTTCAGGGGTATATGGATCAGCCCTTTCACGACTGGGGAAACCAGCGTGAGGGCAAAGGCCAGGACAAAGCCTGGTGGGAAGTGGACTCAATCGTCTCCGGTTCCTATGACGGGAATACCTTCGTACAGAGGGTGCTGGATCACATGTCCAGCCAAGACGAGCCGCCTGGCGGTAACCCACCCACCTACGGCGATCTGTTCCGAGGCAAGACCAGGGATGGCCCTTTGGGCCACCTGGGAAGACCACCTGAGCCGAAAGCGAGCGGGGTCGCTACCCCTCAAGTAAGCTCCGTGGTTCAAGTGCCCGGAAAAGCCAAGGCGGAGTCCGATGACTGCCCCAAGATCCAGGCATTGAGGGCCAGGCTGAAGCAGAAGTATGGTGATACCTTCTTCAGCGGAAAGCCTGTGTTTCCCCCACCGGTGCGTGGACCGTATGGCGAGGCCAAGATACGACTGAAGCAGGACCCCCGTGTGTACCGGCACCGGAAGTTTGCCCTGAGGGGCGAGAGGAAAGAGGCCATGGAGAAGATCCTCCGTGACTTCATCCAGAGAGGCTGGCTTCAGCCGTGCCACTCCGAGTGGGCCTCTCTGTGCTTCGTCGTCCCCAAGAAGGTTGCCGGTGAGTGGCGGCTCGTGGTCGACTACCGCGGCCTGAACGCCCAAACGCAGCACGACAGCTATACGCTGCCCCTCATTGAGGACATGCTGCAAAAGCAACACCGGCGGAGGATCTTCACGGTGATTGACCTGAAACATGGTTATCATCAGATGCGTCTCGCCGAGGAGTCCCGTGCCTGCACAGCCATGAGCACCCCACTTGGACCTCTCGGGTGGAAGGTGATGCCCATGGGCGTTACCAACGGCAATGCGGCTTTTCAGCGGATGCTGGAGAACCTGCTTGAGCCGGTGCGCGACTGTGCGGACCCCTTCGTGGACGACGTGATCATCGCGTCCGGGGACCCCAGTATGAGCTACGAGGAGCTCCTGGAGGCACACGAGAGGGACGTCACTCGAGTGCTGGACCTTCTGGTTCGGCACAAACTCACGGGCAGCAGTGACAAGGCCACCATTGCGGTAAGCGAGGTGGTCTTCGCTGGCCACGTGGTCGGGAACGGGCAGCGAAAGCCCATACCTGGCAAGGGGGCTGCGATTGAGCACTGTGAAAAGCCCAAAACTGTCTCCGAGCTACGGGCGTATCTGGGGTTCTGCAACTACTACTCGGGGTATATCAAAATGTATGCCGAGTATGCAGCCCCCATGACGACCATGCTCAAGGGCAACCGAGAGGAGACCAAGAAGGGGTCCAAGAAGGCTCTGGTCAGGACAGCTGAGTCCGACCGTGCCTTTGAGGGGATGAAGCAGGCGCTGCTATCCGCAGTGGGTCTGCACCTCGTGGATCCCGACCGAGGGTTCGTCCTGCGCACCGACGCTTCCGACTACGCCATTGGCGCTGTGTTGGAGCAAGTGCTTGACGACGGGAGGCACGTGCCCGTGGCCTTCTGGAGCCGAGTCCTGGCGGAAGGCCAGAGACGGACGTGGACGCCCCGTGAAAAGGAGGCGTATGCCATCGTCATGGCTCTCAGGAAATGGGCTGGGTACATAGCCCTCCATCCCGTCACCGTCTGCACCGACCATCAGAGTCTGCAGTCGTGGCACAAGGAGCACGTGGACACCCCCTCAGGTCCCGCCTCCCGACGGGCAAGATGGCATGAGACCTTGGCCAAGTTCGACCTTACGGTTGTGTATATTCCTGGAAAGGATAACACCGTGGCGGACTGTCTCAGTAGGTGGGCCTATCCCGCCAGCAAGGGCATGACGGATATCTCTGCCCATGGCGATGAGGCTGAGACCGCTGAAGCCAAGAGGATCATCGAAATGGAGCGCCTGATGGAGGAGGAGGGTGCTAAATGCTTCGTCGTCATGGCTGCGGATGCCCCCCTCGCGTCGAGGGTGAGCAGAGCGGTCAGAGTACTCGCCCCTGATGGAGCTGAGTCCGACAAGCACCTCTTCCCGGAGTCTTGCCTCCAGGACGACTGGACCGACAACTACGCCAAGTCTGAGGCCTTTGCGGCCGAGTATAGGGCTGTGACCGACCCTGATGACGGGCAGAAGTGGCCAAAGGGGCTGACTGAGGAAGATGGCAAGCTCTACCGGAATGGTAAGCTGCTAGTACCAGAGTCCCGGGTGCTCGAGCTGTGTGAAGCTTGGCACCACCACATGCTGCACCCAGGGGTCAAGAAGCAAGCTCTTGACATGCAGCGTCGGTTCGAGATCGACCATATCGTTCTCTACACCGCCATCAAGAAGGTCAGGAAGGGTTGTTCGGTCTGTCAGGCCTGCAATCCCGATAACCGGAACGTCAAGGGGGAACCCCAATGGACGCCGGTTCCTGACCAGCCCATGGAGAGCGTGGCCATGGACGTCTTCTCCATGCCCAAAGTGCACATTGGCAAGGAGACCTTTGACTGTGTGGCTCTCTGCGTGGATCGCCACAGTGGCTACGTGGTAGCCGTTCTGGCACGCAAAAAGGGGTTGCTCGCCAAGGAAGTGGCAGTCATGATGATTCGTCATTGGCTGACCGTCTTTGACATCCCCCGCACCATTTGCAGTGACCGAGGGCCCCAGTTTACTGGTGGCTGGTTCAAGGCTATGTGTTCCCTCATGGGAATACGTCATGCCAAGAGCGTCGCCTATCCCAGCCGGTCTAACGGCCGTGCTGAAGTGGCTGGACGGCAGCTGTTCGAGAAACTGCGCAAGATCCACATCACCAATCCACGTCGGAACTGGTTTGAGGAGATGTGGCCTGCTCTGAAGGCCCATCATGACACCCCCACTCCGGGCTGTTTGTCCCCTCACCAGATTCTGTTTGGCAGGGACCCCCTGGGTAGGGGACTTCCCTTGTCTGGTGATGGCATGGCTATGGATGCCAAGGAATTCTTCGCGCGGCAAGAGCAAACGGCGCGGGACATCCGCCAGCAGCTCGAGAAGGAGCATGCTGAGCGTCAGAAGTCCGCCCCGAGCTCGACAGCGCAGAAGTTCAGGGTGGGAGACCCGGTGTGGGTGATCAGACCCCGCCCCATGGGCACCCAGCGCACCAAGACCTGGTTCACACCCGGCGAGGTGGTCCGCAGGACTGGTGAGGACACCTACCGCATCAAGGTGGGTCACGGACAGTTCCGGGAGCGCCACGAGAGTCAGCTCCGTGTGCGGGAACCCGACCTCCGTGGCCAACATGTGTCCCTGAGCTAAGCCCCGCATGAGGCTGACTCGGATGTTGACTATGCTGAGCAGGACGACTATACTGTCGAGAAGATCCTGGCTCAGCGTCCGAAAGCCTCGGCGCCCGGAGGTCTGGAGTTCAAGGTTCGTTGGCGAGGCTATGGGCCGTCCCACGATACCTGGGAACCCGTCTCCCCGTTCGTGCCGCGGGTCAATACTCCCTTCATGGAGTACATCCGCAAGCACAAGACCAAGATCCACGTTTCGGACTTGGCAGCACTCACCCGGGCGATTGCAGCCAGGGGTGCCTGATCAGCGCCCTGAGCTCTCCCCTGATGCGTTTTGAGCGCTTGTGAGGCCGACGAATCGTCCCTTACTTGCTTGCTCTCTTCCATCTTTCGGTGACAGAGTGGCCATGTACCCCCCCTGCTGCATCCAGAGGAGGATGGCCCCTCTCTTTCAACTCTATTCGTCACTCACCCCCCCTGCTGAATCCTTGGGAAACCAGGTAGGGCGACTGACCTTCATACTTCTGAGCTCTTGGGGCCTTGAAGCCCATACGACGTTGCGCAACGGATGCCGCCGTCATCGGCATTGCGATTTTTGGGTGTGTGGTCTGGTTCCATGGCACTTGCGGAATCCAGACCAGTCGACGTGTGTCTCGAGACTATATATGGCCTGAACTCAGGCGTTTTCCTGTCCACCCTCCTGCATTTGCCTTATCCTGACCGGGGCGTGGTTTGGCACTCTGTCCAGAGTGTGTTTACACGCCTATTTAACCCGCTTGTTGCTTGTTTTTCTGCCCCTCCAGGATATGTGCATCTGTATGTCAGCTCATCACTGAAGTGTGGACTGTTTCTCCCCCCCGAGGGGATGCGAATCGAAATACAGAGGCGCCCTGAGTCGCCGTGTACATGTTCATACACAGGGTCCAGCCTGGACCAGTACCACATTACATATTCTTCTGTTTGAGTGCCCGTGATACCGTGTTGCCCTATTCGCTGTGATGTGTGGAGATCCTGATGGCGCCAGGCGGGAAGCCCAGTTGCCTGACTACACTCCCAGCGGTCCGCCACTGTCAGTCCCAGTGTGAGCCTACCGATTCGCAGACGCACTTGCAGTCGGATGGCGGCCTCCGGTGCTCCTGACCTCGGTCAGTCTGCCTGGGAAACTGGTGGTTTGAGGAGTCGACGCCTCCGCCCACACTGCATGAGGACTCCCTCATGTATGGCCTTCGTGGTAATAGGGCGAGGGAAAAGACGGCCTTGATGCCCGATCCCTTAAGGAGGTGTTCCCTTAAGATCTCTTAAGGAGTTCGGCTGTGGCACTCTGGACTCGCGTCGTATGGATATGGACATGGTGCGCCCGAGGAAGGACCCGTGGGGACTCTCCCCAGTCGGCGGGCCTTGGGAAGCTTGGGGTAGCCTGATGGATCTTTGTGGTCGCTCTCGACCTGTGGGACCACCTCGGTCGTCGTGTGTCGCCTATGTTGGCCGTGTATGGCACTGCCACTGTGGTGGTGACCGTAGCAGCCGGCACCCGGTGCGCCTGGTATGGGTTAACGGGTCCTTTGGATGCCGAACAATCGCCGCCAGGACCCGGGACTTGATACTTGATACTATACATGTGCTACGAGCTTTTACAGCATCATACCTATCTTACTGTGGGATTTGGGCAGCCTACCCTGAATCAGCCTGATTTGAGGATGTGACACCCCCCCCCCCTTCAGGAAGTGGTCCTGGGTACCCGCTGCCATGCGTGGGTGTTATCGAGCCCCCCCCAGAGTTTGCTCTAAGGAGGGGGGTGAAGCGGTACCCAGAACCTATGGCCCATGGCCCGGAGGCCTGTGAGCCGTCACACCCGTTATGGCCCATGGCCCAGAGGCCTGCGAGCCGTCACACCCGTGCGGAAGCCGTTGACACCGGCTATCCCTGTTCTCTAACCCGTGAAATCTGGAATCCGATTTCTAACCAATAAATCGATGTAAAATTACCGTGATTTTATTGTCTTGATCGATTTTCGGGCAGAAATCGGTGAAATACCCGATTTCTACCGCGAATTCTAATTGTCGTGAAATCGCCGCCTGATGTCGCCTGTTCTCGCGCCTTCGTCGCTTCTCGGTGGCGACTTTTGTGATTGACTTTTATCGAGTACCTGTGAGGTTCTAAGAGAACTTAAGGGCTGAATCTAGAGGGTATTTAATGTACTTTCATCTGCTGTGTTCACCAGAATTTTTCGCCGTTGCGTTTTCGAGAAAATCAGCGCGCAAGGCTTTCCGTCGATCGTGCGAACTCATGCTTCTCAAGGACCAAGAGTTCGCACGGAACCCTACGTCTCCCCCCTTTGTCTTTCATCCATGCCCCTTTCACGCGGGCATATCATCTTGCTTAGGGAAGGGGGCAATGGCGGTGTTTTAGGCAGCCTATGGGTCTCGCAAACCCAAGTCGTTTGCGTGCGCAAACGCTAACTTTGTGGCCTTGTGAGCATGAACGTTAATGACCGAACACAATGCTCACAAGACCAAAAGCCCGAGGCCATTTTCGTTTTACAAGCCAACTCAACGATGGCTCCACGCAATTCAATGCGTACCAAAACTCTATTTTCAAAAGAGGGCAATTTTTGGTCGAAAATTAGGCCAAAATGCCCAACCCCCCGAGGCTCGTACTCGAAGCCTATGGGGAGTTGAGCCTCGAACCAAGGCAATATGTAAAGTAGAGACCACGGAGGACATCGTGGATGGCTTGGTTGATTTTTACAACCTTGTCTTCTTTTTTATAAAATTTCGCCTTGTGACCACGCGTGCCACATTGCCTCTTTGCACACGCGCTCATATGCAAGCACTAATGACACGAGTGGGCGGAGACAATCTAACCATAGGGTGCATATTTGAAAGCACCTACTATGGGCCTACTCCAAAAGTGTTTACTCATATTTTTGCTCCTCAAGGTCCCAAGGATATGTTCATGCCAATATCGCCGATATATGCACTTTTTCCCATAAATAGTGTGCTTCAAGGATTGAGGTGTTAAAAATGCTTTCATTGTGCTTTGAACCTCAACCCTTGTTGCAAAAGGGAGGCAAAGCTTCGGTTTACATCCATGCAAAAGCCCGAGGCTCCTTTCTCTTGCGATAAGGAGATACGATATTTGGAGGGACCGCCTTTGGGTGAATTTTGGCCGTTTTGCCCAAAATGGCCACAAACTCCATCTCCCCCTGATTTCACCCCCGAGATTGCGTGCGCCACTTGACCAAGGGTAAGGGCAATTCGGAGAGGGCACATAAGCCCACGTCGAATGGGGTGTTTCCCCATGTGGCCTCTCCTCTTGATGGGAGAGTTGTGAGTCACCCAATTTGGGGTATGTTGCCATTCTGCCCCATACGTGTGTCACTTTCCCTCCAATGGGAAAAATAGCTAGAGGCGACCATGAAGGATGGCAAGTGGCATATATTGGGACCCAAGTCCCATGTGTCTATCGCATCTTTGGTTGAAAGAATCCTCGCCGTGGCCATGGAGATATGGAATCATGAGTGCGGGCTGTTTTGGCCAAATTTCGCTGTTTTTGCCATTGTATGCCATATTGGAATTACCATATCTCCATGGGGCACGAGATCTAGCCAGGAATGAGATGCGCATATTGTAGCATATGACGAAGGGTTGAACGCCCTTGAGTTTCGTATTTGCTCCTCCGGCTCATCCGAAGTCATTCAACTTTTGGTGCGATCCACGATCCCCACCTTTGCACCGCATGTTGCTTTCTGCCCCGTCCGTGTGGTCATCCCATCGGTGAACAGTAAGCAGCCGGCGTGACAGCAAGCGATAACCCAGGGCATGGGACCAAAGAGGATATCAAGGGTTGTGAATCAAGGCTTGGCGCGTCAATATCACCAAGATTTCCTACCCTGGACGGTCGCCCGAGACGGCCGATTTTGCCATTTTGGCAATCATGACCCCACGTGACGAACCCGTGGTGCCCTGATGCCGGGACCTCAGAGAGAACCAGGTTGGGTGAGGGCTCCAGGGAGTTCCCACTCGAAGCGCATAGGGTCAGTTGCCTCGTCCCTACCTCTGGCGGGTCCGGACGAGGGGTCAATTGTGGAGATTTTGAAGCTAATATCAGTTTGGGCTGAAACGGCCGATTTTTAGCTACCAACTCCTGAGGGATAATGGCGGGGCCATATCTCAAGCTCAGAGGGGAGTTGGGACCTGCTGTTAAGGGAGCATAGGGAGCAATTGTCGGCTGACCTTGGAGCCCCTTGGTTCCCAGGAACTCGCCTGTGGCTAGGCGGGACACCTCCCCCATTGGCAGGGTTTCAGGGTCCGGACTGAGCAGGGCATGGGTTGTGTTTGAGCCCCCGCCCCCACCAGCCACGGAGAGGGTTGGACCAGGGATTGGGATACAAGTAGGGATAGAGTGTCTATTGTCCTGTGATGCCCTTACCCCAGTCCAGTCTTAACCCCATGTGTACATATCCTGATGTGTTGTTGTACATACTTTCGTTCCCTCTTTGCAGAGTGGCAAGGATCCTGAAACGCTTTGTCACATGACACGAGCGTATTGATGCCCTTGTGAGCGTAGTGCTTTGCCTGCCTGCTCACCTGTGCGTGTCACCGCAGCGTCCCGTGGCCGGCCCCCCACTGGAACGCGTCAGGCCAAGCGGAACGCAACCGCCAACAGCAGCCCGGAAGACCACACTGAATGCAGGCCAGTGCGTGCGCCAGCCCAGGGAAGGCAAAGGGAGGAACAGGCGCCCCCCCCCCAGAAAAAAATACACAGGGGGGGGAGGGGGGGGGGGCGAGAGAACAGCCCACAGCCACCAAACCGCCCGCCAACCCCACAAGAGGCGGCCAAACCCCCCACCCAGAAGGCACAGAAGACAGGACCCCCAAAAGAGGCACAGGGGGACCACCCAGCCAAAACCGGCAACACCAAGCCAGGAACAGCGGCCCACCAGGAAAAGGGACACCGAAACATGCAGACACACACCACGCTGGAAAAAAAAAAGAGCCAGCAGCCCAGCCTGAAAGAGAGGGGATGGGGGGACAGGGACCACAAGGCCCGGGACAGGGACAGCCAGCAACCAACACCACAAAGCAAAACCAAGACACGCCAAAAAAAAAGCGCAAAAAACACACCCCGACAACCCAACCAAGCAGGGCAGGGCACAGCCGAGACCTGGGCCCAGCACGCACGCCCACACACCGCACCCCAGCCAGGAGAGGCAGGGAACAAGCGGGGCGCGCGCACAAACACGCACCCCCGCACAGCAACCCAAACCAGGAGGTGCAGGAGACCACGCGGGACGGGCGCACCAGCACACACACACCCCAACATCCCACCAAGAAGAGGCTGGGCGCAGCCAAAACCCAAACCCCAGCACTCACGCCCACACCGCACACCGGAACCGGAAACGGCGGGGGGCAAGCGGAGCGCGCACGCAACCACACACGTCCCATAAGGAGGCCGAAACCTAAGCCCAACCACGAACACCACAAACAGCAGGCAAAAGAGGGACAACACCACAAACCGTGCCCAAACACACCCGTCCAAGACCCCAGCTAGGACTGGCAGGGGTTAACAAAACCCACACCCAACCGCAACACGGACCCAAACACAAACGCCGCACAACAGTAGGAAACCCAGTGTCGACAGCCCGGGCACTGAGGAAGCCCGTGCCATGCAGGTGACCCGGCCAGATGAGATCCGGAGACCGGGGGTAAGGCTGCATCCCAAGGCCTGCGCTGCTTTGAGACTCGAGGCGGAGCGCGCGACACCCAAGCGCCTCGGAACCCTAGTACCAAGAACGTGCATGCATGCCTCGGTAACGGGATACGCCAGGAAGTCCGGTGAACCTCTAGGGTTCCGCCCAAAGGAGGGGACGTGCGCAAGCACGGGGGCACACCCTCCCGGCGAGACAAGCACGTCACGCGGGCGGCGATCAGCCCTCCCGGTGTTGCCCGGGGCCCCTTTGTTGGGGGCCAACAGTCAGGTCTAGCGGGATGTAAGCCGCCTTCCCTCTTCACACGCGGAGCCTCTTCCTGTTCGTCACAGGGGCGACACCAGGGGGAACCATGGGGCGCCTCTCCACGACCGAGTGCACATACCTACCTACCTGGTTTTTCTGTAAAATATGTCTCGTTGGGCCAAAGGTCCCCAGGCTGGTGTAAAGAAGGTCCCTACCAGGACCGGGCCCCGCTGTGCCCCTCCCGCCAGTAACCCCTGCTGATTTACTCCGGATCAACGATTGCATTCCTCAATTTCCAGGGTCCAAATCCAAAAATATAGAAAATAAAATCCTCCTTCAACCCTGAATGGCAACCAGATCCCACAAGTACAGCAATAACCCAATTCACAATCCAAATCAGGCTGCGGGCTTTTGTTCAGCACACCGATACTCCCACGGTGGCGGGCATGTACAAGAATTGCACCAAGGAGAAAAGCCCTGAAATTGGCATATGAACACATATGAAGCAAAGTTGGGGAGAGATGGAAACTTACACAATCACAGCCATAGACCCATCATTCCCTGGACTCAAGACCTTCCCTTGACTCACCAACATGATGCCCTGAACCCAGTCCAATAAGATGGCTAAATGCCATATGTCAAAAGTCAATACACAAACCCCAAAAATGTGTTCACTCCCAAGCCTCTAAATCCTAGCCCAATGGGGGAGGTGGCGTGTGATGGCCTAGAGTGGCACTCAGGACCATGCCCTACCCTGACATAACCTTGGCTGGACTTGGAGTTGGATGGGCTTAGAGAAATGACTTATGAGTTTGAACTCATAACATGTCAAAAAACTGCCAATTCACACCATATTGGCCATATATCAAAAATATGCTCAAAATTGAAGTTACTACATATCCGAAGGCTCCAAGCATGCATGGAATCGGAGTCTACCATTCATGGAGGATAGAGACCAGAGGCCAATGCCCATGTACATCCCCATTTTACCCTCGAAACCCTTTCAGATATGGGCGCCACGCACTGCCCAAGTCAGCCCATGATCTTGAGACCAATTCTTGAAATCCTTCGTGCGCCAAGCCAAATGGAGTTCATGATCCGGCATATGGTGGTGTTCAACTCCAAACCATATGCCAACATATGAACAACATACCATGGTTCGACTCCCCATAGGCTTCTTGCTGTTAGCTGACCAGTTGAGTACACAAAACGCAAAAATGAGCAAAAATTGAGGTCAAAAACATGAAAATATGACCAAATACAAAGTTGTCATGATAGTATATCTCTATGCTCACCCATGATATCCGCTCATGGTTCAATACACAAATGATTGGAACCATTTGCGAACAATTCCCCCACTTGGATCCCCAATTAGGCGCATGGAGATACCTTCGCCACTAATATCTACATGCCCCATGAAAATGGGAGTGCACCCATGGATCTCTTTGTCAAACATACCATGAGCAATACATACGCGGTAGACTTGGTCTAGCGCTTTGAATTCCACAATTGGGACATGGGCAAGGCCCTTGTCACGTATGGCTCCCCATCTCTTCGGCCACACGAAGATATATAACATGTGCGTGAGCATATCCAACATATACCATGCATATAACAAATACCCTCAAAATATGGCTCCCACCATGATATGCCATGTCCCTCCATTGACATAACTTCACGTTAAAAATACGTAGGAACCCAAGGAAAGTTGCTATGCAACCCCAACACCCGTGCAGCACACTCGAAAGCCGCATTAAAATATTCGGTTGCACGGTCCAAGAGTTATATATCACTTTATACCCTTCTTGACCCTTTTCCCTTGCTACACCGGGCATGTGTGCGCACCAAAGGCGTTTGATGCTTCCTAAATTAAGTTGAGACCAAGGCAGTTCCAACCCAACCTTCTTTATTCTCATTCCTCACACTCGCGCGTAGATATGGCTCTTCAAAGTGATCCCACGATTCGCTTTTGTTTCCCTTATATCTCCAGGTCAAATGGGTGGCAAATATAAGGGAAACCTGATTCGGGCATAGGGAAAGGAGTATGACCACTCGAAGAAGACAAAATCAAGTGCGGCGATGTCGAAGTCGAAAATCCGATTTCGACATCACGAAAAATTCTGATTAAAATTTCGAGTGCTTATTTAGAAAATTGCGGAAGCAACGAACCCTTTACAGATGAAATCTGACCCTTCAGAAACGTTTCCGCCAAAATATCTGGAAATAACAGTTAACCAATCGGTTAACGCAAAATCGCGAGCCAACTGACAGTCGCCGATACATTGACTATCAGAACGAAAGGCTGAAAAATTACGAAAACATTATGATAATAAAACCCTGTTGATTCCTGATATTCCGATATATAAATCTCCGCTGGCGGTGCCTCGGTTCTGAATATGGCCGCTCATAGCCGGAATGGCCAAACCTATCACACTATCACATCGGGTTAGATCAGGTGGATGGAAGAGTATGATATCAGCCAATGGCGGCTTGCCGGCACATAGATACACACCCCAAGTGACCCCAAGATGGCCACGGGGGTCCGAACCGGCTTCACCCCCCTTCTCAGAGCGTTGTATCCGCTCGGAAACCAATGAAGAGAGGACTGGAGGACCCCAATGGGCTCCAACCCCCCCCTCCATGTCTCAAGGACACATGGAGGCCCCACACACGTCGTAGGCGTCCCCCATGCCCCAAGGGAGGGGTGAGGACACTGATAATCAGCGCCCTACGCCATATCCGGTCTCCTCTTGATCTACAACATGGACCAAGGGGATCAAAGATAGAAAAACGTCGTCGGTCGACCTAAATAAGTATACCACAATGCAATATATATGTGGAGATCAAGTGAAGGGGGTAGATGGCCACTCAAGGCCGAAAAATCCCCGGATGAACGCCCTCACCCGTCTCCCCAAGCACAGAAACAAACAAAATGCCAAGGGGGGATCCATTACGGTGCTACAGCAGCAACCAAATGGACCAATACGTCCTTGACATCCAAAGAAATACCCTTTTTCTTTAGGTAGTCCATCCAGACCGTGGTGTACCTCGGCACAAAACTGCTCGGAGGTTCCCACGAGTCTCTGGAGGCGGCGAATCCCTTCCATCGGACTTTATAAAGCCTGCCCCCAGGCGTCCCCTGGGTCCGGCTTGTCCGCCAGGATGTTCTTCGCGGTGAAATCGTCGTTCTCACCCTCGTCGTCCGAGTCCACATCGCCGGCCGCGAACTCGAAGGTGACGGGACGTCCGCTGGGGTCCGGTGCTCGGGGACGAAGCTGGGTATGGTCGCGGTCCAGGATCTTGTTATCCCCCACACGAACCACATACACGTCCTGCCCGACCTTCCGCACGATTACCCCTGGCACATACCAAGATGCCTGCCGATGCCTGGACAGGACATCCTTGTGGTGCCGCTCCACCCACACGGTGTCTTGGAGAGCATACTTCTGGACTTTTCCCTGCTTGAAGTACTTGGCCCTCTTGTCATGCTCGTCCTGAAGTGCCTTGCACACCTTGGCCGCCGTGTCGTCCGCCTCAGCCATCATTGCGTTCGCATCCCGGGCCACCTTGCCGTGGTTCATCCACGGGAGAGTGCGTGACACTCGATCCCGTAGGAACAGGATGCGATGGGGCGACAGTCCAGTGGGTCCCGGAAGGTCGTGATACGCCTGGAGCACTCTCCACAGCGAGTTATACCAGTTCCGGCCCGGTTCATCAATGTGCAGCTGGCGGAACTTCTCGAACATCTGTCGCCCGGCCACTTCAGCACGGCCATTCGACCGGCTGTGGTAAGCCACGGTCTTGGCGTGCCGAGTCCCCATGTGCTTACACATCGTCTTGAACCACGTCCCCACGAATTGACTGCCCCTATCGCTGCAGATGACAGCTGAGATATCGAAAATCGTCAGCCAATGCCTGATCATGGCATTAGCGACGGTCTTGGCCTGCAGCCCCACTCCATGCTTGTCCTTCTTGTCCTTCTTCTTGGACTTCTTGCCCGGGACTGCCACGATATACCCGCTGTGCCTGTCCACCGCCAGGATGACACAGTCGTAGGTCTCTCCGTCCACGGTGACCTCAGGCATGGCGAATACATCCATGGCCACTGACCGCATAGGGGCCTCCGGTATAGCCGTATACACCGGGTTGCCCGCTGTGGAGTGGTTAGGGCTCTTCGTGGCCCTACACACGGCACAGTCGCTGCAGTACCTATCCAGGATGGCGTAGTACCCCGGAGGGAACTTGAAACGCCACTCCAGGTCCTGCTGCATCTTGTCTCGGCCAGGATGCATGAGCTGGGCGTTGTGCCAATGGTCAATGAGCTCCTCCACTCGGTTTTCGGGCACCAGCAGCTTGTCCTTGAGGAACAACTTGTTGCCATTCTCGGTCAAGCCCTCGGGCCATTCGTCGTCCGACGGGGCGCTCACGGCATTCCAGTACTTGCTCCAGTGCTGGGATGCCGCGTAGTCATCCGACCAGTCCTCTGTGAGCACCGACCTGACTAGCTCTACAGGGGCCACCATCCATTGCTCGAGGGTTTCCTCTCGAATAGCTTGGACGCGGGCACCCCGGAACTTGGCCAGGTCCGTACGATTTGCCATCACCACAAAGCACTTGACCCCTTCTTGCTCCATGACCTTTCCCATCTCGATGATGCGCTTGGCCTCCTCGGTCTCCTCGGCGTCGCCATGGCTGGATATGTCCATCCACGCCTTGCCCGCGGGGTAGGCCCAGCGACTGAGGCAATCTGCAACAGTGTTGTCCTTCCCCGGGATATACACGACGCTGAGGTCGACCTTCGCGAACGTCTCGTGCCATCGGGCCCTCCTAGCCGCTGGTCCTGAGGGGGTGTCGACATGCTCCTTGTGCCAGCTCTGTAGGGACTGGTGGTCCGTGCAAACCACCACCGGCTGCAGTCTGATGTGGCCAGACCACTTCCTGAGCGCACATACAATGGCGTATGTCTCCTTCTCCCTCGCGGTCCATGTTCGGCGTTGGCCCTCGGCCAGGATCCTGCTCCAAAACGCCACGGGAACATGAGTCCCGTCGTCCCGGACTTGCTCGGGGACTGCCCCCACGGCATAGTCCGAGGCGTCTGTCCGTAGCATGAATCCCTTGTCCGGGTCCACCAGGAACAACCCCAACTGCCCCAGGAGTCGCTCCTTCAGGCGGTTGAACGCATCCTCAGCCTCAGGGGTCCAGGCAAGCTTCTTCTTGCTCCCCTTCCGGCCATCGAACTTGCCCACTTGCAGCATCTTGTGCAGCGGCCCCGACAGTTCTGCATACATCCGGACATAGCCCGAATAGTAGTTGCAGAACCCCATGAAGGACCGGAGTTCGCTGATGGTCTGGGGCTTCTCCAAATGGTGCAGGGACGCCAGCTTCCCAGGCATGGGACGGCGTTGCCCGTGACCAACCACGTGACCCGCGAACTCCACTTCCTTCACGAATAGTGAGGCTTTGGTGGGCTTGCACACCATGTTGTGTTTGTCCAACTCGCTGAGCACTCGGCGCAGATCCTTCTCATGCGCGTCGATGAGCTCGTCCTCAGTCATGTTCTCCGTGCCGGACCCGATGATGATGTCATCCACGAAGGGATCGGCACAGTCCCGGACAGGACCGAGTAGGTCCTCCATCATGCGCTGGAAAGCGGCGTTGCCATTCTTGGCGCCCATAGGCACCACTTTCCACTGCATGGGCCCCAGCGGCGTCGACATCGCTGTGCAGGGCCTGGAGTCCGGGTGCAGCGGCATCTGGTGATAACCGTGTTTCAGGTCCAACACCGTGAAGATCCGCTTTTTCTGCTGTTTCTGGAGGATGGAGTCGATCAGGGGAAGCGAGTACGAGTCGTGCTCGGTCTGCTCGTTCAAACCCCTGTAATCCACCACCAACCTCCACTCGCCCTTCTCCTTCTTGGGTACGATGAAGGCTGGGCTGGCCCATTCACTGTCGGAGGGTTCGATCCATCCCCGCTCAATGAACTCGGCCAACAGCTTCTTCATGGCCTCCGCCCGATCGCCCTGAAGTTGGTACTCCCGATGACGATAGATCTTCGGGTTCGGCTTCAGCTTGATCTTCGCTGTACCAAACCTCCCACGATCTGGAGGGTTCCTGTTGGCGACGCCACTGAATAGCCGCGGATAGGCCTTGATCAGCCTCTCCTTCAGCTCGGCGACCTTCGGGTTCTCCTGGGCCTCTTCAGCCGCTTGCTTCGGTATCGACACCACCGACCGCACTGCGGTATAGGCCTCTTCTGGGTCCGAGTCCGACTTCTCCTCGTCCGATATGCCGTCTTCATCGTCGTGGGGCGCGCTTCCCACCGATAATCTTCGAAAATTTGCGGCCTCGGGCTGGTGCTCGTCGCTACCGGTTCCCACCCTCTGAAAACCCCACGTTGGTGGGTCCGACCCAACCGGACCATCGTATTGGTCCGCGATGTGATCCATGACCCTCGCCACGAACTCATCCCTCTCGTACTTGCCGGTGACCAACATCTTGTCATCCCACCAGTGCGGAGATGTGACCATGTCTCGCCTCTTCTTGGCTGCCACGCGGTCGTGCATCCCCATCTGCATGTAGTTGGCGACGTCGTCGATCTCGGCGTGGGACAGGACGTCAATGCCATCAATAGGCTGATTCGTCCCCTCCTTGGGCTCAAACATGACCTTCATGGGCACCGCCTCCACCCTACGGATGAATGCTTCATCACCCGTGGGATGGCCTTGCGCCCCATCCACCAGGAAAGCCTGGGTACCCCACGCTTGACCCGGGGAGGGCATTGGTACACCCTTGGCGTCGATGAACAACTTCTCCTCTGGCCCGAATGACATCTCGTTCAGGGTGATGGAGTCCAGCGTCGACTTGAGACCCTCCAGCGGACATGGGGTGGATCCTATGCCGGTTATGACCAGGATCCCCCTCGCCCCATCCGCGACGATCTTCTCCACCGTACGTCTGGTATTGTCCAGGGAGCCATGCCAATACATGGGTCCCCACTCCTTCAAACCCCAATGCCTGTGCCAGGCTGAGTCTCCTCGATGCCAATGCCTCCTACACTTCCGCAGAAGTGGGGCATCCCGGGAAGCGAAGACGTCTGTCTCGGGCGCTTCGGCTCCCAGCGTCTGAATCATCCTGGTGTACACTTGCGGCGCCATTCCATACTCCGTGAGCTGAACTCCACGGTCTCCTCTGGACTTGGCACCCACAGCTTGCACCGCTCGGACGATCCGATCCTCTTCCTCAGCGTTCCATTGGGATGACCCGCACGCATAATCCGTAGACAGCCATGTGAGGCATTCATCGTCCTCCCGGACCAGCGTTGCACGATGGGGAAGGGCTCCAATGGCGTTGGCCACCATGAAGTCGTACCCCATGATCATATCCCAATCAGTAATGTCGGCCACATAGAAGTTCCCGGATAGAGTGCTTCTCTTCGCCTGATCAGGGCGGTTCAAGCGCTCATGTTCCCAGAATTCCATACTGATGGTGGCCTCATGGGTGCCCCCACCCATGATCTCTCCATTGGCGACCTTCAGGCGGACCGGTCTCCGGCTGGGCTGCAGGAATTCCTCCTTGAACAACCCTCTCAGGACCAGGCTCACCTGGGCACCCGTATCCACCAACACATCCACCACCTTCTCCTCTAGTCCGCACCGTACTCGCACTTTCAAGTGCAACTGCCGCTCGTCGCCATGCGGTGTATGGACGACTCTCACGGCATGCAACTCTAGCACGTCCGGGTGCATCAGGACTTCAAGGGTATGGTCGCGGATGGTGTAAATCTTGGGTTGGTCCTGCCCGTCCACGGGGCTCTCCGTGGTCGCTCCTTCCTTCTTGCCATGTCCCGTACCCACATGTACTTCCCTTGGCAGGACGCTCCAGGGGTTGGGAGTGGCGAAACTCAGTGGTTTTGGCTCTTCCGGAGCCTTCTTCGGCACCCGATGTGCCTTCGCTGTCTCTGGGATTCCACTGATTTTCGGAGGAGAGACCTCCGAGGTCCCACTCCCGTGGGGGCTCCTCTAGACTTGGCTTCCCGCAGCCCCTTCCGGCTGTGATCCGCCAGGACTTTGTCCTCCACTTTGCTGGGCTTTGAGTTCCGCCAACGTCCTCAACATGTCCTCAGCAACTTCCTCGATCGACCTCACTCGTCGGTCTTGACCAGGTCCACCACAATAGCCTCTTCCTCCGCCTTTTCCTTGGCCTTTGCCTTGGCCTTTTCCCCCGTCTCCGCCCTTCGCTTTCCAATCGGAAATCCGCTGCTCCTTGGGCTTCTTCTCGGGATGAGCGGCGAAGTAGGCCTTCTTGTCCGCCTCATACACCTTGCACTGACGGTGGTCGTGTGCATGGTTGTTTCCCTTGCCATAACAGACCCAGCACCCGTCGTGCTGAGACCTGTACTCCCGGAACGAGAGCGGTGGGTTCCCGATCCTCCTTGGCTCTTTGCCCTTCTTGGGTCCCATCTGGCTCCATCTGGACCGATCCTGTCCATGGTTCTTCACGTTATGCGCCACAAACGCGAAGAAATGGGCCTCCTCGTGATCCTCCCGGGACCAGTGGTCTTGGCCACTTCCACTACCATCCTCCGCGGAGTTGGCCGTGTCCTCCTGGATCTCCTGATGATGGCGGTCTTCTCGGTGTCCTCGTTGTCCATGACCAAGCCGATCCTGCACGTGGGCCTCGTTCTTCGCATTGAGCTTCAACTCCACCGTGATGTACTTCACGATCTCGTTCAGGCTCATGCGAGCGAAGATGACTTGCATCTTCAGCGGCTCCCCGCGCCTCCACTCCACGTTGTTGAGGCGCAGCAACCTTTGCCCCATGGAGTCCCCGAATACCTCCACGTACACGGCGTTCTTCAGGCCCAACATCCGGTCGGGTTCGCCCAGGTTCCTCCTGAAGAACTCCATGATACCCGCATGGGTATCCTCCGCCGCCATAATCCTCACCGCCACCCGTCGCTTGGCGCGCTTCTTCTCCTCGTCCTCCACTCTCCTCTTCCAGCTGCCGGGGAGGACGTCCTTCAGCAAGTGGCGGATCTCACTGGCCTCGTTCCAGTCTTCCACCAACTTGAGGCATCTGCGGTACTTCCGCAGATACCGGTTCCACTCCCGGACCCGCAACTCACCGCGGTCCAGCGGCAGTGGAATGGACCACAGGTCCTCCAGCTTCTGGTTAGGAGCGTCCACCCGCTCCTCATCCTCCAGCCACTGGAGGCAGGCCTGCTCCGTGCGGATCAATCCTTCCCGGATCTGATCCCGCAGCTCCTCCTTGAGGTCCTGCGCCAGCCGGTGTGGGAATTTCCGGCATACCCACTTGTCCCGCGGCGCTCCCCGCATCTCGCCGACGACCTCCTCGGCGAAGTCCTCCCAGTCCAGGATGAAGTCATCCAGGTTGGACGGGTTCCCGTCATAATAGGGGATTTTGATTCCCCTGAGGTCGTCGATCCTGATGGCGTCTCCGACGTCTCCAGCCACCACTCCACCGAGACGGATACCACCTGTGGCCGGGGGGTTTAAGTACACTCCCCGTACATCCCTCTCCTCCATGGAGTGCGGTCCAGTTGGGCCT
This sequence comes from Eutreptiella sp. 'Long Island Sound 2002', assembly GCA_964036045.1. Classification (NCBI taxonomy): domain Eukaryota; phylum Euglenozoa; class Euglenophyceae; order Eutreptiales; family Eutreptiaceae; genus Eutreptiella; species Eutreptiella sp. 'Long Island Sound 2002'. Next base: position 58,696,505 of record OZ038380.1, read on the forward strand.
GAACCCATGGGGTTTGGAATGCGGGAAGGACTTGCTCCATCGACCATCCATATTCCCGTATTGGGGTCCTTCGCCCACATGTTTCCGCTTGGATGGCCTCGACCCTGTCCGTCGGCGCTTCCCATGGTTCGCCCCTGCATGGTCTGGTTCTCGATCTCGATCTTCTCTTCCGCATAGACTGCCATATTCGTCGTGAGCGGTACATCCTGGGCGGCGTGGGACATCTGCACTGTCAGGCTCCTCGGGTCCGTGGCTACGTGCCCTTCCTGCCTGGACCCAGCCGGTGCCGTGTGTTCCCCGAGCATTGTTGACTTGCTGAACAGGGGAACATACGGCAGCGCACCCGGGTCAACACGCGGAGGCGCGTAGGGTGCCTCTGCAGGGCCGCCCATGGGTTTCTCCATGGCGCTCCTGAGGGTCTTAACCCGCTCCACCAGCTCCACCGCGGCCGGCTTTGCCGGGAGCTCCGGACCCGAGGCGAGGGGCTGTCGCTCCTCCAGCCTTCTCAGGCGTCCCGAGTGTCCTCCACTAAGTGGAGGAGGCTGTCCACCACTTGCTGCTGCTTCTGCAGGGCCAACTCCAGATTCTCCCGGTACCAAGCCTGATCCGCTCGCAGCTCCTCCATGTGGTTCTCCGCAGCCGACTGGTCGTCCAGGATCCCCGCGACGTCCTCCTCTAGAGCATCCTTGGCGTTGTCCAGGCGGTCAAGATGATTCACGATGGCGTCCATCCCCATCTTCCGGTACTTGCCCATGAGGAAGGACACGTGCTCGCAGTGGCACGCAGCGTGCTTTCCGCCGGATTCAGCACATCCCGCGGTTCCCGGCACCTCAGACTCGTCGCCCATGGGCGTATCGCCGATGGCGTCCGTCTCTGGTCCCGTGTCCGGGCCCTGACTGGCCTCTCCAAGCCCTCGGCGTCGTGCTGCAGGGCGGGTTCGGGGGCCGTATGCGCCCTGGCGATCGGCGCGGACATCTCCGGCTCCGAAGGTGGCTCGTGGGCTGTCCGATAGCCCTCGGAGTGCCCCTCGGATTCCCACAGCCTGACCGGGCTGGGGTCCGTGTCCATAGCCCCGGCGTCCCTTGCCGCGGACTTGGGTGACCCGCGCTTCCGGTAGCGCCGGGCCCGTCCTCCACTGCTGCCTGAATGGCAAGCCTCATCAGAGTCCTCCGCGGCGGAGCGGAGGTTGCATGCCTTTCGGCAGCGACGCTCACACATGGAGACCAGGTCCTCCATGTCACGTCCTCCTCTTCCCGAGTGTCGTTCTTCTCTTCGGGCTTCAAATTCCGGAGTTCGCCATGCTCTTGAACGTCTCGGTCCTTCTATGGCTCTAATCTCCGGCGTGGTCTCCACCGAGTCCACAATACGCACCCGGGGCGTACTTGGGCAGGGCTCATGAGGGCCGAAGTCCCCGGGTCGGCGGTTGGTAGGGGCAGCAGGTAAGCCTCTGCTACCATAAAGAAGGTCCCTACCAGGACCGGCCCCCGCTGTGCCCCTTCCGCCAGTAACCCCTGCTGATTTACTCCGGATCAACGATTGCATTCCTCAATTTCCAGGGTCCAAATCCAAAAATATAGAAAATAAAATCCTCCTTCAACCCTGAATGGCAACCAGATCCCACAAGTACAGCAATAACCCAATTCACAATCCAAATCAGGCTGCGGGCTTTTGTTCAGCACACCGATACTCCCACGGTGGCGGGCATGTACAAGAATTGCACCAAGGAAGAAAGCCCTGAAATTGGCATATGAACACATATGAAGCAAAGTTGGGGAGAGATGGAAACTTACACAATCACAGCCATAGACCCATCATTCCCTGGACTCAAGACCTTCCCTTGACTCACCAACATGATGCCCTGAACCCAGTCCAATAAGATGGCTAAATGCCATATGTCAAAAGTCAATACACAAACCCCAAAAATGTGTTCACTCCCAAGCCTCCAAATCCTAGCCCAATAGGGGAGGTGGCGTGTCATGGCCTAGGGTGGCACTCAGGACCATGCCCTACCCTGACATAACCTTGGCTGGACTTGGAGTCGGATGGGCTTAGAGGAATGACTTATGAGTTTGAACTCATAACATGTCAAAAAACTGCCAATTCACACCATATTGGCCATATATCAAAAATATGCTCAAAATTGAAGTTACTACATATCCAAAGGCTCCAAGCATGCATGGAATGGAAGTCTATTTTTCATGGAGGATGGAGACCAAAGGCCATTGCCCATGTACATCCCCATTTTACCCTCGAAACCCTTTCGGATATGGGCGCCACGCACCGCCCAAGTCAGCCCATGATCTTGAGACCAATTCTTGAAATCCTTCGTGCGCCAAGCCAAATGGAGTTCATGATCCGGCATATGGTGGTGTTCAACTCCAAAGTATATGCCAACATATGAACAACATACCATGGTTCGACTCCCCATAGGCTTCTTGCTGTTAGCTGACCAGGTGAGTACACAAAACGCAAAAATGAGCAAAAATTGAGGTCAAAAACATGAAAATATGACCAAATACAAAGTTGTCATGATAGTATATCTCTCTGCTCACCCATGATATCCGCTCATGGTTCACTACACAAATGATTGGAACCATTTGCGAACAATTCCCCCACTTGGATCCCCAATCGGGCGCATGGAGATACCTTCGCCACTAATATCTACATGCCCCATGAAAATGGGAGTGCACTCATGGATCTCCTTGCCAAACATTCCATGAGCAATACATACGCGGTAGACTTGGTCTAGCGCTTTGAATTCCACAATTGGGACATGGGCAAGACCCTTGTCACGTGTGGCTCCCCATCTCTTCGGCCACACGAAGATATATAACATGTGCGTGAGCATATCCAACATATACCATGCATATAACAAATACCCTCAAAATATGGCTCCCACCATGATATGCCATGTCCCTCCATTGACATAACTTCACGTTAAAAATACGTAGGAACCCAAGGAAAGTTGCTATGCAACCCCAACACCCGTGCGGCACACTCGAAAGCCGCATTCAAATATTCGGTTGCACGGTCCAAGAGTTATATATCACTTTATACCCTCTTGACCATTTTCCCTTGCTACACCGGGCATGTGTGCGCACCAAAGGCGTTTGATGCTTCCCAAATTAAGTTGAGACCAAGGCGGTTTCAACCCAACCTTCCCTATTCTCATTCCTCACACTCGCGCGTAGATATGGCTCTTCAAAGTGATCCCACGATTCGCTTTTGTTTCCCTTATATCTCCAAGTCAAATGGGTGGCAAATATAAGGGAAACCTGATTCGGGCATAGGGAAAGGAGTATGACCACTCGAAGAAGACAAAATCAAGTGCGGCGATGTCGAAGTCGAAAATCCGATTTGGACATCACGAAAAATTCTGATTAAAATTTTGAGTGCTTATTTAGAAAATTGCGGAAGCAACGAACCCTTTACAGATGAAATCTGACCCTTCAGAAACGTTTCCGCCAAAATATCTGGAAATAACAGTTAGCCAATCGGTTAACGCAAAATCGCGAGCCAACTGACAGTCGCCGATACATTGACTATCAGAACGAAAAGCTGAAAAATTACGAAAACATTATGATAATAAAACCCTGTTGATTCCTGATATTCCGATATATAAATCTCCGCTGGCGGTGCCTCGGTTCTGAATATGGCCGCTCATAGCCGGAATGGCCGAACCTATCACACTATCACATCTGGTTAGATCAGGTGGATGGAAGAGTATGATATCAGCCAATGGCAGCTTGCCGGCACATAGATACACACCCTAAGTGACCCCAAGATGGCCACGGGGGTCCGAACCGGCTTCAGGTGCCCTTAGACACCTCAAGACTGATGGAGACTGACGACCACACGTGGTGTGCAGTGACGGGTTAAGAGCCCTCCGGCACACCGATGCCTGATGCACACACTCCGATGACAGACACAAGGCATGACCACAACAGAAAGCCGGCACAGAAATCCACTGTAATACTGCGCTAGTACATTTTTAAATCATCCCTTGGAACCTGTTTTGCCCATGTAGATTGCGGCACTAGTGTGCAACCTCTGTGATGAAGTGTGACATAGGCCACTTGCACACCCCTTGCACACCCAACCCAAACTTTCATTTCAACCTCTTTTTTGGTTGTTTTTGGGTGCCACCGAATATCCCATGGCATATTCCATTAGTGTACCATGACCCAAACCTCTCACGTGCCCCAAAAGTGTGTCCCATACCCATGTAACACCCCCCCCAAAATTTCCAAATGCGGGGGTTGTGCAACCGCCCCCTTGCACAACCAACCCCTTGGACATGCCATCCTAACCAAAGGGACCGTGCTTCCACGGTTTGCTTGTAATGAATAGGTTGTGGAGAGAGGTGAACCATGTTTTTTACCATCACACACCACAATACTTCACATTAAAACCGCTTCTTGTCTACCCCCATTGGTGTGTGCAACCCCCAAATTTCACCGGTTGCACTTGTGCAACCGTGTGCAACCGTGTGCAACCACCATGCTGCGCGCCGTGCGCGCCGTAGTACAAAAAAAAAGAATCCATTCAATGCGAGCACATGTGAACAATGCACTACAAATCACACCTAATACAAGCAAAGACGCATCCTCCATCATTGGAAACACATGTCATTACCACAATAGAACACCATTTCAAGGAGTCCTTGTTGCACCATGGGCGTCACGCGTGCCCACGATGCACTCGTGTAGCATACAATAGCATAGCGTTCCCCACGCCAACGCGTAGGTCGATGCAAATGATATGCATTGAAGAGGACGCCGGCTCTTGCATCGACCAAGCATCCCCATACGAGTCAGTCCCCCATATGTGCCCATGCACGGGCCTTGACTTCCCCCCCACCCAAACCGTTTTCAAACCACTACTAGTCGACGCTTGACTCCTGCTGCCTTGACTCCCGCTCCCACTTGCTTGTACGGGTCTACTTTGCGCTCCACTTGACGCTCCACTACCACTCCCGCTCCCACTTGCTTGTAGGAGTTGTAATAATTGTTTGAGTTCTTGGAGTTGTGGATCCATGGTCGCCCATGCGCAACCGCTACGGAAAGAAATATGTGAAGAGAGTGTGCAACGTGCGGTTGCACAATGCAACAACCCACTTGCACACGTTGCACACCACTTGCACAAGACGTGCACACGCTCCGCGTCCGGCGTACGACACACATGCACATGTCCAAACACATTGCGGTCCAATCAGTTACTAGATGACATGCAACATGAAGAGACACACCTAATCAGCATTTGCACGTTGCCATCGAGGCATCTCCTTGGCGAGAAAGAGACGTTCCAGCGCTTGCGTGCCGAGGCGCGTGTTGCGTTCCGTGGGAGTGCCTTTCCCTCCTCCCCTAGCCGAAGAGCACAAAAAGTGGTCCTTGAAGAGGTAGTTTAGCGACTCGACAATGTTGCCGCTAAAAATACCGCAACCCCACGGATGCAAATTTTTCAGAACCTCGGGAGCATCAAATTGTAGCCATAACAAATATGGCGATCGAATGGTAGGACAAATTGTTCGTTTGAACTTCTTCGCGATGGATTTACAATTGAGGGCGTTCGAATTGAACTCCCAACTTTGTAGTGCCGTAAGTAAAGAAGCACATTTGTACAACAACATCAATGACATGGTTTGGAAGCTTCAGGGCCTTGCCAATATGACACCAGTTTTGCCAACAAGAGCCATGTCTCTTCCCCATCCGGAGAGGCATGGCCCTTGAGACTAATTTTGGACTTGGCACAATTGAGGCGATGTTGAACACGATCCCTAGTGGCCGGCGGAAGGTTCTTGCACTTCTTCCTAATGAATTTGGTGAGGTAGTCACCAACCCGAATAACAAGATGCAATATGCACATAACCATACATTTGAACCGTTCCTCTATATGCAACAAGGGTTCACTCACACATCCTTTGGCGGTGGTACAATGCAACCCCTTCTTATGAAGTTTATACAATTTTCTGTCACTCTTGGGTGAACGCCGCCACTTTCGTTCCTCCCACTTTCCCTTGACCGCGCACCACGTCGCGTAAGTATAAATGGCCCCAATGCGAAAATAGCTTGAAATTCCTGGCACTTTACGGAGCCATGGGGACTCACCACCCAACATGACTCGGGCACGACACCATCTTTCACGAATGAGGATCCATCCGGTATTTATGATACTTTGGATTGCCTCCAAAGTCTTTGAAAAAATTGCACGTAGAGCATCGATGTCGTGCTCACTTGTGAGGGCGACATCGATGGTCCAATTCTAAGCTAGGGTGCGCGCCTTCTGACCATGGTTGGCAAACCCAATGGCCAATTGCACCCAGGGGCGAGATCCACAAGGGAATCCGTCACCCCGAACGATCAAACCATATGGTCGTTCCCCATCCAAAAGCGGGAGTGACATTGTATCAAGTATATCGTCTTGAGTTGAGATATACTTAAAAAACTCATCAAGATCCCAACGGACACCTACCTTCCCATTGTAATCGCTTGGGAGTAGGATTTGCTTGCTCCCAAGCTCCCGCCAAGCAATCTGGAAAGCCTCAAACGATGGAAAGGGGTGCTCCCAATTAGCGGGGAGGGGCCCCTTCCCATCATTGCGAAGCTTGGATACCCAACGAATAAGGTTCTTGTACCTAGAAAGGAAGAGGCATATATTGGTAGTTGCACAAGTGCAACCGTGTGCAAACGGTGCAATAAACTACTTGCACACATGTTTGCACAAAGCGTAACGTTGCCATCATCGCACTATTTTTATGAATGTCGTGTTATACGATGTCCTAGTGTGCAAGTTAGAGTATGTAGGTATCCCAAATGGAGTGAATGACCACATTAGACGATGTATGAGAATGATATGGCTTCGAAAGTGTGCAAGTGGTCACTTGCACACCACAAGGAGCGGTTGCACAATGCATCAATAATGCAAAAAAGCAACATAGCAAGAAACATCACCTTTTTTTTTTTGGCATTTCAAGCTCCAAAAAGAGGCGGACAGCCTCGGTAGGTGTGTAAACCTGCCGAATGGCGTCCTTTGCGCCTTTCTTGTATCATTTTTGCTTATTGATGCGTGCATTGAGGCGATCCAATAGGGCGGTACCCGGTGCTGTTGAGGTAAATAGTCCCACAAGGTCATCCATCAAGTCCTCGCTGCTAAAACTACCATAGGTAGTTCTAATAAACTGGGAAATAGCATTTCCTTGCAAAACCATTGCAAATCTGGCAAATGGCTAGTAAATTTCCCGTGAAATTTAAGATGCGGCAACGACGGCGGCAGTCGCGACGGCGGCGCCAGCGCGGTTGCACACGGATTGCAAATTGCAACTGCAGTGCAATTTTGTGCAACTGGCAGAAATTTAGTGCAACTGCGTGCAAACATCAATTTTTCTGTGCAACTCTACCTGGGCAAAACGGGTTCCTAGGGATGTCAACATCTCCGGGTTTTTTGTTGGTCTGTTCTATGCTACAATCTGAAGGCTTTGGGGGTGTCAGTGGCCCGATGCGACTACGCATGGCCTCAATTTTCCTTATATTGGTTTTTAGGCCCACCTGTGGGTTGCTGTGGCTATGTGTGGCAAATCATTGAGTTCTTGTCCTCCCGGGTATTCAGTATGTACAGAGACCATATACCACCTGAGCCTGGGTCTGAATTCTGTACAGCAATCGTCAGACTACTGTCTGTTGGTCTCTGTCACTCCCCTGGGACATGTTGGGCAGCAGGGTGCTGGTGAGTCTGACTAAATACCTTATGCTAATTTATCTGGAGAACAAACTTGAATAACCGGCTGGTACTGTGCGTATGCACAGTTTTCATGTGACGCTACATCAGGTTGAAAAGTCGAGAAGAAAAGCTGAATAGTCCGATAGTAAAACTGCAGGCTGGGTAGTTGGATACAGAAGAATGAGTAGGCTGGTTGATACAAATTAGATGGTCTAATGGTCGAGTGAAAGTAAAAAAGGTTTGAAAACAGGAAACGGAAACTAAATGAAAAAGCCAAAATAAAAATCCAGGTGGTGGAAGGGTGTCAGTTTTCTGCCAGAAAAACGACAAGTCAAGCTCGTACGGTATCCCGTGCCACAGCGTGTCTGGTTTTGGGTGTGTGTTTGTGTGTGTGTGTGTATGTGCTGTATTTGTGAATCGCAAAGACGTTGGCTCGTGTGTGTTGTAGTTGGTTCAGGCTGACGATGTGCTGCCTGATAAGTGCAGATGTGGGCGTACAAAATAGAGTATTGCTCGATGGGTTTAGTAGTGGGAATTGGTTTGTTTGCCAAGACAGTTGTCTCCTACCTGGGCAGGAAACGCACAGTTGGCAAAAGAAAATTGGGAACAGTGTGCCAAGACATCCTGTTCTGCGCCGGAGACTCCTGTGCTAAAGAGGAAAAGTGCAAAAGAGAGAATACATATACAATACTTATATATGTAGCTGACTCGCACTTGCGCTGCTTGCTAGACCACAGTCGCTGGCTAGGCAGTGTGTCAGAAAACTGACTGAGCTCTGTGGTAAATGAAGCTCAGCTCAAGGCTATATGTTGCTTACTTAGGCCCATGAAAGCACAAAAGGTCGCTGGTGCACCAATGGACAGATGTCCAATTTTCTCATTCACAATCTTGTACTGATCGGACGTGTGAAACGATCGGCTCCTGCTGGAGGGAGCGGTGTTCCTGTGCCGAGGTCACCTGATTCCTTTCACGACATCTCCATTCAGGTTGACTGCAGTTTCGGCATTGAAGGCGGGCTTGAAAGCTTTCGTACCCGCACGTGCAGCGCCAATCAGCTCGATAGATGCCACAGGCGTCAGTTCGGCGTAGCTCTCTCATTCCAAGGGCGAGGCCGTAGCTGACCGGAGGGTGGACTGCCGTGTTAAGACTGTGCAGAGTTTGGGAAGCGCTGTAAATTGTACATTCCGCTCGTGAGGGCCGCTGTGTTGCTGGCTGGAGAGGCTCTTCAACGGGCTTAGACTGTCGGAGGCCACCTTGCGGCGGACCAGCAGAGTTTTGAAGGGTGCATTTCGTCAGTGTTGAAAGGCATATCGCCGGCGATAGAGTATCTCCGTTGGCAGCCAAAGTGGGGTCCGATTGTAGCGGCGATAAGGATCTGGATGGCAAGGGTGGAGAGGGAGCAGGGTTTTTGAAATCAACCCTGTCTTTGCTGTAACGCCGTGTCTTTTTGGCTTGAGTAGTGCTGCAATGTCTCAAGAAGAATGTTCGTATGTATCTCCTGGCACGGCTTTTCTGAACTCGACTTTTCCTTCTCTTCGGTGTTTGACGCTTTGAACGTGAGGGTCTCTTGTGGAGTCGTAAATTACGGTAGACCCAGCACAGCAAGGCTCCAGAGAGTGTAATCAAGAACAGGAACAAAAGGTCAGCTGACAGTACAAACACCGTGGCCGATTCTTCAGCTTACTCTTGTCGGAAAGCGGGATCAAGAGGTTGGGGGTAGGAAAGCAAATTGGTTACCGATTCCGGTGAGTCCTCTTGACAGGTGTAGTGGATCAGGGAAGATTTTGCTTTGCTCTCGACAGGATCTTTGAGAAGCAATTGTTCGTGTGTTGTGCATTCTAGACCAGGTTGAAGAGGGTCACGCGGATGTCGAGGAAAAAGATGCAGTTGCCGAAGCAATATGTAGGTGTCTTGGTAGTCTCGCAATTGTTTTTTTAGAGTCGCTGCAAATCGGTTTATTGAAGTGCTCAGAGCATAAAATTCATCGTCAGGAAGTGGAGCTGTGATTTTGCGATCACATGGGACTGCAGGGTACCAGCATCCTGCAGCGAGATGACACAGAGCCGCGTCTTTCAGCGGGCATGAATCAGCATCTGAGAAATCCGTTTCTGTCGATGTTTGCAATGATACCGCTGTATTTTGGTTGAAATTAGTCTGGCCATCGGTATTCTGCCCTTCGCCATGCGTGCGTGCGGCCATTTACGGTGTGAATCCGACTGCACTGGTACATTGTCGGTAGAAGGTCCTGGGATGTAAGTAAGTATATAGCATATCTCAGCTAGTTGTGCCATCCCAAACACCCGAAGTGGCCTATGCTACCGCGACACGTGTTCACCACCGCAGGCATAGGGGCGGAACGCAAGCTGTTCTGGGATGCATGGGAGTGTAAACAGCTGTACAGCACACACATCCCGTTGAAGACACTGGCAGCACACATGGAATGCGTCCAAAACATCCTGCCATTGGCACCACAAAAATGGGTCTGCCAGACTTTCGGACTATCGGATGCGTGGACCTTGCCTTATGACAAGCGATCCACCTTGCTTTACTGCATTGACACCCCAAAAGACGGACGCAATTCCATTGGGCAAACAGGGGGAACGGAGTACCCCGCACTCGATGGCAAACCTTTTCAAAGAGCACTTGCGCTGTGCCCTCAATTTCGGCGCCAAACACCACCGTTTTAAAACGAAGGAGTACGGCTTGTATGAGAGTATGTACTGTACGGGACCAGAGCATTTCTTCATGGTACCAATGACACTGAAAACACGCAATAATGTGAACTACAGTGAACACCAGTGGATCCAGCATATAGGCGCAAATGTATATAACTGCGTGGCAGATAGTTGATGGCGTTCCGCACGCCGCTACCGCCTCTTTCTTATACCGCCACAACCCTTAGAGGGCAAGGACATGGTGTCCGAAGCCCATCGCCTGCTGCATATGCGCGGACCACGGACCAATGAGTTGCTGAACATGTGGGTACACAGCCGCGTGTTCCTCCCGAAGCAGGCTACGCTTGAAATAATGGGAGCCTGTATGCGCTCGTGCGAGACCGACACGGTATCAAACTGCCCAAGCGTCTCATGATCCCCCACCCACCCTGTGACCCGAGGGACCTGTCCTCTCTGAAAGCCCTCTTACGGGACACCCTCGTACACTTGCCCATTCCCAAAATTCTGCAAACCTGATTTCTGTCCATAACGTCTTTTGTGGCGCGATGCTCATGCACTGTGCGCGACTTGCTGTGTACCAAGGGCACAAAGTTGTCGTGAGAACAACCGAAAGCCGAAACTACAGGACCATGCTCCTGTCACGAATGCCCCTCCACACTGACGCGTGTCAACCGGTGTACAGCAGTGCGCTCTGTGGGTGAGGTACGCACGCTCTTGCCCAGATGGGCGCCACTGCTGAACCAGAAACTCAATAATGCGCTCCTGGGTGAGGAGGAGCACTTTCTGCGAGGCGCAGTGCAGCGCCTCATCCGCGTGTGTCCCCATATGTCCCCAGAGTGGAAACCCCTACTACAACAACAGGTACTGTCCTAGGTCAAAGAGCTGTATTGTACTGCTGTGAAAGACACACCCTTCTGCCTGCACAGGACTGAGCTGCAGCGTGCACACAGACACATTGAGACCTGGTTTGTGTGGCTCCTTCTCGATAAAAACGGTGGTAAGGGCATGGTGATATGCAAACGCTTGTACGCACAGCTGCTGCTGCAGCACTATGGCGATGATGCCCAATTTGAATTATTACACGATGCTACGTCCAGGTCAAACTCAGAACAGTATGCTCAGCAGTATCTGTACACACGTACCTGCCAATTACAGCTACAGCGTTTTTTCAAACTAGGGCGCCTGTATGGACCTGCCTCCACCTTTGTGTTGGTGAAAAACAAGAGAATCAAGCGCGAAGGAGAGGGACTGAAAATGGACTCATTTCTTTCGTACTTCAACCTCCCCGTGAGGCAATCTGCCAAGCGCATCGGGCGGTGCCTGAATGTCCTGTTAGAAGAGGGCAGAGCAGCCCTGCACACATTCGAAATGACCAAGGTCCACGATATTGTACAATGGGCACACACTGTGAACACATGTACGCCCCGCATCAAGCTGAGAACACCACAGGGGGACCACACACATCACAGGGCATCATTGTTTGAGTTCTATGTCAAAGAAATGTTTCCCCGCCTTCGGCGTGGCGACCCTGAGGACAACTTCACAGCACTGCACAAATGACTGCTGCAAGCTACCCCCACGCTCAATGGGAGTATGGGAGGCGGCAAACCTGATTGCCAGACCAGTCTGGGAGGCAAAGGGACTGCATGCGTGTAACGGTGTACCACGGTTTGGCATCGATTTATGCAGTTGGATGTCATGCGCAAGGCATATGGTGAGCGAGCTGTAAAGATACCGTGGCAATAGGTACTGCGTTATGTACAATTGGACGTTTTCCACCATGACTGCCTGGTTTAGGGATCACGGGTGCTGAGGCAAAAGGGTGGTGTGCTGACTGGGGGGACGTTGTCCTCTCAGTTGGCATGCCTGTACTGTATGTTACATGAGCACTATTGGATCTCCCAGGCTGGCTCGGCAGTGCCCCGGGGACCTGATGTCTGGCAGGTACTGAAAACCACAGTGTGTTCGAGGATACTCGGGATTATGGGCCCCCCCTTTCTGATTTCGTGACAGTTTGGTTGGCGTGTTCGTGGGACCACACAATGTGGTGGCGCTACGGCGTCAGTTCGTGGGTATACTTGGACTTGACCTACAGGTAGAAGAGTTTGGTCCACAATGGGTTTCGTTAGAGGCACATATGTCTTTTCACCCTCACACAGACCAGATTGGGATGCGCCTGAAAGACAAACTCAGCCTGAGACCACCACCCGGCAGCTTACGGTCCTCGGCACCAGATGCAGCCCCCCCCCCCCTTCAGCTCCCCACGCCGCCCATCCCACCGCACGAACGCATCCTGCAGTTCCGAGACGCACACTCAACAAATGTACAGAGTGTGCTGACTCCATGGTCCCCTCAGTGGTCTGAAAATTGATATTGTATGCTTTTTGTGTAGATGATGCTATCAGCAACCTTTCACTGATGGTATGTGAAATGAAAGTGAAAGGTTACCAACAGTCCTGGTGCGTTGTTTAGCCTAGAAGGTGCTGAATGCACTACATCTTGGTGCCTGGGCGCCTTTTTGGGCAGTGTTAGCAAAGCAGTCACTTACCACTTGCCTATGAATTGTCATGGGGACCTGAGTGAAGATTTCTTCTTGAAGTAATGGGATCACACGTGCGTACTTTGTGCAATACCGGGCTGTCACATTATTTGCTCTGCTTGCGGATGCCGAAAGCATCCACTCCGGACCCATGTTCGACCACGGGTACTGATTTTGCACACCAGATTTTGGTCATTTCTGACTCTTTTTGGCGTGTTCGTGGCACCACATAATCTGGTGGCGCTACGGCGTCGGTTCGTGGATATACTTGGACTTGATCTACAGGTAGAAGAGGTTGGTCGACAATGGGTTTCATTAGAGGCGCATATTTCTTTTCACCCTGACACACCCAAGATTGTGATTCGCCTTAAAGACAACCTCAGTTTGAGACCGCCATCCTGCAGCTTACGGTCCTCGGGACTAGATGCAGCCCCCTCCCCCCCTCTTGCTCCGCCCGCCGCCCATCCCACCCCACGAACGCATTGTGCGGTTCCCGGACGCACACTCAACAAATGTACAGAGTGTGCTGACTCACTGGTCCCCTTAGTGTTCTGAAAATCGATATTATATGCTTTTTGTGCAGATGATGCTATCAGCAAACTTTCAGTGATGGTATGTCTAATGAAACTGAAAGGTTACCAATAGTCTTGGTGCGTCGTCTAGCCAGGAAGTTGGTGAATGCACTACATTTTGGCGCCTGGGCGCCTTTATGGGCAGTGTTAGCAAAGCGGTCACTTACCGCTTGCCTATGAATTGTCATGGGGACGTGAGTGAAGATTTCGTTTTGAAGAAATGTGATCACACGTGCGTACTTTGTGCAATACCGGGCTGTCACATTATTTGCTTTGCTTGTGGATGCCGAAAGCACCCACTTCCGACCCATGTTCGACCACGCGTACTGATTTTGCACACTAGATTTCGGTCATTTGTGACGCTTGTTGGCGTGTTCGTGGGACCACACAATCTGGTGGCGCTACGGCGTCAGTTTGTGGATATTGAAGCCGGTTCGGACCCCCGTGGCCATCTTGGGGTCACTTGGGGTGTGTATCTATGTGCCGGCAAGCCGCCATTGGCTGATATCATACTCTCCCATCCACCTGACCTAACCCGATGTGATAGTGTGATAGGTTTGGCCATTCCGGCTATGAGCGGCCATATTCAGTACCGAAGCGCCACCAGCTGAGATTTATATATCAGAATATCAGGAATCAACAGGGTTTGTTTATCATAATGTTTCTGTAATTTTTCAGCCTTCCGTTCTGATAGTCAATGTATCGGCGACTGTCAGTTGGCTCGCGATTTTGCGGTAACCGAATGGTTAACTGTTATTTACAGATATTTTGGCGGAAACTCCGATGAAGGGTCAGATTTCATCAGTAAAGGGTTCGTTGCTTCCGCAATTTTCATATTATACACTCGCAAAGTTAATACAATTTTTTCAGACTTTCAGAATCGGATTTTCGACTTCGACATCGCTGCACTTGATATGATGAATTTCGAGTGGTCGTACATTTTTCCCCGATCACGAATCAACCTTCCTTTTGTTATATCCCTCATTTTTCTTGGAGATATAGTGGAAACAAAAGTGATTCGTGAGACCACTTTGAAGAATCATATCTCCGGCTCACGGCGAGGAATATCAATATCGAGAGGTGGGTTCAACCCGCCTTGGTCTCAACTTAATTTGAGAAGCATCAAACGCCTTTGGTGTGTATACATGTCCGGTATAGCAAGGGATAATGGTCAAGAGGGTATAAAGTGATATATAACTCTTGGACCGTGCAACCGAATATTTTAATGCGACTTTCGAGTGTACCGCATGAGTGTTGGCGTTGCATAGATACTTTCCTTGGGTTCCCACGTATTTTTAAGGTGAAGTTATGTCCATGGAGGGGCATGGCATACCATGGTGGGAGCCACATTTTGAGGGTATGTGTTATATGCATGGTATGTGCTTCGATATGCTCACGCCCATGTTATATATCTTCGTGTGGCCGAAGGGATGGGGAGCCACACGTGACAAGGGCCTTGCCCATGTCCCAATTGTGGGACTCAAAGCGCTAGACTAAGTCTACCGCGTATGTTTTGCTCATGGTATGTTTGGCAAAGAGATCCATGAGTGCCCTCCCATTTTCATGGGGCATGTAGATATGAGTGGCGAAGATATCTCCATGCGCCCGATTGGGGATCCAAGTGGGGGAATTGTTCGCAAATGGTTCCAATCATTTGTATATTGAACCACCCGCGGATATCATGGGTGAGCATAGAGATATACCATCATGACAACTTTGTATTTGGACATATTTTCATGTTTTTGACCTCATTTTAAGCTCATTCTTGTGTTTTATGTGCTCAACTGGTCGGCTAACAGTAAAGTGCCTAGAGATCTGTGAACTATGGTATGTTGCTTATACGTTGGCATATGCTTCGGTGTTGGACCTCACCATATGCCGGATCACATGGTCACTTTGGCTTGGCACACAAGGCCTCACGAAATTAGGTCTCAAACTCATGAGCTGACTTGTGAAGCATGTCATGTCCATAACCAGAGGGGTTTCGGAGCCAATGATGGGATATTCTCGGGCATCGACCTTTGGTCTATATCACCCTTGTAGGTTACCTTCCGGTTTGACACATGCATGGAGCATTTGGGTATTTGCCGTATGCATTTTTGAGCATATAATAGAATATTGGGCACTATGGTGTGTTTTGCCTGATTTTGTTAGGTTGTGAGGTTATCTTCATGGGGCAGCTCTCCAAGCCCATTCGACTCCAAGTCCAGCCAAGTTTATGTCAGGGTAGGGCATGGTCCCGAGTGCCACTCTAAGCCATGACACGCCACCTCCCCTATTGGGCTAGGATTTAGAGGCTTGGGAGTGAACACATTTTTGGGGTTTATGTAGTGACTTTTGACACATGGCATTCAGCCATCTCATTTGACCTGGTTCAGGGCAATATGTTGGTGAGTCAAGGGAAGGTCTTGAGTCCAGGGAATGAGGAGTTTATGGCTGTGATTGTGTACGTTTTCATCTTTCCCCAACTTTGCTTTATTTGTGTTCATATGCCAATTTCAGAGCTCTCCTCTTTGGTGCAATTCTTGTACATGTCCGCCACCGGGGGACGACCGGTGTGCTGAACGGAAGCCCGCAGTGTGGATTCGATTGGGGATTGGGCTATTGCTGTATTTGTGGGATCTGGTTGCTGTTCAGGGTTGAAGGAGGATTACATTTTCTATATTTTTGGATTTGGACCCTGGATTTTGAGGATTTTGAGAAATGCCATCGTTGATCCGGAGTAAGTCAGCAGGGGTGACAGGCGGAAGGGGCACAGCAGGGGCCGGTCCTGGTAGGGACCTTCTTTATGGTAGCAGAGGCGTACCTGCTGCCCCTACCTACCGCCGACCCGGGGACTTGGGCCCCTATGAGCCCTGCTCAAGTACGCCCCGGGTGCGTATTGTGGACTCGGTGGAGACCACGATGGAGATTGAAGCCAGAGAAGAGCCGAGACGCTCAAGAGCATGGCGAACTCCGGAAGTTGAAGCCCGAAGAGAAGTACGACATTCGGGAAGAGGAGGACTTGACATTGAGGACCTGGTCCCCATGTGCGAGCGTCGCTGCCGCAAGGCATGCAACCTCCGCTCCGCCGCGGAGGACTCTGAGGAGGCCTGCCATTCAGGCAGCAGTGGAGGACGGGCCCGGCGCTACCGGAAGCGCGGGTCACCCAAGCCCGCGGCAGGGGACGCCGGGGCTATGGATACGGACCCCAGCCCGGTCAGGCTGTGGGAATCCGAGGGGCACTCCGATGGCTATCGGACTTGCTTCCCCTCGGAGGCGGAGGAGACGCCCGCACTGATCGCCAGGGCGCATACGGCCCCCGAGCCCGCCCTGAAGCACGACGCCGAGGGCTTGGAGAGGCCAGCCAGGGCCCGGACGGCACCTGTGCCCCGGCACACGGGACCAGAGACGGACGCCATAGGCGATACGCCCATGGGCGATGAGTCTGAGGCGCCGGGAACCGCGGGATGCGCTGGATCAGGCGGAAGGCACGCTGAGTGCCACTGCGAGCACGTGTCCTTCCTCATGGGCAAGTACCCAAAGATGGGGATGGACGCTATCGTGCATCGACTCGACCGCCTGGACAACGGGAAGGACGGCCTAGAGGAGGACGTCGCCGGGATCCTGGATGACCAGTCGGCCGCGGAGAGAGACATGGAGGAGCTGCGAGTGGAACGGGACCGGTACCGGGAGAATCTGGAGCTGGCCCTGGATAAGCAGCAGCGAGTGGTGGACAGCCTCCTCCACCTGGTGGAGCACATGTCGGGACGCCTGAAAAGGCTAGAGGAGCTACAGCCCCTCGCCTCGGGTCCGGAGCTCCCGGCAAAGCCGGCCGCGGCAGAGCTGGTGGAGCGGGTTAAGACCCTCAGGAGCGCCATGGATAAACCCATGGGCGGCCCTGCAGAGGCACCCTACGCGCCTCCGCGTGTTGACCCGGGTGCGCTGCCGTTTGTTCCCATGTTCAGCGAATCCATAATGCTCGGGGAACACACGGCACCGGCTGGGTCCATGCGGGAAGGGCACGTAACCACGGACCCGGGGAGCCTGACGGTACAGATGTCCCACACCGCCCAGGATCTACCGCCAACTACGACTACCCATGCAATTTATGCGGAAGAGGAGATCCAGAGCCAGACCATGCAGGGGCGAACCATGGGAAGCGCCGACGGACATGGTCGAGGCCACCCAGGCGGAAATCTGTGGGCGAAGGACCCCAATACGGGGATATGGAGGGCCGATGGAGCAAGTCCTTCCCGCATTCCAAACCCCATGGGTTCAGGCCAAACTGGACCGCACTCCATGGAGGAGAGGGATGTACGGGGAGTGTACTCACACCCCCCGGCCACAGGTGGTATCCGTCTCGGTGGAGTGGTGGCTGGGGATGTCGGAGACGCCATCAGGATTGACGACCTCAGGGGAATCAAAATCCCCTACTATGATGGCAACCCCTCCAACCTGGACGACTTCCTCCCAGATTGGGAGGACTTCGCCGAGGAGGTCGTCGGCGAGATGCGGGGAGCGCCGCGGGACAAGTGGGTGTGCCGGACATTCCCACACCGGCTGGCGCAGGACCTGAAGGAGGAGCTGCGGGATCAGATCCGGGAAGGACTGATCCGTACGGAGCAGGCCTGCCTCCAGTGGTTGGAGGATGAGGAGCGGGTGGACGCTTCGAACCAGAAGCTGGAGGACTTGTGGTCCATCCCGCTGCCGCGGGACCGCGGTGAGTTGCGGGTCCGGGAGTGGAACCGGTATCTGCGGAAGTACCGCAGATGCCTCAAGCTGGTGGAGGACTGGAACGAGGCCAGCGAGATCCGCCACCTTATGAAGGACGTCCTCCCCGGCAACTGCAAGAGGAGAGTGGAGGACGAGGAGAAGAAGCGAGCCAAGAAGCGAGTGGCGGTGAGGATTATGGCGGCGGAGGATACCCATGCGGGTATCATGGAGTTCATCAGGAGGAACCTGGGCGAGCCCAACCAAATGTTTGGACTGAAGAACGCCGTATACGTGGAGGTATTTGGAGACTCCATGGGGCAAAGGTTGCTGCGCCTCAACAACGTGGAGCGGAGGCGCGGGGAGCCGCTGAGGATGCAACTCATCTTCGCCCGCATGAGCCTGGACGAGATCGTGAAGTACATCACGGTGGATTTGAAGCTCAATGCGAAGAACGAGGCCCACGTGCAGGATCGACATGGTCATGGACAACGAGGCCACTGAGAAGACCGCCATCATCGGGAGATCCAGGAGGACACGGCCAACTCCGCGGAGTATCGTACTGGAAGTGGCCAAGACCACTGGTCCCGGGAGGATCACGAGGAGGCCCATTTCTTCGCGTTTGTGGCGCACAACGTCAGAGAACATGGGCAGGATCGGTCCAAATGGAACCGGGCGGGGCCCAAGAAGAACAGAGAGCCAAGGAGGATCGGGAACCCACCGCTCTCGTTCCGGGAGTACAGGTCTCAGCACGACGGGTGCTGGGTCTGTTATGGCAAGGGAAACAACCATGCACACGACCACCGTCAGTGCAAGGTGTATGAGGCGGACAAGAAGGCCTACTTCGCCGCCCACCCCGAGAAGAAGCCCAAGGAGCAGCGGATTTACGATTGAAAGGCGAAGGGCGGAGACGGGGGAAAAGGCCAAGGCAAAGGCCAAGGAAAAGGCGGAGAAAGAGGCTTTGGTGGTGGTCCTTGCCAAGACCGACGAGTGAGGTCGATCGAGGAAGTTGCTGAGGACATGTTGAGGACTTTGGAGGAACTCAAAGCCCAGCAACGTGGTGGACAAAGTCCTGGCGGATCGCAGCCGGAAGGGGCTGCGGGAAGTCAAGTCTAGAGGAGCCCCCACGGGAGTGGGACCTCGGAGGTCTCTCATCTGAAAATCAGTGGAATCCCTGAGGAATCAGAGGCACATCAGGTGCCGAAGAAGGCTCCGGAAGAGCCAAAACCACTGAGTTTCGCCACTCCGAACCCCTGGAGCGCCCTACCAAGGGAAGTACATGTGGGTACGGGACATGGCAAGAAGGAAGGAGCGACCACGGAGAACCCTGTGGACGGGCAGGACCAACCCAAGATCTACACCATCCGTGACCATACCCTTGAAGTCCTGATGCACCCGGACGTGCTAGAGTTGCATGCCGTGACAGTCGTCCATACACCTCCTGGCGACGAGCGGCAGTTGCACTTGAAAGTGCGAGTACGGTGCGGACGAGAGGAGAAGGTGGTGGATGTGTGGTTTGATACGGGTGCCCAGGTGATCCTGGTCCGGAGAGGGTTGTTCAAGGAGGAACTCCTGCAGCCCAGCCGGAGACCGGTCCGCCTGAAAGGTCGCCAACGGAGAGATCATGGGTGGGGGCACCCATGAGGCCACTATCAGTATGGAATTCTGGGAGCATGAGCGCTTGAACCGCCCTGATTTGGCGAAGAGAAGCACTCTATCCGGGAACTTCTACGTGGCCAACATTACAGATTGGGATATGATCATGGGGTATGACTTCATGGTGACAAATGCCATTGGAGCCCTTCCCCATCGTGCAACGCTGGTCCGGGAGAATGATGAATGCCTCACATGGCTGTCCACGGACTATGCATGCGGATCATCCCAATGGAATGCTGAGGAAGAGGATCGGATCGTCCAAGCGGTGCAAGCTGTGGGTGCCAAGTCCAGAGGAGACCGTGGAGTTCAGCTCACGGAGTATGGAATGGCGCCGCAGGTGTATGCCAGGATGATCCAGACGCTGGAAGCCGAAGCGCCCGAGACGGACGTCTTCGCTTCCCGGGATGCCCCACTTTTGCGGAAGTGTAGGAGGCATTGGCATCGAGGAGACTCAGCCTGGCACAGGCATTAGGGTTTGAAGGAGTGGGGACCCATGTATTGGCATGGCTCCCTGGACAATACCAGACGTACGGTGGAGAAGATCATCGCGGATAGGGCGAAGGGGATCCCGGTCATTACCGGCGTAGAATCCACCCCATGTCCGCTGGAGGGTCTCAAGTCGACGCAGGACTCCATCACCCAGAACGAGATGTCATTCGAGCCAGAGGAGGAGTTGTTCATCGACGCCAAGGGTGTATCAATGCCCTCCCTGGGTCAAGCGTGGGGTACCAAGGCTTTCCTGGTGGATGGGGCGCAAGCCCAGCCCACGGGTGATGAAGCATTCATCCGTAGGGTGGAGGCGGTGCCCATGAAGGTCATGTTTGAGCCAAAAGAGGGGTGGATCGGCCAATTGATGGCATTGACGTCCTGTCCCACGCCGACATCGACGACGTCGTCAACTACATGCGGATGGGGATGCACGACCGTGTGGCAGCCAAGAAGTGGCGGGCCATGGTCACATCTCCGCATTGGTGGGATGAGAAGATGTTGGTCACCGGCAAGTACGAGAAGGATGAGTTCGTGGCGAGGGTCATGGACCACATCGCGGACCAATACGATGGTCCGGTTGGGTCGGACCCACCAACGTGGGGTTTTCCAAGAGTGGGAACCGGTACCCTAGTGACCCCTTTTGCACACCTTTGAGCGTAGCGGTTGAACAGCGGTTGAACCCAGTTGAACAGCATGTTGCTGTTCAACCCCCCAGTTGAACTCGGTTGAACGCGGTTGAACAGTTCAACTGGCCTATCGCGCCAATCGGTGGCGCGTGCTCACGCGATCACGCGTTCAACAGTGGTTAATTGGTAAATGTAGCCTGTCCCACAATTTTGGTTTTGAGCTGTTCCCTAAAAACCAGTTAAAACCTGGAACCTACTACCAATGGGCAGGTGGCGGTGTGGTGACCACATACATGAAAAGTGGAGCCGGCACGTGGTGGCCAACACGTGGCGGTAAAGGGAATGCACATGGTGTGTAGTAGTTGCCACCTGCTCGCTTTTTACTATATACATGACGCATTGAATTGAAGAATATTTAATTTCACCTTTGTGCAATATGGTAGTGTCACCAAAAATAACGTAACAATAAGAACAAATTAGAGCACCAAGAGATTCCCCATTGTGGTTTCTTACTTGTATGCAAGGATCCCTCTCATTTTACAATCAAAAATGCCAACGTCAAACTTGAAGCAATGTATTGCAGATCACTACACTGGATTACAATCGGATGAATTGATGAGTGATTTGGTCAACTTGTTCACCGCATCCAAGGGTGGTCGTACACTATGGGAACGCCTCAAGACTAGAATGGGTAGTGGGCGGCGTAGTCGACGCAATGACCGGAAGGTCATGGAAAGGGTGTTTACACCCAAGGATGCCGTCCGGTTGATCCTTGACTTGGAAATGCCGAAAAATAGGTGCTCTACATGTCCTACATGCCTACCATGGTGCGTTGCATGTATGCAAGGAGTGTTCAACCGTATGCGAGATGCGTTCAAGTGTGCGGTTGAACACATATGAAACAAATGCGACTCATGTTTGTGCAACATAGAGTGCCTACCTAGGTTTCATCGAACTATCATGTATATGTCTTCTTCCACATGCAATTTTGGCCCCATTTACATGCTACCATCAAGTGTTTTTTCATGAAAACAACAAATTGAACATTTGTTAAAGTCATGTTCAACTGCCCGGTTGAACAAGTTGAACGATTTCAACCAACGCTCACGTTGTGCACCAACGTTCACGTTGTGCGCGTCACTTTGTTCGAATTAACATGCCTCAAATTTAGGTACAAGAATCTAATATCTTGGGCCAACCGGCGAACAAAAGCTGCCCAAGAAAAGTTGGATGTTCATTGGGTGCACCCATTTCCATCTTTCAAGCGTATGCACCGTGAATGGCAACGATTGGGTAAGGCGCAAAAATTGGAAACCACTATTCACAATGGCAAAGTTGGTGTACGATGGGACTTACCGCATTTCTTTAATTATGTCGCAACACAAAAGGAGCTCATGGAGTCCATGGACTTTCCAATGATCGATGGCGAGCAATTATTCGTCATCATAATTAGAGGCGACGGGTTCCCATGTGGCTCACGCCCATGGGTGCAAATTGCGATTGGCTTTGCCAATCACATGGAAAAGGCCCGCACTCTTCAATATAATTGGACATTGGATGTCGCATTGACATCTGAACATGACGACGAAGCAATGCGTGTCTTATTTTGTGCCACGTTGCAACACATCCAAACTATCATTGATAGTGGATACATCCAAATGAATAATGTTTATTATCGTGCACGAATCATGTTGGGTGGAGACTCTCCATGGTTGCGTCTACTTTTAGGATTGTCGCCTTACTTTGCCATTGGAAGCATCTACTCTTTTTCCACATGGTGTAGTAGGCGTGAACGATGGATGAACACTAAGGTGCGGCGCACAACGCACCTTGATGGAAAATTCCGCGCTTTGTACGATAAAGGTTTGGATTGCACTACGGCCAAAGGGTGCACTTCAAAACCAATGCTCCGCGTGGATGACCGCACACGGTTCATTGTGATGTGCATTTTGCACTTGGTGATCCGACTTGGCGACTATCTTACACACTTCATTCGCGCGTTTTGCAAACGTTTGCCGCCTCTTGTCCGTGCACGCGTGCAAACCGTGTTGAATGAATCTAAGACTAATATTAGTCTCAAAGGTAAGGCAAGCCCGGACGGTGAGGAGACATGGCGTCTCCTCGCTAACTGGACAATAATAGGTAAGACCATGAAGTTGCCTCCAAAGTATATATCTATTGTACAAGAAATGGCAAACCTTTTGACGGCCATGCAATCATGGCGCTACGAGGCCGCGGCCCTTTCAAAGTGTAAACGTGTGGCACGTCGATTTCAGAAATTAATTTGTCCGCATAAGCGGTCACCTTACCTTTTGTGGCTTAGAAGAGAGGCTACGGAGGTTCTGCAAAATATTTACCCATGGGGGGCGGGAATGTTTAGTGGGGATATAGTAGAATCACTAAACTATATATTAAAAGACCACTTCTTATGCTCAAGTGGGCGTGGCGGTGGCCCCGGTGGGCGTGTAGCTCGTGATAAGCGCATGCTAAAACAAGCGCACGAAAGGATCTTTCTGGCAAAAGAGCTACCACGGTGGGAACGTACGAGTGCGGGTGGAGAATGATCAAACTCTAGGTGTGGGCTATGTGGTTTGTCGTTGGTGCTTCATACTTTATGCTCCGTGTTCCGTGTGCAACCGTGTTCAGCGGCACTTCAAGTTGTTCAACCGGTCGGTTGAGGTGTGCAAGCATGTTCAACCGCGCGAGTGTCTATTTTTCTTTGTTTTTAGGGGGGGGGTCATGGAAGGACAACAAGCGTCGGCGCAACAAGCGATTGGGCTCGCACTCATGCAGTTCTTACAAGCCGCACAAGGGGTACAAGGACCGCAAGCACCACAAGGTGCCCAAGTGCCACAATTGGGACCACCGCAATTGGCCGCGCCGCAATTGCCACACCCAAATGTAATTGCGCCGACCCAAAGTGGGCCTACGGGATCAACGGGGCCGATAGACGGGGGTACAACAGGAGGAGCATCCTTGCCTTTGCCACAAGTGGTCCCAGCGTTGGATGCTTTGTTCCCAGCGAAGGAGGAGTTGACCCAATTTGGGGTGTGCCACGACTCATCGTCGTTGGCGGATGACTCCCCTCAATGGAGATGGCTCCGGGACATCACACCCCGGTTCATGTACCGGAGGAGTGTCGGGGTGTGGATGAAAAAAAACGCCCAGTATGACCTCCATGGCCACCGGAGCCACCCGTGGACAACGAAAGCACTCACAGCCCAGAATTGGGCCGAGTGGAAACTTTTGAGGATTGGTTTGAGCACGCGCCCCGGAATTGCCATGACGTTGTCGGAGACCGCCCTCCATGCCCTCTTTAGGGTATGGGAATCCTACGGGCTGGGGACTGCAGTGGCACCCCAATGGACCGGCCCTGGGTGTGCTGGCCGAAGTGGCGGCCATGGCAAGGGCCATGGGCCGCAATTCTTTTTTAAAAACGTGGAGTCCGTGCCGCACAATTGGTATGACGCCTCTGACGCCACCAACTACAACGCGTCACCGCCATCCATGGTCGAGGTCGGGGGAACCATATCAAGTGGCGGGCGCAGCAAGAAGTCCAGCATGGAGGAGGCACCTGCAGCAGTTGCACCACCAACCACACTACCCAATGCGGCCACAAGCACTTCGTCAATGATGCGAGGCGTGGAGCAGGTGTGTGCAACAAGTGTTCAACCGGTGTTCAACCGTGTTCAACCGGGCAGTTGAAGCAAAGCGAACGGAGAGAGTATGGATACAGTCCGTGTGTGACACGTTCGGAGTGGATGTTTTGGGCAATTGGTGGCTAGGACATTGAGACCTGCATGTCTGGGGTGCATACATGGTTCAATAATTGAATACCCTGTGTTAGTGCGCTGAGGGTGCCGTGCATATGAGGTGGTGGCCACATGTGTTCAACCGGTGTTCAACCGGTCGGTTTCGCACCTCAACCCCATTCAACCGCTCATCTCTCTTAGTTATCGGCCCAAGACGTCCCACCCCACATGTTCGTCATTGACAAACGCGGACCGGCGGTCATGCTCCATGGAGCATGGCCGCCATTACCCATCGATGAATGGTGGCATGGGCCAGGTGCACGGGTTTCCGATCGCGACGCCCTCGTGAAGAAATGGACCCGAGGACTCCATCGCGCACTCCAAGAGCTTGCACATGGCGGGTCCCCACATGCGATTGACACACATGCGATTGGCACACCCATGGAGTCCACCCCAAAGCATCGGAGTCAGTCGGGCAAGGCGAAGCAATTCCCCCAACCAATGTTTGGCGTGAAGGAGGAATTGAGGGATGACGTGAACACCGACGATGGCACGTGGTGGGAGAATTCTAATGCATGGTTTGCGCCGGATCATGGAGACGTGAAGAGTGAAAATCCCGTGGTCGACGAGGCAGAGAGCTCAACATCACCCTTCCGAGAAGAGCCAAAAGTCCACGTCCCCATTCGTGGACTCTTGAAGCCTCCACCAAAGGCAATTCCACAAGCAAAGGGAGGAAGTGCAAGCCCAAAGGTTTTGCTCCTCCAAGCGCAAACTGCGCTCAAACAAAGGGTGCAAGACAAAACCGACAAGAAGAAGAAGAAGGACGGGCGGGGAGTGCATTCCAAAAAGCGGCAACGGGTGGCAACGTCAGCGGACTCGTCGTCCGACTCAAAAGGGTCAAGTGCAAGCCAATTGTCGGACAATGATGAGGGGTGGACACCTCCCAAGAAAAAGGAGGCTCCCAAGGCAAACAAGAAGAAGAAGATCGAAGCAAAACCAAAGAAGGACAAAAAGGACAAGGACAAGAAGGAGAAGGCATCTCTGCGGCCCAAAGACGCCAACAACGCAAATGTGGGAGCAAAGGAAGGACAACGGTCAACACCGAACGTGACGGAGGCAAGTGGCACAGCGAAGGCAAGTGGCGTGACGAAGGCAAGTAGCGCGATGGAGGCAAGTGGCGCGACGGAGGCAAGTGCCGCGACAGAGGCAAGTGGCGCGATGGAGGCAAGTGGCGCAATGGAGACAAGTGCAAGCACAAGTACCACGGTGCAAGCAAGCGCACCAGCGGAAGAGGTGATGTCCCCATGTTCCTGCGTATGCATATGCCTCTACATTTGGTTGCAATGCGCCTTCACAACGTCGAAGCATGCCGGTGCTATAGTGTGTGGCGGTACGTCGTGAAATACGGTTGAACACGGTTGAACACTTCAACCGGTCGGTTGAACACGGTTGAACGCGGTTGAACTCGGTTGAACTCTCTGCAACGCTTGTGCATAGGAGATGGTGAAAGTGCAACGATTGGAGGAAAAACGCCGCCTCGACGAGAAGCGCCAAGAGGCACGTGAGAAGTTCGGGTTGCCAGCGGGATCCGCAGTACGGTGGGTGCTGACCGAGGGTCCAGACAAGCGCCACCGCATCGCAGTGGGCGCCGTGGCAAAGCCAACGAAGGACGACCCCAAGCCACGGAAGGGGGAGGAGATGGTGAAACTCCCCCCCCAATGGCCCGGAGAGCAGAGTGAGGCCAACGTCACGTGGCCAGTCATTGTGCGCCTCCGCCACACAGCGTTCACGAGCGAGGATGAGGCAAAGGCCATGTTGGCGAAGTGGGAGGAGAACATGGAGAAAGCGACCAAGGAAACCGAGAGCGGAGATGCAAGACATGGAGGCCAGTACAAGGAAACCGAGAGCGGAGATGCAAAACATGGAGGCCAAGACGCGGCAACCGAGAGCGGAGATACAAAAGATGGAGGTCAAGATGGGGCAAGCACGGAAGCAATCGCAAGCACGGAAGCAATCGCGGGAAGTACCACCAATGCGTCGGACAATGGCACCAAGGAGGACTCCGAGGATCCCATGAAGGAGAGCACTTCAAATGACGTGGACGATTCCAACAAGGAGGGCATGTCCGTGGAGGATTCGAACAAGGAGGGCACGTCCGTGGACGATGCCAACAAGGAGGGCATGTCCTATGCCCTCAACAACCCCAAGGTGGAGCACGATGCCAAGGAGAATGAACGACCTCATGTTGGAGATGATGCAAAGGAGGAAGGTGGACCTCAAGACGGCATGCACGAAGGTGGGAGCGAAAGGGCAATGGCGAGCACAAGGGAGAAGGAGTGTGCCGATGATGGGAAGGAGGAGGTCGGACCGGAGACGCAAGCGCTATGGGCCGTGGACTCAAAGTGACTAGCCGACAAGGTCCATGAAGCCTTACAAGGCTTGAGGGGATGGCTCCACAAGAAGAAACATGGAGGAGAGTACCGCCGGATCCTATGGGGAGGAACAAGGAAGTTTCCGACGTTTACACACGTGGGCATGTCTAAGAGGACACATGATGATGCACATGTTGTGCGCCTTGTAAATAATTTCCTCACGGTTTGTTTACCGTCCCTCAGTTACACCGCAATTTCCATCGTGTGGGGCAACGGATGTGCACCCATGGATGTACACAAACATCCAAGGGATGACTCCGCGTTGAGTGGGGTGGTGGCGGTGGGTGATTTCCGTGGTGGTGGTTTCTTTACTACGGCGTGGATGGGTGGTGGGGGGGAGGGGGGGGCGCAGCGTCAAGCATGGATGCAATTTGGCCGTCAAATTGTGCAAGGGGTTGTTGTGGATGCACGAAAGGGGGTGATTTTCAATGCGTGGCGTACGCATGGGCCGGAGCGATGGGAGGGTGAAAGGTATGCCATTGTGGCGTATACATCTATCGCGTGGCACCGCCTTCCCGCTCCGATGCGCACTGAACTCCTGGACCTGGGGTTCCCATGGTGACAGGCACTGGGATTGTTCATCCAATTTGACGTGGATTGTTGGTGCCATTGTTGTGTGATTGCGATTACGTGCGGCATTTCTCCTAACGCGCTCCAGTGTGTGTTCAACCGTGTTCAACCGTGTTCAACCGTGTTCAACCGCGCGGTTGAACACGCAGTTGAACATGGCCGAACGCGTATGGGCGGCAATATGAAAGTAGCAGAAAATCCATGGTTTTGTGGTTATAATTGATTTGGATAAGGCAGGTGCACACTGCAAAAACCTCTGAACACCATCCACGATAGAATGGAAGCCAAAGGACCACAATGAAGGTCAAAGCTTAGGGGAATGTGTCAAGTGGGGTGTTCAACCGCATGGTTGAACACCAAGGCGGCGTTGACGCTACTCTTGGACATGATAGAAAGGGAGTGGCAATGTGAGGGGTATGGCATGGAATAGTGCATTGGGCATTAGTATGTTGTTAAAAGCATGGTACATCGTCATGGATGGTTTGGAATGGCATGGTGATACGTCAAAAGTTTAATTTTTGGTAAAATTGCACTACGCGCGGTGGGGGTATTCAACCGCTGTTCAGGGGTGGTTCAAGGGCCCAGGTGAAGTCAGTTGAACACCGGTTGAACATAGGACATGGCACCATGGTGTGCAAAAGGGGTCACTAGGGTAGCGACGAGCACCAGCCGGAGGCCGCAAATCTTCCAAGATTATCGATGGGAACCGCGACCCACGACGATGAAGACGGCATATCGGACGAGGAGAAGTCGGACTCGGACCCAGAAGAGGCCTCTACCGCAGTGCGGTCGGTTGTATCAGAACCGAAGCAAGCGGCTGAAGAGGCTCAGGAGAACCCGAAGGTCGCCGAGCTGAAGGAGAGGCTGATCAATGCCTATCCGCGGCTATTCAGTGGCGTCGCCAACAAGAACCCTCCAGATCGTTGGAGGTTTTGCACAGCGAGGATCAAGCTGAAGCCGAACCCCAAGATCTATCGTCATCGGGAGTACCAACTTCAGGGCGATCGGGCCGAGGCCATGAAAAAGCTGTTGGCCGAGTTCATTGAGCGGGGATGGATCGAACCCTCCGACAGTGAGTGGGCCAGCCCAGCCTTCATTGTGCCCAAGAAGGAGAAGGGCGAGTGGAGGTTGGTGGTTTATTACAGAGGTTTGAACGAGCAGCCCGAGCACGACTCGTACTCGCTTCCCCTGATCGACTTCATCGTCCAAAAGCAACAGAAAAAGCGGATTTTCACGGTGTTAGACCTGAAACAGGACTATCATCAGATGCCGCTACACCCGGACTCCAGGCCCTGCACAGCGATGTTGACGCCGCTGGGGCCCATGCAGTGGAAAGTGGTGCCTATGGGCGCCAAGAATGGCAATGCCGCCTTCCAGCGCATGATGGAGGACCTACTCGGTCCTGTCCGGGACTGTGCCGACCCCTTTGTGGATGACATCATTATCGGATCCGGCACGGAGAACATGACTGAGGACGAGCTCATCGAAGCGCATGAAAAGGATCTGCGCCGAGTGCTCAGCGAGCTGGACAAGCACAACATGGTGTGCAAGCCCACCAAAGCCTCACTCTTCGTGAAGGAAGTGGAGTTCGCGGGTCACGTGGTTGGTCACGGGCAACGCCGTCCCATGCCTCTGAAACTGGCGTCCCTGCACCACTGGGAGAAGCCCCAGACCATCAGCGAACTCCGATCCTTCATGGGGTTCTGCAATTACTTTTCGGGCTATGTCCGGATGTATGCAGAACTGTCGGGGCCGCTGCACAAGATGTTGCAGGTGGGCAAGTTCGATGGCCGGAAGGGGAGCAAGAAGAAGCTTGCCTGGACCCCCTGAGGCTGAGGATGCGTTCAACCGCCTGAATGAGCGACTCCTGGGGCAGTTGGGGCTGTTCCTGGTGGACCCGGACAAGGGATTCGTGCTACCGACAGACGCCTCGGACAATGCCCTGGGGGCAGTCCTCGAGCAAGTCCGGGACGACAGAACTCATGTTCCTGTGGCGTTTTGGAGCAGGATCCTGGCCGAGGGCCAACGCCGAACATGGACCGCAAGGGAGAAGGAGACATACGCCATTGTATGTGCGCTCAGGAAGTGGTCTGGCCACATCGGACTGCAGCCGGTGGTGGTTTGCACGGACCACCAGTCCCTACAGAGCTGGCACAAGGAGCATGTCGACACCCCCTCAGGACCAGCGGCTAGGAGGGCCCGGTGGCAAGAGACGTTCGCCAAGTTCGACCTCAGCGTCGTGTACGTCCCGGGGAAGGACAACACTGTGGCAGATTGCCTCAGTCGATGGACCCCGCGGGCAAGGCGTGGATGGACATATCTAGCCATGGGGACGCCGAGGAGACCGAGGAGGCCAAGCGCAACATCGAGATGGAGAAGGCCATGGAGCAAGAGGGGGTCAAGTGCTTTGTGGTGATGGCAAACCGTACGGAGCTGGCCAAGTTCCGGGGCGCCCGCGTCCAAGCCATTCGAGAGGAGACCCTCGAGCAATGGATGGTGGCCCCTGTAGAGCTAGTCAGGTCGGTGCTCACAGAGGACTGATCGGATGACTATGCGGCATCCGAGCACTGAAGCAAGTACTGGAATGCCGTGAGTGCCCCGTCGGACGACGAATGGCCCGAGGGCTTGACCAAGGATGGGGACAAGTTGTTCCTCAAGGACAAGCTGCTGGTGCCCTAGAACCGAGTGGAGGAGCTCATTGACCATTGGCACAACGCCCAGCTCATGCACCCTGGCCGAGACAAGATGCAGCAGGACCTGGAGTGGCGTTTCAAGTTCCCTCCGGGGTACTACGCCATCCTGGATAGGTACTGCAGCGACTGTGCCGTGTGTCGGGCCACGAAGAGCCCCAACCACTCCACAGCGGGCAACCCGGTGTATACGGCTATACCGGAGGCCCCTATGCGGTCCGTGGCCATGGATGTATTTGCCATGCCTCAGGTCACCGTGGAAGGAGAGACCTACGACTGTGTCATCCTGGCGGTGGATAGGCACAGTGGGTATATCGTGGTGGTCCCTGGCAAGAAGTCCAAGAAGAAGGACAAGAAGGACAAGCATGGAGTGGGGTTGCAGGCCAAGACCGTCGCTAATGCCATGATCAGGCATTGGCTGACGATTTTCGATGTCCCAGCTGTCATCTGCAGCGATCGGGGCAGTCAATTTGTGGGGACGTGGTTCAAGACGATGTGCAAGCACATGGGCATTCGACACGCCAAGACCGTGGCATACCACAGCCGGTCGAATGGTCGGGCTGAGGTTGCCGGGCGGCAGATGTTTGAGAGGTTCCGCCAGCTGCACATTGACGAACCGGGCCGGAACTGGTACAATTCGCTGTGGAGAGTGCTCCAAGCGTACCATGACCTTCCGGGACCCACTGGAATGTCGCCCCATTGCATCCTGTTCCTACGGGATCGAGTGTCACGCACTCTCCCGTGGTTGAACCATGGCAAAGTGGGCCGGGATGTGAACGCCATGATGGCTGAGGCGGACGACACGGCGGCCAAGGTGTGCAAGGCACTTCAGGACGAGCATGACAAGAGGGCCAAGTACTTCAAGCAGGGAAAGGTCCAGAAGTATGCTCTCCAAGACACCCTGGATGTCCTGTCCAGGCATCGGCAGGCATCTTGGTATGTGCCGGGGGTAATCGTGCGGAAGGTCGGGCAGGACGTGTACGCGGTTCGTGTGGGGGATAACAAGATCCTGGACCGCGACCATACCCAGCTTCGTCCCCTAGCACCAGACCCCAGCGGACGTCCCGTCACCTTCGAGTTCACGGCCGGCGATGTGGACTCGGACGACGAGGGTGAGGACGACGACTTCACCGCCGAGAGGATCCTGGCGGACAAGCCGGACCCGGGGACGCCTGGGGGGAGGCTTTATAAAGTCCGCTGGAAGGGATTTGCCGCGCCAAGGGATTCGTGGGAGCCCCCAAGCAGTTTTGTGCCGAGGTACACCACGGTCTGGATGGACTACCTGAAGAGAAAGAATATTTCTTTGGATGTCAAGGACGTGTTGGTCCATTTGGTGGCTGCAGTAGCACCGTAATGGATTCCCCCTGGCATTTTTGTTTGTTTCTGTGCTTGGGAGACGGGTGAGGGCGTTCATCCGGGGATTTTTGGGCCTTGATTGGCCATCTACCCCCTTCACTCGATTTCCACATATATATTTCATTGTGGTATACTTATTTAGGTCGACCGACGACGTTTCTCTATCTTTGATCCCCTTGGTCCATGTTGTAGATCAAGAGGAGACCGGATATGGCGTAGGGCACCGACTTTTAGTGTCCTCACCCCTCCCTTGGGGCTGGGGGACGCCTACGACGTGTGTGGGGCCTCCATGTGTCCTTGGGACATGGGGGGGGGTTGGAGCCCATTGGGGTCCTCCCGTCCTCTCTTCAATGACTTCTGAGCGGTAACAACGCTCTGAGAAGGGGGAGGAAACTGGTTCGGACCCCCGTGGCCATCTTGGGGTCACTTGGGGTGTGTATCTATGTGCCGGCAAGCCGCCATTGGCTGATATCATACTCTCCCATCCACTTGACCCAACCCGATGTGATAGTGTGATAGGTTTGGCCATTCTGGCTATGAGCGGCCATATTCAGTACCGAAGCGCCGCCAGCTGAGATTTATATATCAGAATATCAGGAATCAACAGGGTTTGTTTATCATAATGTTTCCGTAATTTTTCAGCCATCCCTTCTGATAGTCAATGTATCGGCGACTGTCAGTTGGCTCGCGATTTTGCGGTAACCGAATGGTTAACTGTTATTTACAGATATTTTGGCGGAAACTCCGATGATAGGGTCAGATTTCATCAGTAAAGGGTTCGTTGCTTCAGCAATTTTCATATTATACACTCGCAAAGTTAATCTGATTTTTTCAGACTTTCAGAATCGGATTTTGGACTTCGACACCGCCGCACTTGATATGATGAATCTCGAGTGGTCGTACATTTTTCCCCGATCACGAATCAACCTTCCTTTTGTTATATCCCTCATTTTTCTTGGAGATATAGTCGAAACAAAAGTGATTCGTGAGACCACTTTGAAGAATCATATCTCCGGCTCACGACGAGGAATATCAATATCGAGAGGTGGGTTGGAACCGCCTTGGTCTCAACTTAATTTCTGAAGCATCAAACGCCTTTGGTGTGTATACATGCCCGGTATAGCAAGGGATGATGGTGAAGAGGGTATAAAGTGATATATAACTCTTGGACCGTGCAACCGAATATTTTAAAGCGACTTTCGAGTGTACCGCATGAGTGTTGGGGTTGCATAGATACTTTGCTTGGGTTCCCACGTATTTTTAACGTGAAGTTATGTCCATGGAGGGGCATGGCATACCATGGTGGGAGCCACTTTTTGAGGGTATGTGTTATATGCATGGTATGTGCTTCGATATGCTCACGCCCATGTTATATATCTTCGTGTGGCCGAAGAGATGGGGAGCCACACGTGACAAGGGCCTTGCCCATGTCCCAATTGTGGGATTCAAAGCGCTAGACTAAGTCTACTGCCTATGTATTGCTCATGGTATGTTTGGCAAAGAGATCCATGAGTGCACTCCCAATTTCATGGGGCATGTAGATATGAGTGGCGAAGGTATCTCCATGCCCTTGATTGGGGATCCAAGTGGGGGAATTGTTCGCAAATGGTTGGAATCATTTGTATATTCAACTGTGCGCGGATATCATGGGTGAGCATAGAGATATACTATCATGACAACTTTGTATTTGGACAAATTTTCATGTTTTTGACCTCATTCTAAGCTCATTTTTGTGTTTTATGTGCTCAACTGTTCTGCTAACAGTAAAGTGCCTAGAGATCTGTGAACCATGGTATGTTGCTTATACGTTGGCGAATGCTTCGGTGTTGTACCTCACCATATGCCAGATCACATGGTCACTTTGGCTTGGCACACAAGGCCTCACGAAATTAGGTCTCAAACTCATGAGCTGACTTGTGGAGCATGTCATGTACATAACCAGAGGGGTTTCGGAGCCAATGATGGGATATTCTGGGGCATGAACGTTTGGTCTATATCACCTTTGTATGTTACTCACCGGTTTGACACATGCATGGAGCATTTGGGTATTTGCCGTATGCATTTTTGAGCATATAATTGAATATTGGGCACTATGGTGTGTTTTGCCTGATTTTGTTAGGTTGTGAGGTCATCTTCATGGGGCAGCTCTCCAAGCCCATTCAACTCCAAGTCCAACCAAGGTTATGTCAGGGTGGGGCATGGTCCTGAGTGCCACTCTAGGCCATGACACGCCACCCCCCCCTTTGGGCTAGGATTTAGAGGCTTGGGAGTGAACACATTTTTGGGGTTTATGTAGTGACTTTTGACACATGGCATTCAGCCATCTCATTTGACCTGGTTCAGGGCAATATGTTGGTGAGTCAGGGGAAGGTCTTGAGTCCAGGGAATGAGGAGTTTATGGCTGTGATTGTGTACGTTTCCATCTTTCCCCAGCTTTGCTTTATTTGTGTTCATATGCCAATTTCAGGGCTTTCCTCTTTGGTGCAATTCTTGTACATGCCCGCCACCGGGGGACGACCGGTGTGCTGAACGGAAGCCCGCAGACCGGATTGGAGTGTGAATCGGGCTATTGCTGTATTTGTGGGATCTGGTTGCTGTTCAGGGTTGAAGGAGGATTACATTTTCTATATTTTTGGATTTGGACCCTGGATTTTGAGGATTTTGAGAAATGCAATCGTTGATCCGGAGCAAGTCAGCAGGTGTGACAGGCGGAAGGGGCACAGCAAGGGCCGGTCCTGGTAGGGACCTTCTTTAATATACTGGGACTTGATCTACAGGTAGAAGAGGTTTGTCCAGAATGGGTTTTGTTAGAGGCGCATATGTCTCTTCACCCTCACACGCCCCAGATTGGGATTCGCCTGAAAGACAAACTCAGCCTGAGGCCGTCACCCGGCAGCTTACGGTCCTCGGCACCACACGCAGCCCCCCCCCCCCTGCTGCCCCCCCCGCCGCCCATCCCACCCCACAAACGCATTGTTCGGTTCCCGGACGCACACTCAACAAATGTACAGAGTGTGCTGACCTCCCTGGTCCCCTCAGTGGTCTGAAAATCGATATTGTATGCTTTTTGTGTAGATAATGCTATCAGCAATCTTTCACTGATGGTATGTGAAATGAAACTGAAAGGTTACCAACAGTCCTGGTGCTTCGTTTAGCCAAGAAGGTGCTGAATGCACTACATTTTGGCGCCTGGGCGCCTTTATCGGCAGTGTTAGCAAAGTGGTCACTTACCGCGTGCCTATGAATTGTCATGGGGAGGTGAGTGAAGATTTTGTTTTGGAGAAATGTGATCACACGTGCGTACTTTGTGAAATACTGAGCTGTCACATTATTTGCTCTGCTTGCGGATGCCGAAAGCACCCACTTCCGACCCATGTTCGACCACAGGTACTGATTTCACCGTCATCCTCAATTCGCTTTTGACCTTTCGGGGAGCACCCTAGCACCCAAACCTCTAGACAGAAGCTGATTTCACTTACAAAAACCAGGCATAAGTGATTTTTGCGCAAAAGTCACGTAGTTTGGTTGAATGCACGACACCAAGGTACATCGAAGCAAGGAAACGAAGTTGAATTGCAATCATTATTTACCCATACCATTCTCAATGCGTTTTTGACCTTTCGGGGAGCACTCTAGTACCCAAACCTCTAGACGGAAGCTGATTTCACTTACAAAAACCAAGCATAAGTGATTTTTGCGCAAAAAGGTGTTGCACCTTTTTTTGACCTTTTGTACAATGTTCCAACTGGTGTAGTAGGTGAAACTCACTTTCAAAAAACTCCAAACTAGCTTCTTGGTTGTTGGAATTCAGTTTTCATCTACTATCATGCTGGTGAAGTGCTGAATGGTACTTCCACATAAGGCTCGCAAGCACAATGTATCGATTGGTTCCCAACGCGGATCCTGCCTTGTGACTCAGTGATTTTCATTGGGACCTTGGTTATTTACATTGGTCCGCACTGGCGATTGCTCAGGCACACTGCTGGTTGCTCAGGCACACTGGTGATTGCCCAGGCACACTGGTGATTGCTCAGGCACACTGGCAATTGCTCAGGTACACTGGTGGTACACGGAAGCTGATTTCACTTACAAAAACCAAGCATAAGTGATTTTTGCGCAAAAAGGTGTTGCACCTTTTTTTGACCTTTTGTACAATGTTCCAAATGGTGTAGTAGGTGCAACTCACTTTCAAAAGGCTCCAAACTAGCTCCTTGGTTGGTGGAGTTGAGTGTTCATCTAATTTCGTGCTTGTGGAGTGCTGAATGGTACTTCCACATAAGGCTTGCAAGCACAATGTATCGATTGGTTCCCATCGCCGATCCTGGCTTTGTGACTCAGTGATTTTCATTCGGACCTTGGTTATTTACATCGGTCCACACTGGCGATTGCTCAGGCACACTGCTGGTTACTCAGGCAGACTGGTGATTGCTCAGGCACACTGCTGATTGCTCAGGCACACTGGCGATTGCTCAGGCACACTGGTGGTAGACGGAAGCTGATTTCACTTACAAAAACCAAGCATAAGTGAGTTTTGCGCAAAAAGGTGTTGCAACGTTTATTTTACCTTTCATACAATGTTCCAACTAGTGTAGTAGGTGCAACTCACTTTCAAAACTCTCCAAACTAGCTTCTTGGTTGGTGGAATTGAGTTTCCACTTACTTTCATGCTGGTGAAGTGCTGAATGGTACTTCCACGTAAGGCTCGCAAGCACAATGTATCGATTGGTTCCCAACGCGGATCCTGGCTTTGTGACTCAGTGATTTTCATTCGGACCTTGGTTATTTTCATCCGTCTACACTGGTGCAATACAACTGCAAACATGTTTCAGTTCAAGGAACCATAAATGGTAATGAAAACAAAGGACAATCGCAACAAGCCGCACCATTCTGAGCATCTGAGCATCTGGTTCTCTCAATCAGTTCAACATCGCACAAGGTGCATAATGAACACAGAGGTCAGGCATCTGCACTTCCAGAAATCAAACGCAGGCGTAAAAAACAGCATTCCTTGCTGATTCAGAGTGCAAATACATGCAAAGTATAAGAAGGGCACCTGCCTGGAGAGGAATGTCAGAGTTTCCAGGCAGAATTGAACTGCTGACATCCGACTCTACATCAAAGGGGGCCCACAGTTCCCAGGCTGCAATTTTTGGCGCAGCAGCCTTTCCCCTTTACCCCCTCCATCTGCCAAGGCGAAAGAAATCAAGGGCAGCGTGGGCATAGCCGTCCACAGACTGCACCTGGACAAGCACATATAGACCTCTTAGGAGGACAAAAAGAAAACCCAACAGCGGGCTGGGCAGCACACAGGGCTGCTCCGACTGGTACAAAGGAGGCATTGCCCCAGGGTGCTCCTACCTCCATGGTCAAAATGCACTTTGGCAGAGCGCAGGGAACTGCCGATTAGTTACATGGGGGGGGGGGATCAGAGAATGGGGGGAGCCACACACGCAAAAACTCACATGTGACCCCCACGGGTTCTCCAAAACTGAAGCTGACTATCTATCAACA
Source organism: Eutreptiella sp. 'Long Island Sound 2002' (assembly GCA_964036045.1). Lineage (NCBI taxonomy): Eukaryota > Euglenozoa > Euglenophyceae > Eutreptiales > Eutreptiaceae > Eutreptiella > Eutreptiella sp. 'Long Island Sound 2002'. Next base: position 58,733,781 of record OZ038380.1, read on the forward strand.
ACACCACTGCTCAATGAAATCATTAAATTAATCAAAATTCAGAACTCCTGACGCTGGACTTCATTGCGTCTGCATCTGCATCTACTCACAGACTACTGCGGAGATTTTGAGATGCATACTCATGTCAAGCGAGAAGATCCTGCCTGCCGCGGCTGCCATGTTGTACACGTCCCTCGGTGATGACGGAACCGCTTGGGCTTGCACTGCCACCTTTGAGGCCACCTTTCTTGGTACACCCAGGCCATATCCTTCACGGTGGATCCTGGTCCCAGCGCCGCGCTCCACATCTCCACCGCGCCGTCTACCAGGCTACTTTCCCGCAATGCCGTTCTCGTAAGACCTCCGAACTCGTTTTCCCCCGGGCATCCCACCGGATGCTCAAGTACTCTTCCTTCTCTGGTACATGGTGCACTCGGTATCGCGGAGCGACCTCGTCCTCCCGGCGTAGATGCCGCACCACGAACTCCTCCGTCACTCCTGTCGTGGTTTGCATTGGCAAGCTTGTCCCAGTGCGAAGATGGTGATCGTTGTCATCGACTGCTTGGTGCTTCTGACGAGTCCCTCCCGCTCCGAGGGATAGGGCCTGAGGACAAAGCAGTTGACAACTACTCACAGACTACAGCACAGTTCTTGAGATGCATACTCATGTCCGGCGAGAAGAGGCATCAGCAAGCAACCATTTTGGATGGTTCAGGCCTATGGCTTGGCCACCCCTATCCCCTGTCGGCGACCAGACGGGTTGGCATTTGCAAGGTTGTCCAAGTCCGAAGCTCATTACTGTGTGCCAACCCACCCAGATGTTTTGCAAATGTCAAACCCACAAATGCTATTGGACATTCACCCACCCAACTACCACAGACAAAACGCCCCACCAAAGGCAAAATGCCTTGACCAGGCGCCGACCCAAAATCCTCCACAATGGCCTACCCTACCTGAAAGCCACCCAGCCTAAAATTCCCACAGACCCACCCTAGGGTAGGACACACACTAAAAAAGCTCTGGCCCTGCGGCAGCACACATACTGGGCACTCTCATCCTTTTGCCATGGTCTGGTTGGTGGCCGCATGAGGGCGATCCTGAGCGGCGTCGCTTCCCTGCTCCCTTTAGTGGCGCCTCCTCCACCTTCAGCTTTTCCTTCTTTCATTTATGCTGCTTCCCCTGGACATGCCACCTCCACGACGTGGGGTTCTGGGAGACCTCCACGTCGCAGAGGCAGCAGTGGGGATAATTTCGGTCTTTTTTAAAATATTTGTAGTCTGGACAGGATGCGGTTATCGGGCTTGCCATTATTGGGAGAAGAAAGAAACCTCTAACCAGACAAACACCAAGCCAAGGGCAGAAAGATCCCGAAGGGCATGATATGATGGGGCAGAATAGATGAACCGATGTTGAACACTCTCTCCACACCGCAACTCAGCAGCACATCTACCTCATGGGGCTTGCTGGTGGGGCTCATGTGCAACGATTGGTAATATTCCCAGAAGTACTTCGTCTTTTGAAGCGTGAAAATGACATAGATTGGGAGGCACGACAACCTATGTCGACCAAGGGGGGGGGAACACATGCACCAGCCTCATAAACGAATTACAGAGCACACACCAATATATTGGTTCAGTAGGTGCATGATCTCCTTTGTGGCCTGATTGGGGAACGTTGAGCCCCCCTCAGGACCACCAGTGCCGGCCTTCTTCAGCTTCTTGGCATTGCGGGAAAGGGGGCATCCAAATTGAGCCACGAAATCTAGGATGACGCGGTGGAAGTGCAGACCATCTTAGAACCCCCTCTTTGCCAACTGGATGAAGTTCCTGGCAGTCAAGGTCATCCAGTCCAGGAGGATCTCTACCGTGAAGGATCCGGTAGAAGCAACAAAGGCTGCCGTAGGATTGGAAGGGGGCGGCAGTGCATCATCCATCGCAGGGGAAAGAGACTAGGCAGATGAAATAACGCCACGGGGTCATACTATCTGCTGCAAAGGGTCTGTGTTCCTCGGACCAAGCCGTCAGTTCTGCCCATTAAGCGCAGTCTTTGTGCTGCAAACTCTGGAGACTTGGTGCCCGAGGCTCTAATGGTTTCACCACAATCAAACAGGCTGCAGCTGCCGCTCAGCTCTGTGCATCGGCGCCTGGTGTAAATAGCCCCCCCCCCCCTTGCGCAAGCACGCTGAAAGCCAGCAAAACAACGGTAACACGGGCTCATGTGCTTAGACAAGGCAGTGCTTACGCGTGACGCGCGGTAACAAAAGAACGTATGTCATTAAAAACCTGCCCATACCTCACCCTAATCACAATTGTCGCAACAGGGCACTACAACACAATGTGCAGGCAAATTTGAGCGAGTTCTGGAGCTCCTCACTGCCCATCAGGGCCATCAGGGGCTGTGGAATAGAAGCCCTTTCCCACCTTGCGCCTCATCCTGAACAATTGAACATGCTTGCCCTTTTGCGGCAGCCTTTGAAGCAGACTTGGCTTCGGGTTTTGGAATGGGTTTGGGCTTCCTATTCCGTGGGACAAAACTGTCATCAACAATATCTTCGGTGAAGTAGAGCTTGGTATGAGCAGAAGGAAGTACCGCAAGCATGATCAAGCCCACCTTTTCCTCTACAAGCAAACCACAATCGCATAATAATACATTTCGGACCATAAAAACCGTGATCAGAAAACTCAATCAAAACGACGATAACAGGGGCTCATGTACTTAGACAAGGCAGTGCTTGCGCAAGGGGGGGGGGTAAGACTTCCGCGTATGCTACAGAGTGGACAGCCAAATTTCAGAACAAAACGAATTCTGCCACTCCGCATTTTCAACGGACACGGAAAGTGGACGTTGAGGGTTGGTGCCTATTTTTGAGATCCTTTTAGGAAGGTTCGCTGCAGGGCCCAAACTGATAGTTCAACGTTGATCCAAAAAAATATCATTTCAATGTAATTGTTTTTACCGTGCTCATCGTAGGTACCTGGAACATGGCGCGCAGTTTCGAGTTGGGCCGATCATGGGGCGGGTATAATGGCCATTCAAATGAAGAAGGCCGCACCCCGGCCAAAAATTTATGACAAAAATAAGTGAATGTGGTAAAACTATTGAACCAAGGAAATGGCTTAATTGGTTTTGTGGCCATGTTATGTTCCCCCTTTCAGGGTCCGACCAAGTGGGAGGGGGGATGAAATCAAAACATGTCATGTGGTGATGACCGGAGGCTGCGCCCTGTGCATTGCATTCTCTCTGCAGTTACCTGCGACACCGCACACTCACCCCGGCCCTTAGATGCAGCTCCTGGTCCATCTCCTTCAGAAAGGGATGCCAAAAGGAACGGGCATTGGTACTTCCCAGTGCCATATGTCTATTCTGGACAAGAAATATTTGTATAGCCCGAGTCAGGCTCATGAGTGCCTGTTCCATGATGATTCAAAACAGACACGAAATTTATTCGATGTGTCGGCATCTACAGTGCACCAGCTGCATTGCTGCCATTGCTTTCGATTTGGGTAGTGTTGAATTTACGCTGTAAATGCCAAATGCGTTTGCATCCATTTGCAATTGATGTCAGCAGGGGGCACAGGGTTAAGCAAAACTTGTGAGCCCCTGCAAATTCATGGATGCTATGCAATACCAATGAGGTGATTTGGGAATCTTTACCCACACACTACCCACCAAGGTAGCAGTGCAGTGCAGCGCAGCGCAGCGCAGTGCAGTTTCCGGTCACAATCTGCTTCGTGTTCCAGCTATGTTTGACAAAAATTGATGGTCCCCCATTGACGCTCTCCCAACTCCCCATCCGACAAATATGGGCGAACGTTGTCCCCGTATTTCGTCATACTGCATCTCAGTTAGCCACAGAGGATCACACAAAGCCCGTGCGCAGGATCCGTGCCTTCTCCCCCTATGCCCTGACGAAACTTGATTACATCACACATGGCGCCGTCCTTCCAGCACCCTCTCTGACGAACCTGCAGCCGATCACCAATCGACATTTCTGATGTGTGTATCGGCTCCCCAAATGGGCTCCCTTGGACTCCCAAATGGCCTCCCCACAAGTGCAACCAAAGTGCAATTCAAAAGAACAACCCAGCATTCAAAGACAACAAGCATTAGCCACGCACAAAAACTTGCAAACTACGTGGGCTCTAACTGAAAGTCACCGGGCTGGGACCAGGCTTCATATTCTCCACAGGGGAGGGCACCCACCAGAGGCCCGGGCGGCACGGGGCCAGTCCTGCGGATAGTGCGTATCACCGCTAGCGCGAGATACACACTTTTTTTTGGGGAGATACACACACGATACACAATTCAGATGCCTGGGATACACATGTGATACATGAAATCCATGAAGAGAGAAACCAGAACTTGGCCACCCCCCACAGGAAACGAAATGAGAAAAGGGTTGGACACACATGTGGAACATAGCACAATTGACATGTGTGCATGCCAGGAATTGAAGTAACGCTCAACTGTCTCAGCAGAGCAATGCCTCACCAACTGAGCTACAACTACCAGCTTGTTAATCTGTGCAGCAAAGCGTTCTTAGCTTAAAATGATGTCTAGAAAAGAGCGCAAAAAGCGCACGTCAGAATGAGAAAAGGGTGGGACACACATGTGATACACACTCTGAAAAGTTGGGATACACACATGATACACACACCCAAGAGTTACAGATACACAAATTTCAGTTTGTTGGGAAACATTTATCTCCAGGACTGCACGGGGCTTCATGGCTGCCTGAGCTAGATAAGACAATGCAATGGCAAAACGTGGGCTGCAGGGGAACTTCAGGCAGGGCACGTTTTGAGGAAAACATGCCCTGCAGAAAACGCCCTGCAGAAAAAACACAGACACTTTGCCTCGAGAGAATCGTGAGTAAAGTACAATATCGCATGTGGTGGTCCGGTAGTTGGCACGACGCTCTGAGAAGCCAGAATCCTGGCAGACACAACACTGCAGGTTGAACGTTGGAAACTGACAACAGCACCAGCTGGGTACGTGTCAATATCATCGACATTCATGGCTGAAATTGCGAAAAACCAAGTTACTTCCGGTAAGCTTATTCTGAGACCATAAGATGCAGCGGGAACTGCCTAGCCTGTAGGCATCCCAGTGTGCTACTAGAGCACAGAAAAGACTGAGGGTTGAAGAGGATCAGAAGATTTCATTTCAAGCGCAATCACAAGGTGCTGCAGGGTCTAGTTTATGTCTTTTGGTTGCAAAGGAGACCTCCTCAATGGACACCTCAAAGGACATCTCCTCGCGTCCATCGGCGTCATAAACCAGACACCAAGAGTCAACGTGGAGTACACATGTGCCTGCAGTAGGGCCCCCTTCCAAAGGCCGGCTGGGGCCGCCGTTCCCTGGCGCTCCCCTTGTCCTACACATGGCCGCCTGACACTTCTCCAATTAGGGGCGTAGATGGTGATGGCAACTTGGCGAGCTGAGCATCGAGCCTACGTCGGGGGCGGAAGAGGGTACGGGCTAGCGAACCTACATGGGAGGAGGAAGAGGGTAAGGGCCAACACAGGCAGACTTTCTTCAGAATGAAGGTAGAGTAAGAGGATCAAAGTGCTTGTACGGCACCTCTTCACGTAAGAACCACAGGCCCAGCACCCGTGCTCCCCACGTTATAGAATCCAGTATTCCAGGTGGGCACCTACTGAACCAATATGTTGGTTTGCGCTCTGTAATTCTTTTATGAGGCTGGTGCATGCGTTCCCCCCGTTCGGTGGACACCCGAACCAGATTTCCTGATTGCAGAATGCGTGGGGTTTGATGAGATAGGAAAATGTGCAGTCCTGTGCCATATCGACGGGCGCTGAGACCCACCAAGCCATATAATCGATGAGCCTCTAGAGCATAGGAGTCTCTCATTGACACTGCTTCAGGCTTCCAGTACAAAATTTGTTGCCCCAGGAGGTGCATCAGTTTGATATACCTCTGAATGTGATCAGGCAGAGGACATCCATTGTTCAACAGTCGGTGTGCAATGCACATCCCGTCAGGATCCTTACCGAACCTGGAGAAAATATTCGCCAGTCTTTCCAAGAAGCTATTAAGGAACAGTACCCTTTTCGCCTCTTTACCGTCGAACTTGAAATCCCCACGGCATCCTCTTTTGGGTTGGTAAATTGCCGCAGCCTCAGGTTCATGATACCTTTGAGACTTGTCCGACACGTTGAAAACTGAACGGTAGAGAGAGACCAGATTCTGCACACCGTGGTTTGGGAGGTTCTTCGTTGCGTATAGATAAAGGGCATGTACAATTGGCTGGGCCAAAATGTTTGCCCATAGGTGCCGTGCATCCCAACTTATGTCATTTTCATGCTTGAAAAGACGAAGTACTTCTGGGAGCGGACTCATTGCAATCCAGTCGGCTAAAGTGCGCAATTCGGCGCCGGTGAAGGTTGGTAGCACGAATTTCTCCTTTGTTGTTTGTCTGTTTGTCTGCCTTGGAGAAGGAACGCTTTTCCTACACCCCGAGTACACCTGCCTGTCTGCGAGGCCCGGTGAAGATTGAGTCCATGGGTGAGAGTCAGTGTGCACGCCCCAAGGACACCGTGATCATCCAGCAGAATTTCCCGAAGACCTAACCGACCCACACAGGCCAGGCTGACCTCCACTGACCCACCGCGGCACCACGCGAGACCACGGCACACCACACCACAGCGCGCCACAGAGCAACGCACCACAGCACGACGCGACGCGACGCGGCACAGAGCGGCACAACACGACACAACTGACCCTAACCTGAGGGACTAACCGAAGCCAGCCACCGCACACCCGGGAAGGCGCCGCGCCACCACGCCACACACCGGCACCACAGGCCACACACGGGACCACAGAGCGCCAGGCGACAACGGTGACGGACCACCCAGAAGATTACAGCCGGCACCGCGGAGGGGTAAGGACACGAGCAACCCCAGCCCCCTAACCCAAAACCACAAGCAGCCGCCTGGCGCAGCCGCCCAGCCGGCAGAGCCAGGACCTAACCCAGCAAGAAGGGGCGCCGAGCCCACAGTGTACAGAGCCCACCCGACCCATGGGGCCGGAACATGGCCACACAGAACCCAACTGAAAACAGCAGCCCGGAAGACAACACTGAATACAGGCCAGTGCGTGCGCCAGCCCAGGGAAGGCAGAGGGAGGAACAGGCAAGCCCCCCCCAAAAAAAAAAAAAAAAAAGGGGAGGGGGGAAGGGGAAAAGGCACGAAAACAGCCCACAGCCGCCCAACCACCCGCCAACACCACCACAGGCGGCCAGGCCCCCCCCCCAGACGAAAAAAAAAAAAAAAAAAAGGGGGACCCCCGCAGAGGCACAGGCGAACCACCCACCCAAAACCGGCAACACCAAGCCAGTAACAGCGGACCACGGGGAAAAGGGACAGAAAAAAAAAAAAAAAAAAAAAAAAAAGAGAGCCACCAGCCCAGCCCGAAAGAAAAGGGATGGAGGGACAGGGACCACCGAAAAAAAAAAAAAAAAAAAAGGAAAAAAAAAAAAAAAAAAAAAAAAAAAACACACCCCGACAACCCAGCCAAGACGGACTGGGCACAGGCGAGACCCGGGCCCGGCACACACGCCCACACCGCGCGCCGGAACCGGAAACGGCGGGGGGCAAGCGGGACGGCCACGAAACCACACACGTCCCAAAAGCAGACCGAAACCGAAGCCCAACCACGAACACCACAAATAGCCGACGCTAGGGGGACAACACCACAAAACGAGCCCAAAAACACCCACCCTAAACCCCAGCCAGGACAGACGGGGTTAACAAAACCCGCACCCAACCGCCAACCGGACCCAAACACAAACACCACACAACAGTAGGAAACCCAGTGCCCACAGCCCGGGCACTGAGGCAGCCCGTGCCATGCAGGTGACCCGGCCAAACGAGATCCGGAGCCCGGGGGTAAGGCTGCATCCTAAGGCCTGCGCTGCTTTGGGACTCGAGGCGGAGCGTGCGACACCCAAGCGCCTCGGAACCCTAGTACCAGGAACGTGCATGCACGCCTTGGGAACGGGATACGCCAGGAAGTCCGGTGAACCCCTAGGGTTCCGCCCAAAGGAGGGGACGTGCGCAAGCACGGGGGCACACCCTCCCGGCGAGACAAGCATGTCACGCTAGCGGCGATCAGCCCTCCCGGCGTAGCCCGGGGCCGCTTTGTTGGGGGCCAACAGTCAGGTCTAGCGGGAAGTAAGCCGCCTCCCCTCTTCACGCGGGAAGCCTCTTCCTGTTCGTCACAGGGGCGACGCCAGGGGGAACCACGGGGCGCCTCTCCACGACCGAGTGCACCTACCTACCTACCTACCTTTGTTGCTGGGCAAAAAAGGCAGCAGTCATTGCATTGTGGACGGTGAGTCCCCAGAAATGTGTTCAACTGGGCCAAATCTGGGTATGTCTCTAACCGAAGCAGTTTCCCATTTACCCCCCGTGTCGGGCTTTCTCTATGGCAAGCACCATTGTGTGCGTATTGAGAAGATCCTTGAGTTGATGCCCATCATCTGGCCCCACATAGCGTACAATTCTAAGTTGCATGATGGTCTGATGCGGACTTTTGGCCTCAGGTAAACTGAAGACCAAGACGGGGGACTTCAAGTCACGGTCTCCAGAAAGGTGGCAGGCATCCACGAAAGGTAATAGTGAGGGTCAGTAATCACCCTCTTGCATGCATTCATCTCTTTCAGCAAGGTAGAAATACATGTGCAGTGCCTGAAACGGGCTTGTTGCTGCCCCCTGTGGCTTCGTCGCAATGTCACAGCCCTCCAGCAATTCTTTTTCCAAGTCACTAACTTTGTTCCGCCAGCAAGTCATGCGCACCCAGGCCTCAATATGTGCTTTTTTTGTGGCTTTTGTGCGAACGCGTGACTTGAGAGTGTTGATAACCTGCTGCCGACTTGCCGGACTTGCACGCTTCAGATTTTGCACAGGATGATACCTGCATCGCATCTTTGGAGGCTGCTGGTTTGGTGGCAAGACCTTGCTTTAATGTTTGTGTGCCTGCTCAAAACGCAGTTTCCGCATGCGTTTACCAGAGGGTGTTAATGCATCATAGCTCCCCCTGGGCTGGCCAGCTGTCATCATAAAAACAATAATAAGAAGAATTGAGAAAAACCCTCTGATAGGGGCCTTCATGAAAGCTGGAAGGAATGCAACAGCAATTTTGCATAAACATGTTCAAAAATGAAAGCGTGTAATACCAGCAAGTCATCAGAACAAACAGACACCCTCTTGTGGGTCATTCGAACAAAAGCCGAGGAGATTGCACCAGTAGAGCATGTACATCCACAATCGGATGAACTCGTTCCGGGGATGCAGCAATCAACCTGTTTCAGGCACTGGACATGTATTTGTACCTTGCTCAAAGAGGTGAATGCATGCATGAGGGTGATTACTCACCCTGACTAATGCCAGCCTGATAAAAGAATTACAGAGCGCACACCAATATATTGGTCCAGTAGGTGCCCACCTGGAATACTAAATTGTAGAACAAGGGGAGGACAGGAGTGCAAAAAAATTGTGAGTCTGTGCAATTTTGTCTTGCGGTAAATGCTTGTAGAAAAAAGGTTGTCTTTTTCTGCAATAAACGCGATTACAAAAAAATCGTAAGTGGTGAGGATGGTAGGGGTGGCTTGAGCGGGGGGGGTCCACACACCATTACTATTTCAGTGAACCCGTCATCGCAAGCAGCGTGTTGCACCTCATGGAGTACATCATAGGGCTCATCATAGGATCTTCTGTCCGCTGCCTCTTTGAAGGCGTGCTGTGATGCCACTCGCTTCTTGTGAAAGCCCTTGAATTGCTGAAGTGGGATCTCGGATGGTTTTGCCAGCCTGTGCCAAGATAAATGCAAGCAGAGCTGCTGGTCTATCCGCCAACCTGACAGACGAGGTAAAATGTCGTGGCCATTGCTGAGATATTGCACAAGCGACTCAGGAAGCATACCATAGTCCACAGGTAAGTTTGGCCTAATGCCATCCCCGTTGCACGCCTGGCTCCTGAAGCAGCACGGTTGTGGAATCCCCCTTGAACGGCTGCAGTTTGAGGACAGTAAAGGGCGCTAATGGTGCATGCAAGCCATTGGTCGGAAGGAATATCCATCAGAAAAGCTAACCAACATGTACAAGTGTCAGGACCCTCGACTCAAGGATCATACCATAGTCCACAGGTAATGGTGGCTCTCTGTTATCCCCGATGCAGGCTTGGCTCCTGGAGCAGCACGGCTGTGCAATCCCTCTTGAACGGCTGCATTCTGAGGACAGTAAAAGGCGCTAATGGTGCATGCAGGCTATTGGTCGAAAGGGATATCCATCCGAAAAGCTGACCAACATGTAGCCCCCCCCCCCCCTTGTACATTATACACCTTTGCGCAATGGTTCCCTCACACCCCCAAGTGACGGTTCCCTCGCCTCCGCGATTACTATGCAATGGACACGTAACACAGAACAAGTCATGCAGCAAACATACCATAGTCCATAGGCAACGGTGGCCTCCTGTCATCCCCATTGCGGGTCTGGCTCCTTGAGCAGCACGGCTGTGGAATCGTTCTTGAAAACCTGCCGTCTGAGGCCAGTAAAGGGTGCCGAGAGTGTACGCAAGCTGTTGGTTGAGAGGGATATGCATCGGCGAAGCTGAGCGGTGTGTACAAATGTCAAAGCCCTAGCGGAGCTAATTCACCAGCGTGGGAAACAGACCAGCTGACGCTCCTTGTCTATTGGTGCCTTGAACAGTTGCGTGAGATAGATGGATCCCTCCGCTCTGTACCATCTGGGTGCCAGCCTAGCAGAGGGCAATCATAGAAGGGGGTGTTGGGGGAGGGGGGGGGCACCTTGCCCTACTCTCCAAACCACACCACCCTGAGAAGCCCATATACGTGCAAAGCTGACTAATCTATACAAATGTCAGGGCAACAAAGGTACCACGGTCCCCAGGTAGGTTTGGCGTTCTGCCATAGATTGACTGTGAAGAGGAGCGTCGTGAGGGCGACCGTGATGAATGCCTACCTCCTGTCTCTGACAATTCTGTCCTCCGGCGTGACGAAGAGTGCCGTGATGCCGATCGTTGTGATTGCCTTGATTCCGACAAGTCCCTCCCGCGCCAAGGGATAGGGCCTAAGGACAAAGCAGTTAGCAACTGCTCACAGACTACTGCAGAGATCTTCAGATGTATACTCATGTCCAGCGAGAAGCGGCATCAGGAAGCTACAATTTTGGATGGTTCAGGCCTACGGCTTGGCCACCCCTCTCCCCTGTTGGCGACCAGACGGTGGACATTGGCAAGGTTGTCCAAGTGCGAAGCTCACTAATGTGTACCAATGTCAGCACACATACCACGATCCGCAGGCAGGGTGGGTCTTCTGTCATGGCGGCTGCTTGACTGGTATCTGTCTGTCATTGACCGTGATGGTGATCGTTGTGATTGACTGCTTTGTGCTTCTGAGGAGTCCCTCCCGCTCCGAGAAATAGGGCCTAAGGACAAAGCAGTTAACAACTACGCACAGACTACAGCAGAGTCCTTGAGATGCATACCCATGTCCAGCGAGAAGAGGCATTAGCAAGCTACAATTTTGGATGGTTCAGGCCTACGGCTTGGCCAACCCTCTTCCCTGTCGGCGATAAGACGGGTGGGCATTGGCAAGGTTGTCCAAGTGCGAAGCTCACTAATGTGTACCAATGTCAGCACACATACCACGATCCGCAGGCAGGGTGGGTCTTCTGTCATGGCGGCTGCTTGACTGGTATCTGTCTGTCATTGACCGTGATGGTGATCGTTGTGCTTGACTGCTTTGTGCTTCTGAGGAGTCCCTCCCGCTCCGAGAAATAGGGCCTAAGGACAAAGCAGTTAACAACTACGCACAGACTACAGCAGAGTCCTTGAGATGCATACCCATGTCCAGCGAGAAGAGGCATTAGCAAGCTACAATTTTGGATGGTTCAGGCCTACGGCTTGGCCAGACCTCTTCCCTGTCGGCGATAAGACGGGTGGGCATTGGCAAGGTTGTCCAAGTTCGAAGCTCATTACTGTGTACCAATGTCAGCACACATACCTGGGTCCCCAGGCAGGGCCGGTCTTTTGTCATGGCGGCTGCTTGACGGGTATCTGTCTGTCATTCACCACGACGAAGAGTGCCATGATGCTGATCGTTTTGATCGACTTCTTCGTGCTTCTGAGGAGTCTCTCCCCCGCTGAGCAATAGGGCCTGAGGACAAAGCGTTTAACAACTACTCACAGACCCCTGCGAAGACATTCAGGTTCAAACTGATGTCACATTGTTCCCCCTTTTGTACTTGTCGCTTCTTCTTATCCAGGCGCCGACGGAAAATCCCCCACAATGGCCTACTGTAAGGCATTCGGCGGAGGTAACCCCAAACTCTTGCGATTTCTCCAAAACCCGTTCTCCTTGTTTGTTCAAACTCTTGTAACCTCTTCTTCAAACTCTCAAAACCTTTGACGTTTCTCCCCCTTAGTGGTTGCTGCTTTTCCATGCTTGTTCTGCACTCCTTGGATCCTGCTTGTTCTGCACTCCTTGTATTTTGCGCTGTGCATGCACTGATCTACAAATCCCGCACGCAAACCTTGCACCTTCATAAGCACCAAGCAGTTTTGATCTCCATTGTCGTTGTTCAGCACAGAGTCCCTTGCTTGCCTGAGCGGTCACTGCCGGCGCCATGAGCGTGGGCAGTTTGGGGACTTTGGCACCCCTCCATGCAACATATCTACAACAACCAAAAGAATGCCAAGCACAGAATTAATAATAAATAAGCAACCACAAAAAAACGTAACACAGAGCTTTCCTCTTTATTTCTCTGTTCTGATTCCACGCTGGCATTTGCGCGATGCGCGATGCGCGATGCGCAACGCGCGATCGCGGTAGGGCTCCCGCAGCCCTGTCCTAGTTGCCCCTGCTGCCCATTACACCTACCCTACCCGGAAGCCCACCAAGCCTAAAATTCGCACAGACCCACTCTAGGGTAGGGCACACACTAAAAAAGCTCTGGCCCTGTGGCAGCAGACATACTGGGCACGCTCATCCTTTTGCCATGGTCTGGTTGGTGGCTGCATGAGGGCGATCTGGAGCGGCATTGATATTTCCTGCTTCTTGTCTCTGATGAGTCTGTTCTCTGGTGTCCTGCGTGATACTCCCCAGCCGGGACACCAGTGCTGCCTGAGGACAAAGCACTTGACCGCTACTCACAGATTACCACGATGCACATGGATGCACATGAATGAGTCCATTCTCCAACGATGCACAAAAATTTGTCCCTCTCTGCTCCAAAGAGCAGGGGGGGGGGAAATGCGGTTGCCGGGACTGGCATAAAATGCGGAAAAATGCAGAACAAATGCGGAAAATGCGGCAAAAAATGCGATAGAAAATGCGGTTCGGTTAGAATGGTGTTTGCCCCTCAGAACCCCTATGTTTCGTCTCGTCTTGCACAATCGGGCGCTAAAAGAATGGACGGTTTGATGGAACAACTTAGTGCAGTAGTTCAACCCAAGAATATCACGGACTAGGCTCAAAACAGCTAGGGGCAGAAGCTGCAGCTGCTTGGTCAGACCAGACCGCTGAATATCCGCGCCGCCTCAGGTGCTCCCCGGTAGACCCAAACCGCCGGGCTCCCTGGGGTGGAGGGGGGGATACCCCAACATACATAACTCAAAATGATCCCCATGACACGCTGTTCATTTTGAATATACACAACTAGGGGAAAACATTTTAGAAAGAAATTTGCCCATCAACTCAGGCTCCCATCAGGAAAGGTCCAACCCGGAGGTTGTGTCGGGGTCAATGTCCTATTTTGTGTTTTTCATTCATTTTTGAATTCTCCACAAAATTTTGAATATTTTGAGCATAGTTACATAGGGTCAAGCAAAAAAATTTCCCCCGGCCATCTGCCTAAAAAAAATCCTCCGGCAACAACTGACTACAAAACAATGCCACTAGAACGTATCCTCTTGAACATTACACTAAGGGACCTGCCCAAAAAATGCCAAAAAAAATGCGGAAAATGCGGAAAAGTGCGAATCGCATATTCCCGCCCTCCCTGAAAGAGCCTCACCATGCAGACCCTGTGTTGTTGCTCGCATAGCTCCGAAGCTGAACAAAACATACAAATATCAGAGCCCCGCAACCAAACATACCATCGTCATAAGGAGATGATGGCATTCTATCACGTTCCGGTTGACGGCTGCCTCCGGGGTAGCGTTCTGATCGCTGGCTTACTCTCTGTGATGAATTCGTGTTTTGGGTGGGCTCCTGGCTTTGTGCTGCTGCCTCAGAGGATAGTGATCTGCTCCCCACAGACCAACTCTCCATAGATGGTGACCTGTGCCTACTGGTCGAAGCTTCCCTGGAGGGCTCCTGTCTTGGATGGTTTTGCTGCTTTCAACGCTATGGTGTCTTCTTAGATTCAGCCTTGGGCTTTCCTCACTGCTTGTTCTGCTGCTGACACTTGGACTACGCTGTCTTCACTTCCGTGCTCCCTGTGGTGGCGCCTTCTTTGGTTTTGCTTTTCCTGCCAGCTGGGCTGGCGGCTTGGCCTTCTTTGGTTTTGGTGTAGGTGCCCCCTTTCGAACCGCACTGGATGGCGCTGACGTTGCTGATGCCATGGAGGGTTCTGAGGTCGTGGGTTTTGTGGATGGGGTAGATGGCGGTGGTACTTTGACAGGCCAACATGCCTTCGACGCTCTGGTCACACGAGGTGTGGCTGTGCAGCATTGTGACTGCAAATAGACCCGTGGACTTAGAGTATTGGCAAATTTGCACTACTGACAACTGACTCAAGAGGATATCTCCAAACGAAAATGTGATCTGCACGTGGTCCTCACCGGCGAACCATAAGCTGCGGCTGATTGGCTTCACAGCAATCACTTTTTCATCTTGCATGACATCCACGGTGAACTTAGAACTGTCTTCTTCACGGATGTTCACGTCTTTGCGCTGGCAACGTGGGAACTGCAGTGGGAGAAGCATACGGTGCTGAAAGCTCCCCAGTTGGGGACGCTGGGCAACAATGCAGGCTTCCAGAGGCTGTGATACGCGAAGAAGGCACAGGGCAACGCCAACCACTTCCCAAATCTAAATGTGCCGGCAACAATGCCATAAGAATGCACAAACCTGGAATGTCTCTGGGTCACTCCACTCCTTGGCGATGAACATCAAAGATCTCACCCCGTTGTGTGCTGCTGCGTGCCATGGGGAATCGCCTGGAAGGGTGGTGAAAATGCGCCGTAACATGTTGCCAAGCTCCCGAGGGGTATCACCGGTACACATTTTGAAGCCCCCTCGCCAGGACGTATGGAAGGATCGAAGTTCCTTGGGACTTGGGACTTGTTCACCCTCTGACGCAGCAATCTGCTCACAGATGATGGGTACTAGTACACTTTAGCATAACAGACAACAGACACACGGGGAGGGGGCGTAGCAACGGGCCATACGCCAACTCCCTCCCACTCTCCAGCCAATGGGGGGGGGAGGGGGGGGGGCGGGCTGGGTCTGGGGGGGGTCTGGGGCCGGCTGAAGGGGAGGGGGGCACCCGGACCCCAACATATACGGCTCAAAATGACCCCCTCATCGCGGTAGACATTTTTGCAGTATGTATGTTGGCAAAACAAAATTGCAACAGGGGGGGGGGGCATGGTAGGTCAATTCCCGGCCAGGGTCAAGATCAGAATTGACTGCCTCAACCTTGCCTTATCGGGGGCCAAAAGGTGGGTCGATATGCTACATCACCCCAGCATCCATTATTGGGTTCTCCTCAGAAAACTGAGTATTTTGAGTATAGACACATGGGGTGAAAACACATTTTTTCACCCTCTACTTATTCAAGCAAAATTTGCTTCGGGCGCCTTCGGCGCCCAATGTCCGGCACTTTCCAGCCGATTCCCAGTGAGGGGGGGGGGGAGGGGGGGAGTCGGCGTAAAGGGTCCCCTGCCTGCGAGCCCTGCGTGAACAGACGGCTCTTGCTCGCGTAAGGTAGGGCAATCTCAACCTAAGAGTTTGTCTCCCAACTGCACCCCAAAGCAAGAGGCACAAATTACCTGTGCCAAGTGCATGGTTGTTTCATCCCAAACGGACCCATGAGCGTTCGGATCATCTTGGGGGTCCCGTACATATGGATGTTTACGTTGGTACCCTGGTCCATTTTTTATTAGGAGCTCCAACCCTTTTATGATTGCCTTTGTAGTTACCAAACCAGAAGGGTGCACAAGACCCCCGAGCAACGGGATGCGCTGGAGACTAGCATTTGCACACTTTCCACCATGGCTTGCAAAGCTGCCCCCTCCATAGCCTGGAATAGGCTTACAAATTCCTTCCAGGACAAGAGCCGGCGGGACAAGGGTATAGTGGAACGTAACATCAGACTCCTTCGATGCCTCCGCAAAAGTCTTCAACGTTCCATACATAAGGGTCAAAAGATGCTTCTGAGGATAATCAGAGGTTGAAAACAACCCATAGCCCGCTCCTGGTATGTTGGATTTCATGACTACAATCCCATGGCAAAGTGTACTCAGAGCATGCTCAGTTTGGAAGTCTTTCAGCCACTTTTCGTAAAGACGCTGCAATGGATGCCTCTCCTATGAGAAAGCATGGGTACATGAATTCCATGTGCGGGCATTGCTGTGGATGGGTACGAGCAGAGGTTTACTTCACTGCTGACAACCGCTGGCCATGGGGTGGAGAGGCAGTATATTATCCCTCATCGAGGAAGCAGGAACGGTGGCGTGGCCTCAAAAACCAGAGACGTCAAGAGCGTGCTTGGATGGTTGGCTAACCCCTAGATGGGTGCAGCAAAGCGGCATAACTTCGCATCGCAGCACTCAACACGCACCTCTTCCAAAGGTCTCACCCATTGACTGTCTTCTGCTGCTTCTGCGTTCTTGCTGAGACTTTACTTCTCACGGCCGTGTGCTTCCGACTCCACATCCTGGGGATCCACATCCTTAGGATCATGTGCTCTTCTCTGTGCTTGGACCTTTTCATCTGCCTGTAAGCAGATGTTCGGATGAAGTAAATGCAGCAAACTGACTTTCACGACAGTGGTGCCATCATTCTATCATTGCATCATGGTGGTTCCATCAATGCACAAGAATGATCCAAACAGACAAACGAACCTGTCTCTCGGGATTGGTTGTTTCGGCTTCCTCAGCCGCTCTCTTCTGCTTGTTGAGCTCTTCTGCTCTCCTCTGTGCTCGGACCTGTTCCTCCGTCTGCAAGCAATTTTGCGCTGAAGCACATGCAAGAAAACCACGTTCACCCCGCCAGAAGACAATGGGGCCATCATTCCATCATCGTTGGTTCAATCGGTGCACAAGGGCGTATCCCGACACTCAGCGCACACCTATTCCAACGGTCTGACAAACCGACCAGTTCTCGCGTCCAATAGGGCGGAACCGCAGAGACTTTCCTTCTCCGGGCCGTGTGCTTCCGACTCCACATCCTTAGTATCCACATCCTCAGAATCATCTGCTCTTCTCTCTGCTTGGACCTTTTCATCTGCCTGTATGCAGATGTTTGGATGAAGTAAATGCAGGAAAATGACTTTAGCGACAGTGGTGCCATGATTCTATCATTGCATCATGGTGGTTCCATCAATGCACAAGAATGATCCAAACAGACAAACCAACCTGCTTCTCGGGATTGATTGTTTCGGCTTCCTCAGCCGGTCTCTTCTGCTCTTCCCTTTGTGCTAGGGCCATTTCATCCGTCTGCAAATGGATGATGGGATGAAGAACATGCTGGAAAATGATTCTCACGACACCAATGCAATGGTGCCTCCCTGCACAATCATTGTAGGTTCCATTGATGAACAAGAATTCTGCCTCCTGGCGCTGGCTGCTTCCTCCGCTGCTCTGTTTTGCTTGTCGAGCTCATCCGCTTTCTTCTGTGCTTGGGCTTATTCCTCTGCCTACAAGCACATGTTTGGATGAGGCACATGCAAGAAAATGACCTTATCAAGGCCTGGTGCCACCAATCTATCATTGCTGGTTCTATCGATGCACAACAAGTTGTCAAATAGACAAAAGAACCTGCTTCCCAGCGTTTGCTGTTTCGGCTTCCTCAGCCGCTCTCGTCTGCTCTTTCCTCTGTGCTTGGGCCTTTTTCTCTGCCTGTAAGCAGATGTTGGGATGAATCACTTGCAGAAAAATGAATTTAACGGTACCAAAATGCAATGGTGCCATCATTCTATCACCGTTGGTTCCATCGATACACAAGAACTTTCCCTGCGAACAATAGAACCTGCTTCCTACCATCGGCTGCTTCAGCTTTCTGGGCTGCGGCGGCTTTCTCGGCTGCTTTCACTTTCTCGGCTGCTTCGGCGTTCTCGCTGAGAGTTTCCTTCTCTGGGCCGTGTGCTTCCGACTCCACATCCTGGGGATCCACATCCTTAGGATCATGTGCTGTTCTCTGTGCTTGGGCCTTTTCATCTGCCTGTAAGCAGATGTTCAGATGAAGTAAATGCAGGAAAATGACTTTAGCGACAGCGGTGCCATGATTCTATCATTGCATCATGGTGGTTTCATCAATGCACAAGAATGATCCAAACAGACAAACGAACCTGCTTCTCGGCGTTGGCTGTTTTGGCTTCATCAGCCGCTGTCCTCTGCTCTTTGCGTTGTGCTAGGGCCGTTTCATCCGTCAGCAAATAGATGTTGGGATGAAGAACATGCTAGAAAATGATTTTCACGACAACAATGCAATGGTGCCTCGTTGCACAATGATTGCAGGTTCCGTTGATGCAGAAGAATTTTTCATACGCAAAAATGATCTTGCCTCCTGGCGCTGGCTGCTTCCTCCGCTGCTCTGTTTTGCTCGTCGAGCTCATCTGCTTGCCTCTGTGCTTGGGCTTGTTCCTCTGCCTACAAGCACATGTTGGGATGAAGCACAGGCAAGAAAATGACTTTATCAAGGCCTGGTGCCACCATTCTATCATTGCTGGTTCCATCGATGCACAACAAGTTTTCAAATAGACAGAAGAACCTGCCTCCCAGCGTTGGCTGTTTCACCTTCCTCAGCCGCTCTCGTCTGCTCTTTACTCTGTGCTTGGGCCTTTTCCTCTGCCTGCAAACAGATGTTGGGATCAATCACATGCAGGAAAGTAACTTTTACGATGCCAAAATACAATGGTGCCATCATTCCATCATCGTTGATTCCATCGCTGCACAGGAAGTTACCATACGAACAATAGAACCTGCTTCCTAGCGATGGCTGTTTTGGCTTCCTCTGAATGAACGGCGCTCTTCTGCTTATCCACCCATTCTGCTTTCCTCTCTGCTTCGGTCTGTTCCTCTGCCTGCAAATACATGTTCCGATGTAGCACATGCAAGAAGATCACTTTATCTAGGCCACAATACAATGGTGCCACCATTCTATCTCTGCTGGTTCTGTCGATGCACAACAAGTTTCCAAACACATCAACCCAATTTGCTTCCCAGTGTTGGCTGTTTTGGCCTTCTCCGAGGCTCTCTTCTGCCCGTCAAACCCTTCCGCTTTGCTGTGTGCTTGGGCCTTTTCTTGTGCCTACAAGCACATATTGGGATGATGCTTCGTCTGCAAACTGGTTCAAGTCATACATCTCCCTCACTGAAACCTCGGCTTGGGCTCGTGCACAAAACCATCCAACATTAGCGGTGGAGACTATCCTTCACACGAAGTTGGCATGACAAACCTGCTGACTCTTGGACATTGTCCATATTCCCCCATCATGTGTGGATCCGTTCTTGTTGACATCCTGCAACAACACACAGCAGTACAGACTACCTCCAAATAGCTGACGGTGGCTGTTGCAAGCCGAGATGTGGGCAAGCCTGCGTTCGGTATTGTAGTAAGTCGTACGGATTACTTCTTTGGACATGCCTTTGAGTTACCTAACTTGGTTCGACGTTCAACAGCGTGACTTGTCTTGACCTTTTGAAGAAGAAACTGCAACGTGGGCATCTGTGTTCACCGGGATTTGAACCCCCGACGTTCCTTTACACCAAGGTTTGATGTATTGAACTTGGAACCAAGTTGGGTAACTCAAAGGCATGTCCGAAGAAGTAATCCGTACGACCTGCTACAATACTGAAGGCGGGCTTGCCCACGTCTCGGCTTGCAACACCCACCGTCAGCTATTTGGAGGTAGTCTGTACTGCTGTGTGTTGCTGCAGAATGTCAACAAGAACGGATCCACACATGATGGGGGAATATGGACAATGTCCAAGACTCAGCAGGTTTGTCATGCCAACTTCGTGTGAAGGAGAGTCTCCACCGCTAATGTTAGTTGGTTTTGTGCACGAGCCCAAGCCGAGGTTTCACAGAGGGCGATGAATGACTTGAACCAGTTTGCAGACGAAACATCATCCCAATATGTGCTTGTAGGCACAAGAAAAGGCCCAAGCACACAGCAAAGCAGAAGGGTCTGACGAGCAGAAGAGAGCCTCCGAGAAGGCCGAAACAGCCGACGCCGGGAAGCAAATTGGTTTGTCTGTTTGGAAGCTGGTTCTGCATCAACAGAACCAGCAGTGATAGAATGGTGGCACCATTGTATTGTGGCCTAGATAAAGTGATTGTCTTGCCTGTGCCACATCTGAACATGTATTTGCAGCAGAGGAACAGACCGAAGCAGAGAGGAAAGGGGAAGAGGTGGATGAGCAGAAGATCGCCGCCGATTCAGAGGAAGCCAAAACAGTTATCGCTAGGAAGCAGGTTCTATTGTTCGTATGGTAACTTCCTGTGCAGCGATGAAATCAACGATGATGGACTGATGGCACCATTGCAATTTGGCATCGTGAAACGCATTTTCCCGCATGGGATTCATCCAAACATCTGTTTGCAGGCAGAGGAAAAGGCCCAAGCACAGAGGAAAGAGCAGACGAGAGCGGCTGAGGAAGCCGAAACAGCCAACGCTGGGAAGCAGGTTCTTTTGTCTATTCTGAGAACTTGTTGTGCATCGATGGAACCAGCAATGATAGAATGGTGGCACCAGGCCTTGATAAAGTCTTTATCTTGCATGTGCTTCATCCCAACATGTGCTTGTAGGCAGAGGATCAAGCCCAAGCACAGCGGAAAGCGGATGAGGTTTGGGTACTAGAGTGCTCCTCAAAAGGTCAAAAACGCAATGAGAATGGTATGGGTAAATAATGATTGCAATTCAACTTCGTTTCCTTGCTTAGATGTGCCTTGGTGTCGTGGATTAAACCAAACTACGTGGACATTTGCGCAAAAATCACTTATGCTTGATTTTTGTAAGTGAAATCAGCTTCTGTCCGGAGGTTTGGGTACTAGAGTGCTCCCCGAAAGGTCAAAAACGCATTGAGAATGGCATGGGTAGATAATGATTGCAATTCAACTTCGTTTCCTTGCTTAGATGTGCCTTGGTGTCGTGCATTCAACCAAACCTCGTGACGTTTGCGCAAAAAAAACTTATGCATGGTTTTTGTAAGTGAAATCAGCTTCAGTAAGAAAAAGTCACTACCATATCTTTCTTGGGGTACTTGATCCAGGCTACAGCCCCTTTTCTGCCTAAGGAAGTGCTGAGACTAACACTTAAACATTTTTGTTTCTCTTATGAAGCTTTAAGTACACTTTCTCGGCAACTAGGGTTAAAACCCTAGTTCCCCCATGAAGTTCACCCCTACCATTCAAAGGAGCGGAGGTATCATCCCTCATGGAGGTTATACCGAAATGAAGTAGGCATCTCATGCCTTGGGCCTTGTAGGTTAAGACTAGTGGTCTCCCACCTCAGGACCCCTATACTCAAAGGTTTCTACTACTTATTGTGGTTCCAGATTGTAACTGTTTCTGAATTCATCTGCTTGGCCAAGTCATTTCCTGTGTCTTGCCAAGTCATATGCCCCAGATTCCTAAGCAGCTCCATTTCATCCAAAAGAGTGCACATGAAGTGCTTGGTGCTATCTTGGAGGTCTGAGTCATGCCAGTTTTCACATAAAATCATTTGGTTTGTTTATAAAACCATTTGAGTTGCATATTTGATTCCTCATTTGTCTATATGCAGCCCCTCTTTGCTTACAATGCTTTGACTTGGAAGAATACTATCTCAATTCTGACTTTGATCCTGTTTGTGGTGTTCCTTGTTCGTGGACTTTACCTTTTTGCAGTTTTCGGGAAACATCTTTTGAAAAGCAATCAAGGTTTTCAATATTAACAACAAGCAAGGGACATCAGAAACTCTTTCTGGTAGCAGAGTGCAACACCCTCGCCAAGCTAAAGCACAAGAAATCCACAGCGTATTGAGCAATGTCACGTCCATCAGTTACACTGAGCGCCAAGACCCTGCCAAACAGGTCCCAGCCAACGGCGGGGCCTGTAGCAGGACCTTCCAGGGCTATGTCCCTGAGCGGAAGAGATGATACAGTCGTTGTGGACACTACTGACTGGCGCGGAGAGCACGAAGCAAGAGGGGCGGAAGAAGAATATATGAGACAAGCCCCTGAGGCGCCTGTGTTAACCCAGGAACGCCTCAGAAGTCTAGAAGGGAGGGATCTGATGGCGGCTGCCCTCCTGTCTGTCGTATCTTCCTTACCTCCTTCTGAGGATGCCCCTGATCCTGAAGCCCAGGCTGCGATGGAGAAGGTCGGCACCGCCAAAGTGAAAGCCTGGAGAAAAGCGGGAAAGCAGGAGAAGGAGAAAGAAACGATGAAGGCGTATCCCATGTTTGGCACCACGTGGGGTGAGGGGTTCGAAGCACCTGATGGGGAAATATCCGCCACGACGTCCAATGACTCCTCGGAATGGGAGGTGGACTGGATATGTAGAGAGCCTACCCCGTCGTTTCCTTCGAGGCCAAGACCACCTTCGCCTCGTGGAGTGTGCCCCGAACCCGTGCGCGTGGAAAGAGGTTTACCTTCACGTATGGCTGCCCCTAAACTCGGTCTGGATCAGACCATGGAATTCCTTTCCCGGGTTCTGGGGGCTGGGGATGAAGATCCTGATTTGAGTGCACTGTCTGCAGCACTCAAGGCTAAACTGGGGC
Source organism: Eutreptiella sp. 'Long Island Sound 2002' (assembly GCA_964036045.1). NCBI lineage: Eukaryota > Euglenozoa > Euglenophyceae > Eutreptiales > Eutreptiaceae > Eutreptiella > Eutreptiella sp. 'Long Island Sound 2002'. Next base: position 58,756,732 of record OZ038380.1, read on the forward strand.
TGTCTGAACTGAAGAAGCCCCCCTCGACCATGTCCCCGGATGTTGAACTCCTGACCCGGGGCGTGAAAAGCTGCAGAGGGATCCGCAGCACCCCCTTGGACACTTGTCCAAGCCCTTTCCATCCTCATGTGAGGACTGTTCCTGTATGCACTATTGGGGATTCCACTGAGGCTGAGATGGGAGACTATGGGCTGCCTGCACTGGCGCCACTTGCCATCGTCTACTGCTCACCCCCCTCAGGTGGAAAAGGTGACACTGGTGTACCAGTTCGGGAAACGAAGGGCATCGCCACAGCGAACCTTCAGATTGAGCTCCCTGAGTTCGATCCCAAAAACTTGCCCGAATGGGCCGAAGAGTTTTCGGAGTTTCTACTCCTCACCGGACAGCAACATGCTGATGTCCGGACCAAGTGCACGCTCATCAAGAAGTCGTGCAAGAAAAAGTTCCTTCAGCGGCAGGTGAAAACCGCCATCAGGAAGAGCTCCGGTTGGGGAGACCTTCTCAAAAGACGGGAACAAATGTACCCAGTCTACGAAACGGACCTGAGTGTCCGTACGGAGATAGAGGAACTACCCCCACTTCCTGAGTTCCCCACAGCTGCCCGTATTTCTGAGTTCCCGGCGCAGCTAGAGGAGCTAATGGGGAGGATGAACCCCTCCTCATACGGGCCTACAGAGCCTCATCTGGGGCTCGTGGGTAAAATTCCTCCCAGGACTTGGGAGAATGATAAGGAGACGTCCGAGTGGAAATCCCGGACTCATTCCTACGATGAGTTGGTCGATCTTCTGATCAAACTGGCCATGGAGAGAGAAAGCGACTCTCACATGGAGAAATACCTGCGCAAACATCTGCGGAGGGAGGCCCCTGCTGAAAAGCCTCAGACAGGGAGGTCCCCACAACCCCACTCTAACCCTGGGAAGGGTGAGGGAGGCCAACTGAAGCATATGACGGAGACCCCCCCCGCTAAAGGCAAGGGAGCCCCCAATCTTTTTTATTGCAAGCCTACGGACAACAAAGGGGGACCATGTCACGTCCCTGACTGCGATGCACGCAGCTCTTGTATGCTCCAGTTGCGGCGGACGCAGAAGACCAAGGATGGTCAGGAGGTCAAACACCAGGACCACTTCCGCCGCACTATCACGTGTGGCTATTGCGGCAAGAGGAGGCACTACGAGGATGAGTGCCAAATAAAACGCCGCGAGTCCGAGAAGGTAAAGAAGGCCGAGGAAGAACGGCGTAAGAACGCCGGTAAGGGCGGGGGAGGCAGTACCCCTGGGGGAACTCCCGGTGGAGGTAACCCCGGAGGAGGGCAAGGAAACTCCGCACCCCCCACAGGTGGAAAACCAGGACCCACCCCCAAGGGTGAGCAGCCTGGGGAGAAGCGAACCGTACTCCCTACCCCAAGCGCCGGTGGCGCTGACAAGGGAAACGAGGGCCGCCTCAACTGGCACTCTAAGTGCCTGCAGGCGGCGGGCTTTGAAGTAAAATTCCCTGAAGGGGAATAGGGGGGCGGCTCCGAGGAAGAAGATTTGGTTTTCTGGATCTCCGTCAAAATAGGTGATCAGGTTTACAAAGCGGTCTTGGACACGGGCGCAACGCTCTCAATCGTGGCCCGCAGATTGCTAAGACAAGCCAAGATCCGGAAAACCAAAACAGTGGCCATAAGGGTAGGGGATGGTCGGACCATCCATTCCCTTGGGGGGGGTAGATGTGACTGTATGTCTAGGCGATGGGGAGGTGACGCAGCACTGCAAAGTGCTTGACACCGACACCTTTGACATTGTCATTGGCAGTGATTTTCGGCGCTTCAACCCCCAGGTGAAGTTGCTGTCCTTGCAACGTCCCTACGCCCTTCACTGCGATTTTGGCAGTGGCCTATACTCTGTCCCTCTGGAGCTGTCAGGTCTAAAAGAATCCGGTCTACGTTACGTGAACCGGTCTTACAGAACTGAGAACTATAAGTTGGTGCGGCCGGTGTTGGAAAATGGACTGGCCGCCCTGCAGCTGGACCTGAATGAAATTCAGCCAGAACTGTTCGCAAGTAAAGAGCAGCATCTGATGCAGCTCTACTGCTCCCGGAACGTAAACAATGCGTACTGCTTTTACTGGAAATCAATGGGGTTGTGCTACGCAAACCCCCCTTTCTCCAAACTCGCCAAGGTGATTACCAAAATCGCCCTCGAAGGAGCGAGAGTGGTCTTGTGCACCCCCGACTGGGGTACCACAGGTGAACACGCCTATTGCAGGCGCCTCTTGGACCGTATGACTGTGGGAAGGACTGAACTGCCCAACAGTCCCATCTACGTCCCTGGGGACTCTCAGCAGACCATGCCCGCCCCTGAATGGGGCAGTATCCTATCCATCGTACATGGTGCTCTAAACCCCGTGCCCGAGAGTGACCTTGATCAGGTTGTACTAAATGAGTTGATGGCGGAAAACAAGGGCCTTACCCTCCATGATCTCAGGAAGAGATCTGAGTACTCTTTGGTTACCACTACGATTGGTGAGTGCCCCGATGAGCCGGAGACACGAGCAGTCTCTACTCCGCTGGCTGATGCTGACGACCGCCTGAGCGATATCGCCAGTGTAATACCCCCGGCCGACCCGGAGGTTGTGACACTGAAGCATAGCGCTTTCCTAGCGCAGTTGCTCATGGAAGAGGTGGACCTCGGCGAGTCCGCCCTGGTGGGTCTAATGATCACGCCGTGTTCTCTATGAGGGCCACTGATGGCCCCCCAGGCCAGGTACCTGGCGCTAAACCCTCACCCAATAACATGACCGTCTCTTGGTATGACGTGCAGGAACTACAGCAGGTCCTGTGGGCTAAGGCTGAGGGTATCGAGCGACGGACCCGCCTGGACCTCCTCAAGAGGACCTGGAAAACCTCTATTTGGTCCGAGGAGGATGCTGAAGAGATGACTCTCCCCGATCCTGAGACCCCTCTGGTATACTCCCTCCACTATGCCCAGGAACGCCAGGACTGTGAGGATGAGTTGCCCCCCGAAACGGTGGGGCGTATAAAAAAGAAGGATAAAGGGAAGAGTAAGCTCCGCGCCAAGGAGGACTTTTCCGAGAAAGTGGAGAGCATGAATCTGGACCCCTGTCTCACTGAGCTCATCCACAAGTATCAGGAGGTTTTTGGAGCGTTACCCCCACCCCTGTCTTGTAAGAAACTGGTCAAGATGGACCTCAAACTCAAACCGGAGTTTGAAGGGTTGGTAGTGAGACAGCGTCCATTACCCGCCCCACAAGACAAAATCGACGAGATCGAACGCCAGATCCAAGAGTGTATAGATGCTGGCCTCATCAAGGAGTATAAGCACGGGGACTACCCCCGCCATTGTAGCCCTTGTTTTCTGGTTGCTAAACCTGGGTCCACTGCTATGCGCTTGGTCGTTGACTATGGGGAGGTCAATAAAAAGACCAAGAACCACTCAGGGAGTATCCCCAACATGGAGAACACCCTGCAGAGAATCGCTAAGTGTCGAATTAAGACCAAGATGAATAAGCGCAGTGGCTTCTGGCAAGTAGACCTAACCCGAGCAGCCCAGGAACTGCTCGCTCTTGTAACCCCTAAGGGCCGTGTCTTCCGCTGAAAGGTCATGCCCTTTGGTGTCGCAAATGCCCCTGCTCTCTTTCAGGAGCTGATGAACGAAATCCTATATATCCTGAGACGCAGACCCCTTGTGCCGGAACTGGTTTCCCGCGGGGCTGAGATAGAGGCCCACATCGACGACGTGAGCCTGGGTACTAATACCCAAGAGGATCATATCCTCCTCCTGCAACAGGTTTTCACCGTCTGTCCGGAAAACCATCTTCGCATCAAACTCGAGAAGTGTGAGTTTATGCGAGACGAGATGGAGTACGTAGGGTTTGACGTGGGGTATGGCTGGTGGAAACCAGCCGCGTCTAAGATGCAGCCCCTACAGGACATGCAGATACGTGACGACCCTAAGAAGGGTCTACACGATGTGCGGAGTTTTATTGGCGCCTGCAATTTTTACCGACACCATATCCACAGATTTACGTATTCATCAGCCCCCCTGAGTGACCTCATAAAGAAGACCAACCCTTGGCGGTGAACCGACAAGGAGGAGGCCTGTTTCCAGGAGTCGAAGAGGAAAATATCTTCCACCAACTGCCTGGGGGTGCCCCGCCCGAAGGGCGAGATAATACTCGTCACGGATGCGTGTGACATAGAGGGGGTTGGTACCCTATACCAGTGGCAGGAGCTTAACCCCAATGAGTTGTCGCACTGCCAGTTTCACACTTCAGGTCTGAACCGCGATGGAACCCTGAAGCATGACTATCTCGCCAATGAATGGCGTCTGGTGCCTCTGGGGCACTGGAACTGGAAGTGGAATCAAGCACGCTCCAACTAAAGTACCTACCACCAGGAACTCCTGGCTTGGATGCTCGTGCTCCCTTCCCAATCCCGTCTTCTAGGTACCAACCCTGTTGTATGGCTCTGTGACCAAGAGCCCGTGAAGACATTTCAGAAGGGCCCGCCTCCTGATAAAAGCAAAACTAAAATGATCGTGGACATACCTGAGTCAGTTCAGGTTGACCGTCCATCACATACCAGGTATAAAGAACGAGATGGCTGACTACATCTCGCGTAATAACTTTGACGCCCTCCTAGGTGAGAGCTCTGAAGCGTTGGCCAAAGAGGCGTTCCAGCGTATGGATGTCCAGCTTGACCTGTCCATGCCCACTGCTGGTATCCTGGAGGGTTGGAGTCTAACCGACTATGAGTCAGAGTATAAAGAAATACTCCAAACCCTCAGCACTGGTCTCGAACCCCGTGTCATTGACGGGCACCAGTGGTATAAAAACAATCAGTACCTCTTCTACGAGGACCGAATTGTGGTGTCTGAGGCACGACTGGATGGGTGTCTACAGTGGTCCCATCTCAGTTCTGGTCACACTGGCGCTAATCGCTCAGTGGACTTCTTCGGTGAGTGTTTCTACTCTAGTCTAACCCTGACTGAACTGAGGTCGCGTATGGAGACCATTGTGGATGCTTGTGGCTCTCATGCCAGCAAGTAGAGCGAAAGTAGGGATAGGGGCCTGATCTCCAGCTTACCCATACCCTATTGTGCTAACTCTCTTCTCTACGTGGATTTCATCCACGGCCTACCACGCTTCGGCGGCTATGATAGTTGCCTAGTGGTTCACTGTGGTCTATCTCGCTTCACCCGTGTGTTCCCTTGCAAAAAGAAAATCAAAGGTGATCAGACTGTGAAACTGTTGGTCGAACAATGGTTCAAACCTTATGGAGCACCTAAGCAGGTGCACTCTGATGAGGATGTACGCATCCGCAGTGACACTGGGTGGTACAAACGAGTGCTAAATGCCCTCAACGTGGAGGTAACCACAGGTGTGCCCTATACCCACACGTCTAACCCTCTCTGTGAGAGACAGAACCGTGTGGTGGAGCAAAACTTAAGAATCCTGATGAAACAGGAGCGTACCAAGGACTCGGCAGGCCTAGTGCCCTGGGCAGTGCTGACCATGAACTCACAGCGGAGCTTCTCTACGGGTTTCACCCCCCACAAACTGTTCCATGGAGGACGACCTGCATGGTTCTTCGAAACCCCCTTTCCTGAGGACTTAAAGAGCCCTGGGGGAGATTGGCTGGAACACAAGCAATCTCTGGCTAACCAGGCTGGGACTAACCTGAGACACATTCGTGACCGTGAACTGAGACGACAGAACCGCCTACGGCGACCTGCCAGCTTCAAGGTTGGTGACCTTGTTTTGGTTCACCATTCACGCCTACCCTCCTGGCCACGTAACTGCTTACAGGACCCTTATTTTGGACCCTATCGTATCATCAGGATAGATGGATCCAGGATCCATGTCAGGTGCAGTCCACGTCTGGGTGGTGAACTGCTGTGTCCACCTAAACAGTTGAGGCACTATCACTCCCCTGATGATTTGTCTTTGGACGAGTGGCGCCTCAGCGACAGTGAAGTAGAGCGTATAGACCTAGAGAACTCTGCCATTCCAGAGGACGCGGACGAACTCGAAGAGATGACTGCCGATGAGATGGCAGTCGATGGTTACTACGTGGTTGCAGGTATTGCTCGCCACGAGTATAAACAGGGCTGGAAATGCCTAACCCTGTGGGATGGCTATGGGTTATCTGAGGCGACCTGGGAACCTATGTCAGCCTTCATACAACCAGACGGGAGTATAAACCCCATCTTGCGTTCCTACCTCGTTGAGAACAACGAGGGGCAGCTACTAAGGCGTGCTGAGACTATGTCCCAGCGCAAAAAGCGAAACTATTTTTCCTGTGTCAGTCTACTGACTGTGTTCTAACCTCACAGGTGCAGTGGGCACTCCGGTGCAGACGTGCCTGTGTATGGGCGTAAGAGCAGTTGTCACAGTTGCCCCGCATTGCAGCGCAGGACAGGACCGTTAGCCCCCCGTGACAACCACTCCCCGCCCGAAGGCCATTGGTTTTTCACAGACTACTGCTTACGAAGCACTGCACTGACCCTGTCTGTGCCCTGCAGACCCATGGGGTTCTACCCTTCCTAACCTGGTCGCTATACATGTCTGCCTAGGTATGTTTGAGTGTGCTATGCCTGAGGTCCTAAGAGCAAGTTGCAGAAGTGGTGTCCTAATTATACCCAAGTCTGCACGCTTGCTAAACCTGGAGGGTTGTCTTATTGATGCCACAGGGGTACGCCCCGGGTCTCGCCTCCCCTATGCGCTCAATGTCTGTGCTGGCGCAAAACCTTCGGGGAAGACCCAGCGTACTAATCCAGGTATTGTTTTGCCTACCTACCTGACTACTAAAGTATGGGGTGGCCAAAAGCTATGAAGGCATGAAAACGCCATTTTTCTAACTGGCCAAAACGCTGACCTAACCACTGCCACAGCCCACCAATCCTGCTAAAATTACAGGAAACGGGTGGGACAGTGACACACGCACTACAGGTCCTACACACCCTACAGTGGCACCATCCTGGTTGGCGAGCGCTACTGCAACTGGCTCAAGCCCCCACGCAGGACTACCACTCCTACACCCACACTCTACTGGGCGTTGCGATGGCAAAGGTCTCATGAGTCCTAATGACCCTCCTGTGAAGAAGACAAGAGAACACAGCGCTGCTAAGCAACTGTGGCCTAACAGGGACGTCAAAACACGTTTCCCTGCTAGGGCTTGGAGGGAAGGGGTGCTCTTGTTGCGTGCACAGCGCGGATGTCGATGAAGTGAAACTGCCCTCGCCACTCCTGGCTGAGGCGCAGTCATTTGATTGTGTGATCAGCGCCTTATATTTTAGCACAGCTCAAGGGACTGCACCAATCACCCTGTACCTCTCCCACCTGTACAACAGAGGCCAATGGACTGGGTTCAAGACAGAGGAACCAAGACACACTCCACGTATTGTACGCTTCTTAGTGTGCCCTATAATACACTGTTCCTGAACCCAGTTGCAAGCAAGCAAGCTCAAGGACTTCGCCCGTTCCCTTATGGAACGTAGGGCGAAGCCCTGGGTAACGTGGCAAGGGTTCATACCGCGTGCACAGCGTGTGGCCTACTGTCAAGTTCCTTTAATGCATCGTGTGCACGCATGCAGGGAAGGGAGGCGAGACCATAACCACACTGACTCAACCAGGAGGTGAGCTTTTCTTCTGGGCTTACCTACGTTACTCACCATGCATCGTGTGAAAGGCGAAGTGAAGCGAACGCAAAACAACCCTATTGCGAGTTATAAACAAGCCTAAGCGTTTTAAGCAACCCTACTCTAACGCTACGGCTACACACGAGCAAACGCTTTCTTTTATTACCTGTGAAGAGAGAACAAGGATGAATAGGGGTACAGGAAAAGCGCCACAGCGTGTGAATGCCTCAATTTGGCACATGCATCGCGAGCACAGTGCATATTCTAACCCTACGTGCGCGCTGCGCGCTCCGTTCGCATCGCATACCTTTCATTCCTGTTTTGACCTGTGCAGAGCAAGAGAGAGGATCGGCCGAACCCCCAAGCGAAGCAACCAACACAAACGCAATGCATGCGTGTGAGATGACACTGGCATACCTGAGAGGTGGGTTGTCCACCTGCTCTGTGGTGTGGGTTGAGTTTGAATACTTCCCCCTAAAGTTTATAAAAATGTTGATGCAACTGTGCAAAAATTTCCTTTAGAACTTTAAAAACTACGGCTCATACCTTCTTTTCCAAAAGCCGTTTACGCTTGCGCAACGTTGTTTTTTGAAGTCCGCTTCCGTTGCGCTTGTCTGCGACTTTGAGTTTTGGTGTGAAAATGACGATTTCTCGCGTGATTTTGTCAATTTTTATCGATTTTATTTGTTAAATCGCTACACCTTTCGCTAAACCACAGGATTCCCTCCCTGTTGGTCCTCATTTCTTTTTTTTTCAGCTCCTGGAGTTTTGTGGGCTCCATCAGGAGTATTGCTCCGCCCTGGTCGTTGGTCAGGACGATTACTGAAATATGTTGTTTATACAGCGATGACCATCCGCATTAGAGCATTCGATCATACCCTGGTGGGTAGCAATGCAGACTCTAGGGAGGAGGTCATGGGTTCCAACCCCACTGCCCCCAAACTTTTTTTCCAAACGTTTACGCTCACGCCAGCTACTTTTGAGGAATGCCCCTTCGAAGGGACATCATTCACGGTACATCACGCTGTTTCTAAAGGCTACCAGCAGTGTGAACAGCTTCTATGAACTGATGAGGAGGTTTTGTGAAGGTTTACATCATCTTCTGAGGTAATTTCAGGGTAATTTGAGCCTTTTTCCTTGGTCCTACTAGCCTAGCTAACTAGTACTCCAGGGGGGAGTAAGAAAAAGTCACTACCATGTCTTTCTTGGGGTACTTGATCCAGGCTACAGCCCCTTTTTTGCCTAAGGAAGTGCTGAGACTAACACTTAAACATTTTTGTTTCTCTTATGAAGCTTTAAGTACACTTTCTCGGCAACTAGGGTTAAAACCCTAGTTCCCCCATGAAGTTCACCCCTACCACTCAAAGGAGCGGAGGTATCATCCCTCATGGGGGTTATACCGAAATAAAGTAGGCACTTCATGCCTTGGGCCTTGTAGGTTAAGCCTAGTGGTCTCCCACCTCAGGACCCCTATACGCAAAAGTTTCTACTACTTATTGTGGTTCCAGATTGTAACTGTTTCTGAATTCAGTTGCTTGGCCAAGTCATTTCCTGTGTCAGGCCAAGTCATATGCCCCAGATTCCTAACCAGCTCCATTTCATCCAAAAGAGTGCACATGAAGTGCTTGGTGCTATCTTGGAGGCCTGGGTCATGCCAGTTTTCACATAAAATCATTTGGTTTGTTTATAAAACCATTTGAGTTGCATATTTGATTCCTCATTTGTCTATATGCAGCCCCTCTTTGCTTACAATGCTTTGATTTGGAAGATTACTATCTCAATTCTGATTTTGATCCTGTTTGTGGTGTTCCTTGTTCGTGGACTTTACCTTTTTGCAGTTTTGGGGAAACATCTTTTGATCAGCAATCAAGGTTTTCAATATTAACAACAAGCAAGGGACATCAGAAACTCTTTCTGCTTCCCTCTAGAGGTTTGGGTACTAGAGTGCTCCCCGAAAGGTCAAATACACATTGAGAATGGTATGGGTAAATAATGATTGCAATTCTGATTTTGATCCTGTTTGTGGTGTTCCTTGTTCGTGGACTTTACCTTTTTGCAGTTTTGGGGAAACATCTTTTGAACAGCAATCAAGGTTTTGAATATTAACAACAAGCAAGGGACATCAGAAACTCTTTCTGCCTCCCTCTAGAGGTTTGGGTACTAGAGTGCTCCCCGAAAGGTCAAATACACATTGAGAATGGTATGGGTAAATAATGATTGCAATTCTGATTTTGATCCTGTTTGTGGTGTTCCTTGTTCGTGGACTTTACCTTTTTGCAGTTTTGGGGAAACATCTTTTGAACAGCAATCAAGGTTTTCAATATTAACAACAAGCAAGGGACATCAGAAACTCTTTCTGCTTCCCTCTAGAGGTTTGGGTACTAGAGTGCTCCCCGAAAGGTCAAATACACATTGAGAATGGTATGGGTAAATAATGATTGCAATTCAACTCCGTTTCCTTGCTTAGATGTGCCTTGGTGTCGTGCATTAAACCAAATTACGTGACGTTTGCACAGAAATCACTTATGCTTGGTTTTCATAAGTGAAATCAGCTTCCGTCTAGAGGTTTGGGTACTGGAGTGCTCCCCGAAAGGTTATAAACGCATTGAGAATCATATGGGTAAATAATGATTGCAATTGAACTTTGTTTCCTTGCTTAGATGTGGCTTGGTGTCGTGCATCCAAGCAAAAATCAAGGTCAGGGGTCCGTGGTGCCCTTCCATGTTGCATATGTGGAGCAGCCCCTAACCACGGTTAACCAGCTGTTGCGTGCCACTCCACTGCTTGATGGCTTGGCAAGCGAGTATATCAGGACACATGCCACTCCCTACTTCCTATTGCGTTGAGAAGTGAGTAAACGAAAATTAGGAATAAACATGTTATGGTTGAAGGCGTAGACACTCTGCCCTCCTAAGACCCCACACCCTAACCGCCCCAAATTGCCTACTAGAGCAGTAGTTATGGGTAAAAAATGATTGCATAGTGTTATGCATGTTGGAGTCCTCTTTGCATGTATACAGGTGTCCCCATGCCATGTACGAACCCGATGCTGCCTGGTCTGGGGCACGGCAATTTTCAACTGCAGACCTTGAAAACTCCCAAATAATCATCAGTGACGTGGTCAAAAACGCGCCACCAGACACTGCAACTCTAGCAAAATGCACATCCCCTTGGAAGAAAAGACAAGGGGTTGGCGTTGTGCGGGGAGAAACAAACATAGAAGGTCAGCTCGTACCATGTGCATATTCCGGCACACTAAAGAGCTGCAACCGCAACGGTGCGATAGTCATATTTTTTCGCTGGGTTTGGCCAAGAAGAACATGAGGGTTGGTATCCAAAGACGTGGGTATTGCCGGCCCCGTTGCCGTCCAAACACCAACATATTGTGCATCTACCTATCGCTTTTGCTCAAGTTTACGCACCTTGCATGTAATCAAAACATTCTGCACTAACACTATGCACAGGCACTACATGGTACCACACCAAATCTCCGAAAAATCAAAACATAACGGCACGGCACAGACCAGACGGCGCAGACCAGAGGAAATATTTACCTTTTGCTTTCTCCTTTTCCTTGTTTTTCTTCTTGTCCTTTTCTTCATCGGATCTAATGGGCGCATCACATCCCACAACCACCACGCCGCCCCAACGGGCCGGCAATACCCGCGTCTTTGGATACCAACCCTCAGGTTCTTCATGGCCAAACCCAGCGAAAAATATGACTATCGCACCGTTGCGGTTGCAGCTCTTTAGTGTGCCGGAATATGCACATGGTACGAGCTGACCTTCTATGTTTGTTTCTCCCCGCACAACGCCAACCCCTTGTCTTTTCTTCCAAGGGGATGTGCATTTTGCTAGAGTTGCAGTGTCTGGTGGCGCGTTTTTGACCACGTCACTGATGATTATTTGGGAGTTTTCAAGGTCTGTAGTTGAAATATGCCGTGCCCCAGACCAGGCAGCATCCGGTTCGAACATGGCATGGGGACACCTGTATACATGCAAAGAGAAATCCAACATGCATCACACTATGCAATCATTATTTACCCATAACTACCGCTCTAGTAGGAGATTTGTGGCGGTTGGGGTGTGGGGTTTTAGGGGGGCAGGGTTTCTACGCCTTCAATCATAACGTGTTTATTCCTAGTTTTCGTTTACTCACTTCTCAATGCAATAGGAAGTAGGGAGTGGCATGGGCCCTGACATACTCGAGTGCCAAATCATCGGGCAGTGGAGCGGCACGCAACAGCTGGTTAACCATGGTTAGGGGCTGCTCCACATATGCAACACGGAAAGGCATATGTCCCCAGAGTGGAAACCCGTACTGCAACAACAGGTAGTGTTTGGGGTTAAGGAGTTGTATTGTACTGCTGTGAAAGACACACTCTTCTGCCTGCACAGAACTGAATTGCAGCGTGCACGCAGACACATTGAGACGCGGTTCCTGGGGCTCCCTCTCGATAAAAATGGTGATAAGGGCATGGTGATGTGCAAACGCTTGTACGCACAGATGTTGCAGCAGCACTATGGCGATGATGCCCAATTTGAATTATTACATGATGCCACATCCAGGTCCGATGCAGAACAGTATGCTCAGCAGTATCTGTACACACGTGCCTGCCAATTACAGCTACAGCGTTATTTTAAACTGGGGCGCCGGTATGGACCCCCCTCCACCTTTGTGTTGGTGAAAAACAAGAGCATCAAGCGCGAAGGAGAGGAACGGAAATTGCTACTTGTTTTTTCGTACTTCAACCACCCCATGAAGCAATACGCCAAGCGCAACGGGCGGTGCCTGAATGTCCTGTTAGAAGAGGCCAGGGCAGCTCTGCAGACATTCGAAATGACCAAGGTCCACAAAAGTGTACAATGAGCACACACTGTGAACACATGTACGCCCCGCATCAAGCTGAAAAACACCACAGGGGGACCACACACACCACAGGGCATCATTGTTTTACTTCTACGTCAAAGTAATGTTTCCCCGCCTTCGGCGTGGCAACCCTGAGGCCAACTGCACAGCACTGCACAAATGACTGACAGACGGCAAGCTACCCCCACGCTCAATGGGAGTATGGGAGTCCATAAACCTGATTGCCAGACTAGTCAGGGAGGCAAAGGGACTGCATGCGTCTAACTGTGCACCATCGTTTGGCATTGGCAACGAATGCCAGTTGGATGTCATGCGCAAGGCATATGGTGAGCGTGCTGTACATATACCGTAGCAAGAGGCACAGCGTTATGTACAGTTTGACATTTTCCACAATGACTGCCTGGTTAAGGGAACACGGGTGCTGAGGCAAAAAGGTGGTGTGCCGACTGGGGGGGTGTTGTCCTCTCAGTTGGCATGCCTGTACTGTATGTTACATGAGCACTATTGGATCTCCCAGGCTGGCCCGGCAGTGCTCTGGAACTTGATGTCTGGCAGTCACCGAAAACTCAGTTTGTTCGAGGATACTACGGATTATGGTCCCCCACTTTACGATTTCGTGACAGTTTGGTTGGCGTGTTCATAGGACCACGCAATGCGGAGGCGCTACGGCGTCGGTTCGAGGATGCACTGGGACGTGACCTACAGGCAGAAGGGTTTGGTTCAGAATGGGTTACACTAGCCGCTTATATGTCTTTTCACCCTCACACACCCCAGATTGGGATGCGCCTGAAAGACAAACTCAACCTGAAACCGCCACCCGGCAGCTTACGGTCCTCAGCACCAGATGCAGCCCCCCCCCCCCCAGCCTCCTTATCCCTCCGCCGCCCATCCCACCCCACAAACGCATCATGCAGTCCCCGGACGCACACTCAACAAATGTACACAGTGTGCTGACCTCCCTGGTCCCCTCAGTGGTGTGCAAAAATTCCTATTGTATGCTTTTTGAGCAGACAATGCTATCAGCAACCTTTCACTGATGATATGTGAAATGAAACTGAAAGGTTACCAACAGTTCTGGTGGTGTCCTTTAGCCAGGAAGGTGCTGAATGCACCACATTTTGGCGCCTGGGCGCCTTTGTGGGCAGTGTTAGCAAGGCGGTGACTTACGGCTTGCCTATGAATTGTCATGGGGAGGTGAGTGAAGATTTCTTCTTGAATAAAAGCGATCACCCGTGCGTACGTTGGGCAATACCGAGCTGACACATTATTTGCCTTGTTTGCGGATGCCAAAAGCACCCACTTGGACCCATGTTCGACCACGGGTACTGATTTTGCACACTAGATTTCGGTCATTTGTGTCGCTTGCTGGTACAGCGGATGTGCATGTTTGTTGCACAGTGTGTTATCGGCAAGCCTCTTATGCATGCTCTGCTGTGCCCGTAACCCCAATTGAGAAGTGCTTTCCAAACAAGTGACAGTTCATTTCGCATACAATAAGTTCAACCTCAAAGATACTGGTTTGCGGAATGAAAGATGTTTCACCACCAAAACGTTTCCTTCTGTGGAAACGTACAGCCGATTCACTCCAAACTATGTGGCAGTTGTACAAAACTATTTGTCTTTCACAACCATATATTACGGCCTTTGGTTAAAGTAAAACTGGTGCAATGACATGTTCTAGCAGCCTTACAAAAATGTTTCACCATTCAGTATCCTTCATCAAGTTTTCTGAATCTTTGTAAAACTAATACTTCTCGTAAAAGTAAAGTTGTCTGTCAAAGTAAGATTGTTTCAGTGCCATCCCTTGTGCATTTTCTCAAATGGAAAACTGTTACACTGTCGCCCTTTGTGCCATTTTCCAAATTGAAAAATGTTTGAATTCCAACGGTCATGTCCTACCTGTTACGCTGGCCTCGCGGCATGGACACAAACAATATCTGAGGAGGTACACTTGGTTTTTGTTCTCAACCATTCAAAAACAGCGGATCACAATGTGTACCACTCTAGGTCTATGACAGATTACTGCAACACGGCTCATTCAAATCTGATACACAAGACAGCAGGAGTTGCACATTGCTGTCTGATGCACTGTTTGGTTGCTCATACATGCAGACAGTGTGACGAGGGTGCCATTCCTTGTCCTCGCCACTGCCCTGATGGGGAGGGGCGCGGCGGGATGCTTTATTTTGCATGCCACCAGAGTGCTTTCCGCTTGACTTTCCTTTCTGTGCACGTTGCCTGCCCTTAGGGGCAAGAGGGCTGCTGGATTGCAATTTGCGGTAGGAAGGGAAGGGGCAGAGAAACGGGAACCCTCCGGAGAGCCGGCTGTAAAGCGTGGCGGTTGGGGGAATACATCAAGCAATTCTCATGAAAGCAGACAGCAGACAACATAGGTGCAACATCAATAGGGAATGGCGGGCGGAGGGTTGTGTATTATTTCGTACAGGTGTTTGTCTGTGTCTCTCGCGACTCAACAGACTGAGAATCACGATTTCACGGCAATGCCCATGTCTCCTGTATGCGAGGGTTGCAAAGTTGGATGTTGTTTTTGCTCTTTTGAAATGCAGTGTTTGGCAAACGCAGAAAGAAACAGAGTTGAGAAGGAATCAGAAACCGGAGCACAAGAGAGTGAAGAATCACGGGTCCAAGGGAGTCCAACCTGGACACCAAGAAAAATAGATCCTGTGAAAACTGGTAGTTCTCTAGGTAGGCACCCTAGGGATATTGCCCGACCCAGCTGATATGGTAGCAGCTTAGGTTTGCAGGATAGGACACACAGTGCACAGGAGAATCAGTCTAAGCCAATCAAGAGAATCGCAGTGCTGCACCACGGCAATGGTGACGCCATCTACAAGGGGCTACGCCCAGTAGTAGTGTAGGGTACACCATAGCCGCAGGCACTGTGGTGAAGCCGGTTTGGACCCCCGTGGCCATCTTGGGGTCACTTGGGGGGTGTATCTATGTGCTGGCAAGCTGCCATTGGCTGATATCATACTCTCCCATCCATCTGACCTAACCCGATGTGATAGTGTGATAGGTTTGGCCATTCCGGCTATGAGCGGTCATATTCAGTACCGAGGCGCCGCCAGCGGAGATTTATATATCAGAATATCAGGAATCAACAGGGTTTTTTTATCATAATGTTTCCGTAATTTTTCCGCCTTCCGTTCTGATTGTCAATGTATCGGCGACTGTCAGTTGGCTCGCGATTTTGGGGTAACCGATTGGTTAACTGTTATTTCCAGATATTTTGGCGGAAACTCTGATGAGGGGTCAGATTTTATCAGTAAAGGGTTCGTTGCTTCCGCAATTTTCTAAATATGCACTCGAAATTTTATTCCGAATTTTCCGCGATGTCGAAATCGGATTTTCGACTTCGGGATCGCCGCACTTGATTTGGTCTTCTTCGAGTGGTCATACTCTTTTCCCTATGCCCAAATCAGGTTTCCCTTATACTTGCCACCCATTTGACTTGGAGATATAAGGGAAACAAAAGTGAATCGTGGGACCACTTTGAAGGGCCATATCTACGAGCGAGTGTGAGGATAGAGAATATGGAAAGTTGCGTTGCAAGCGCCTTGGTCTCAACTTAATTTGGTAAGCATCAAACGCCCTTGCTGTGTACACATGCCTGGTGTAGCAAGGGATAATGGTCAAGAGGGTATAAAGTGATATATAACTCTTGGACTGTGCAACCGAATATTTTATTGCGACTCCCGAGTGTACCGCATGAGTGTTGAGGTTGCATAGATACTTTCCTCGGTTCCTACGCATTTGTAACGTGAAGTTATGTCCATGGAGGGGCATGGCATATCATGGTGGGAGCCACTTTTGAGGGTATGTGTTATATGCATGGTAGGTGTTTCGATATGCTCACGCCCATGTGATATATCTTCTTGGGGCCGAAGAGATGGGAAGCCACACGTGACAAGGGCCTTCCTCATGTCCCAATTGTGGAATTTAAAGCGCTAGACTAAGTCTACCGCGTATGTATTGCTCATGGTATGTTTGGCAAGGAGATCCATGAGTGCACTCCCATTTTCATGGGGCATGTAGATATGGGTGGCGAAGGTATCTCCATGCGCCCGACTGGGGATCCAGATGGGGGAATTGTTCGCAAATGGTTCCAATCATCTGTATATTGGACCATGTGCGGAGATCATGGGTGAGCATAGAGATATACTATCATGACAACTTTTTATTTGGACATATTTTCATGTTTTTGACCTCAATTTATGCTCATTTTTGTGTTTTATGTGCTCAACTGGTCGGCTAACAGTAGGGTGCCTAGAGATCCGTGAACCATGGTATGTTGCTTGTATGCTGGCATATGCTTCGGTGTTGTACCTCACTATATGCCGGATCACATGGTCACTTTGGCGTGGCACACGAGGCCTCACAAAACTAGGTCCCAAATTCATGAGTTGACTTGTGAAGCATGTCATGTACATAACTGGAGGGGCTTCGGAGCCAATGATGGGATATTCTTGGGCATGGATCTTTGGTCTATATAACCCTTGTATATTACTTCCGGGTTTGATACATGCATGGAGCATTTGGGTATTTGCCGTATGCATTTTTGAGTATATAATTGAATATTGGGCACTATGGTGTGTTTTGCCTGACTTTGTTAGGTTGTGAGGTCATCCTCATGGGGCAGTTCTCCAAGCCCATTCGATTCCAAGTCCATCTGATGTTATGTTGGGGTAGGACAAGGTCCTGAGTGCCACTCTAGGCTATGACACGCCACCTCCCCTATTGGGCTAGGATTTAGAGGCTTGGGAGGGAACACATTTTTGGGGTTTGTGTATTGACTTGTGACACATGGCATTCAGCCATCTCATTTGACCTGGTTCAGGGCAATATGTTGGTGATTCAAGGGAAGGTCTTGAGTCCAGGGAATGAGGGGTTTATGGCTGTGAATGTGTAGGTTTACCTCTTTTGCCAACTTTGCTTTATTTGTGTTCATATGCCAATTTCAGGGCTTTCTTCCTTGGTGCAATTCTTGTACATGCCCGCCACCGTGGGAATACCGCTGTGCTGAACGGAAGCCCGCATCGTGGATTGGATTGTGAATCGGGTTATTGCTGTATTTGTGGGATCTGGTTGCTATTCAGGGTTGAAGGAGGATTTTATTTTCTATATTTTTGGATTTTGGACCTTGGAATTTGAGGAATGCAATCGTTGAACCGGAGTAAATCAGCAGGGGTAACAGGCGGAAGGGGCAAGGCGGGGGCCGGTCCTGGTAGGGACCTTCTTTATGGTAGCAGAGGCGTACCTGCTGCCCCTACATACCGCCGACCCGGGGACTTGGGCCCCTATGAGCCCTGCCCAAGTACGCTCCGGGTGCGTATTGTGGACTCGGTGGAGACCACGCCGGAGATTGGAGCCATAGAAGAGCCGAGACGTTCAAGAGCATGGCGAACTCCGGAAGTTGAAGCCCGAAGAGAAGTACGACATTCGGGAAGAGGAGGACCTGACATGGAGGACCTGGTCTCCATGTGTGAGCGTCGCTGCCGAAGAGCATGCAACCTCCGCTCCGCCGCGGAGGACTCTGAGGAGGCCTGCCATTCAGGCAGCAGTGGAGGACGGGCCCGGCGCTACCGGAAGCGCGGGTCACCCAGGTCCGCGGCACGGGACGCCGCGGCAATGGATACAGACCCCAGCCTGGTCAGGCTGTGGGAATCCGAGCACTCCGAGGGCTATCGGACAGCTTATGAGCAACCCTCGGAGTCGGAGGAGACGCCCGCGCCGATCGCCAGGGCGCATACGGCCCCCGAGCCCGCCCTGAAGCACGACGCCGAGGGCTTGGAAAGGCCAGCCAGGGCCCGGACGGCACCTGTGCCCCGGCACACGGGACCAGAGACGGACGCCATAGGCGATACGCCCATGGGCGACGAGTCTGAGGTGCCGAGAACCGCGGGATGCGCCGGATCAGGCGGAAAGCAGGCTGAGTGCCACTGCGAGCACGTGTCCTTCCTCATGGGCAAGTGACCAAAGATGGGGATGGACGCCATCGTGCATCGCCTAGACCGCCTGGACAACGCGGAGGACGGTCTAGAGGAAGACGTCGCGGGGATCCTGGATGACCAGTCGGCCGCGGAGAAAGACATGGGGGAGCTGCGAGCGGAACGGGACCGGTACCGGGAGAATCTGGTGCTGGCCCTGGAGAAGCAGCAGCGAGTGGTGGACAGCCTCCTCCACCCGGCCGAGGACATGTCGTGACGCCTGAAAAGGCTAGAGGAGCTACAGCTCCTCGCCTCGGGTCCGGAGCTCCCGGCAAAGCCGGCCGCGGCAGAGCTGGTGGAGCGGGTTAAGACCCTCAGGAGCGCCATGGATGAACCCATGGGCGGCCCTGCAGAGGCACCCTACGCGCCTCCGCGTGTTGACCCGGGTGCGCTGCCTTTTGTTCCTATGTTCAGCGAACCCACAATGCTCGGGAAACAAACGGCGCCAGCTTGGTCCATGCGGGAAGGGCACGCAACCACGGACCCGAGGAGCCTGACGGTACAGATGTCCCATGCCACCCAGGATCCACCGCCCACTACGACTTCCTATGCAGTTTATGCGGAAGAGGAGATCCAGAGCCAGACCATGCAGGGACGAACCATGGGAAGCGCCGAAGGATATGGTCGAGGTCATCCAGGCGGAAACCTGCGGGCGAAGGACCCCAATACGGGGATATGGACGGCCGATGGAGCAAGTCCTTCCCGCATTCCAAACCCCATGGGTTCAGGCCCAACTGGACCGCACTCCATGGAGGAGAGGGATGTACGGGGAGTGTACTCACACCCCCCGGCCACAGGTGGTATCCGTCTCGGTGGAGTGGTGGCTGGGGACATTGGAGACGCCATCAGGATTGACGACCTCAGGGGAATCAAAATCCCCTACTATGATGGCAACCCCTCCAACCTGGACGACTTCATCCTGGATTGGGAGGACTTTGCCGAGGAGGTCGTCGGCGAGATGCGGGGAGCGCCGCGAGACAAGTGGGTATGCCGGACATTCCAACACCGGCTGGCGCAGGACCTGAAGGAGGAGCTGCGGGATCAGATCCGGGAAGGACTGATCCGTACGGAGCAGGCCCGCCTCCAGTGGTTGGAGGATGAGGAGCGGGTGCACGCTCCAAACCAGAAGCTGGAGGACTTGTGGTCCATCCCGCTGCCGCTGGACCGCGGTGAGTTGCGGGTCCGGGAGTGGAACGGGTATCTGCGGAACTACCGCAGATGCCTCAAGCTGGTGGAGGACTGGAACGAGGCTAGCGAGATCCGCCACTTGCTGAAGGACGTCCTCCCCGGCAACTGGAAGAGGAGAGTGGAGGACGAGGAGAAGAAGAGGGCGAAGAAGCGTGTGGCGGTGGAGATTATGGCGGCGGAGGATACCCATGCGGGTATCATGGAGTTCTTCAGGAGGAACCTGGGCGAGCCCAACCGGATGTTGGGACTGAAGAACGCCGTGTACGTGGAGGTATTTGGGGACTCCATGGGGCAAAGGTTGTTGCGCCTCAACAACGTGGAGTGGAGGCTCGGGGAGCCGCTGAGGATGCAAGTCATCTTCGCCCGCATGAGCCTGGACGAGATCGTGAAGTAAATCACGGTGGAGTTGAAGCTCAATACGAAGAACGAGGCCCACGTGCAGGATAGACATGGTCATGGACAACGAGGCCACCGAGAAGACCGCCATCATCTGGAGATCCAGGAGGACACGGCCAACTCCGCGGAGGATGGTAGTGGAAGTGGCCAGGACCACTGG
The DNA here is from genome assembly GCA_964036045.1 of Eutreptiella sp. 'Long Island Sound 2002'. Lineage (NCBI taxonomy): Eukaryota > Euglenozoa > Euglenophyceae > Eutreptiales > Eutreptiaceae > Eutreptiella > Eutreptiella sp. 'Long Island Sound 2002'. Next base: position 58,776,994 of record OZ038380.1, read on the forward strand.
TCCCGGGAGGATCACGAGGAGGCCCATTTCTTCGCGTTTGTGGCGCACAACGTGAGGAACCATGGGCAGGATTGGTCCAGATGGAGCCAGGTGGGACGCAGGAAGAGCAGAGAGCCAAGGAGGATCAGGAACCCACCGCTCTCGTTCCGGGAGTACAGGTCTCAGCACGACGGGTGCTGGGTCTGTTATGGCAAGGGAAACAACCATAGACACGACCACCGTCAGTGCAAGGTGTATGAGGCGGACAAGAAGGCCTACTTCGCCGCCCACCCCGAGAAGAAGCCCAAGGAGCAGCGGAATTCCGATTGGAAGGCGAAGGGCGGAGACGGGAGAAAAGGCTAAGGCAAAGGCCAAGGAAAAGGCGGAGGAAGACGCTATGGTGGTGGACCTGGCCAAGACCGACAAGTGAGGTCGATCGAGGAGGTTGCTGAGGACATGTTGAGGGCTTTGGAGGAACTCAAAGCCCAGCAACGTGGTGGGCTGAGCGGATCGCAGCAGGAGGGAGCTGCGGCAGGCCACGTCTAGAGGAGCCCCCACGGGAGTGGGACCTCGGAGGTCTCTCCTCCGAAAATCAGTGGAGTCCAAGAGAAAGCGAAGGCACATCGGGTGCCGAAGGGGGCTCCAGAAGAGCCAAAACCACTGAGTTTCGCCACTCCCAACCCCTGGAGCGCCCTGCCAAGGGAAGTTTATGTGGGCAAGGGACGTGGTAAGAAAGAAGGAGCGACCACGGAGAGCCCCGTGGACGGGCAAGACCAACCCAAGATCTACACCATCCGTGATCATACCCTCGAAGTTCTGATGCACCCGGACGTGCTAGAGTTGCATGCCGTGAAAGTCGTCCATACACCGCATGGTGACGAGCGGCAGTTGCACTTGAAGGTGCGTGTACGGTGCGGACAAGAGGAGTTGGTGGTGGATGTTCTGGTGGATACGGGTGCCCAGGTGAGCCTGGTCCGGAGAGGGCTGTTCAAGGAGGAATCCCTGCAGACCAGCCGTAGACCGGTACGCCTGAAAGTGGCCAATGGAGAGATTATGGGTGGTGGCACCCATGAGGCCACTATCAGTATGGAATTCTGGGAACATGAGCGCTTGAACCGCCCTGATCTGGCGAAGAGAAGCACTCTATCCGGGAACTTCTATGTGGCCGACATTACTGATTGGGATATGATCATGGGGTATGATTTCATGGTGGCCAACGCCATTGGAGCCCTCCCCCATCGTGCAACGCTGGTCCGGGAGGATGACGAATGCCTCACATGGCTGTCCACGGATTATGCGTGCGGGTCATCCCAATGGAATGCTGAGGAAGAAGATCGGATCGTCCGAGCGGTGCAAGCTGTGGGTGCCAAGTCCAGAGGAGACCGTGGAGTTCAGCTAACGGAGTATGGAATGGCGCCGCAAGTGTACGCAAGGATGATTCAGACGCTGGGAGCTGAAGCGCCCGAGGCGGACGGCTTCACTTCCCGGGATGCCCCACTTTTGCGGAAGTGTAGGAGGCATTGGCATCGAGGAGACTCAGCCTGGCACAGGCATTGGGGTTGGAAGGAGTGGGGGCCCATGTATTGGCATGGCTCCCTGGACAACACCAGACGTACGGTGGAGAAGATCGTCGCGGATAGGGCGAAGGGGATTCTGGTCATAACCGGCATAGGATCCACCCCATGTCCGCTGGAGGGTCTCAAGTTGACGCTGGACTCCATCACCCTGAATGATATGACATTCGGGCCAGAGGAGGAGTTGTTTATCGACGCCAAGGGTGTATCAATGCCCTCCCCGGGTCAAGCGTGGGGTACCAAGGCTTTCCTGGTGGATGGGGCGCAAGCCCAGCCCACGGGTGATGAAGCATTCATCCGTAGGGTGGAGGCGGTGCCCATGAAGGTCATTTGTGAGCCCAAGGAGGGGACGAATCAGCCAATCGATGGCATTGACGTCCTGTCCCACGCCGAGATCGACGACATCGTCAACTACATGCGGATGGGGATGCACGACCATGTGGCAGCCAAGATTAGGCGGGCCATGGTCACATCTCCGCATTGGTGGGATGACAAGATGTTGGTTACCGGCAAGTACGAGAAGGATGAGTTCGTGGCGAGGGTCATGGATCACATCGCGGACCAATACGATGGTCCGGTTGGGTCGGACCCACCAACATGGGGTTTTCCAAGAGTGGGAACCGATAGCGACGAGCACCAGGCCGAGGCCGCAAATTTTCGAAGATTATCGGTGGGAATCGCGACCCACGACGATGAAGACGGCATATCGGACGAGGAGAAGTCAGACTCGGACCAAGAAGAGGCCTATACCGCAGTGCGGTCGGTTGTATCGATACTGAAGCAAGGTGCCGAAGAGGCTCAGGAGAACCCGAAGGTCGCCGAGCTGAAGGAGAGGCTGATCAGTGCCTATCCGCGGCTATTCAGTGGCGTCGCCAACAAGAACCCTCCAGATCGTGGGAGGTTTGGCACAGCGAGGATCAAGCTGAAGCCGAACCCCAAGATCTATCGTCATCAGGAGTACCAACTTCAGGGCGATCGGGCCGAGGCCATGAAGAAGCTGTTGGCCGAGTTCATTGAGCGGGGATGGATCGAACCCTCCGACAGTGAGTGGGCCAGCCCAGCCTTCATCGTGCCCAAGAAGGAGAAGGGCGAGTGGAGGTTGGTGGTTGATTACAGAGGTTTGAACGAGCAGACCGAGCACAACTCGTACTCGCTTCCCCTGATCGACTCCATCCTCCAAAAGCAACAGAAAAAGCGGAATTTCACGGTGTTAGACCTGAAACACGGCTATCACCAGATGCCGCTACACCCGGACTCCAGGCCGTGCACAGCGATGTCGACGCCGCTGGGGCCCATGCAGTGGAAAGTGGTGCCTATGGGCGCCAAGAATGGCAACGCCGCTTTCCAGCGCATGATGGAGGACCTACCTGGTCCTGTCCGGGACCGTGCCGACCCCTTCGTGGATGACATCATCATCGAATCCGGCACGGAGAACATGACTGAGGACGAGCTCATCGAAGCGCATGAGAAGGATCTGCGCCGAGTGCTCAGCAAACTGGACAACCACAACATGGTGTGCAAGCCCACCAAAGCCTCACTCTTCGTGAAGGAAGTGGAGTTCGCGGGTCACGTGGTTGGTCACGGGCAACGCCGTCCCATGCCTGGGAAACTGGCGTCCCTGCACCACTGGGAGAAGCCCCAGACCATCAGCGAAATCCGATCCTTCATGGGGTTCTGCAATTACTATTCGGGCTATGTCCGGATGTATGCAGAACTGTCGGGGCCGCTGCACAAGATGTTGCAGGTGGGCAAGTTCATTGGCCGGAAGGGGAGCAAGAAGACGCTTGACATGACCCCTGAGGCTGAGGATGCGTTCAACTGCCTGAAGGAGCGACTCCTGGGGCAGTTGGGGCTGTTCCTGGTGGACCCGGACAAGGGATTCGTGCTACGGACAGACGCCTCGGACTATGCCGTGAGGGCAGTCCTCGAGCAAGTCCGGGACGACGGGACTCATGTTCCCGTGGCTTTTTGGAGCAGGATCCTGGCCGAGGGCCAACGCCGAACACGGATCGCGAGGGAGAAGGAGACATACGCCATTGTATGTGCCCTCAGGAAGTGGTCTGGCCACATCGGACTGCAGCCGGTGGTGGTTTGCACGGACCACCAGTCCCTACAGAGCTGGCACAAGGAGAATGTCGACACCCCCTCAGGACCAGCGGCTAGGAGGGCCCGATGGCACGAGACGTTCGCCAAGTTCGACCTCAGCGTCGTGTACGTCCCGGGGAAGGACAACACTGTGGCAGATTGGCTCAGTTGCTGGGCCTATCCCGCGGGCAAGGCGTGGATGGACATATGCAGCCATGGCGACGCCGAGGAGACTGAGGAGGCCAAGCGCATCATCGAGATGGAGAAGGCCATGGAGCAAGAGGGGGTCAAGTGTTTTGTGGTGATGGCGAACCGTACGGAACTGGCCAAGTTCCGGGGCGCCCGCGTCCAAGCTATTCGAGAGGAAACCCTCGAGCAATGGATGGTGGCCCCTGTAGAGCTAGTCAGGTCGGTGCTCACAGAGGACTGGTCGGATGACTATGCGGCATCCGAGCACTGAAGCAGTTACTGGAAAGCCGTGAGCGCCCCGTCGGACGACGAATGGCCCGAGGGCTTGACCGAGGATGGGGACAAGTTGTTCCTCAAGGACAAGCTGCTGGTGCCCGAGAACCGAGTGGAGGAGCTCATTGACCATTGGCACAACGCTCAGCTCATGCACCCTGGCCGAGACAAGATGCAGCAGGACCTGGAGTGGCGTTTCAAGTTCCCTCCGGGGTACTACGCCGTCCTGGATAGGTACTGCAGTGACTGTGCCGTGTGTCGGGCCACGAAGAGCCCCAACCACTCCACAGCGGGCAACCCGGTGTATACGGCTATACCGGAGGCCCCTATGCGGTCCGTGGCCATGGATGTATTCGCCATGCCGGAGGTCACCGTGGAAGGAGAGACCTATGACTGTGTCATCCTGGCGGTGGATAGGCACAGTGGGTACATCGTGGCGGTCCCCGGCAAGAAGTCCAAGAAGAAGGACAAGAAGGACAGTCATGACAAGCATGGAGTGGGGCTGCAGGCCAAGACCGTCGCTAATGCCATGATCAGGCATTGGCTGACGATCTTTGATGTCCCGGCCGTCATCTGCAGCGATCGGGGCAGTCAATTCGTGGGGACGTGGTTCAAGACGATGTGCAAGCACATGGGAATTCGGCACGCCAAGACCGTGGCATACCACAGCCGGTCGAATGGCCGGGCTGAGGTGGCCGCGCCGCAGATGTTCGAGAAGTTCCGCCAGCTGCACATCGACGAACCGGGCCGGAATTGGTACAATTCGCTGTGGAGGGTACTCCAAGCGTATCACGACCTTCCGGGGCCTACTGGACTGTCGCCCCATGGCATCCTGTTCCTACGGGATCGAGTGTCACGCACTCTCCCGTGGTTGAACCATGGCAAAGTGGCCCGGGATGCGAACGCCATGATGGCTGAGGCGGACGACACGGCAGCCAAGGTGTGCAAGGCACTTCAGGACGAGCATGACAAGACGGCCGAGTACTTCAAACAGGGAAACGTCCAGAAGTATGCACTCCAAGACACCGTGTGGGTGGAGCGGCACCACAAGAATGTCCTGTCCAGGCATCGGCAGGCGTCCTGGTATGTGCCGGGGGTAATCGTGCGGAAGGTCGGGCAGGATGTGTATGCGGTTCGTGTGGGGGATAACAAGATCCTGGACTGCGACCATACCCAGCTCCGTCCCCGAGCACCAGACCCCAGCGGACGTCCCGTCACCTTCGAGTTCACGGCCGGCGATGTGGACTCGGACGACGAGGGTGAGGACGACGACTTCACCGCTGAGAAGATCCTGGCGGACAAGCCGGACCCGGGGACGCCTGGGGGGAGGCTTTATAAAGTCTGTTTGAAGGGATTCGCCGCATCCAGGGACTCGTGGGAGCCTCCGAGCAGTTTTGTGCCGAGGTACACCACGGTCTGGATGGACTACCTGAAGAAAAAGAATATTTCTTTGGATGTCAAGGACGTGTTGGTCCATTTGGTTGCTGCTGTAGCACCGTAATGGATCCCCCCTGGCATTTTTGTTTGTTCTTGTGCTTGGCAGACGGGTGAGGGCGTTCATCTGGGGATTTTTCGGCCTTCAGTGTCCATATACCCCCTTCACTCGATCTCCACATATATATTTTATTGTGGTATATTTTCTTAGGTCGACCGACGACGTTTCTCTATCTTTGATCCCCTTGGTCTATGTTGTAGATCAAGAGGAGACCGGATATGGCATAGGGCACCGATTATCAGTGTCCTCACCCCTCCCTTGGGGCGTGGTGGACGCCTACGACGTGTGTGGGGCCTCCATGTGTCCTTGGGACATGGAGGGGGGGGTTGGAGCCCATTGGGGTCCTCCTGTCCTCTCTTCAATGACTTCCGAGCGGTAACAACGCTCTGAGAAGGGGGGTGAAGCCGGTTCGGACCCCCGTGGCCATCTTGGGGTCACTTGGGGTGTGTATCTATGTGCTGGCAAGCCGCCATTGGCTGAAATCATACTCTCCCATCCATCTGACCTAACCCGATGTGATAGTGTGATAGGTTTGGCCATTCCGGCTATGAGCGGTCATATTCAGTACCAAGGCGCCGCCAGCGGATATTTATATATCAGAATATCAGGAATCAACAGGGTTTTTTTATCATAATGTTTCCGTAATTTTTCCGCCTTCCGTTCTGATTGTAAATGTATCGGCGACTGTCAGTTTGCTCGCGATTTTGGGGTAACCGATTGGTTAACTGTTATTTCCAGATATTTTGGCGGAAACTCTGATGAAGGGTCAGATTTTATCAGTAAAGGGTTCGTTGCTTCCGCAATTTTCTAAATATGCACTCGAAATTTTATTCCGAATTTTTCGCGATGTCGAAATCGGATTTTCGACTTCGGGATCGCCGCACTTGATTTGGTCTTCTTCGAGTGGTCATACTCTTTTCCCTATGCCCAAATCAGATTTCCTTCCTACTTGCCACCCATTTGACTTGGAGATATAAGGGAAACAAAAGTGACTCGTCGGACCACTTTGAAGGGCCATATCTACGAGCGAGTGTGAGGAAAGAGAATATGGAAAGTTGCGTTGCAAGCGCCTTGGTCTCAACTTAATTTGGTAAGCATCAAACACCTTTGGTGTGTATACATGCCCGGTGTAGCAAGAGATAATGCCGAAGAGGGTATAAAGTGATATATAACTCTTGGACCGTGCAACCGAATATTTTAATGCGACTTTCGAGTGTATCGCATGAGTGTCGGGGTTGCATAGATACTTTCCTCGGGTTCCAACGCATTTTTAACGTGAAGTTATGTCCATTGAGGGGCATGGCATATCATGGTGGGAGCCACTTTTGAGGGTATGTGTTATATGCATGGTAGGTGTTTCGATATGCTCACGCCCATGTTATATATCTTCGTGTGGCCGAAGAGATGGGGAGCCACACGTGACAAGGGCCTTGCCCATGTCCCAATTGTGGAATTCAAAGCGCTAGACTAAGTCTACCGCGTATGTATTGCTCATGGAATGTTTGGCAAGGAGATCCATGAGTGCACTCCGATTTTTATGGGGCATGTAGATATGGGTGGCGAAGGTATCTCCATGCGCCCGACTTGGGATCCAAGTGGGGGAATTGTTCGCAAATGGTTCCAATCATTTGTATATTGAACCATGTGCGGAGATCATGGGTGAGCATAGAGATATACTATCATGACAACTTTGTATTTGGACATATTTTCATGTTTTTGACCTCAATTTATGCTCATTTTTGTGTTTTATGCGCTCAACTGGTCGGCTAACAGTAAGGTGCCTAGAGATCCGTGAACCATGGTATGTTGCTTGTATGTTGGCATATGCCGGATCACATGGTCACTTTGGCGTGGCACACGAGGCCTCACAAAATTAGGTCTCAAATTCAAGAGTTGACTTGTGAAGCATGTCATGTACATAACCGGAGGGGCTTCGGAGCCAATGATGGGATATTCTTGGGCATGTACCTTTGGTCTATATCACCCTTGTATATTACCCTCCGGTTTGATACATGCATGGAGCATTTGGGTATTTGCCGTATGCATTTTTGAGTATATAATTGAATATTGGGCACTATGGTGTGTTTTGCCTGATTTTTGTAGGTTGTGAGGTCATCTTCATGGGGCAGTTTTCCAAGCCCATTCGACCCCAAGTCCATCCAAGGTTATGTCAGGGTAGGGCATGGTCCTGAGTGCCACTCTAGGCCATGACACGCCACCTCCCCTATTCGGCTAGGATTTAGAGGCTTGGGAGTGAACCCCTTTTTGGGGTTTGTGTATTGACTTGTGACACATGGCATTCAGCCATCTCATTTGACCTGGTTCAGGGCAATATGTTGGTGAGTCAAGGGACATCCGGCACCGCAGAGGGGTAAGGACACGAACAGCCCCAGCCCCCTAACCCAAAACCACAAGCAGCCGCCTGGCGCAGCCGCCCAGCCGGCAGAGCCAGGACCTGACCCAGCAAGAAAGGGCGCCGAGCCCACCGTGTACAAAGCCCACCCGACCCATGGGGCCGGAACGTGACCACACAGAACGCAACTGAAGACAGCAGCCCGGAAGACAACACTGAATGCAGGCCAGTGCATGCGCCAGCCCAGGGCAGGCAGAGGGAGGAACAGGCAAGCCCCCCCCCCCCCAAAAAAAAAAAGGAGGGGGAAGGGGAAAAGGCACGAAAACAGCCCACAGCCGCCAAACCGCCCGCCAACACTACCACAGGCGGCCAAGCCCCCCCCCAGAAGGCAACGAAAAAAAGAAAAAAAAAGGACCCCCACAGAGGCACAGGGGGACCACCCACCCAAAACCGGCAACACCAAGCCAGTAACAGCGGACCACGGGGAAAAGGGACACGGAAAATAGAAAAAAAAAAAACAGAGAGCCACCAGCCCAGCCCGAAAGAAAGGGGATGGGGGGACAGGGACCACAAAGCAAAAAAAAAAAAAAAGAAAAGAATAAACCAAAGCGAAAAAAAAAAACACACCCCGACAACCCAGCCAAGAAGGGCTGGGCACAGGCGAGACCCAGGCCCAGCACACACGCCCACACCGCGCGCCGGAACCGGAAACGGCGGGGGGCAAGCGGGGCGCCCAGGAAACCACACACGTCCCAAAAGCAGGCCAAAACCGAAGCCCAACCACGAACACCACAAACAGCCGACACTAGAGGGACAACACCACAAACCGTGCCCAAACACACCCACCCAAGACCCCAGCCAGGACTGGCGGGGTAAACAAAACCCGCACCCAACCGCCAACCGGACCCAAACACAAACGCCACACGAGAGTAGGAAACCCAGTGCCCACAGCCCGGGCACTGAGGCAGCCCGTGCCATGCAGGTGACCCGGCCAAACGAGATCCGGAGACCGGGGGTAAGGCTGCATCCTAAGGCCTGCGCTGCTTTGGGACTCGAGGCGGAGCGTGCGACACCCAAGCGCCTCGGAACCCTAGTACCAAGAACGTGCATGCACGCCTTGGGAACGGGATACCCCAGGAAGTCCGGTGAACCCCTAGGGTTCCGCCCAAAGGAGGGGACGTGCGCAAGCACGGGGGCCCACCCTCCCGGCGAGACAAGCACGTCACGCTGGCGGCGATCAGCCCTCCCGGTGTAGCCCGGGGCCGCTTTGTTGGGGGCCAAAAGTCAGGTCTAGCGGGATGTAAGCCGCCTCCCCTCTTCACGCCCGGAGCCTATTCCTGTTCGTCACAGGGGCGACGCCAGGGGGAACCATGGGGCGCCTCTCCACGACCGAGTGCACCTACCTACCTACCTACCTGGTGAGTCAGGGGAAGGTCTTGAGCCCAGGGAATGAGGGGTTTATGGCTCTGAATGTGTAGGTTTACCTCTTTCCCCAACTTTGCTTTATTTGTGTTCATATGCCAATTTCAGGGCTTTCTTCCTTGGTGCAATTCTTGTACATGCCCGCCACCGTGGGAATACCGGTGTGCTGAACAGAAGCCTGCATCGTGGATTGGATTGTGAATCGGGTTATTGCTGTATTTGTGGGATCTGGTTGCTTTTCAGGGTTGAAGGAGGATTTTATTTTCTATATTTTTGGATTTTGGACCTTGGAATTTGAGGAATGCAATCGTTAATCCGGAGTAAATCAGCAGGGGTAACAGGCGGCAGGGGCACAGCGGGGGCCGGTCCTGGTAGGGACCTTCTTTAGTGGAAGGAGGAGAGAGAGGTACGTAGGTAGGTATCTTTGGGAGCCGAGGATTCTTTCCTTTGACAAAGCAGGAATAAGGTCTTACCAAGGAGGCGTCCTGTCCCTCCCACTGTCCCAGGTCAGGTGCCTGGTGAGCCGCCCCCGCAGGCGCTTGGGAAGGTAGTGTCGCGGCCATCTGGTCCAGGTGTCCCGGGTGGGAGCGTATCTTCACATGTGTCCGCGGGTAGGGTCACATGCCCCCTTCTTTGGGCGGCAGCTCTGGGGGGCTGCCCAGGCGTGTGGAGTATCTCTCATCACAGGGGATGTTGCTCCCACGAGCATACGGTATGTCTGCCTCACCCCCGTGGCTTTAGTTGCAGGGCCCCGCGGTTTGGCAGGCGACCCCCTTGTGGACTGTGTGCGGGCTCGCCTGTCACTGGTTGTTTCCATGGCTCCGGGTGACGTTTTCCATGGTCCCTGATGCAGCCTGGCTGGGCTCCGACCAGCGGCCTTGGATTACCGCTCCTGCTACTTGCCCGTCGGGTTGGCCTGGTCGCCGCAGTGCGTCCGACCTTTGGGGTGCGGGTTGTTGTGCCCTGTCTGTCTGCCGCCCTCGGTGCGTACGTGTGCGCGGCCTCTGTGGCCACTGGGCGCTTGTTGACCCGTGTGTGGGTGGTGTGCGGTACGCGCGTGGTGTTGGTGGCTTTTTACCACCCCCCCTGCATTTTTGGCTCTTCTTGTTTTCTGAAAAGAGAGGAAAACCGCCGCAGGACGCGCCAACACTACAGGCACAGGCATGGGCAGTTGGAGCAGCGGTGCAGCAGTGCTATGTTCCTCGTCGTGCCGTGCCTTGCTGTTGTCTTCCCGGCGGTCGCCCCCCAAGGGTGCGGCTCGCGTGTCATAATGTACACGGGCGCGGGTTAGTGTGGGTCCAGCTCGGTGTCTCTTTGCGTCTCAGTCCAGCCTCGGGCGGGGCTCGTGGGCAAGACTCGCGGGTCAGGTGGTGGTGGCAGGGTTAGGCGGATTTGATGGCTTCAGGTGTGTGTCCCGCCTACTTTTCTGCTTCAGTGGCTTGGGTGAGGCTTGGAGGGTTAAGCGCTGTCGGGCGTGGTTTGTGTTTCTCGGCCTGTGTGTTTGCGTCCAGCGGCTGCTGTCTCGGTTAACCTTCGGCCGGGGCTCGTGGGCGTGATTTGTGGGTCACATGGTTTTGACGGGTTAGGCGGATTTGACGGCTTGGGGCATGGGTGAGTGCTCGTTGGTGTGTGTGTTGGCGTCCAGCGGCTTCTTGTTCGTGCGGCTTCCTCCTGGTGGGCCCCGGCGCGTCCCTCCGTGTCGGTGTTCGGCCGGGCCCGTAGATGGGTCACTGCGGGGGGTGATGCTTGGTGTGGTCGTCAGGCCACGCCAGGTCTCAGGGTGTTCGGCTGGCGGCTGGGGGCGCTATCGCCGGCCAGTTGGCTGCCTCTTGCGTGGTCAGGCATGGTTGGGGTGGGTGCGGGCCGTGGCGGCTCGCGGTGCCTTGTGGCTGGCGGGCCAGATTGGTTCGTGGCCTGAGAGTTTGGGCCCTTATGCTCGGCGGCCTGCGGTGGCAGGGAGTGTCGTCGGCGCGCAACCCGTGTGTGGCCCAGGAAGTACCCTCCACCGAGTTAGGCAGGGGTGCTGCCATCGAGGGGGTCAGGCGCGTCATGCTGCGTGGCGCGCGGGGTTTCCGGGCTGCTGCGGAATCGGGGTGTTGGCCGTGCTGCCGGTATCGGCGCGTCAGCTAGGAATGCAGGTTTGAATTTGCACGAATTCGCTCGAGTTCGAATCCGCACCGAATTTGCACAGATTCGTGGACCCCTCCGAATTCGAATTTGCAACTTCAAATTCAAATTTTTTCCGAATTAGCTTAAACCGACCCGACCGTGAGAACCAATAGGCTGACCTAATGGTTACCAACTACTTTTCAATTTATCTCGTTGCATAAAGGTATTCTTTACGCAACACGTTGTCCTACGGCAACCACAAATGAAAACCAAGAATACTAAATAAACATACACAAACACTTCCTTGCGTCTTTCAAACGCCTTTTGAAAAAAAACCAACAAAGCATGCACAATCACCTCCGCACGTACGAACAATCACATATGAACAACTTCCTGCCTTTATTGAGCCTTCATTCATTGCCATCAGAAATTCAACCATTGCACTAGAGGTGGGCTACGAAAAGAAAAAACAAATGCAAGAGGAACATAAAGCTTGATTTATGGCGCCAGCGCCGTCGCCTGCATGGCCGAATCATTAAGCTTGGAACTTTTGTTTGCCGGATTTCTCCAAGGTGTTCGAGATTTCGAGGCTGTTACTTTATACAATCGTTGTTCATGATAAAGTCCAACTATCAATAGTCCCAGTTTCTGTTTCAGCGCGATTTTTTTCGTCGATCCGGCACTTGAAAAACAGAACTGGAGTTGAACAGGGAACAAGGAATAGTTGGTCTTTATGATGAATTGAAACTCTTCAAGGTTTCTGCCTTTAACTCCAAAAGCGTGTCGAGATATCGGCGGAACGAAATTCAGGAAATTTCTCTGCTGTGGCGTCAACGCCGCTGACGCGACTTTCAGGGAACTTGCAGAGTGAATTCGCAAAGAATTCGCAATGCTCAGAATTTCACGGCAAACTCGCCACAGATCCGCAGTCCAAATGAATTCGCAGCCAATTCAATCCAATTCGCTGCGAATCTGCATCCCTAGCGTCGAAGCTTGTGGGGTGGCAAGGGGATGTCCGTGTGTGGCGGTGGGCTTGGGTTGATTTCCCACAGGCACTTTCATTCCTTCCGCGTCCCCTGCAGGGTCTCCTGCAGGCGCCTCAGGACATGCGGGTGGTCCAGGGGTGCGGGGAGCTGGCGGGGGGTGGAGTCACTGGGGATGGAGCGCATCCGCCAGCATGGCTTCCCGTGCATCATGCGGCATCCATCCCCCCGCTGGCCCGAGCTGATGGTTCTCAGTTGACTTCCTGCGGGGCCGGTGGACCAGACCCGAGACGTAGGGCTCAGCCCTGCCCCACTTCTGCAGCTCCCACAGTTGCGTTTGGTTCCAGCGCTGTCAACATGCTCCACAGGCGAGTCTGTGGCCTTGGGCGTGAGCGTTGGCGTCGGTGCGCGCAGTTTTGTCGTGGGGACTGGCGGCAGCGGTGGGCCCGGGGGAGTCCTCGTAGTCCTGCGCCCTGGGTGTGAGCGGGGACTCGGCGGGGCGCGGGCGTACGCGGACACGTTGACAGGTGGATACAGAGTCTGCCTCGGGGTTGGGTTGAGGCCTATGGCTGCAGTGGTAGTGGGGCATCTGCTGGACGTGGGCAGACACCAGGGGTTCGTATGGGGGTGGGGGCTCCACTGGCTGCCCTTGGTGTTGCTCCGGCCCGGGCGGGGGGGTCGGCCTGTGGTTCCGGGATGCTGCTTTTTGGTGGTGTGGGGATGAGCTGCGTCACGCCTCTACCGTGGCGTGTTCGGCCATGAAGCTGGTGGCAGCGGCGTCCGTGATGGCGGGGGGGGCGTTGTGCCGGGCGCTGCTGTTGTCGGGCCCTTGGTGGCAGGGGCAGGAGGTCGCAGATGGCGTCCGCGGGGCGGGAGGCCTGTGCTGTCGGCTTGGCGCCGGGCTTGGGCTTCAGCTTGGGTTTGGCGGCGGGTTGGGGCCGTGGTGTGGCGGTGCTTTTGGGTTGCTGCTTTGCGTTGGTCTTGGGTCGCGGCCGGGTCTTAGGTTATGGCATGGCAGCAGGCTTGGGCTTCAGCTGGGATGTGGGTGCGGGCTTCCTGGGGTGCCTTCCTGCCCCGCTTTGCCGGTAGCGGGTTGTCGGGCTGAGGATGCCTTGGCGGCAGTGGGGGCGCTGGCGGCAGGGATGGGTGTCCGGGCTTGCGTGGGCGGCGATGCCCGCGGTTTCGGGGGTGGTGTGCTGGGTGAGGGTGTGGTGGTGGAGGTCGATGAGGTGGTTGTGGTGGTGGCCGCTTTGGAGTCAGTACAGGAGGTGTTGCAGGAGGAGGTGGAGGGGGAGGGTGGGGAGGATGCGGAGGAGGAGGGGGAGAGGATTGACGTCGGGGACGGGAGTGCTGGCTGCTGGGTCTTGTGGGCAAGGAGGATGCAATCCAAAGTCGGTAAGGCATACTGCTGTATTGTAACCACACTCTCTACACACGGAGTCTCGATGAGCCGCGGTTTTCAGAATATTATATTTGGTCCTTGAGATTTGTGCCTTGCAATTAGCACATAGAACAAACAGGGCTTCCCGGTCATAAGACCTGCTATCTTGGTATATGAGGTAAAGTGCCTAAATTGTAATCGCCGCTCTACTTGTGCAGCAACCCTACTGGGCATATGGCTTGGTGGCCCTAATTGTGCCCCACCCTACCCAAACCTAAAATCAACAGTTTTCAGCACAATGCCTACAAACCAGACGTGTGCAACATTGTCTGCCACTGCCCCTCCATGGGCTGCATGCAGCAATTACCATTGGAGGAAGTTTTTCATCCACACCGATGTAATCCGCTCGCGCCCTCGTACCATCCCCCAAGATTTCCCACCACCCCCCGTCCCGGTTCCTTCGTATTACTCGGACCTTGGGGCCACAGTTGGTTTGCATACCTAAATCGTGCTTAATTTTGCACACACATTTGGTATGCAACCCCTACATCGACCAAACCTAGTTGTTGTCTAAATATACGTCTACAATCCTTCATGTTGATTTGAAAAACCAAAGGGCTTTCACTCCGTTATGTTATACTGTTTTGTGGAATGAAAATTGTTTGACCACCAAATTGTTTCCTTTGGAAGAAACGTACACCTGTTTCACTTCAAAATACGTGGCAGTTGTAGAAGATGATTTTCGTTTCACAACCACGTATAACGACCTTATGTAAAGGAAAAACATGTGTTGAAAACGACCTTATGTAAAGGAAAAGTTGTTGCAATGGCATGTTCTAGATGCTTTGCAAAAACTGTTTCACCCGTCAGTATCCTTTTTCAACCTTTCTGCTTCTTTGTAAAACTACTACCTTGCGTAAGGGTAAGGGCGTTTTTCAAAGTAAGTTTGATTCACTGGCATGCCTTATGCATTTTTCCAAATGTAGAACTGTTTCAGTGCCACCCTGTGTGCCATTCTGCAAATGGAAAACTGTTTCAATTCCTACCGTCATGTCCTACCTGTTACGCTGGCCTCGCGGCATGGGCACAAACAATATCCCGGGACCTACACTTCTTCTGTGTTCTCAACCATTCAAATACAGTGAGTCACAATGTGTACCACTCACCGTCTATGACAGATAATTGCAAAGCGGCTTGTTCAAATCCGATACACAAGACAGCAGGAGTCGCACATCGCAGTCTGATGCACTCTTGGTCGCTCATACATACGGACAGTGTGACGAGGGTCCGAATCAATGTCGTCGGCACTGAGTTCACAACCAATCATAAACAGGAGCACAAGAGAGTGAAGCATCTCGGGTGCAAGGGAGTCTAACGTTGACATCAAGAAAAATACATCTAGTGAAAACTGGTAGTTCTCTAGGTACGCGCCCTAAGGATATTGCCGAACCCAGCCAATATTGCAGCACCTTAGGTTCGCAAGATAGGACACCAATAGGAACCATAGTCTACAAAGGAATCAATCTAAGAGGAATAACAGAATCCCAGGGCTCGACCACGGCGATGGCGACACCGTCCACAGGGGCGATGCCCAGTAGTATCCTAGGGTACACCAAGGCCGCAGGCACTGTGTAAGGAGGAGAGAGAGTGCTGTCCCCAGCGGGAGACCTCACACCGCCACTGATGAAAGAACCGCCAGTTGAGAAGTAGAGGTCAGAGCTGCCCACAAAGGCAGAGTCTGCCCATACGTGCTCACTGAGCACCTTCTTCACACTACACATTGAGAATACACCAGATATATACATGCCATGCTTCACAAGTCAACTCACGAATTTGAGACCTAATTTTCTGAGGCTTCGTGTGCCACGCCAAAGTGACCAGGTGATCCGACATATGGTGAGGTGCAACAGCGAGGCATATGCTAACATGTAAGCAACATACCATAGTTCACAGATCTCTAGGCACGTTACTGTTAGCCAACCAGCTGAGCACATAAAATACCAAAATGAGCATAAAATGAGGTCAAAAACATGCAAATGTTGCTAAATTCAAGATAATCACAATAGTATATAGCTTCGCTCACCCATGGTATCAACATATTGTTCGAAAAACATTGGCTTGGGACCATTTGCGAACAGTCCCCCCACTTGGTTCCCCACATGGACGCATAGGGACACCTTCGAACCTCCTCACGACACGCACCATGAAAATGGGAAAATTGATAGTGGCGCTTGTGGGTTGCTCCGTAAGCCTTCCCACATGCACTATATGTGCGGTAGACTTAGTCTAGCGCTATGGAGCACACCATTAGGACATGGGCAAAGCCTTTGCCACGTGCGACTCCATGTATCTTCCTACAACCGGAGATATATAAAATGGGCGTGAGTATAGCGAAGCACATACCATGCATATAACACATACCCTCAAAAATGGCTCCCACCATGGAATGTCATGACCCTCCATGGCCATAACTTCACGTTACAAATACGTGGGAACCCAAGAAAAGTTTCTATGCGGTACACTCGAAAGTCGCATTAAAATATTCGGTTGCATGGTCCACGAGTTGTAAATCACTTTCTACCCTCTTGACCATTATCCCTTGCTACACCAGGCATGTGTACACATCAAAGGCGTTTGACGCTCTTCAAATTACGTTGAGACCAAGGCAATTTCAGCCCATATCTCAAAATTGTGATTCCTCGCAATGAGCGGGAGATATGATTTTTCAAAGTGGCCTCACGAATCAATTTTGTTTCGCCTATATCTCCAACAAAAATGAAGGAGACAACAAAATGAAGGTTGATTCGTGATCGGGGAAAACTGTAAGACCACTCGAAATTCATCATATCCAGTGCGGCGACCTCGAAATCGAAAATTCGATTCTGAATGTCTGAAAAAAGCGGATCAATTTTGCGAGTGTATAACATGAAAATTGCGGAAGCAACGAACCCTTTACTGATTAAATTTCACCCTTCATCGGGGTTTCTGCTAAAATATCTGGAACTAACAGTTAACCAATCTGTTACCGCAAAATCGCGAGCCAACTGCCAGTTGCCGATACATTGACAATCAGAACGGAGAGCTGGAAAATTACGGAAACATTATGATAAAAAAACCCTGTTGATTTCTGATATTTTGATATATAAATCTCAGCTGGCGGCGCCTCGGTATTGAATATGGCCGCTCATAGCTGGAATGGCCAAGCCTATCACACTATCACATCAGGTTAGGTCAGGTGGATGGGAGAGTATGATATCAGCCAATGGCGGCTTGCTGGCCCATAGATACACACCCCAAGTGACCCAAAGATGGCCACGGGGGTCCGAACTGGCTTCAGCCTCCTTTTCAGAGGGTTGTTACCGCTCAGAAGTCATTGAAGAGAGGACGGGAGGACCCCAATGGGCTCCAAACCCCCCCCCCCCATGTTCCAAGGACACATGGAGGCCCCACATACGGTGTAGGCGTCCCCCATGCCCCAAGGGAGGGGTGAGGTCACTCATAATCGGTGCCCTCCGCCATATCCGGTCTCCTCTTGATCTACAACATGGACCAAGGGGATCAAAGATAGAGAAACGTCGTTGATCGATCTAAATACGTATACAACAATGAAATATACATGAGGAGACCGAGTGAAGAGGATATATGGCCAATCAAGGCCTAAAGAAACCCAGATTAACGCCCTCACCCGTCTCCCAAGCACAAAAACAAACAAAAATGGCAAGGTGGATCCATCACGGTGCTGCTGCAGCCACCAAATGGACCATCACGTCCGTGACATCCAAAGAAATGTTCTTTTTCCCTAGATAGTACATCCAGACCGTAGTATACCTTGGAACAAAGCTGCTCGGGGGCTCCCACGAATCTCTGGATGCGGCAAATCCCTTCCAACGGACTTTATATAGCCTCCTTCCAGGCGTCCCCGGGTCTGGCTTGTCCATCAGGATCTTCTCGGCGGTAACGTCGTCGTCCTCACCCTCGTCATCAGAGTCCAGATCTCCGGCTGTGAACTCGAAGGTGACGGGACATTTGCTGGGGTCTGGTGCTCGGGGACGAAGCTGGGTATGGTCGCGGTCAAGGATCTTGTTATCCCCCACATGCACCGCATACACATCCTGCCCGACCCTCCGAACAATCACCCCTGGCACATACCAAGACGCCTGCCGATGCCTGGACAGGACATCCTTGTGGTGCCGCTCCACCCACACTGTGTCTCTGAGAGCATATTTCTGGACTTTTCCCTGCTTGAAGTACTTGGCCCTCTTCTCATGCTCGTCCTGAAGTGCTTTGCATACCTTGGCCGCCATGTCGTCAGCCTCAGACATCATAGCATTTGCCTCTCGGGCCACCTTGCCATGGTTCAACCACGGGAGAGTGCGACACACTCGATCCCGTAGGAACACGATACGATGGGGCGACAGTCCAGTGGGCCCCGGAAGGTCGTGGTACGCCTGGAGTACTCTCCACAGCGAAATGTACCAAGTCCGGCCAGGTTCATCAATGTGCAGCTGGCGGAACGTTTCTAACATCTGCCGCCCGGCCACTTCAGCCCGGCCATTTGACCGGCTGTGGTACGACACGGTCTTGGTTTGCCGAATCCCCATGTGCTTGCACATCGTCTTGAACCACATCCCCAAAAATTGACTGCCCCGATCGCTGCAGATGACAGCTGGGACATCAAAAATCTTCAGCCAATGCCTGATCATGGCAGTAGCGACGGTCTTGGCCTGCAGACCCATTCCATGCTTTTCCTTCTTGTCCTTCTTCTTGGACTACTTGCCAGGGACCGCCACGATATACCCGCTGTGCCTATCCACCGCCAGGATGACACAGTTGTAGGTCTCTCCTTCCACGGTGACCTCAGGCATGGCGAATACATCCATGGCCACGGACCGCATAGGGGCCTCCGGTATAGCCGTATACACCGGGTTGCCCGCTGTGGAATGGTTGAGGCTTTTCGTCGCCCGACACACAGCGCAGTCGCTGCAGTACTTGTCCAGAATGGCGCAGTACCCCTGTCGGAACTGGAAGCGCCACTCCAGGTCCTGCTGCATCTTGTCCCGACCAGGATGCATGAGCTGGGCGTTATGCCAGTGGTCAATGAGCTCCTCCATTCGGTTCTCAGGGACCAATAGCTTGTGCTTGAGGAAAAATTTATCCCCATCCTCGGTCATGCCCTCAGGCCATTCGTCGTCCGACGGGGCGCTCACGGCATTCCAGTACCTGCTCCAGTGTTCGGATGCCGCATAGTCATCCGACCAGTCTTCTGTCAGCACCAACCTGACTAGCTCTACGGGGGCCACCATCCATTGCTCGAGGGTTTCCTCTCAAATAGCTTGGACTCGGGCGCCCCAGAACTTGGCCAGGTCTGTACGGTTTGCCATCACCACAAAGCACTTGATCCCCTCTTGCTCCATGGCCTTCTCCATCTCGATGATGCGCTTGGCCTCCTTGGTCTCCTCGGCGTCCCCATGGCTGGATATGTCCATCCATGCTTTGCCAGCGGGTTAGGCCCATTGACTGAGGAAATCCGCCACAGTGTTGTCCTTCCCTGGGACGTATACGACGCTGAGGTCGACGCTGAGGTCGAACTTGGCGAACGTCTCATGGCATCGGGCCCTCCTTGCCGCCGGTCCCGAGGGGGTGTCGACGTGCTCCTTGTGCCAGCTCTGTAAGGACTGATGGTCCGTACAAACCACCACCGGTTGTAATCCGATGTGGCCAGACCACTTCCTGAGCGCACAAACAATGGCCTATGTCTCCTTCTCCCTCGCGGTCCAGGTTCGACGCTGGCCCTCGGCCAGGATTCAGCTCCAAAACGCCACGAGTACGTGCGACCCGTCGTCCCGGACCTGCTCGAGGACTGCCCCTACAGCATAGTCCGAGGCGTCCGTTTGTAGCACGAATTCCCTATTCGGGTTCACGGGGAATAGCCCCAGCTGCCCCAGGAGTCGCTCACTCAGGCCGCTGAACGCATCTTCGGCCTCAGGGGTCCAGGCAAGCTTCTTCTTGCTCCCCTTCCGGCCATCGAACTTGCCCACCTGCAGCATCTTGTGCAGCGGGCTCAATAGTTCCGCATACATCCGGACATAGCCCGAATAGTAAGTGCAGAACCCCATGAAGGATCGGAGTTCGCTGATGGTCTGGGGCTTCTCCCAGTGGTGCAGGGACGCCAGCTTCCCAGGCATGGGACGGCGTTGCCCGTGACTAACCACGTGACCCGCAAACTCCACCTCCCTCAGGAAGAGTGAGGCTTTGGTGGGCTTGCACACCATGTTGTGCTTGTCCAGGTTGCTGAGCACTCGGCGCAGATCCTTCTCATGCGCTTCGATGAGCTCGTCCTCAGTCATGTCTTCTGTGCCGGACCCGATGGTTTGTCATCCACAAAGGGGTCGGCACAGTCCCGGACAGGACCGAGTAGGTCCTCCATCATGCGCTGGAAAGCGGCGTTGCCATTCTTGGCGCCCATAGGCACCACGTTCCACTGCATGGGCCCCAGTGGCGTCGACATCGCTGTGCAGGGCCTGGAGTCCGGGTGTAGCGGCATCTGGTGATAGCCGTGTTTCAGGTCTAACATCGTGAAGATCCGCTTTTTTGGTTGTTTTTGGAGGATGGTGTAGATGAGAGGAAGCGAGTACGAGTCGTGCTCGGTTTGCTCGTTCAGACCTCTGTAATCAACCACCAACCTCCGTGCGCCCTTCTCTCTCTTGGGCACGATGAAGGCTGGGCTGGCCCACTCACTGTCGGAGGGTTTGATCCAGCCCCGCTCAATAGACTCGGCCAACAACTTCTTCATGGCCTCGGCCCGATCGCCCTGAAGTTGGTACTCCCGATGACAATAGATCTTGGAGTTCGGCTTCAGCTTGATCCTCGCTGTGCCAAACCTCCCACCATCTGGAGGGTTCTTGTTGGCGACGCCACTGAATAGCCGCGGATAGGCATTTATCAGCCTCTCCTTCAGCTAAGTGACCTTCAGGTTCTCCTGGGCCTGTTCAGCTGCTTGCCTCTGTATCGATACAACCGACCGCACTGCGGTATAGGCCTCTTCTGGGTCCGAGTCTGACTTCTGCTCGTCCTATATGCAGTTTTCATCGTCGTGGGGCGCGCTTTTCACCGATAATCTTCGGAAATTGGCGGTATCAGCGGGGTTCTTGTCGCTACCGGCCCCCATTCTCGGAAAGTCCCACGTCGGCGGGTGCGACCCAACCGGACCATCACATTGGTCCGCGATGTGATCCATGACCCTCGCCACGAACTCATCACTCTCGTGGTTGCCGGTGACCAACATCTTGTCATCCCACCAATGCGGAGATGTGACCATGGCCCGCCCCTTCTTGGCTGCCACACGGTCGTGCATCCCCATCCGCATGTAGTTGACGACGTGGTCGATCTCTGCGTGGGACAGGACGTCAATGCCATCCATTGGCTGATCCCTCCCCTCCTTGGGCTCAAACATGACCCGCATGGGCACCGTCTCAACTCTACGGATGAATGCTTCATCACCCGTGGGCTGGGCTTGCGCCCCATCCACCAAAAAAGCCTTGGTACCCCACGCTTGACCCGGGGAGGGCATTGATAAACCCTTGGCGTCGATGAACAACTCCTCCTCTGGCCCGAATGAGATCTCGTTCAGGGTGATGGAATCCAGCATTGACTTGAGACCTTCCAGCGGACATGGGGTGGATCCTCTGCCGGTTATGACCAGGATCCCCTTCGCCCTATCCGCGACAATCTTCTCGACCGCACGTCTGGTATTTTCCAGGGAGCCATGCCAATACATCGGCCCCCACTCCTTCAAACCCCAATGCCTGTGCCAGGCTGAGTCTCCTCGATGCCAATGCCTCCTACACTTCCCCAAAATTGGGGCATCCCGTGAAGCGAAGACGTCCGTCTCCGGCGCTTCGGCTCGCAGCGTCTGAATCATCCTGGCATACACCTGCGGCGCCATTCCATACTCCGTGAGCTGAACTCCGCGGTCCCCTCTGGACTTGGCACCCACAGCTTGCACCGCTCGGACGATCGGATCCTCTTCCTCAGCATTCCATTGGGATGATCCGCATGCATAGTCCGTGGACAGCAGTGTAAGGCTTTCATCATCCTCCCGGACCAGCGTTGCACAATGGGGAAGGGCTCCAATGGCGTTTCCCACCATGAAGTCATACCCCATGATCATATCCCAATCTGTAATGTTGGCCACATAGAATTTCCCGGATAAAGTGCTTCTCTTTGCCAAATCAGGGCGGTTCAAGCGCTCATGCTCCGAGAATTCCATACTGATAGTGGCCTCATGGGTGCCACCACCCATGATCTCTCCATTGGCCACCCTCAGGCGTACCGGTCTACGGCTAGGCTGCAGGGATTCCTCCTTGAACAACCCTCTCCGGACCAGGCTCACCTGGGCACCCGTATCCACCAAAACATCCACCACCAACTCCTCTTGTCCGCACCGTGCAGGCACCTTCAAGTGCAACTGCCGCTCCTTGCCCTGCGGTGTATGGACGACTCTCACGGCATGCAACTCTAGCACACCCGGGTGCATCAGGACTTCGAGGGTATGGTCACGGATGGTGTAGATCCTGGGCTGGTTCTGCCCGTCCACAGGGCTCTCCGTGGTCGCTCCTTCTTTCGTGCCACGTCCCCTGCCCACATGCACTTCCCTTGGCAGGGCACTCCAGGGCTTGGGAGTGACGAAACTCAGTGGTTTTGGCTCTTCTGGAGCCTTCTTCGGCACCCGATGTGCCTTCGCTTTCTCTAGGATTCCACTGATTTTCAGAGGAGAGGCCTCCCGGGTCCCACTCCCGTGGGGGCTCCTCTAGACGTGGCCTGCCGCAGCTCCCTCCTGCTGCGATCCGCCGAGACTTTGTCCACCACGTTGCTGGGCTCTGAGTCCCTCCAACGTCCTCAACATGTCCTCAGCAACCTCCTCGATCGACCCCACGCGTCCGTCTGGGCCGGGTCCTCCACCATAGCCTTTTCCTCCGCCTTTCCCTTGGCCCTTTCCTTGGCCTTTTCCACCATCTCCGCCCTTTGCCTTCCAATCGGCAATTCGTTGCTCCTTGGGCTTCTTGTCGGGATGAGCGGCGAAGTAGGTCTTCTTGTCAGCCTCATATACCTTGCAATGGCGGTAGTCATGTGCATGGTTGTTCCCCTTGCCGTAGCAAACCCAGCAACCGTCGTGCTGTGATCTGCACTCGCGGAACGAGAGCGGCGGATTTCGGATCCCCCGCGGTTCCTTGCGGTTCTTGTTGAACATTGGGTCCAGGCGGTTCCACCTAGACCTGTCCTGCCCATGCTCTTTCATATTGTGCGCTACGAACGAGAAGACGTGGGCTTCTTCATGATCCTCCCAGGTAGTCGCGGTCCAGAGATCTTGGCCGCTTCCACTCCCTTCCTCCGCGAGGCCGACCCTGTCCGCCTTGAAATCTCGGTGTTGGCGATCATCCCGATGACCTCGATGTCCATGGCCCTGTCGATCCTGCACGTGGGCCTCGTTCTTGGCGTTGAGCTTCCGCTCCACCGTGATGTACTTTACAATCTCGTCCAGGCTCATGCGCGCGAAGATGACCTGCATCCTCAGCGGCTCTCCGCACCTCCACTCCGCGTTGTTGAGGCGCATCAGCCTTTGCCCCATGGTGTCGCCGAATACCTCCACAGAGACGGCGTTCTTCAACCCCAACATTCGGTTAGGCTCGCCGAGGTTTCGCCCGAAAAACCTCCATTATTCCAGCGTGGGTGTCCTCCTATACCATGATCTGTACGGCAACGCGCTTCTTTGCTCTCTTCTCCTTGTCGTCCTCCACCCTCTTCTTCCAGTGGCCGGGGAGGACGTCCTTGAGCAGGTGTCGGATCTCGCTAGACTCATTCCAGTCCTCCACCAGCTTGAGGCTTCTCCGGTACTTGCGGATGTACCAATTCCATTCCCGGACCCGCAACTCTCCGCGCTCCAGCGGCAGCAGACTGGACCACAAATCCTCCAACTTCTGGTTGGGGGCCTCCACTCGCTCCTCGTCCTCCAGCCATTGGAGGCAGGCCTGCTCCGTCTGGATCAATCCCTCGCGGATCTGATCCCTGAGCTCCTCGTTCAGGTCCTTCACCAGCCTGTGTGGGAATGTCCGACATACCCAGTTGTCCCTTGGCGCTTCTTTCATCTCGCCGACGACCTCCTCGGCGAAGTCCTCCAAATCCAGGATGAAGTCATCCAGGTTGGAGGGGTTGCCATCGTAGTAGGGGATTTTGATTCCCCTGAGTTTGTCAATCCTGATGGCGTCTCCGACGTCCGCAGCCACCACTCCACCGAGACGGATACCACCTGTGGCCGGGGGGTGTGAGTACACTCCTCGTACATCCCTCTCCTCCATGGAGTGCGGTCCAGTTGGGCATGAACCCATGGGGTTTGGGATGCGGGAAGCACTTGCTGCACCGGCTGTCAATATCCCCGTAGTGGGGTCCTTCACCCACAGGTTTCCGCCTGGATGGCCTCGACCATGTCCGTCGGCCCTTCCCATGGTTCGCCCCTGCATGGTCTGGATCTCGTCTTCCGCATAAACTGCATGGGCAGTCGTAACGGTCGGTGGAGGTAGGTAGGTAGGTGCACTGGGTCGTGGAGAGGCGCCCCATGGTTCTCCTGGCGTCGCCCCTGTGACGAACAGGAAGAGGCTCCGCGCGTGTAGAGGGGAGGCGGCTTACTTCCCGCTACACCTGACTGTTGGCCCTCAACAAAGCGGCCCCGGGCAACGCCGGGAGGGCTGTTCGCCGCCTGCGTGACGTGCTTGTCTCGCCAGGAGAGTGTGCCCCCGTGCTTGCGCACGCCCCCTCCTTTGGGCGGAACCCTAGAGGTTCACCGGACTTCCTGGCGTATCCCGTTCCCAAGGCATGCATGCACGTTCTTGGTACTAGGGTTCCGAGGCGCCTGGGTGTCGCACGCTCCGCCCCGAGTCCCAAAGCAGCGCAGGCCTTAGGATGCAGCCTTACCCCCGGTCTCCGGATCTCGTTTGGCCGGGTCACCTGCATGGCACGGGCTGCCTCAGTGCCCGGGCTGTGGGCACTGGGTTTCCTACTGTTGTGCGGCTTTTGTGTTTGGGTCCGGTTGGCGGTCCGGTGTGGGTTTTGTTAACCCCTGCCAGTCCTGGCTGGGGTCTTGGGTGGGTGTGTTTGGGCACGGTTTGTGG
This sequence comes from Eutreptiella sp. 'Long Island Sound 2002', assembly GCA_964036045.1. Classification (NCBI taxonomy): domain Eukaryota; phylum Euglenozoa; class Euglenophyceae; order Eutreptiales; family Eutreptiaceae; genus Eutreptiella; species Eutreptiella sp. 'Long Island Sound 2002'. Next base: position 58,802,002 of record OZ038380.1, read on the forward strand.
CGTTGTCCCTCTAGTGTCGGCTGTTTGTGGTGTTCCTGGTTAGGCTTCGGTTTCGGCCTGCTTTTGGGACGTGTGGTTTCGTGAGCGCCCCGCTTGCCCCTTGCTGTTTCCGGTTCCGGCGTGCGGTGTGGGCGTGTGTGCTGGGCCCGGGTCCCGGCTGTGCCGAGCTCTTCTTGGCTGGGTTGTCGGGGTGTGTTTTTTGCGCTTTTGTTTTTTCTTTCTTTTTTTTTTCCTGTCCCGGGCTTTGTGGTCCCTGTCCCTTCATCCCCTTTCTTTCAAGCTGGGCTGGTGGCTCTCTTTTTTTCTTTTTTTTTCGTTTCGGTGTCCCTTTTCCCCGTGGTCCGCTGTTACTGGCTTGGTGTTGCCTGTTTTGGGTGGGTGGTCCCCCTGTGCCTCTGTGGGGGTCCTGTCTTCGGTGCCTTCTGGGGGGGAATTTGGCCGCCTCTGGTTGTGTTGGCGGGCGGTTTGGCGGCTGCCGGCTGTTTTCGTGCCTTTTCCCCCTCCCCCCTCCTTTTTCTTTTTTTTTTGGGGGGGGGGCTTGCCTGTTCCTCCCTCTGCCTTCCCTGGGCTGGCGCACGCACTGGCCTGCATTCAGTGTTGTCTTCTGGGCTGCTTTTTTCAGTTGCGTTCTGTGTGGCCGCGTTCCGGCCCCATGGGTCGGGTGGGCTATGTACACGGTGGGCTCGGCGCTCCTTCTTGCTGGTTAGGTCCTGGCTCTGCCGGCTGGGCGGCTGCGCCAGGCGGCTGCTTGTGGTTTTGGGTTAGGGGGCTGGGGTTGTTCGTGTCCTTTCCCCTCTGCGGTGCCGGCTGTAATCTTCTGGGTGGTCCGCCACCGTTGTCGCCAGGTGCGCTGTGGCCCCGTGTGTGGCCTGCAGTGCTGGTGTGTGGCGTGCTGGTGCGGCGCCTTCCAGGGTGTGCGGTGGCTGGCTTCGGTTAGTCCTTCAGGTTAGGGTCAGTTGTGTCGCGTTCTGCCGCTCTGTGCCGCGTCGCGTCGCGTCGTGCTGTGGCGTGTTGAACTGTGGTGCGCTGTGGTGCGGTGTGCCGTGGTCTCGCGTGGTGCCGCGGTGGGTCAGTGGAGGTCAGCCTGGCCTGTGTCGTGGTGCGGAGTGCGGGCCGGAGTGAGGCTGGCTGGTGGCTGGGGTGTGCGGTTAGGTGTGGGTGTCTCGCTGGGTCCGTGCTGTGGGGGCTTGGGCGTGCCGCTGGGGCTGGTGGGTCGGGTAGGTCGTTCGCGTGATGGTCCGTGGGGTTGCCCTCCCTGGGGGCCTGTGCCTTGATACCGTGTCCTCTTGGGGTTTCGGTCCCTAGTCCTGGGTGCCGCGGCCGTGCCTTCGTCCTCTTCCGGTGCCTGTGAGGTGGCCCTTGTGGTGGCCGGGGTCGTCGCCTGGCGGTGAGGGCGTGGTGGTGCGCCGTGCGGCGGCGTTCCCTGCGGCTTCCTCTGTGGGTGTGGCCCGTTCTCCCCGTGTAGGTGTGCCCTCCATTCTCCGTGTGGTTTCCGGTGGCCGGTGGGCGTGCGCTAGTGTGATCTGCATGGCGTCCGATGTTTGCTTCGGTGGTGTGTGTTGGGGTGTTTGGTGGGGGGGGGGCGGCGCTGGTTACCCTGTCGTGGTGTGCCCTTCCTGGGTGTGGGTCGTGGTGCCTGCCGTGGTGCCCTTTTCCTCCGTGTCTTAATTCCCGCACCCGCCCCTTCCTGGTTCTTGGGTGGTTTCCTGCCCCCATGTGGTGTCGCTTCCGGCGTCCTGTCCCTGCGAGTACCTGCCCTCACTTGGGGCCCCTCCGTGGCCTCTTGCCTGGGTGCTCCTTGGTGCCCCTTGCCCTTCCCTTACCCTTGTCCTGCCCCTTCCTGGTGTTGTGGTGGCGGGAGGGGCGGGGTGGGGAGGGGCCGCCGGCGGCCCAGGCCTGGGGGTGGGTGGCCTGGAGCCACTGGCGGAGGGCTTGGGGGGTGTAGGGGGGGCGGAGGCCCTGGACCGCATCGCGGAGGAGGGCCTCCTATGCCGCTTGCGGCATGATGGCCTCCGGGGCGGCCTCGTTGGGGTTTGCGGGGGTGCGGGTGCGCACCTCCTCGAAGGTATGCACCATGTGCACCCCTTCGTGCCTTCCCGCTCCTCCGGCCCACTTCACCAAGCGGCGGAGCTCCTGCAGAGCAGGGGGAGACCACCAGGCGAGGTGGGCAGGGGCCCGGGGGGGGGAGGGGTCCGTGCCAGTGGTCCTGGAGCGGCGGGGGGAGGACGTGGACCTGCGGTGGTGGCGGGGGTGGCGGTGCCTGGGGGAGCGGGAGCGGCGGTGGCGGGGGCTGGGAGTGGAGGACGGGTACGGGCGGAGGGGGGAGCGGGAGGGGGAGGTGGACATGGGGCGGCGGTCGCGCGCTCGGTGGCGTCCGGGGGAGGGGGAGTGGTGGTGGTTCGGGCTGGGGGTGGTAGATGGGTACGGGCGGCGGGGGGAACAGGGAGCCCAGCGGGGCGTGTGGGGGGAGGGGGAGGTTGACGTGGGGCGGCAGTGGCGAGCCTGGCTGCGTCAGTGGGAGCGGGAGCGGTGGTGGCGGGAGCTGGGGGTGGGGGTCTTCTTTGGCCGGCGGGGGGAGGGGGAGGCGGACATGGGGCGGCGGTGGCGCTCGTGGTGGTGCCTGGGAGAGCGGGAGCGACGGGAGTGGGGTCCCGGGGGGTCGTGGTGGCACCTGGGGGAGCGGGAGCGGCGCAAGTGGGTGGTTGAGGCGCGGTCGGAGTGTGAGCGCCGTGGGCCAGTGTGCCGTGCGGGGGGCGGAGCGGGAGCGCCGCCGTTTGCGGGACCGGGCCTCATCGCTCGAGTTGGGCCAGTCTGGAGACGTTGGCAGCCTCTGGGGGGCCTCGCGCGGTGCCGCATGGTGCTGGGGGGGGGGGGGGGTCCCCCGTTGTCCATGGATCCGCCACCTAGGGGTGTGGTGGCGGTAGCGGCTGGTGGTATGGGTCGAGTGGCTGTCCTTGGCGGGGTTGGGCCCGGGGGGCCCCTTCGGCGTGGACGTGGTGGCCGGTGGGGTACGGATACGGTTCGTGGTACGGGGGTGGTGGCTGGTACGGGGGGGATGGCTCCTGGCGGTAGGTGGGGTATGCGGGTGGAGCGCTCGGTGGCTGCCATCCCATCCGCTGGTGCTGTTCGTGCACGGGGGGTTGTGGCCCGGTGGGGTAGGGCGGTGGGCAGTGGTAGTGGTGGGGGTGGTGTTGGTAGTGGTGGTGGTGGGGCCGCTGGTGGTGGTGGTGTGGGTAGTGGTGGGGTTGGTGTTGCGGGTATGCCCCATGGACCCCTTGTGGGTTTTCCGGTCCCCCTTGTGGGGGTGGGGGGTTGGGCATCGTGGGCAGTCCCCGGGGCTGCACTATGTGGTGGGCAGGGGGGGCGGGTTGGGGGCCGGGCTTGACGGTGACGGTGGTCGAGGGGTCCCACGTCCCTGGGTCGATTTGGCCGGCGGTGGTGGTGATTTGTGGGGGATGGATGACGGGGCGCTTGGTGACGGGGATGCGGACGAGGGCTTGGACGGGGTCGTGCTGGGTGGCCGCCTCTGCGGTGGTGGTGGGTGCCAGTTGGAGGGGGGCGGGGGTTGCGGTGGGTGGGGGATCCTGGCTTGGGCGAGGGTCCGGGCAGGGGTGGTGTCGGTTGGGTTTGTGTCGTTGCGTTTGTGGTGTTGTGTGTGCTCGCGTGGGCGCCGGCTTGGGTTTTGGGTCGGGTTTGGGGTTGGGGTCCGGTTCCAGGTTGAGGAGTACCTCTGTCCGGAGGTGTGAGGGCGCCGATGTCGGGTCGGGGATAGTCCTGGTGCGTTGCTGGGGTGCCCGAGTCGCCTGTGTGGGGGTTGGGGGGTCGGTGTGTGCGGCCCCGGCCTTGGCTTTTGCCGTGGCCTTGAGGATGAGGGCGGCGGGGAGAGGGGGGTCGGAGGATGAGGTGGAGGAGGTGGACGAGGCTGAGGATGAGGAGGAGGTGGTGGAAGCGGGTTGGGCTGTGATGCGGGCGGCCTTGTGGGCGGCGGCTTCTGCTGCGGACACGGCGGGGAGGATGGAGGGCATGTCCTCGGGCTGTAGGTTGGGGGCGGGCGGCTGGGGGGGCCCGGTCGTGACCAGGCGGCCCGGCGGGCTATCTGGTCGGCAGCGGCGGGGGAGGGAGGCGCGGGGCTGTGGCCTTCTCCTTCTGGGCTCGACTGGGCCCGGGTCCTGCAATGTGCGAGGTCGTGTGGGTTGGCGTCCGCGGGGGAGAACAGTTCGCGTGGGCTGCATTCAGGGGCCGGGGGGGGTCGGCCTGGGTCGTCTGGGGTGTGTGTGGGGGGGGTGGGCGGGCCACTGGGTGGGGTGGGCGTGCCGCGGGGCGCGGGGCTCCCCTCGACGGGTGTGTGTCGGTTGTCGAGTGTGGAGGGCGGTGAAGGGTGTCCGGCGGGTGGGTGTGTGGCGGGCGTGTGCTGGTGTTCGGGCGGGTGGGGGAGGCCCGTGTCGCGGGGCCCGGGGGTGCGCGCGATGGTGGGCGTGTGTGGGTCTCCGGTTGAGCAGCGAGAGGGGAGGGGCATGGGCGGGGATTGGGCGGTGGGGTGTGCTATGTCGGTGTGTGTGTCCGCTTGCCGCGGCGCGCTTGCGTGGGCAGTTGTAGGCCGGGCGGTTTGGAGGAGAAGCTTGCCGTCTTATGCTGCCGCGGCAAGGATTTCGCAGACGAGCTTGCGTATCTGGTGGACCTCTTGGTCAGTGGTTGGAAGGGGGTATGCCAGCTTTGGGCTAAGACCCGCGCGGTTGAGGACCCTGTGGATGGCGTGGTACCTGCAGGTGAGGGACTGCTGCGGTCTGGGGGGGGGGTTTGGTCGTGTGTCCGGGCCTGCCTCGACTTGTGTGTGGGCGGTGGGGATGGCCCAAACCCAGGGCACGGTCCCTGTGGGTGGCCAGCGGCGCTGGATCCAGTGGGTTAGGCAGAGCATGGCCAATCTCAGGTGGTAGCCCGCCTTCCCTGAGGTGATTTGGGCCAGGACGCGGGCTGGGGGCTTGTCCCCTGGCTGAAGGACACCCCTGAGGACCCTGTGCTGGGTTGTCGGGTCCCCCACTGCCCCTGGTGGGGCGGTCTCCGGGGCGAACATGGTGTCTGTCCCCTGGATGAGCCATTGCGGGCCGGGGGACGTAGCCGTAGCGGCTGTCACGTAGTAGTGGCCGCGCTCGAGGACTGTAACCCAGACCTCCGGCGGGGGGTGGTCACTGTCTGTAGGTGGGGGGGGGAGGTCGTCGTCTGGGGTGCAGAGGCCGGCGGCGTGGAGGGCGGTGTCGCGGTTTGGTGCGGTGGCCTGTTCCCACTGCTCCGGGCGGTTCGGGTCCGCTGGGTTGTCCGTCTCCGCTGGGGCCCGTCGGAGGCGTATGGTCCCTTGACGCGTGACGTTGATGCCGGTGTCGTGCGTCAGGGCCTGGCCCCACACGATGGGGGGGATCCAGACTTGCTGGCCCCGGGTGTGTTTGCGGGCTCGCCAGAGTACGAGGTCTACGATGGTCTCGTGGAGGCCGCTGCCTGGGGTGGTCAGGTCCCGGAGGGCTTTGACGGTGAGCTTGGTCCAGTCCTCTTGTAGGCGGTACCAGCCCAGGGGGGTGGTCGGGGCCCTGTCTTGGAGGGTTGCTCTGAGGAGGTCGGGGTCGCGGATGGTGGCCGGTGTGAGGGGGGGGTGCCCCGGGTCCGGGGGGGGTGGGCTGGATGGGCTGCCGGGGTCTTGCGCGTCTACGTCGATGGATGGTTGGCCCTGGTTGGGCTCGGCCGGACTGGGCGGTGCCGGGTGGCTTCTTGGGTGTGAGACGGGTCTCGGGGCGCTGTGGTGGTGCCTTGGAGACCTGTGGATGGAGAAGGGGGCCGCGTGCGGGGCGCGGAGCGGGTTAGTGGCCGTCTGGGTCATGCACGGCATGATAATGGATGAGACGCTGCATGTGTTCCCTGGCCTTGGGGTCGGTGAGTTGCTCCGCGTGTGTTAACAGGAGGTGTTTGCGGTGTACCATTCGGGCCGCTGCTCTGCGGACTGCTTCTAGCTGGAGGTGTGCTGCTGCCTCCATGGGGCTTTCCGTGTGTTTGGTGAGGTGTCGGTGCAGGGCCTGCGTCACTGCCCCTCTCATGGTGGCTTCTTTGATCAGGGGGTCCCGGAAGAGTCGTTCGGTGGCTTGGTGTGCGTGGCTGTGGGTTGGCCATCCTTCGTGTTGTCGCAGGGTTTCCGCCGGGGACCAGCCCACTAGCGTGTCCCTGTCTGTATGGAGGGTGCATTTTTTGAAGTGTTCCCAGTCCTCCGGGGTGGTGGGCAGTCGTAATGGTCGGTGGATCCTGGGCGGCATGGTACATCTGTACCGTTAGGCTCCTCAGGTCCGTGGTTGCGTGCTCTTCCCGCATCGACCCAGCCGGTGCCGTATGCTCCCCGAGCATTATGGATTCGCTGAACATGGGAACAAACGGCAGCGCACCTGGGTCAACACGCAGAGGCGCATAAGGTGCCTCTGCAGGGCCACCCATGGGTTTCTCCATGGCGCTCCTGAGGGTCTTAACCCGCTCCACCAGCTCTGCCGTTGCCGGCCTTGCGGGGAGCTCCGGACCCGAGGCGAGGGGTTGTAACTCCTCTAGCCTTTTCAGGCGTCCCGACATGTCCTCCACCAGGTGGAGGAGGCTGTCCACCACTCGCTGCCGCTTCTGCAGGGCCATCTCCAGCTTCTTCCAGTACCGGTCCTGCTCCCCTCGCAGCTCCGCCATGTCTCTCTCCGCTTCCAACTGGCCATTCAGGATCCCCGCGATGTCCTCCTCTAGGCTGTCCTTCTGGTTGTCCAGGTGGTCGAGGTGCTGCACGATGGCGTCCATCCCCATTTTTGGGTACTTGCCGATGAGGAAGGATACGTGCTCGCAGTGGCACTCAACGTGCTTTCCACCTGATCCAGCGCATCCCAGGGTTCCCGGCGCCTCTGACTCCTCTGCCATGGGTGTGTCGCCCATATTATTCCGCTTTGGCTCCGTGTGCCGGGCCACAGGCACCGTTCTGGCTCTGGTAGGCCTCTCCAATGCCTCAGCGTCATGCTCCAGGCTGGGTGCGGGGGCCGTGTGTGCCCTTGTGGGCGGTCTGGCCATCTCCTCTGACTCCAAAATGGAGAGCGGTCCGATAGCCATCGGAATGCCCCTCGGAATCTGCAGCTGACCACAGCCTGACCAGGCTGGGATCCGTCTTCATCGCCCTGGCTTCCTCCGCGGGTTTTGCGGACCCGCGCTTCAGGTAACGCCGGGCCCTGCCGTTGCTGCCAGTCTCCTCCAACTCCTCCGCAGCGGAGCGGAGATTGCAAGCCTTGCGGCATTGCCTTTCACACATGTGGGCCAGGTCCTCCATGTCTAGCCCATGTCCTACAAGGGCTCTCCGTCCTGAGCATCTTCGCTCTTCTCGGGCTTCCAAGTCCGGTGTTGACTCCACGGACTCCACAATCTGCACCCGGGGCGTCCTCGGGCAGGGCTCATGAGGGCCCAAGTCCCCGCTGCGGCGGTAGGGGGCAGGTAAACCTCTGCTACCATAAAGAGGGTCCCTACCAGGACCGGCCCCTGCTGTACCCCTTCCACCATTTCCTGTCACTCCTATGGTCTTGCTTCTCACCAGGTTCTGCATGATCTTGCCCTATCCTGCACACTTTCCCACAAAAAATAGTAAAATATGGCTCCTTCACACAAATCCCGATCCCTTGCAATAACCAATCCCCAAGTACAATAGCTCAGATCCAAAAAATCCACACTGAGGTCTTCCAAGGGTGTTCGAGGTCCAGCGTTGACACTCAACAACTCCTTTCAACACGCCGGTTGTCTCACGGTGCACACAGAGACACGGGGTTAGGCATGTACATAGAATTGCACCAATAGAATGATGGAAAAGCCCTGAAATTTGCATATGAACACCAATCAAGCAAAACTGGGGAAAGAGGTAAACATACACAGTCACAGCCATAGACCCCTCATTCCCTGGATTCAAGACCTTCCCCTGACTCACGAACATATTGCCCTGAACCAGGTCAAACAAGATGACTAAATACCATGTGCCAAAAGTCACTACACAAACCCCAAAAATGTGTTCACTCCCAAGTCTCTAAATCCTAGCCCAATAGGGGAGCTGACTCGTGATGGCCTAGAGTGGCACTCAAGACCGTGCCCTACCCTGACCCAACCTTGGTTGGACCTGGAGTCGATTGGGCTTGGAGAATTGCCCCATGCAGATGACCTCACAGCATAGCAAAATTAGGCAAATCACACCATAGTGCCCAAAATTTAATTTTATACTCAAAAAAGCATACGGCAAATATTCAAATGCCCCCTGCATGTATCAAACCGGAAAGTAAAATACAAGGCTGATTCAGACCAGACGTCAACGCCCAAGAATATCCCAACATTGGCTCTCAAACCCCTCTGGATATTTACATGCCATGCTTCACAAGTCAACTCACGAATTTGAGACCTAATTTTGTGAGGCCTCGTGTGCCACGCCAAAGTCACCAGGTGATCCGACATATGGTGAGGTGCAACATCAAGGCATAAGCCAACATGTAAGCAACATACCATAGTTCACAGATCTTTAGGCACTCTACTGTTAGCCGACCAGTTGAGCAAATAAAATATCAAAATGAGCATAAAATGAGGTCAAAAACATGCAAATGTTACCAAATTCAAGATAACCACAATAGTATATAACTTCGCTCACCCATGGTATCAACATATGGTTCAAAACACATTGGCTTGGGACCATTTAGAACAGTCCCCCCACTTGGTTCCCCACATGGACGCATAGGGACACCTTCGAACCTCCTCACGACACGCACCATGAAAATGGGAAAATTGATGGTGGCTGTTGTGGGTCGCTCCGTAAGCCTTCCCACATGCACTATATGTGCGGTAGACTTAGTCCAGCGCTATGGAGCACACCATTAGGACATGGGCGAAGCCTTTGCCACGTGCGACTTCATGTATCTTCCTACAACCGGAGATATATAAAATGGGCGTGAGCATAGCGAAGCACATACCATGCATATAACACATACCCTCAGAAATGGCTCCCACCATGGAATGTCATGAACCTCCATGGCCATAACTTCACGTTACAAATACGTAGGAACCCAAAGAAAGTTTTTTGGCAAAACACCAACACTCATGCGGTACACTCGAAGGTCGCATTAAAATATTCGGTTGCATGGTCCAAGAGTTATAAATCACTTTCTACTCTCTTGACCATTATCCCTTGCTACACCAGGCATGTGTACACATCAAAGGCGTTTGACGCTCTGCAAATTAAGTTGAGACTGGGGCGATTCCAGCTCATATCTCAAAATTGAAATTCCTCGCAGTGAGAAGGAGGAATGAATTTTCAAAGTGGCCTCATGAATCAATTTTGTTTTGCCTATATCTCCAAGATAAATGAAGGAGACAACAATATAAAGGTTGATTCGTGATCGGGGAAAAATGTAGAACCACTCAAAATTCATCATATCCAGTGCGGCGACCTCAAAGTCGAAAATCCGATTCTGAATGTCTGAAAAAATCGGATTAATTTTGCGGGTGTATAACATGAAAATTGCGGTAGCAATGAACCTTTTTCTGATGAAATTTTACCCTTCATCGGGGTTTCCGCTAAAATATCTGTAAATCACAGTTAACCAATCGGTTACCGCAAAATCGCGAGCCAACTGCCAGTCGCCGATACATTGACAATCAGAACGGATAGCTGAAAAATTAGAGAAACATTATGATAAACAAACCCAGTTGATTCCTGATATTTTGATATAAAAATCTCAGCTGGCGGCGCCTTCGTATTGAATATGGCCGCTTATAGCCGGAATGGCCAAGCCTATTACACTATCACATCAGGTTAGGTCAGGTGGCTGGGAGAGTATGATATCATCCAACAGCGGCTTGCCGGCCCATAGATACACACCCCAAGTGACCCAAAGATGGCCACGGGGGTCCAAACCGGCTTCAGCCCCAAAACTGGGAATCTGTCTTCGGCAAGAGGCGTAATCCTATCGCAAATCGACCTACTGACGAGAGTTGCCCAGAGAGGACAGCAGAAGGAGCGGCACAACAACACCGAAGCAAGAAGGGGGCTCGCAGTTTCCCAGAGAACCAACTCTGCAGTAGTATCCCTAGTGAAAAAACTTGCCCTGAACCCAAAGGCTCAAAATCCATATGCCCTCGCGAAGAGGCTCTTCTGATGCACTCAGAAGGAGTCAGCAAACCACAAAATCAAACACTACGCGCGCTGATGCGCACCAAAGACTGCCTAATAGCGGCGCTCTGGCACCAGAGGTAGGCGAGAGAGTAAACCCCCCCGTATTGAAACCCCACTGCCAGCGCCTCCGCCTGGGTGAGCAGGTTGAGGTAAGGGCAGGGAGGTTTGCACACTTGTTGCCGCCCAGTTTGCTAACAAGAGCATCGCATCTAAGGTAGTACCCATTTACTTCAACCAAAGCAATAGTGTGGGGACTGATAAACCGCCTCACTGCCGCTTTATCCGGGGTATACCATTGTTTCGTATCTCCTCTTGATGAGGCATCTCCTCCTCCTCAGCGCCTTCTGAAGACTATGAAGCAGGTCACAACCCTACCCTAGCACATTGCCCCTAAGAGATCATTATATGACCCTATATATGGGACCATTGTATATTATATTCCATTTCCCTGTTAGGAACATAGGATGTGGGATAGATAAGGCAATCTTGGATCTTTTGTAGTTATATGAATTACCGGATGATAGGGTGGGTTTTACATATGTGCATATCAAGTGTTTTATTGGCTAGGTGTATCATATCTGTCTACAGGATACTATACAGCTTTCACAATGGTTATGTCTTCTATGCCAAGCAATGTTGCTGCCCATGCCACTGCGACGTCTGCTCCTGGCCCCTTGGTCTGGTTTCATGGTAGCAGAGGCGAAAAGGTTTCGTCACTGTTGGGCGCTTGGCATCGCCGAAAGCCATCGGTCTGCGAAATCGTGGACCAAAATTCAGATCGAAATCTCCTCCCCTGGAGGGATAGCTGAGGGTGTCCAGGTCGCTACTCTCAGGACCACCTCGGCCCTGACCCCATCGACCGGCCAGTGGCCGCAAAAGGGGGCCAAGGCCCAGTTGGTTACCAATCCTAAGTCTCCAAAATCCCAGAATGATCCCATCAGGGCCCCACATCCTCGGGATCCAGCTGGTGTACCTGTGTTGGTCTGGGAGCAAATGGACAGTCACCCTCAGAGAGAGCTAAGTGGACCACAATTGCTGAAATGCCATTTCCAGACACGGGTACCGTTATTAGCGCGGAGAATCGGGCAATAATTGAACCATCCACTAGGGTGATCGAGCGGACAAACCTTACGCGCCCAAAACTGGCACACATTTGTACCGGGGTCGTTAGGAAAATGAACAGAAAAATATGGTTGGTAAATCCTACCAAATACCCACCTTTTTTGTGAACGATTTTTGGAAGCGGGAATGGGTCTCAAAAAAGTCAGTTTCTCAACAAGGCTGTACAACAGGAGTGCCTTTTCACATTTCTTCATCAGGGATTCGAAGGACTCACAATCCAAAAATCATTTTTGTGGCAAAACGGAGTTTATTACTGACATTTTGGATTGCGAGGCCTCGCAATACACTGAACTGGAATGTGTAACAGCACCCCATTTCACCAATATGTGGTTGCTGTTCAGTGCAGCTATCGATGTAAGTAGGTGTACTTCTAAATATGCATTTTTGTAAATTGGGGGTAAAATAGCCAAATTACCCAGTTTGGAATACGAGCCCTCGCATTCCAATTCAGAATCGGGGTATTTCAAGGTATTTACCTACATTTTGAATTTGGACTGCGCCGCCTTGTAAGACAAATTGAAAATGGCATCATTTACCTACATTCGTCAGTCAGAGAGCATGAAAATGCTCAAAAGAAAATCATGACAAAACGTTCTGAAGTACGAAAGTGAAAGAGTAGGGCACGCAACTCAAAGTAACCCAGATTTTGGGCCTCGACCAGAAAATTGTAGGTAATTTGCCGAATCCAGCGTATGCTTTTCTGTCCCGAAAACATGCATTTCTGGGGGTAATTGAAACGAAAAGCTGACTGCTTAAATTTTCACTCGGCAATACGGGGGTAGATGAGGCAAATTACCTAGTCAAAAGGTGCAGACACCCTGGTACAACAGTGTAACCATTTCAGCCGCCTCAGCAAACACTGCACCCTCGCGCACTGCCATTTGGGGTCCGATGGCCTCGCCGACGGGGCTCATTGTGGTGGACTCTGACACTCCTTTGTTGCTAGGGGGGTTGCCAGAGCTCCAGGAAGAACCTTTTTGTGGCAAGGCCCATCGATCCTACTGTTGACCAACTGGACCCCGAAAACCGTGGAGTCGGCCCGCCCACACCTGACCCCGACGGCCATCTCGGTCTGGCTTGTGAAGCCGTGGCCCTAATCCAACAGGATCTATCGGTGACCAGGCAGAACCCCACTATGATGGAATTGTCGCCCACTCCAATGAGCGGGTCATGGCGCTTTCCCTCCTTGGTTGAGGAATCTCCCTCCTTGGGGGCGTATCCTAATCCCCCAAGCAGATCTAGGCTCAATCCTACGATCATGGAGGAATCCCCCGCGCAAATTGAGGAAGATGAGTGTTACCGGTGGTTCTCCCTGGGGTTGGAACAGGGGGGCAACGATGAGGAGAAGATGAAACCAGACCGAATGGTCAGGAGCAGAGGTCGCAGTGGCATGGGCAGCAACATTGCTTGGCACAGAAGATATAACGATTGTGTTGACCGAATAGTATCCTGCAAACAGGTTTGATACACATAGCCAATGGAATACCTGATATGCACATATGAGAAATCCAGCCTATCATTCACTAATTCATATAAATCCCAAAGATCGAAGATTGCCTCATCTATCCCACGTCCTATGTTCGTAACAAGGAATTGGAATAAAATATACAATATCCCATATATATCCCATACATAGGGCCATATAATGATCCCTCAGGGGTAATATGCTAGGGTAGGGTTGTGACCTGCTTCACTCCCCCACTTAAAAGGACTGCCACGGGCAGGAAGTACACGCCCAAGAGGAACGAAGCAGTCACAAACAGCCGCAAATATCCGGTTAGCACATAATCCTCTCATAGGGATTCGAACCTCCGCTGGCAATCTCGGAGCCAGCCGCACGGCCGCTGAAGTAGCTCCGATCGATGGGAATCGAACCACCGCCGAAATTCAAAAATATAGCAACGGGATCCCGCGGATCCGGCAAAAGGTAGTAGGCGAAGTCGCGAGCTGTTGCGCGCAGAGTCGGGTCCCCGAGTGTCGCATAAGGCATTGCGGGGTCCAGCAGGTAAAATTGGTATTTTTCTTCAGAATTAAAACTAAAAGTAAAGTGAAATCACACTTTAAACAAACCTGAAAGTAACAGTAGCTGCAAAACGGCGCAACGCGACAGTGCCAAAATTCTACTTCCTGGAAAGAACTGCCAGCGACACTGACGGGAGAGCCTGACAGTAACTTAGGACTGTGCCTGCAGCAGGGAGCACGCCGGAAAGAAAATCTGATGTCAGGGGAACAATGACGCTTGGATGATGCATTCTGCCTTGTGCCTGCCTCTGTCTTGTGCATGCTTAGGCCACTAGCAAACACGGCCACGATGGCCCCTTCGTGCGCGCGGTAGCCCAGGGAATAGAGGAAAGAGGCCACGATGGCCTCGGGGTAAATCACCGCAAACAGCAGGCACAAATGACAAAACGGGTACGACGCCCACACCTTCCGCCTTCGTGCCTCAGATCGTTTATGAGGGCTTGTATGTGCTTGATGGTCTTGATGTGCTTGTCTAACGCTTGCAATAAAGAGTGAGCTCTTGCTTGTAGAATGTAAGCTTGCTTGATCAGTTGCTTGGAAATACCGAGACACGGCCTAGCCAAAGGCCCACTTGCCAAACTGGCCCCCCACCCAGGAAAACTGGAGACAAGGCCGGTGTGCCTTTAGAGATGTTGGAAAGCCACGGCTGTGGCTCCAATGATCCCGGACCAGCGGGGCATGGCTCAGCCAAGGGCCGTGTCCTCGTTGATATTTAATGATAGCATGTGTGTCACACGTGATGCACCACTTAGAGGGAGGAGATGGGATGAGGGTGTGTGTATACAAACCTGAACAGACGAACCTCCCAACCATATAAGAACAACCTGATCTCACTACTAACCAGCCACCTAGTAGCCATATTACGCATATATAACCTATATACACATAATAGAGCGATGCACGCCAACAAACACAAGACATACTTGTGCGCGCACATCCATCGGCAGGGCCTGGAGGCACGGACTCGCCCGGAGGGCGTCACAGGGTGTGGGCCTCGCGGTGGGAGCCCTGGAGCACGTGGTGCTACACGCCTACACAAACAATAGTTCCCACAAACGGCCCACGTACATACAACAAACGGTGAACATATTCACAATAGAACACGTGTATAGATATGCCACCTTGTTGCTTGGTGTTCGTGTGTGCCTTGGGGGCATGCGTCTAGACACTTAGGTTAGCTTGAGGATTACCTTTGTCGGTGGGTGTGTCACCTGCGGGCAGTAAGGCAGGGGGTCCCCTCCATGCGCAAACCTGCAGAGGTCCCCCATATTGTCCTGCTGGTGTATCAGCCCACCCAGCTCCCCGGGGGCACGATGACACGCCCCGAAGGAGCATTACCCCCCCTACCCCCATACACCATGTATAACGGTGCATGTTTACACCTCCGCGTGTAAACTTGCTACGGTGTACACGGTTACAAAACCCAAAGGTAAGTCAACCTAGGGCTTGCTCGGTTGGGGGGCAGGTGATAACCCACGTAATAGGTAACCATATACTCCAGTAACCAAAATAAGCGCACGCACACACACGCACGCGATCAAATGGACACGGGGCACACCCGGTTTTGGTGTGGCACGGAGAGAGAAGTCCGTGTGTGTTGTGGAAACCGAAGTGGCACGCACGGGCCTCTAAAAAAAAATGCCAGCCCCATATGACAACCTGTTTGGTTGGGCCTTGAGATAGAGGACCCCTCGGGTGTTGTGGAAATCCAAGTCCACTCGTGGGGAACTCTAGAGAAAATATCAACATATATATTCTCTCATAATTATGTGCATGTGCACACTCGCCCTTTGTTCATGTTGTTTGTTTCCCTCTCCTGGCAGGCCGGAATATCTCTCTGTCTGTCTCTGACATTCGTCAAAGACATGAATTAAGTACCCAGCCAGCATGTGATCCCATGCAATGGCGATGAAGGGTACCCACTCCCAAACCTGGGCACGCATAGCAACCGGGGACACATACCCAGGCGGTGGGGATTGCAAAATCTGCAACGCCATTGCCTTTGAAGACCCCAGCCACTCAAGGAGTGACGGGGCAAAGGCACCCATGGCGATTCATATTAGAATACTTGTACGTAGAAGACAACCCTCCCTCTAGGCTTAAGTCCTCACCGTATGTAGTGGCAATTTTGCACGCCACGAAATTTTTCCCCATGTAATGTGAGCCACATGAATACTTCATACCCCGTATACCTACCCTCGTGTGGACAAGGGCAAATCGGTGGAAGACCATCACACCCATTACAAAAAAGGAAAATGGGTTGTACCCGCTAACCCAACGAGGTTTTCAAGCCATCGCCACTTTTGAGCAAATGTTTTAGCTCGCTGGCTATGGTCACGGGTCAGGTACAGTCGTGGGGTTGTGGTTTCGGTACGGGGCGGCACTCCGAAACCTTGCAAGAACCAACATGTGCACAACCCCGCAGATTCTTCAAGAAGTGCTTGCCACATTGTTAGCACTCTTGACAGGGGGCCTCATCCTGGGCAGGACTTCGTCCTGGTGGTGGTAGGAATGCTGCAGTAAGACCCAAGGATAGGGGTTCAAATGGCATTAAGACCCCTGAAGGAACACGTCCCACTTCCGCCACAGGCTACACACCACGCCACCCCGCCCCAAGGACTCTCAAGCCTTCAGCGGTGAGAGGGGTAGACGGTGGGGTACACATGCGCTACCCACCGCTCTGCTCCGCTGGGGATTTTTGTATCCGAGGGGCGCGCCGTGCATGCACGTTGTTTTCTTCCTCTCTCCCACCGCTTCTGGCTCTCTCCCCCCTTCCCCAAACAACAATATATCCCCATATTGGTTAGGGTTTTCTTTTTGTGGCACGGTTATGAGAGCGGTCCACTGAGGTGGGCCAGGAGGTCAATGATTTGGGTGAGATTCTGTTTCTGCAAGTAATCCCGCCAAGCCTTATTGTACGAGGGTAAGAAGGTTTCAACGGGCTCCTCGGTATCCCAATCTTTGGTATAACCATCCCAACGCACCTTGAAGAGAAGTCTCTTGCGGTGAGTACGGTGACCCAATATTTCCTTCACGTTATGAGTATCCTACTCAAATTGGGAGGGCACTCTAGCAACCTCGTCCGTGTAGTCTAGAGGCACGGGGGAGCCAGAGAGTTGACCGTCTTCATTAGACAATCAACGTGGACGACAACTAGCTTCCGTTGGTCCACTTGAATAACATAGAGGACGTGAGCCTTCTTGGCCACAACATCATAGGGTCTATCCCAATAGGGGCAAGTCTTATCGCCAAGCTTTTCACGTTGGCGACGGACCCACACGCCATCCCCTTTTCAGAATCTGGGGGACATGCTCCTTCTTTTTATTATACGTCTGAGCCATTGTCTCTTGCACGTGAATCATAGCCCTACGTGCAAGAGCAATAAGCTCCTCATGCCGCTGTAAGTAGTAAACGGCGTCTTGGGCAACCCCCTCAGGCTCAGCAAGAGGGGGCCCCTTAGTACGGTTGTGTTTACCAAACACAATCTCGTTAGGCGTATGACCTGAAGGACGGGTAGTCTCATGCCACGCTCGTACAACGGCGGGCAAAACCTCTACCAAATTAGTGCATTTCTTCAAGGTAAGGGCTTTAGCAACGGCATGCCTTAGCTGCTTGCCGGTATTTTCCGCCTTGTACCTACGTTGGTGTCTACCCGCGAGACACATAGTTGAGCAGGCACCAATCTTAGAACAAAGGGTTTGGAAATATTGGCTCACAAGGTGTGGCCCACGCTCGGAGCATATTTCAGGAGGGGCTTCAGACTTATCCATCCAGCGTTTGATTACCAAATGGGCTGTTCTTTTCCCCGTTAGCCCTTCAGCCTTGTCTGCATGACGAGGTCTAGGAATGGGGATCGCAATGAGGTAGCCGGAAAGGCGGCAAACACATAGGAGCATTCGATTATACACCTGTCCATCATGAGAGGTGGAAGGGTAGTGAAAAACATCAAGCGCTATGGGGTCCATGGGCTCCATAGGTATAGGCATAGGGGTCATGTACCCTTGCTTGCGCTTGGTGTCATGCGTGTGAATGGCACATGAGGGACACGTTTGATATTGCAGCTCCACTGCTTTGTACAATCCCTCACCTTCCACGCCATGGTTAATTTCCTTCCAGTGTTTTTCCACTTGGAGGTAGTTAAGTGAAGTGCATCGTGGTATTTGGCCATCAAACGATGCACTAGCGACGTAGGAACACACCACCGTCCATTACGGACGAGCTTTTTTTTCACCAACCTCACCAACCATATCCCAAGGTAAACTTTTGGACAAGGTACGGGGACACCCCATATTGCGCAACGCGAGGAAGTGACACACTACCATCCACAACCCGTGTAAATTGAATTTTGACGTCTACTTCCTCACCCCCCCCCCCCCGGCAAAGGCGTCTCGTTATCGGCTTGGAGTAGGCGCCTCCGTTTGGGGGGATTCATTTTGTTTTGGAGATTTGGTCTTCAAAAACATTGGGGTTGGCCAAAGCGACCGCTTGGCACCCGAAATCCACCAAAACACGGAGAGCCTTAAGTTCTTCATTGGGCAAGACAACCTGAACGGAAAGTTCGGTTTGAATCTCACTGGTCACTCTATGCCCCTTCATGACTCTCGATGGAACGAGAGCCACAGTTGTGTAATAGGGGTGCCCGCAGTTTCTTTCTCTCGAAGGGGGCGCCTCTAGGCACTGCTACCAACGTCTGCGCCCGTACGGCGCTCCTATTCCTCTCTTAAGCCCTTGCCGCTGCCACCCTTATCACCACCGCCACCCTTATCGCCACCACCACCCTTAGGCTTACCAGCTTTAGACTTACCCACAATGGTCCAATGAGTGTCATTGCATGGAGAACTACGCTTACACGTCCAAAGGGAGCTATTGGTGACACCCCTATCAATATGGTAGTCCAGATCGGTTTGTTTACGTGTTCTCCAATGTTTGGAACACGGAACCCAAAAAGAAGGTGGCGGTTTAGGCCTGGGGTCGGCGGTTTTCATCGCTGCAGGTTTAGGGTGACCCACGGCGTTGACAGAATTCTCAGCAACTTTGGCGGTTTTAGGGTCTGCCGTAGTATTCACATTAACCGCATTCACCGCGGTTCCATTGTGAGAAGGGCGATGAGTGTAGGTCACCGTCGCCGTGTCCCCTTTACCGAGGCGTCCGAGAGCTTCCCTCTCCGGGAAGTTTTTATGGGCAAGGGCGTAGATATCCTCAGGCTTCCAACGAGGCCTACGTTGCTCCACTTTCATAGTGTCGCCGCGCCTGTCAGGTGTGTTGTTGAGGTGCACGATCCACTCCTGTAGATACGGGTCTTTGGAATCAACTATCACCCCCGGCCCCAAATAGGAGACAATCTGAGGAACTGTAGTGCAACGCTGGGCGCTATATCTCCTGAGTTCATTTTCGAATGGGGCGCGACCCGGCGAAGGGTCAAGGCCCCTATAATCCACCACAGAACTGTCCGGGCTATTCTTGGCCTCTTGTGTGACCACCTTCTCTTTGATTCACAGGATCTTGCTTAAGAGCTGCTCCCGGATCACGCAGGGGCGAGTCTCGTTGCTCAAAGGCAACAGGGGCTGCCAACGAGCATAGAAATCTTCCAAGTCGATGAGGGTCACTTGCCGTTTAACCACCCTGGGGGTGAAGGCTCGCCACCTTCCATCGGCGCGGATGGGTGGACTGGGAAAGGAAGGACACAACGACCACCAAATGGACCGGATGGCGCGCCCATGAGCGCCGTAGGCGCCGCCCGTTCAGGATCAGGAACAGGTTGAGGCGCTGACGTTGCCGGCGAGATCACCGTATCGGGTTCAGCAGGCCTGGAGTACCAGTGGCCCTACGCATTGATCCTAGAAGCAACGGCAGCGTAACGCGCAGCGAGCATTTCCACTGCGCTAAAGCATTTAGCTGTGTTGCTGTTCGACATTTTAAGATGATCTGACACACTAGCCCCCACCGCCATAGAATCTCCTTGGTAGCCCTGAACCACCGCGTCAGACTTAGCAAACGTAGACAAGATTTGGATCGTCCCGTCCCCGTAGGACTGACTGATGCCAACGGTAGAGGCTACTGCCTGAAAAAGCTAATGCTGGGATCGCTGCAACTCCGTCTTTAGAGAGATGTCCTTGATTAGTGCCCTAATAGCTTTGATGAGACCCTGCAGGTTTTTGTGTTGAGAAACAGAACCAAAGCATCAAGTAGAGCAAGAACAGGATGTGGATCGAATCAATGAATTAGTTTTGAAATCCATTGTATCACAGAAGGGCTGCAGATAGACAAAGCAGGCTTAAGTACAACGATTCAATCACAATTGGATAAGACAAATGATTTATATGTGAAAAATGGCATGACTCTGGCATCCAAGTTAGCATCAAGCACTTCATGTGCACTCTTTTGGATGAAATGGAGTTGGTTAGGAATCTGGGGCGTAAGAGTTAGGCCGGACACAGAATTTGACTTGGCCAGCATGGCCAAGCAACTGAATTCAGAAACAGTTAGGAAGGTAGAACCACAATAAGTGTTAGATTGAGTTGAGTATAGGGGTCTTGAGGTGGGGGTCCACTAGGCTTAGCCTACAAGGCCTTCGGCATGAAGTGCCTATTTTATTTCGGTACAACCTCCCTGAAGCAAGATACCTCCGCTCAGTTGAGTGGTAGGGGTTAACTTCATGGGAGGCTACGGTTATAACCCTAGTTACTTTGAGAGAGTGTACTTTAAACTTCAAAAGAGAGATAGAAATGATTAAGTCTCAGCATCAACAAAAGGGTTTTAGGGGGGGCTTGGCCTGGATCAAGTCCTCCAAGAAAGACATGGGAGTGACTTTTTCTTACTTCCCCCTTGAGTACTAGTTGATCAAGCTAGTAGAACCAAGGAGGAAGGCTCACATTTCCCAAAACATTACCTCAGAAAATGCATTAAACCAGCCAAAGACATTCCCATCAGTTCATAGAAGTCCATCACAATGTAGGTACCCTTGAAAAACATTGTAATGTACCGTGAATGATGTCCCTTCCATGGGGCAATCCTCAAAAGGCGCCAGCTAGCGGCGAACATGTTTGATAAACATTTTGGGGGTAGTGGGGTTTTAACCCAGGACTCCCTCCCTAGAGCACACATGCTTGCCCACTAGGGTACAGTCGAACGCTCTGATGCGGAAGGTGATCATTGTATAAACAGCGTTTTAGTAAACGTCCTGACCAAAGGTCAGGGCGGAGCAATACTCCCAATGGAGGGCACAAAACTCCAGGAGCTGAAAACGAAAGAAAATCGAACCAACAGGGAGTGAATCCTGTGGTTTAGCAAAAGGGTCAGCGATTTAATAAGTTAAATCGCTGACAATTGACAAAACGACGTGAGAAATCGGCAGTTTTTGGTTAAACCCTAAAGTCGAAGGCAAGCGCAACAGGAGCGCACTCCCAAAATGGTTTGCGCAAGTGAAGGCGGCTCCTGAAAAAGAGGGTGTGAGCCGTTGGTTTTGAAGCTTTTAAAAATAATTGTTGCAAAGTTGCATCAAAACGTTTATCAACTTTAGGAAAGAGTATTGAACAGACCCTACACAACACAGCAAGTGGACAACCCACCTCTGCGGTATGTGAGTGTCATGTCACACGCTTGCATTGCGCTCGTGGTGTTGTTTCGATAAAGTGCTAGGGTTGTCACTGTTGCGTTCGTTGGGGGTTTGGGCGTTCACTTCCTTCGCTCTGCACAGGTTAAAACAAAAATGAAAGGTATGTGAACCGAATGGAGCACGCAGCGCGCACGTAGGGTTAGTGTATGCGTTGTGCTCGCGACGCATGTGCCTAATCCAGGCATTCACACGTTGTCGCATCTTCGCTGTGCCCCAATGCACCCTTCTTCTCTCCTCACGGGTCGTAAAGGAAAGTTCTTGTTCATGTCTGTCTTGCCGTAGCGGTAAAATAGGGTTGCTTAAAGCGCTTAGGCTTGTTTTGTGCTGTGCAGTTGCTCGCCATTCCCTTCCTCTTTCTGCAGGAACCAAGGTAAGAAGGGCATGCATGACACACGATGCATTAATCGTTTAGGGTTGTTTATAACTCGCTGTAGGGTTGTTTGAACGCTTAGGATTGTCCTTGCGTTCGTGTTCGCTTCAGCATTCACATGGTGCGTGGTGAGTAAGGTAGGTAAGCCCAGGAGGACCTCGCCTCTAGTTTGAGTCACGTGATGGTTGGATGATGTGGGTTAAATGAGGAAAAACAGTGGCTGTGAATCATCACCCTTCACTGCATAGGCACACTGCATTTAAGGAATGTAGGCCACGCACTGTGCACGTGGTACAACCCTTGTTTGGGCTATTCAGGGCTCCGCCCTACGTTCTACAAGAGAACGGGCGGATTCTTTAAGTTTGCTTGCTTGCGGCTTGGTTAGAGGACAGTGTATTATTGGTCAGCCTAAGAAGCGTATAATACGTGGAGGCTGGCTAGGTTCCTCAGCCGCTAACCAAGTACCATTTGCCTTTGTTCTCAGGTGGGCACTGTCAGGGTGATTGGTGCAGCAGCAGTTGCCTTCGGCGACTTTGTTCTTTTCTGCCCAAGCTAAAAAGGACGCAGATCACACAAACAAATTGGGTTCGAGAACGACTTCTTCATTGACAACCCTTACTACATGCTTTGCACGGGGCACCCCTCCCCCCCAAGCCCTGTGAAAGAAATGCGCGAGGGCGTCCCTGGCAGGCCACAGTTGCCTAGCGGCGCTGTTTTCCCTTGTAATTTCACAGGACAGCCAGTAGGGGTCGAGACTTCTTCGCCTTGGCCACGCAGTAGCGTGTGTAGGGGTTAGGGTCAGCAAGCCTGGTAGGGATTGAGTGCGGTTGTGCTCACCCTGCCTTCGAAGGCTTGTGCTGGCGTTAGTGAGTGTAGTCTAGTGGTGTCTCCTGTCCCGCGTGATTTTCCTTGTTGGCAGGGGAGTGTTTCACTCTTTGGCCTTTACAAAAATCGGCGTTTTGCATGCCCTTAGCACACTTGGCCACCCCTCCCCTCTGATGGGTAGGACTTTTGCCGTCATCCCCCAAAGGATAGGCGCCAGCACGGAAATTGGGTGCCATAGGAGTGGTAATAGTACCTGATTAGGTCCGAGGTCAGCGAAGCTTGGTCTCCAGGAGCCTCGCCGGGGAGTGAAGTGAGACACAGACGAACATACATAGCACACTTAGGGGTATGGTAACCCTGTAAGGAAGGGTAGAATCCCGTGGGTCTGGACCAGTCAGGGGTCCTAACTGTGGGCAATGCTTGTCCCCAAGGACGGTAGACACACCTTGCTTCACAGCACCTTGCTTGTCATTCCCCCTCGGAGTAGAAAGCCACCCTCTTTCTTGGTTCCCCAAGGTCATAACATCAGGGCAGTTCTGATACAACGCATGGTCAACAAGGCACACACTCCCTGGGTGGCTGCAAACCTGATAAGCGGTTCACTTTCTGAGTGTCTATTTTTTTTCGATTGACCCTCAGAAATTTATTGATGGATCCACCAGCAGTCCAGGCTGCTCGATGATTAACGAAAATCCTGGGCTGTTCAAGTTCTGGGCTGATCCCGTGAAGCCGTGGACTACCATCAAAGATCCCATAGCCGCAATTTGGAGCCGAGGCAAGCGCAACAACCTTGCCGTCAATTTTATTTGCCTAGCGCAAAACCGCAATCGTGAGCGCCGTCCTTTGCCTAACTTCGCAACGCCGTTTTCTTGGCAATGTCGCAAGTTGGGCTCAAGGAACGTTCCGCAAAGGACAAGACGGAAAGCAAACAGCTAAAGTCCGTGAAAAGTTTCATTGCTCGAACTCAGGCTAAAGTGGACGCCAAACTGACTCAAAGTCGGCTTCTCCCTACGCTTTCGCCCGCCAAGCGCGAGAACGACCCATTTCACCCTTCACTCGACCTTTCTCTGTCACATGAGGAAGGCACGTCATCTAATGTCATTTCAGACGATGAACAACCCGAAGATGTCGCAAAAGAACTCTTCCCACTCGCCGAGACAACGGCTCACACCGCCAAAGGAAAAGGAACCCAAGAACCACAACATCAAGTCCAAGCGCCCGCCCCGCCAACGAACTCCGAGAAGGTGCAAGACTCCGTGCCCGAAGGCACACACGAGAACACCGAAGGAAGCCATCCATGTGACGCCGAAGAATTGAAACAACGAGAAGAAGTTCGCGATAACCCGTGTGGACATTCGGCAATGAACAACAAAGCCGAAGCCACGCACGAGAACACCGAAGGAAGCCATCCTTGTGACGCCAAAGAGTTGAAACAACAAGAAGAAAGTCGCGAAGACCCGTGTGGAGATTCGGCAATGAACAACAACGCCGCTCTCAACGACAACGCAAAGAAAACCAATGAGGTTGAGCCCGACAACGTGAGGAGCAATCTACGCCAAGCGCTATTCCGTCTCCCGAGGGAACACACGAAAAGGCCGAAGACGGGGAGGACCCTACTCCCGATGAAACGGATGGTAATTCCGGAAAACCCTTCTTCAACCCTTCCCTTGCCCCGGATGGTGTCTTTGCAAAATTCTTGGTTAAACATAAAGGTGAGATCAACACACACGATCAACAAGCACTAAGGGGAGAAACACATGTCCAAGACACCTTAGGAGTTGATACAAATCAACCCGTGTTAGAGAAACACCACAAGCAAGCGATCTATGATCAAGTACACCCAACAATAGACCTTTGCGCGAGCGACGGGTGCACCTTTTTCCATGACATTGATTGCTCCGGCAACAATGCCTACTCCACAATCGGACATGATAATTTTACGTACCTCAAAGACATCCTTCATCACCACCCAAAATTCTACATTTTTCCACACCCACAAGATTACTACAACTCCAAGTACAAATACGGCAACACATGGACCGAGTGGGCCCATGCCATCAACGAAGCCTTGCAAGAAGCCTTTGATTCCGGTGTTGTGTACGAAGGCTCCTTCATTCTCCCGGGAATGGAAGACAACCTTTCGGCGGAGACCCTCTACATGAACCCCTTGAACCCCGGCATGATCTCCCTTGCCCCTTGGGTGTGTGGAGTAGACCAACTTTCGAATGCCAATACGTACAACCCATCGCCTAGTCCCGATGGCTCAGTGCGGCTCAACTTGCTTGACTCTTCTCAATACCCATATTCTCACCTTCACCTCTCCACCCGTCACAAGCACCACGCACACATCCGCTACGGCGACATCATGCACCCTCACACCTCCCTACAATGGGCCATAAATATGGTAGACGGCACCGTCCAAGTGGCCGCGGTGCGCACAACACTACGATTCGGTGTTGCACGGCATTTGCTCCCGAACTTCAGCGTTTCTTCTCCAAGAGAGCTTTCCAAAAATTCCAAGCGGGAACGAGGAGAGTATAGGCGGCGCCGTGGCAACGCCTGGGATTTTCTTGTCCTCATCAACCGCCTTTTCCATTTCGTAAACGACCACATCTCGGTCCACTCCAAAAATGCTTTCTTTCCGGAGGAACGCATACAGCCTCTACAATCATCATCCGAACATATGTTCCGCTTCGATTACACCATTCCAACCCCCCTCGCCGAGAAGCTTCTCTCCACCATCTTGCAACACCCTTTGTGGACGCTCGGCAAGGTCTTTTGCATCCGTGGTTCCGACCTAGGGAAGGACAAAACTTTCAAAGTTGTACCTTCAAAAGCATACAAACAGGCCACGCCGGACTTCAAACAAATTGACGTGTGGAAGTCCCTCCTTACTAGCGAAGCCGCGCGGCGGTGCGGCATCCTAGGGGCCATTCCCAGAACACAACACGAGTTTTACGTGTGCATGAACTATCACAACACCCCCTTGCTCCCCCAACGAGACTCCCTCACTTCCATGAGTTACATGCTCTTCCAAGAGAATAACTTGGTCACGTATCGGGGTACTACGGGGGCCATGATCTCCTGGGGAGGATACTCCTCTTGGCGCTCTAAACACCCGGGACACAAAGTGGACCTGTCCGCCTCTCCTCCAAATGTGCACAGGGATGCCCCTCCCCCACCCTCCCCGGTGAAGGCTTGCTTCAACCCCCTCCCCGAACCTCCTGACCCAGAACTGGTAGAAGTACACGCCCCGTCATCCACACCGGACGTTGATGTAATGTTCGGGGTCTCCCTGCTTGGGAAGATTCGGCACATTTCCTTGTTCAGCGCCCCCATGGCTAAGGTGCGAGTCTACCGAGTGGAATACGCTCATTACGAATCCGCAATCCTTGCAGAAGGCTTCACTGTGTCCCAGCTCGTCTTTCACCCCGAATGCCCCGACACGGCCGCGCGTGACAACCTTTTGGCCCCGGCCAACCCTCTAGTTTCGGAAGCCCAGGATTTCCTGTCACGAGTCATCGAGGCGGCGACTGCCTACGGCAGCGCGGAACAACTAAGTCTCGCGAGGGACCATTACCTGTCCACAAGCAAGCCCCTCTCCCTCACAGAAAAAATCGCACAGCTCCACCTCCAAACGGGGAAAATTTTCGACCCCCTCCCGGAAATAACAGGAGCCTTCATATCCAATGAATTTTTCTCAGAAGAAGAAGAAGCCCTAGTGATGTCCTACAGTGCAGATGAGGATCACCAGTGGCTGTCCGAGGGGCACCGCACAATGCTTCATTTCGGATTCAGGTACAATCCAGAATCAAAAGAAGTTGAACCTTTTGAACCGACCCCTCCTGAGTTTATTCAAGCGATTGGGCTACGGGCATTCTCTGCCTGCGCCCAGGTCCTGCCCTCCTCTCTCTTATGCCCCAATATGTGGTCAGTGGCTCGATACGAGCCTGGCAGTGGCCTGAGGAGCCACGTAGACGTCCCTCAACTAGGCCCTTATGTCCTGGATGGCTCCTTTGGGTCAGGTGCGGAAATGGTTTTCGAACCTCGTCCCCTCCCCGGATCCACCCTCTTTAAGAAAAGGCAAAAAGTCTTCCTACAGCGCCGCAGCCTCCTCCTACTTTCTGGGGAAGCCCGCGACAAATGGAAGCACCTAATCCCAGCTCGCGACTATGACACAGTGGAGAAGCGGCGCATTCCCCGAGACTCCAGGGTATCCCTTGTCTTCCGTCACACTGGTGTAGGAACGGGCCTCCATACGACATCCTCAGAGCCCCCGGACCCAGAGCAACATGAGACGAAATAAGGAACCTACACCCGGCGTCACCCTTCTGTGCACACGAGACGTGGTCTTCGCTTTACGACCCCGGATACCCTCCATCACCATTATTGCATGTTCTCAGGCATGGCAAGGCCATCGCTCTACCACTCCCCCTGTACGTAACATGAATTCCTTAACCCCTGTGACCGCCAGGTATGCCCTGACCGGGCTGATCTGTGCTCACGGTGTACCAGACCACAAAATCCTGTGGTCTCCCTTGTGGGAAGCTCTGATGAGTCTACCGAATGCTACCCTTCTCCATATTCTTTCTGCCCCCCTCCCGCCCGTCAGTGCCACCGCAGTAGTAGTAACATGAGACGGTGTCAAGAGGTCCTCGCCCGCGTGGGCGTGCACGGTGCCTCCCTCACCGCCACTGTCTCTCGAATCGCGGAGATTCTCCCTATGGAGCAAGCACACATCAATCCGAGAATATTGGTCCCAGACACAAGTGTCTCCACAGACCTGGCTATACACCCCTCTCCTCGCACTGCCTGTGACACGGCCTTACGCCACTCGCCCAAAGCATACGCACAAGCACTTCACTCTCGGATTTCTGCACTAGAACAGTGCGAACCCGACCCCTCAATACAGAATGAGGACCCTTCCCACATACCAACGCTTCTGACACCGGACTCCCCACTGGGTGCCCGCTATTCCTCCATTGGGACACCCTCCTTCCCCCCTCCCCCCCAAGTGCACAAGCCCTTCAAACCTAAACGCTTGCGCCGCCCCCCCCCTTCTCTTCCCTCCGTCCCGGCCATCTGTGTCGTGTCCTTCAACACGGCAAAGTGCCAGAACACACCCGCGGCAATCTTGCATTTCCTAAACGAGGGATATGACATTATACTCCTCCAGGAGCTCAACTCTCCCCCTCTCCTCCCACAGCGGTACGCCTTCGGCAATGACCGCGCTAAGGTCTTCTCAAATGTCTGCGGCCACAGACACGGGGTGTCGGTCATTGCAGGCCCGCGCATCGCGAGATATACCAGCTGTGTCCCGTGCAGAGACAGCGACGGCCTTATCTGTGATGCCAAAATATCCCTACCGGAGGCAACTCCCTTACACGTCTTCTCAGTTTACTCCCCCCCGGTGCGCACGGGGGCCCCAGCTCCGTACCGCGACACCATACAGCGAGTTCTTGATTCTTATTTCAACGACCATCCCAATCACATCCTGGGGGGTGATTTTAACTGCGTTCTGGATCCCGAACTTGACCAGCACAGCTTGGTCGATCTACATGAGTGGCACTGGCTCACGGGGGAGGTGGAATACCTCCCAGCTAGGTTGGTGGACACTTTCAGGTCAGAGCACCCCTCCCTCAGGCACCACACCCGCTACGCAAGCGACCGCTGGGACAGCGAAGCAAGGCTGGATTACATCTTTGCGTCCCCTCGCCTAGTGTCGCACTTTCCCCTCCTGGATGCGTCGGTCCTCACGGACTACACCATCTCCGACCACCACCCAGTGGTTGCGGTCTTCCAGGTGCCCCTCCCCGATCCTTCTGTCTCAGCCCCCACTCCCCCCTTGCATTCTTCGGAAGCTTTCTAGTGACGAAAAGCAACAATTCTCCAACAGCATACGGCTCATCTCCGACTGGTGCCGGGACCTCCAGGACGCCCCTGCCAGGGCCCCATCTGAAGAGGTCATCGCCGCCACTGACTCTCTCCTTATGCAGGTTGGGTCTGCGTACCACAAAATCACGCGTCCGAAGCCGCAGCGCAAGGACCAAGAGGGCTACGGCAAGCTCAGGAAATTATTACGCTCACCCCCGCCTCCTTCTTCCCCAGCATTTCCCTAGCACATTGCGGAAGTTCAGTCCGTGGTAAACACCCTACGGTCCTCGGACGAAACCAAAGCGATGAGAAAGCTTCACAGTAGTCTGGTCCGAGGGGTCCAGATGAAGACCACTGTTGCTCGCACCCTCTGCCCTAAAGACCTAGAGCCTCTCGTAGTCAGAGATCCAGCCACCAAAGAGCTCCTGAGTGACCCGGCGGATATAGCTAAAGTTTTTGGGGACACCCTGCTTCATCTTGGAGGGCATCCAGATTACGCCCCCCCCCAGGACTTCGTCAACGAGGTCCTGTCCCACTCGCCCACATGCCCCGTTTCTGCCAAGAACGACCACATACCTCCTGTGACTTGGCGGGAGTTCCAGAAGCACTTAAAGCACAGTAAGCCATCAAAAGCCGGGGGGCCGGACAAAACAAACAACTACATCCTCGCCCTCTGTCTGGAACCCATTCAACGTTTTTTCCACTCCATTTTAAACCGCTTCCTCCACTCGCCGCTGCCGCCGCACTGGCTATGCGCAAAAATATGTTTGCTTTATAAAAAAGGCGACCTTTTCTCCCCTTCAAACTACCGTCCTATTGCCCTCTTAAACTGTATTTACAAACTCTTGGCCACTTTCGCCTGCAAACACCTGCGCGCTCAGGCTTTTGCACACGACATCCTTTCAGAAATCCAGCACGGTGGCCTTCCCGGCCACCAATGCGCTGATCATCTGTATCACCTCAAAGCCCTTTATGCAAAATCGAAGAAAAGCTACTCGCTGTTCATCGATTTCAATAAAGCCTTTAATTCAGTGCCTCATGGCACACTCTGGACCGTCCTCGAACAGGAAAATTTTTCTGCTTCCACAATTTCTCTCATAAACCCTAGTGACCCCTTTTGCACACCATGGTGCCATGTCCTATGTTCAACCAGTGTTCAACTGACTTCACCTGGGCCCTTGAACCACCCCTGAACAGCGGTTGAACACCCCCACCGCGCGTAGTGCAATTTTACCAAAAATTAAACTTTTGACGTATCACCATGCCATTCCAAACCATCCATGACGATGTACCATGCTTTTAACAACATACTAATGCCCAATGCACTATTCCATGCCATACCCCTCACATTGCCACTCCCTTTCTATCATGTCCAAGAGTAGCGTCAACGCCGCCTTGGTGTTCAACCATGCGGTTGAACACCCCACTTGACACATTCCCCTAAGCTTTGACCTTCATTGTGGTCCTTTGGCTTCCATTCTATCGTGGATGGTGTTCAGAGGTTTTTGCAGTGTGCACCTGCCTTATCCAAATCAATTATAACCACAAAACCATGGATTTTCTGCTACTTTCATATTGCCGCCCATACGCGTTCGGCCATGTTCAACTGCGTGTTCAACCGCGCGGTTGAACACGGTTGAACACGGTTGAACACGGTTGAACACACACTGGAGCGCGTTAGGAGAAATGCCGCACGTAATCGCAATCACACAACAATGGCACCAACAATCCACGTCAAATTGGATGAACAATCCCAGTGCCTGTCACCATGGGAACCCCAGGTCCAGGAGTTCAGTGCGCATCGGAGCGGGAAGGCGGTGCCACGCGATAGATGTATACGCCACAATGGCATACCTTTCACCCTCCCATCGCTCCGGCCCATGCGTACGCCACGCATTGAAAATCACCCCCTTTCGTGCATCCACAACAACCCCTTGCACAATTTGACGCCCAAATTGCATCCATGCTTGACGCTGCGCCCCCCCCTCCCCCCCACCACCCATCCACGCCGTAGTAAAGAAACCACCACCACGGAAATCACCCACCGCCACCACCCCACTCAACGCGGAGTCATCCCTTGGATGTTTGTGTACATCCATGGGTGCACATCCGTTGCCCCACACGATGGAAATTGCGGTGTAACTGAGGGACGGTAAACAAACCGTGAGGAAATTTTTTACAAGGCGCACAACATGTGCATCATCATGTGTCCTCTTAGACATGCCCACGTGTGTAAACGTCGGAAACTTCCTTGTTCCTCCCCATAGGATCCGGCGGTACTCTCCTCCATGTTTCTTCTTGTGGAGCCATCCCTTCAAGCCTTGTAAGGCTTCATGGACCTTGTCGGCTAGTCACTTTGAGTCCACGGCCCATAGCGCTTGCGTCTCCGGTCCGACCTCCTCCTTCCCATCATGGGCACACTCCTTCTCCCTTGTGCTCGCCATTGCCCTTTCGCTCCGAACCTTCGTGCATGCCGTCTTGAGGTCCACCTTCCTCCTTTGCATCATCTCCAACATGAGGTCGTTCATTCTCCTTGGCATCGTGCTCCACCTTGGGGTTGTTGAGGGCATAGGACATGCCCTCCTTGTTGGCATCGTCCACGGACGTGCCCTCCTTGTTCGAATCCTCCACGGACATGCCCTCCTTGTTGGAATCGTCCACGTCATTTGAAGTGCTCTCCTTCATGGGATCCTCGGAGTCCTCCTTGGTGCCATTGTCCGACGCATTGGTGGTACTTCCCGCGATTGCTTCCGTGCTTGCGATTGCTTCCGTGCTTGCCCCATCTTGACCTCCATCTTTTGTATCTCCGCTCTCGGTTGCCGCGTCTTGGCCTCCATGTTTTGCATCTCCGCTCTCGGTTTCCTTGTCGTGGCCTCCATGTCTTGCATCTCCGCTCTCGGTTTCCTTGGTCGCTTTCTCCATGTTCTCCTCCCACTTCGCCAACATGGCCTTTGCCTCATCCTCGCTCGTGAACGCTGTGTGGCGGAGGCGCACAATGACTGGCCACGTGACGTTGGCCTCACTCTGCTCTCCGGGCCATTGGGGGGGGAGTTTCACCATCTCCTCCCCCTTCCGTGGCTTGGGGTCGTCCTTCGTTGGCTTTGCCACGGCGCCCACTGCGATGCGGTGGCGCTTGTCTGGACCCTCGGTCAGCACCCACCGTACTGCGGATCCCGCTGGCAACCCGAACTTCTCACGTGCCTCTTGGCGCTTCTCGTCGAGGCGGCGTTTTTCCTCCAATCGTTGCACTTTCACCATCTCCTATGCACAAGCGTTGCAGAGAGTTCAACCGAGTTCAACCGCGTTCAACCGTGTTCAACCGACCGGTTGAAGTGTTCAACCGTGTTCAACCGTATTTCACGACGTACCGCCACACACTATAGCACCGGCATGCTTCGACGTTGTGAAGGCGCATTGCAACCAAATGTAGAGGCATATGCATACGCAGGAACATGGGGACATCACCTCTTCCGCTGGTGCGCTTGCTTGCACCGTGGTACTTGTGCTTGCACTTGTCTCCATTGCGCCACTTGCCTCCATCGCGCCACTTGCCTCTGTCGCGGCACTTGCCTCCGTCGCGCCACTTGCCTCCATCGCGCTACTTGCCTTCGTCACGCCACTTGCCTTCGCTGTGCCACTTGCCTCCGTCACGTTCGGTGTTGACCGTTGTCCTTCCTTTGCTCCCACATTTGCGTTGTTGGCGTCTTTGGGCCGCAGAGATGCCTTCTCCTTCTTGTCCTTGTCCTTTTTGTCCTTCTTTGGTTTTGCTTCGATCTTCTTCTTCTTGTTTGCCTTGGGAGCCTCCCTTTTCTTGGGAGGTGTCCACCCCTCATCATTGTCCGACAATTGGCTTGCACTTGACCCTTTTGAGTCGGACGACGAGTCCGCTGACGTTGCCACCCGTTGCCGCTTTTTGGAATGCACTCCCCGCCCGTCCTTCTTCTTCTTCTTGTCGGTTTTGTCTTGCACCCTTTGTTTGAGCGCAGTTTGCGCTTGGAGGAGCAAAACCTTTGGGCTTGCACTTCCTCCCTTTGCTTGTGGAATTGCCTTTGGTGGAGGCTTCAAGAGTCCACGAATGGGGACGTGGACTTTTGGCTCTTCTCGGAAGGGTGATGTGGAGCTCTCTGCCTCGTCGACCACGGGATTTTCACTCTTCACGTCTCCATGATCCGGCGCAAACCATGCATTAGAATTCTCCCACCACGTGCCATCGTCGGTGTTCACGTCATCCCTCAATTCCTCCTTCACGCCAAACATTGGTTGGGGGAATTGCTTCGCCTTGCCCGACTGACTCCGATGCTTTGGGGTGGACTCCATGGGTGTGCCAATCGCATGTGTGTCAATCGCATGTGGGGACCCGCCATGTGCAAGCTCTTGGAGTGCGCGATGGAGTCCTCGGGTCCATTTCTTCACGAGGGCGTCGCGATCGGAAACCCGTGCACCTGGCCCATGCCACCATTCATCGATGGGTAATGGCGGCCATGCTCCATGGAGCATGACCGCCGGTCCGCGTTTGTCAATGACGAACATGTGGGGTGGGACGTCTTGGGCCGATAACTAAGAGAGATGAGCGGTTGAATGGGGTTGAGGTGCGAAACCGACCGGTTGAACACCGGTTGAACACATGTGGCCACCACCTCATATGCACGGCACCCTCAGCGCACTAACACAGGGTCCAATGTCCAATTATATTGAAGAGTGCGGGCCTTTTCCATGTGATTGGCAAAGCCAATTGCAATTTGCACCCATGGGCGTGAGCCACATGGGAACCCGTCGCCTCTAATTATGATGACGAATAATTGCTCGCCATCGATCATTGGAAAGTCCATGGACTCCATGAGCTCCTTTTGTGTTGCGACATAATTAAAGAAATGCGGTAAGTCCCATCGTACACCAACTTTGCCATTGTGAATAGTGGTTTCCAATTTTTGCGCCTTACCCAATCGTTGCCATTCACGGTGCATACGCTTGAAAGATGGAAATGGGTGCACCCAATGAACATGCAACTTTTCTTGGGCAGCTTTTGTTCGCCGGTTGGCCCAAGATATTAGATTCTTGTACCTAAATTTGAGGCATGTTAATTCGAACAAAGTGACGCGCACAACGTGAACGTTGGTGCACAACGTGAGCGTTGGTTGAAATCGTTCAACTTGTTCAACCGGGCAGTTGAACATGACTTTAACAAATGTTCAATTTGTTGTTTTCATGAAAAAACACTTGATGGTAGCATGTAAATGGGGCCAAAATTGCATGTGGAAGAAGACATATACATGATAGTTCGATGAAACCTAGGTAGGCACTCTATGTTGCACAAACATGAGTCGCATTTGTTTCATATGTGTTCAACCGCACACTTGAACGCATCTCGCATACGGTTGAACACTCCTTGCATACATGCAACGCACCATGGTAGGCATGTAGGACATGTAGAGCACCTATTTTTCGGCATTTCCAAGTCAAGGATCAACCGGACGGCATCCTTGGGTGTAAACACCCTTTCCATGACCTTCCGGTCATTGCGTCGACTACGCCGCCCACTACCCATTCTAGTCTTGAGGCGTTCCCATAGTGTACGACCACCCTTGGATGCGGTGAACAAGTTGACCAAATCACTCATCAATTCATCCGATTGTAATCCAGTGTAGTGATCTGCAATACATTGCTTCAAGTTTGACGTTGGCATTTTTGATTGTAAAATGAGAGGGATCCTTGCATACAAGTAAGAAACCACAATGGGGAATCTCTTGGTGCTCTAATTTGTTCTTATTGTTACGTTATTTTTGGTGACACTACCATATTGCACAAAGGTGAAATTAAATATTCTTCAATTCAATGCGTCATCTATATAGTAAAAAGCGAGCAGGTGGCAACTACTACACACCATGTGCATTCCCTTTACCGCCACGTGTTGGCCACCACGTGCCGGCTCCACTTTTCATGTATGTGGTCACCACACCGCCACCTGCCCATTGGTAGTAGGTTCCAGGTTTTAACTGGGTTTTAGGGAACAGCTCAAAACCAAAATTACGGGACAGGCTACATTTACCAATTAACCACTGTTGAACGCGTGATCGCGTGAGCACGCGCCACCGATTGGCGCGATAGGCCAGTTGAACTGTTCAACCGCGTTCAACCGAGTTCAACTGGGGGGTTGAACAGCAACATGCTGTTCAACTGGGTTCAACCGCTGTTCAACCGCTACGCTCAAAGGTGTGCAAAAGGGGTCACTAGGGAAGCAACTATACTCCTTCCCTCAAGACAGGCCCATCATCAATGGCCGCACTCCCCACGCATACCTCCAAACCAGGGGCCTCCGACAAGGATGCCCCCTCTCCCCCCTGCTCTTCATTATCTATCTCAACTCCCTCTTCCAC
The DNA here is from genome assembly GCA_964036045.1 of Eutreptiella sp. 'Long Island Sound 2002'. Taxonomy (NCBI): domain Eukaryota; phylum Euglenozoa; class Euglenophyceae; order Eutreptiales; family Eutreptiaceae; genus Eutreptiella; species Eutreptiella sp. 'Long Island Sound 2002'. Next base: position 58,836,399 of record OZ038380.1, read on the forward strand.
TATTTTTTTGCCACTGTGCCCCCCCCCCCGGGCAAATGCCCGCACTAGCCACCACGCCTACATCGACGACATCCTGATCAGAAGTGAGGACGTCAACTACGTCCAAAACAGCCTCAACTACTTCGATGGGCCAGCCAGGGACTGGGGACTGGACATGAATGTGTCTGAGACCGAAGTCCACGCCAATGGCACAGCCCCCCAAAAAGAGTTTCTGACACCCAGGGACTCGGGGTTCCACACGTACAACAAAAAAACGGGTCGCCCGCACACATGCTATAAATACCTGGGGGTTTATCTCTTTACTTGCCACCAGGCAAAGGGCCTGTTTCACATGCTCAAGGCGGAGATCCAGAGTTATTTTGCCCGGCTCTCTCCCTTGCCTCTTACACTTAGTGAGAAGGTCTGGCTGACGAACTCTCAGCTGGTCCCTGCACTCGCCTACCGCTTAATCACTCACTCACTTTCCCCCAACCAGCTCGAAAAGCTTCAGGCACTTATCTGGGCGGGAGTTGCGTCTCGCAGCATCACACGTCTAGTCTCCCCCAAAGACCGTTTCGCGGCTCGCCCAAAGGGAGGGTTGGGAATGAAGTTTTTACCGCACAGCGTCCACGTTGCCACAGTGAACTATGGGCTACGGGCCCTTTGCGGCCTTGCCCCAAAGTCAGTTGGCCCCCTGTACGTCCAGTCCTTACTTAGCTCGAACCAGAGGGCTTCGGACCCGGTGCAAAACTCTTTTATGGACTCCATGCATGCCCTTGGCATATCTTTTCACAGCATAGGCCCGTGGAGACCCACTGCTATTCGGGATCTAACGCCTGGTACCCAGCTAACCGTTAGGTTCAAATCAGGACAGGCCACAGGAAGAGTGACCGAGGCCACTTCCAAATGGGCCAACGTCTCGTTCTACGACGGGGTCTACTCGGTGGATACCCACACGTCCTACACCATGCACATGCCATGCCACGCCGTCATGGATTACTCCCGCCCCTCTCACTTCCATATAGTTCCTGAATTTTTGCGCCCTCAAGAGACCATCCCTGAACCCCCAGCGCCACCGCACAACGCACACGCAATGGGAATCAGCCACCACGGCCATCTCTTCGCTCTGCAGGCACAACACTACCTAGAGAAGAAGTCTCTCGACGAGTGGGGATGCCACGATGCCGCGGAGGCACTGACCAGGCCTCCGACCCCCGGCCTACAGCGGGTGTGGCTATATTCCGATGGATCCTCCGGTGAGTCCGGCCATGCGGCCGCCATCACGGCCTTTCTACCCGACGGTACAACCACAGTCCTGTGCCTATCCTCACCGCATCCCTCTTCTCTGGGTTCGGAGTTCTGGGGGGCGGTAGCAGCCATTCGCTGGATCCACAGGGAACTTTCCCAATACGAAGTATGTTTGTTGATTGACAACGAACAGGTGGTGTCCACCCTCCAGAAATGCCAAGTCCGTAGGCCCAGCCCGTTCCAAGACAACACATGGACCGTCGCCGTACACAGCGCCCTACTTCTCATTACCAACCCCCTCCACATCATGTGGATTAAAGGTCACGCCAATTCTATTGGCAACGAAATCTGCGACCATTTTTCTAAATGGGCCGCTCACAGCCTGATTTTTACCCCGGACCTCCTCCCCCCCCCCCCACTGGGCTCAGTGGCGGTACACCACCTGCCTGTCCTCCACAAGTTTAAGGTACAGCAATTCCGCCACCTTTTGCCGCGGCATTCCCATAGCAACATAGCGGTCAGCCCCAGCTTCAGCCTGTACAACAAAACTTCCTGGTTTTCGTCCCTGTTTTTCAAACTGGCGTCCGGGTGCTACAATGTGCACGGGTACCAGTGGAGCAATATGCTCCACGACTACCACTGTTCCAGGTGCGGACAGCACCATCCTTTCGACCCTGTATCATGCCTGGCCTTCTGCAAAGCGTTGGACCAGCACGTCCAGGCATACGTCTCCTCCTGGGGAACCCTTTTCAGCCCCATTGTCCTGCACTGGTGGCTCTCTGGACCCTCAAAGGCTGACCGCAGGAACTTCATGAGAACTCTGGTACCTAAGTCCCTATGGTCCTGCCTCTCCAAGCCGATCCCGGGCTCTACCCGCGCCGAGCACAGAGCCATGCTTGGCCTAGCCCTGGAGGAACGCGTAAAGCACCTGGACAAGGCTGTCCACCAAGCACATGATTGGCTATGTTCGAATCCTCTCCCTTGGGACCCAATACTTTGGGCGCACCCCTCCGACCCTCTCAACCCCTTCTCGGTTTCGCACGGTGCGTTCAGTACCTCCGTCCACATGCCCCCTCGGACCCGCCCGGTATACCAGCACCCCCCACCTCTCCCTAAACATGCCTTCCAAAAACCGTCCAAGCCAGCGTCAGCCAAAGCACAACCAACCACGCGCCGCGCGCCAAAAAATTCCAAACGCCCGTCCAGCCGCGCATCCGCACCACGCCCCCCCCCCCCCCTCGGCCATTCCCCGCCCTCCTCAGCACTCACGCCCACGGCCACCACAAAATCGCCATCGATCACCACAAACCCATCAGGCCACAATCGTTTGGGCGCCCCCAAAACGCGCCAAGACCGCCCCCCTCCCGCCCCCAAGCTCCAAGGCACGCTACCGTCAAACACGCCTACCTCTCCCCTCAAGGCCCATCCTTACTAGGTGCCCAGGCCCGTCTGCCCCTGCCCCCCCCCACTCCAACGCCTCCCGGGACATCCGGAATTTTTTCCGCCCATCCAGTGAACTTCTGTCTCCTCTCGACCCCTTCAGCCCTCCGCCCCTTCCGGAACCCCCCCCCTTCCCCACAGGGTAAATCAGCGTTCATCTAACCTAACCATCAGAGCAGCCGTGTACATATCTTTATATGGTGATGTAAATACTTTCATTGGCGGACGTCAACCCCAGAACAAGTTGATGCGGTTAAGAACAAAAAAAAACCTGATAAGCGGGCATCTGGCTCACGCTGGTAACCATATGCATGGGACTGAAGGGCACAGCCAGGGCAGGAGCAGTACTCCGCAAGCAGCGGATGTGTAGGTGTTTGGAGTGCCGAACCCGATTGAGGCTGGGAGTTAGTACATGCACCGTAACTGGAGCTCTACGGGAGTCCTAAACCCGTCCTGGCACACACTGGGTAGGCGTAGCTATCAGCACCAGAGAGGTCACCGCCCCTGGGAGGTTAGTAAGCAGTAGAAAGATAGGCACAAGGAAATTTGTTTTTCTTCTTCCGCTGGGACAGAGTCTCAGCACGAGGTAGTAACATTCCCTCGTTGTTTCCAACGAGGTAGGAAGGAAAGATGGCGTTGATACTCCTATCTGGCTGTAAAAAGGCGGACATAGGTTCCCAGATTGCCTCAGATAGCACATATCCATCCCACAGGGTAAGGAATTTCCAGCCCTGTTTATACTCGTGGCGGGCAATAGCTGCAACCACGTAGTAACAATCGACTGCCATCTCATCGGCAGTCATCTCCTCGAGTTCCTCCGCCTCCTCAGCGCTGGCAGCGTTCTCTAGGTCAATGCGCTCGACCTCACTGTCGCGGAGGCACCATCCATCCCAGGACATCAGGGGAGTGATAGTGCCTCAACTACTTAGGAGCACATAGCAGTTCACCACCTAGACGTGGACTGCACTTGACATGGTTTCTAGATCCATCTATCCTGATGATACGATAGGGCCCAAAATGAGAGTCCTGTAGGCAGTTGCTGGGCCAGGAGGGTAGGTGTGAATGGTGAACCAAGGCAACGTCACCAACCTTGAAACTGGCGGGTCGTCGTAGGCGATTTCGTCGGCTCAGTTCACGTTCACGGATATATCTGACGTTAGTCCCAGCCACGTTAGCCATAGACTGCTTGTGTTCCAGCCAATCCCCAACGGGGCTCTTGAAGTCCTCCTTAGGCGGCTCAAGTTGCATGCTATAAAACGACAGAAAGTGCCGAAAATACACGGCCTCAAAAGACATCAAAAGAACCATTCTATGGCTTGCAAGAAATAAAGCCGTTTTTGAAACACCAAGAGAACTCTTATGTAAGGAATTTTGGCCCCTTCTTAGTCCTGATCGGTCCAAAGAATGCTTTTTTTGGGGCAACGGACTGTTCCTTGCACGAGGCCTCGCGCAAGGAGCAGTCCGTCGCCCCTCCAAGGTCAGGTAATGATGGTAGAATTGAGGAATCAAGCAGGCGCCTACACTGGAGTGACATTACAGGCACCCTTGACTTGATCACATTGTACAATATGTTTACGCGGGCGTACATTCAGCGCTCTAAACAAGCCTTGCAAATCTAATTGATGACTCAAGAAATCATTTCTAATGCTGTTGCATTCCTAACAAAAGGAGCACATACGTTGGAGGTGTTGCACAGGGTGCATCCTTCAGCATTGCTCATGATGCACACCTGCGACAAGTTATGGGGAGTGTCAAGCAAAAAAAAGAGTATCACTGGTAACACATGAAGCATGTCCACTCAACAGATGACGCTGAGCTTGACAGGGACCCCCCTTGTAGCTTTGCCTGAAGAAAAATTGATCCTTCTGTTGTTGACTATAGACGAAAGTAAAATGTGCAAAGAAAATATGAATTTGCCATGCGTGGCACTTTTTTCAGCGTTTGTTTGCGCCAGAAAAACTGATTTTTTGGAGAGTAAAATGCAATGTAGTGCAAACGACACCAATTATGAAGATGATGTTCGATACCTGGAGAAAGAAGGTGCCCTGGGGGAAGCAGTCTGCCAAGCGCAGGGGCTGACCAAGCCCAAAAAAAGATTTTCCGCCTCCGGGGGGGGCAAGCTTCTGGTAAATTTCAATGACTCCACAACAATTTAGGTACTCGTTGTTTCAGTGAAGGTTTTGCACAAGCGCCGTCAGATGAGAACCCATCACAATGGTACAAAGAATATATTTTCTGGGCCTTTTTTTGCGCGAGGTCTCGCGCAATGAGGACTGCAATGCAGTCCCAGAACTTGAAAGTCACAACCTATACCTTTTTTTCAGGCAGTTCAAATCAAAAATCAAACCGTGGGGTGGGTAGTAAGACCACTCGACCCTGAAGCCGTCTTTCCAAAGGAAAATGAATCGGGTGAGGTTTTTGGTTTAGTAAGTTAAGCGCGAGGCCTCGCGCATGGGGCAGCCCTTGAACCACATGTTGCATATGTTTTGCGTTGATATTCAATCCGCCATGCTTCTGTTTTAATGATCCTTGGTCTTGATTGCGCGAGGCCTCGCGCATAGAACTTGATCAATAAGTCATTTTTTCAGGTATGCAATGAACATGCAGAACAGAAAATGATGTTGCAATCATTTTTTCTGCAGACCATGTTCATCCAAAAAACAAGGGGAACGCAAAATGTATCTATTGGCCAATTTCCGCTAAAAGCACATCATTTTCCACTGAAATCATAAGATTTATTTAATTTTCTTATAGGTTTTTTTGTTTTCGGCTGTCCGAAAAAAGGCACAAAATGGCACAAATGGTAAGAAAGATACTTTCTTTGGACTAATATTATGTTTTCAAAGAACAGGGCCTGTGAAAAACTATTTATTTGCATGGTCCAAATTGGGTGCATTTGGTGTGATTTTGACCATGCAACTTGAGCCGCCTAAGTCCTCAGGAAAGAGGGTTTTGAAGAACCAAGCAGGTCGTCCTCCATGAAACAGCTCGTGGGGGGTGAAACCTGTAGAACAGCTCCTCCGAGAGTTCATGGTCAGCACTGCCCAGGGCACTAGGCGTACCCAACGTTTGGTACCTTCCTGTTTCATCAGGATTCTCAGGTTCTGTTCCACCACACGGTTTTGTCTCTCGCAAAGAGGATTAGACGTGTGGGTATAGGGCACACCTGTGGTTACCTCAACATTGAGGGCGTTCAGCACTCGTTTGTACCATCCTCCGTCACTGCGGATGCGTACATCTTCATCAGAGTGCACCTGTTTAGGTGCTCCGTATGGTTCGAACCATTGTTCGACCAACACTTTCACAGTCTGCTCACCTGTGATTTTCGTATTGCAAGGGAACACACGGGTGAAGCGGGACAGGCCACATGTGACAACTAGGCAAAGATCATAGCCGCCGAAGCGGGGTATGCCGTGGATGCAATCCGCGTAGAGAAGAGAGTTAGTACAATAGGGTGTGGGTAAGCTTGAAATCAGTCCCCTATCCCTACTATAGCTCTGCTTGCTGGCATGACAGCCGGAAGCATCAACGATGGTCTGCACTCGGGACCTCAGTTCAGTCAGGGTTAGACAAGAGTAGAAACACTCACGAGAGAAGTCCACTGAGCGATTAGCGCCAGTGTGACCTGAGCTGAGATGGGACCACTGTGGACACCCATTGGTTCGTGCCTCAGGCACGACTATACGGTCCTCGTAGAAGGGGTACAGTTTATTTTTATACCACTGGTGCCCGCCAATGACACGGGGTTCGAGACCAGTGCTGAGGGTGTGCAGAATTTCTTTATATTCTGACTGATAGTCAGTTAGGCTCCAACCCTCGAGGATTCCAGCAGTCCGCATAGACAGGTCAAGCTGGACATCCATACGCTAGAAAGCCTCCTTGGCGAGTGCCTCAGAGCTCTCACCAATAAGCGCTCGAAGTTGTTGCGCGATTTGTAGTCAGACAGTTCATTTTTTATACCAGGGATATGATGGACTGTCAGCCTGAACTGGCTCAGGTAAGTCCACCACCGTTTTAGTTTCGCTTTCTCCGGTGGTGGGCCCTTCTGAAAGGACTTCACCGGTTCCTGGTCACAGAGCCAGACAACAGGGTTAGATCCCAATAGTCCGGACTGCGATGAGAGCACCAACATACCGGCTAGGAGCTCCTGGTCGTAGGTGCTGTAATTGGAACGCGCCTGGTTCCATTTCCAGTTTCACTGTCCCAGTGGTACAAGTCGCCACTCAGTCGTAGGGTAGTCGTGTTTCAGGGAACCATCACGGTTCAGTCCACTAGTGTGATAATGGCAATGGGTTAGTTCAGCTGGGTTAAGCTCCTACCATTGGTATATCGTTCCACCCCCCCCTACATCACTGGCATCAGTGATCAGGACCATCTTGCCCTTAGGGCGGGGTACACCCAGGCAGTTGGAGGAGGCAATTTTCTTCTTCAACTCCTGAAAACACTCCCCCTCTCTGGCGCTCCACCTCCAGGGAGTAGTTTTCTTGATTAGATCAGTGAGAGGGGCAGAAGAGTAGGCCTATAGAAGTTACAGGCGCCCACAAAACTCCTCACATCGTGTAGACCCTTCTTAGGGGAATCGCTAATCTGCATAGACGCGGCTGGTTTCCACCAGCCATACCTCAGGTCGAAACCCAAATACTCCATCTCCTCTTTCACGAACTCGCATTTTTCGAGTATGATTCGGAGATGGTTTTCTTGACTAATAATGAAAAATTCACAGAGGAGAAGGACATGGTCCTCTTGGGTATTGGTACCCAAACTCACGTCATCAATGTGGGCCTCCATTTCTGCCCCTCGGGAAATCAACTCCTGTACTAGAGGTCTGCGCCTCAGTAGGTACAACATTTTGTTCATCAGTTCTTGGAAGAGTGTCCGAGCACTAGCCACCCCAAAAGGCATGACCCTTAGGGGTTAGAAAAGCCAGCAGTTCTTGAGCTGCAGCTGTTAGATCAACCTGCCAGAAACCACTACGTTTGTCCATTTTGGTTTTGTACCGGCATTTGGCAATACGCTCCAGGGTGTTTTCCATGCTGTGAATACTCTGCGATTGGTTTTGGGTTTTCGTGTTGACCTGACCATAGTCAAAAACCAGTCGCAGGGCACTTGATACAGGTTTAGCAACCAGGAAGCAGGGACTGCAGTGGTGGGGGTAGTCCCCCTTCTTATATCCTTCAACGAGGCCAGCATCAATACATTCTTTGATCTGGCGCTCGATTTCTTCAACCTGTTCCTGAGGAGCGGGATAGGGACGCCGTCTCACTCGCGTCTTCTGAAATTCAGGTTCCAGTTTCAGGTCCATCTGAACCAGTTTTTTACCGGACAGGGGAGGCGGCAGGGCGCCGAACACCGCCTCATAGGTTAGGAGCAGTTTCTTCAGCCGGGGGTCAAGGTTCGGACTCTCCATCTTCTGCAGGAATGTTCCTCCGCATGGAGGTTGCTCCTACCGTGCTTTGTCTTTTTCTGCCGATCAGCCCTTGGCAGGTACTGAGCTCTCATCCGACTCAGGAAGACATTGTTGCCCATAGTGCAGAGAATACGCCAGGGGTATCCTAGGGCCAGGTAGCGTGTAGGAGAGATCGTCCTCCTCAGACCAGATGGAGAACTTCCAGGTCTGTGTGAGGTATTGCAGCCGTTCCTGGCGCTCAATACCTTCGGCCCTCAGGTACAACAGCCGTTGGAGTTCCTGAGTGTCATGCTCTGACAGTGTCATTTTATTAGAAGCAGGCCGCGCTAGAGCATCAGGAGTCTGAGCCACGGGTTCATCTGAGCGAGTATGCTGCATGTGCAGCACAGGCTTACCAACAGGGGAAGTTGGTTCTCAGGTTGACTCTAGGTCTACCTCTTCCAGCAACAGCTGGGCTAGGAAGGCAGTGTGTTTGAGTTCAACGCAGCTGGGGTCTACAGGAGGGATAGTGCTGGCAATTTCAGACAGTTGGTCGCCAACATCCTCCTTCACAGCAGCAGGTTCCAGATCGCCATCAGGGGACTCACACCCTGTAATTGTGGCAGGGAGATGCTCATGAGTTCGTTGTTTGAGATCAAAAAAGGGTCAAGCCACGACTTTCGGCCATGACCTCTTTCAATAGCACCTGATCCAGATCACACAGGGGTACAGGGTTGAGGGATCCATGTACAATGGATAAGAAACTGGCCCATTCAGGTGCCTGCATTGCTGTGTCTGAATCATCAGGCACATAGATGGGACCGTAGGGGAGTTGCACTCTTCCCACAGTCATTTGGTCTAGCATTCACCTGAACATCCCCAGTCAGGGGTGCACATGACAACCCTTCCTCCCTCATAAGCGATTTGGGTTAGAGCCTTCGCGAGCAGGGAGAAGGGAGGTTTAGCATACGCTAGGCCCATTGCTTTCCAGAGGAAACGGAAAGCGTTATTCAAATGTTTCGAGCAGTACAACTGCGTGATGTGCTGTTGTCGGCTCGCGAACAATTCCACCTGGATCTCATCCAGGGATACCTGCAGGGCCGCAAATCCATTTTCAAGAACGTGACGGGCCAATTGGTAGCTTTCAGTAAGATAGTTAGTCTTTGCTGCGTAGCGCAGCCCAGACTCTTTTTGTCCTGACAGCTCCAAAGGTACAGAGAAGAGCCCACTGCTAAAGTTGCAGTGTAGAGAATAGCAGCCTTGGAGAGACAACATTTTTACCTGGGGGTTTCTTTGTAGGAAGTCGGTGCCAATGACGTTGTCAAAGGCGTCAGTGTCCAACACTCCGCAGTGTTGGGTCACAGTTTCGTCGCCAAGACAAATAGTCACATCGACACCCCCCAAGAAATGGATGGTACGCCCATCCCCTACTCTTATGGCCACTGTCTTAGTTTTCTTGAAAGTCTTTAGCAGGCGCCGGGCCAGTATAGAGAGTGTGGCGCCGGTGTCAAGCAGTGCTCGAAAAACTTGATCCTCGCTTTTCACGAGGATCCAGAAAACCAAGTCCTCCTCTTCAGAGCTGCCCCCCCACTCCTCAGCAGGGAATTTCACATCAACCCCTGCAGCCATGAGGGACTTGGCCATCCAGGCCAGTCGCCTCTTCTTGAAGTAAGACCCCTCAAGGGAGGAGTTATCCCCCTGTGGGCACTCCTTGGGGTCAACATCGGCAGGAGAGGGAGAATTAGCGGGCGTTGATGAGCCCCTCTGGGTGTTGGGGGTTTCACCCTTGCCACCCCCCTTGCCTCCTCCTTTACCACCCTTGTCCCCATTCTGGAGTGTTCTGGACAGTGTTTGGGCTTTCTGGCGATCAGCCCCCTGCCGTTTGTGTTTGTCACTCTCACGTTTTTTATGTGACATTCGTGCTCGTAGTGACGACGTTTGCCACAGTACCCACAGGTGATGGTACACCTAAAATGATCCTGATGGGTTACTGTTTTCCCATCTTTAGTGTGCTGTTGTGAAAAACCAAGGAAAAGGCGCACAGCCGACAAAAATAAACAGAGAAATCGTTTTCTCCAACCTCAGAAACACTTCAAAAAACTTTACGCCGCTGTTTGGCGAGGTCGCAAAACTTAGGACACACACAGATCGCCAAGAACAAGCCAACCGCGACGACGAAGAATTTGAGCGTTGCATGCCCCAAACCACCTAGCAAAGTGCGTGCTATAGGAGCTAGGCGGCTTGTGCGCGTCAAAAATAGGAGGGGGGGAAACAAAACAAAAGGAGAGGCACAAAACCAAAAACAAAGAAAGCACGAAACATCACCACACGTGAACCACGGGAGACCACACGCCAACGGCCACGGACCACGGGGGAACAAGTATGTACCCCATGCATCCTACATTTCCCCCGCTACACATGCGTAGGTGAGGAAAAAAAAGTATGTTGTCAAGGAGGGCGCCAAAGGGACAACACGGCACGCAAAAACGAAAAACGAACCACCACGCACCTCATAAAGCATGCGTACAAACACAAATCACACACATATCTTCATTCCTCCATAGACCCCAAGCAGGGCAAGGTACAAGACGACGGAAAAAAAACAGCAAAAGGTATGGGACGGGCAAGGAGCATGGGGAAACAATGGTATGGCGAACAAGTATGTTAAGAACACATACACCCCGCAACGTGAGCATAGGTGTCGACCGGTGGACACCAAGTATGTTAAAAATGCGAGGAAGGGCGTCAAAGGGACCACGCACTCATACACAAGCGTACAAACACGAACACCGCCCCTGAAACCATGAGACGCCGAAAGCCCGCAAGGTACAAGAAGACGGAGACAAGGTCAAGGAGAAACATGGTATGCAACCCCACCCCCCGCCCCACCCACACAGCATGCAAAACGTCCGCTATTGGAGATGGCCACGAACCATGGGGAAACAATTGTATGGCGGACAAGTATGTTAAGAGCCCATACACCCCGCACCACCCCCACAACGTGGAAACCAAGTATGTTAAAATTGCGAAGGAGGGCGCCAAAGGGACCACGCATGCATAAACAAGCGAACAAACACGAGCCACAACCAAGAAGCCATGAGACGCCAAACGCCTGCAAGGTACAAGAAGACGAAGACAAGGTCAAGGAGAAACATGGTACAAAACCCCAACCCCCACCCCACCCACACAACATGCACACGCTCTGTTCATAGGGGATGACAACTGGAAGCTGCACAAGGTATGGCAAGTATGTTACCGAAAAAGAAAACCATCTTGCACGCCCTCTCTATAGGGAAAACACAAAGCAAAGAGGTATGTTATCAAAGACGCCACAGAAAAAAAAAGAGACACAAGGCACAACACGCAACGAGACCAAATAGGTAGAAAAAAAACACCAAGAGCCACAAGAGTAGAGCCGGTAGGACCGCCACACCCGCCCGACACCCAACCAACCCCCCAAAGGCCTGCACACGCTCTGTCTCTACAGGGGGAAAAATGCGCGGTGGGACAAATAGAGCGGTATGTAATTCGCATTTCGCATATCACGCATTTCTGCTACACATCTACAGGACCTCTTCTTCTGCTTTTCTTCTGCTTTTTGGCCACGACCATGCCAACCGACAACGAGAACCAACCAAGGTATGACACACCCCACAAACCATACACCGCACGCATACACACACACACACGGCAACCACACCCCCGCACCCCACCCACACCAACACGAAGCCCCACACAGCACACACACACACACACCAGGGCCAAGGGGAAGGGCACCCTGGGGCCCACAGCCAGGAGTGGCGAGCGGGCCCCCACCACCACTACCGGTGGATCCGAGCCAGGAGTGGCGGGGAACCAAACCCACGGCGCTCAGCCAGGAGTGGCGAGGGACCAATGGCCGCACCCTGCGGCGAACCCCAGCCAGGAGTGGCGGGGCCCCGCAACCAAAACCTTCAGCTGGGAGTGGCAAGGGACCAACCACCACCAAACAACGGCGGACCCCAGCAAGGAGTGGCGGGGCACATGACCCGGGTTCCTCAGCCAGGAGTGGCCGGGGACCCGATCCACACACCAACCACACCCACATAAACACCAGCCGCAAGCCCGGAACAAACGGGGCGGGAACAACAAAGCACGGACCACCGGCACCCCATACACACGCAACCACGCACACCAGCGTACCCGGAAGACACATCCACGCCACACAACCGCACCACGACACCAACAACACGGAGACCACAAACACGCAACACACAACACAGCACGGCCACCGCGCGTAGCCATACAACCCACAAACACCAAAAACAAGGGACACCCCCACACACGAAACACCCCATCGCAACCGGCAGGCCCCAGCCAGGAGTGGCGGGGAGCCGCGCACCACCACCGCCGGCGGACCCCGAACAGGAGTGGCGGGCAACCGCACCCGGCACCCTGAGCCAGGAGTGGCGAGGAACACCCACCACCACCAGCAGCGAAACCCAGCCAGGAGTGGCGTGGAGTCGCACACAGGAACCTCCGCCAGGAGTGGCGAGGGACCAACCACCGCACACACCAGCCAGACCTTCACCAACAGCAGCAACAGCCGGAGGAAGCAAGGACCGGGAACCACACGCCACCAACACACCACACACGCACACACACACACACACACAAACGCACGTGGAAGGCACACCAACACCCGCACCACCACCAACACAGACACCAGAAACACACACCACACACACCAGCACAGACACCACGCGCACACGCCGCACCACGTTCGAACACACAACACGGGAAACCCCCACCCACGGAAACACCCACTACCGCGGCCGGGGGACCCCAGCCAGGAGTGGCGGGGAACCACACTGGAGACCCTCAGCCAGGAGTGGCAGGGGCCCAATCACCCCCGCCACAAGCGGACCCCACAGCCAGGAGTGGCGGGGAACCGCAACCAGGACACACAGCCAGGAGTGGCAAGCGGCCACAGATTACCGCCGCCAGCGGACCCCAGCCAGGAGTGGCGGGGAACAGCACCCGGGGCCCTCAGCCAGGAGTCGCGAGGAGCACCCACCACCACCAGCAGCGAAACCCAGCCAGAAGAGGCGGGGAATCGCACCCAGGAACCTCCGCCAGGAGTGGCGAGGGACCAACCACCAACACACACCAGCCACACCCACACCCACACCAGCGGCAAGCCCGAGTCGGGGAAACCAACCGCCACACACCACACACGCACACACACGCACACACACCAACACACACGGAAGACACACACACACCGACGCCACCACCACGAACACACCACACACACACGAGCACAGACACCACGCGCACACGCGCCGCGCCACCAACACACACACCACGAGAAACCCCCCATCCAACCCCGCGGAGACGGCCACTGCCGCGGCCGGCGGACCCCAGCCAGGAGTGGCGGGGAACTGCAACCAGAACCCGCAACCAGGAGCGGCAAGCGACCACACACCACGGCCGCCAGTGGACCCCAGCCAGGAGTGGCGGGGAACCGCACCCAGGGCCCTCAGCCAGGAGTGGCGAAGAACACCATCCACCACCGGCAGCGAACTTCAGCCAGGACTTGCGGGAAAACACACTCAGGAACCTCCGCCAGGAGTGGCGAGGGACCACCCACAACACACACCAGCTACACCCAGACACACACCAACAGCAAGTCCGGGCCAGGGAAACCAACCGCCACACGCCACACACGCACCAACACACACGGCAGACAGACCCACACCCACACCACCACCACAAACCGACAATGCAGACACCAGCACGTGCCGCGCCACAAACACACACAACACGGGAGACCCCCCACCCAACCCCGCGGAAATGGCCACAACCGCAGCCGACAGACCCCAGCCAGGAGTGGCCGGGAACCGCACCCAGGACCCTCAGCCAGGAGTGGCGAGGGGCAACCCACCACCAACACCAGCGGGCCCCCCAGCCAGGAGTGGCGGGGGACCACACCCGGGGCCCTCAGCCAGGGGTGGCGAGGGAACGCCCACCCAGGACCCTCAGCCGGAAGCGAGGGACCACGCCCCACAAACGAGCGGACCTCAGGTAGGTAGGTAGGTAGGTGCACTCGGTCGTGGAGAGGCGCCCCATGGTTCCCCCTGGCGTCGCCCCTGTGACGAACAGGAAGAAGTTCCGCACGTGAAGAGGGGAGGCGGCTTATTTCCTGCTACACCTGACTGGTGGCCCCCAACAAAGCGGCCCCGGGCAACACCGGGAGGGCTGATCGCCGCCAGCGTGACTGCTTGTTGTCATGCCCCTCCTTTGGGCGGAACCCTAGGGGTTCACTGGACTTCCTGGCGTATCCCATTCCCAAGGCATGCATGCATGTTCTTGGTACTGGGGTTCCGAGGTGCTTGGGTGTCGCACGCTCCGCCTCGAGTCCCAAAGCAGTGCAGGCCTTAGGATGCAGCCTTACCCCCGGTCTCCGGATCTCGTTTGGCCGGGTCACCTGCATGGCACGGGCTGCCTCGGTGCCCGGGCTATGGACACTGGGTTTCCTACTGTTGCGTGGCGCTTGTGTTTGGGTCTGGGTTGTGGTTGGGTTCGGGTTTCGGCTCCGCCCCGCCACTCCTGGGTGGCGTGTTGGGGTGTGTGTGCGCTTGTGTGTGCGCTCCGCTTGTACCCTGCCACTCCTGGCTGGGCTGTGCGGTGTGGGTGTGTGTGGTTTGGTTCGGGTTCCGGCTGCGCCCCGCCACTCCTGGCTGGGATGTCGGGGTTTTTGTCTGCTTGTGTGCGCGCTCTGCTGGCACCCCGCCACTCCTGGCTGGGGTGTGTGGCGTGGGTGTGTGTGATTCGGCTCGGGTTCCAGCTGCGCCCCGCCACTCCTGGCTGGGGGGCTGCGGTGTGTGTGTGCTCGTGTGCGCGCTCCGCTTGCACCCAGCCACTCCTGGCTCGGGTGCGCGATGTGGGTTTGTATGTTTGGGCTGCGATTTCGGCTGCGCCCCGCCACTCCTGGCTGGGGTGTGCGTTCTGAATGTGTGTGCTCGGGCTCGGGTTTTGGCTGCGCCCCGCCACTCCTGGCTGGGGTGTTGGGCTGTGTGTGTGCTCGCGTGCGCGCTCTGCTTGCACCCCGCCACTCCCGGCTTGGGTGCGCGGTGTGGGTGTGGGTGCGAGCGGACCTCAGCCAGGAGTGGTGAAGGCCCACGCCCCCACCAACACCAGAAGACCCCAGCCAGGAGTGGCGGGGACCCACACCGGAGACCCTCAGCCAGGAGTGGCGAGGGACCACCCGCCGCCACCGGCGGCGAGCCTCAGCAAGGAGTGGCGGGGACACGCACACAAGCAACTCGGCCAGCAGTGGCGAGGAGCCGCCCCCCCCACACCCACCACCCCACCAAGCAGAGACGGTAAACCACACGTCCACAACCCATACAGCGAAAAAGGGGGGGGGGCGAAAGGGGCCCACGGAAGACGCAGGCGAGTTACCCAACCTCAGGGGTTTGGGGGCCCCCTCGGTGACCGTATCCGCCCCAACTGAGCACACGCAATAAGGTGAGATACGCCTGGGACCGTTGGTCAGCGGCCCGCGGTGGCACTGGCCTGGGGGGGTGACGAATGGGCCTGACCAAGAGCACATACCACGGCACGTACTGCTGTTCGGGCCCAGCAAGGGGCTGCTGGTAGGGCACACCGTCCATCGGGGCAGGCAAGAGACATGCCTGTCCCGCAAGGAATCCCTGCGACCGAGCGGGTACGAATGGAGGGCCCGTACAACAGAGATACACCCTGAGGGGGAGTGCAAGCATCGGCCCCCCCAAGAGTAAACACCAGGGGAAGGGACCCGAACCCGCGTCAAGGACCCCCCCCCCCCCCCACCCCACCCAGCCCCACCACACACCGACCACAGCCCGGGTAGGCCCGGGCAAGGCACCAGGGGAACAGCACCCCAGCAACGCGACAAAGAGAAAGAGGGGGGAGGGCACACACAGGGGGTGGCGGGGAACCACACCCGGGTCCCACAGCCAGGTCGGGAAAGGGGCCACGACACACAGCCCCGAGCCCACACAGAGCCGCCAAGACAAGCCCAGAGAGGCGAGGACAGGCACCCAAACCAACCATCAAAGCACAGCACACACGCCAGCGCGCGCAGACAATACACACCGCCACAGCCGCCACAAACACAAGCCCAACAAACGCGCACAACACACCAAAGCGCGAGCACCGCCCGCACGACAAACGCACACACCACACGAAGACCCAAAGAACAAGAGCCCAGCAAGTCTCCGCCAGGGGAGCTGCAGGGACACCACAAACACCACTAGGACACAAGGGTAGACCAACCAGCAGCACCCACCAGGGCCTCAGCCAGGAGTGGCGAGCGCCCACACCCAGCAACACCCAACGACCAACTACGCCCAAACCCAAACCCAGGACCAGTAACTGCGACAACCAAACCATCACCGCCACCAACACCCCAACCAAGACCACCCAAACCGAACGCCACAACACCCTCACCAGCAGTAACACCCGGAGCCAACGGAGACACTGGCGGCAAGGACACCCGGTACATCAACAACAGCACCCTTATTGTCCAGCGTAACGCCCTCACCGTAGGCAGCACCAGCAACCCCAGCACCCAGCAAAACACCTGAGACACCCTCGCCAACATGAAATCAACGCAAGAAGCCAACCAACACCGGCCAACGACCACACCAGCGCCACCCACCGACCCGCCCCCAGAGCCGCCACTGCCAGCATCCACACCATCAGAAACATGAACACCACCAACAATCATGCCAGCACAACACCCTCACCATCACCATCACCGGCGGCGCCGCCGTCCTCACCAACGCCTACGACACCTACGCACACCAACACCAGGTGCATCACCTACACCACCCAAGCCAACGGCATCAACAACACCAACGCCAGCACCACCCCACCATCAGCGTCGCGGCCGGCAACCCCCGGCACCAGAGGCAACTAACAACTGGTAAACCAACAAACCACCAAGCATCCGCCAGAGGAGGCAAAGGCACACACCCGGAACCATCAACAACAACGCCCTTTCGCCACCACGGCATCGCGCAAGACGTCATCCACCACGCTGTCACCAGCGGCCCCCCACACCACCGGCGCCACCAACACCACCAACACCGACGACATCACCCGGCGCATCGCCTGCAACATCCTCACCAACGGCATCACCAGCGGTCAGAGCCAATGGAACCAGCCAGCGCCCGCCCAGGAACAAAGGCAGCCCACCCCCGAACACAAGACACTGACCGCCCACACACGGACCCACACCAACCATCAGCAGCATCAGCAACATCAGAGACGCTGTAAACTGTAGCAACGCCCGCAACGGTCTCGCGGCCGGCATCACCAACAGCACGACCGACAGCGCGACTTCAGCGACAGCAACCTGGAGCGTCAACGACAGCCACCATGGCGACACCACCCGGTAAAACGCCCGCAACACCATGGGCATCAACGACACCAAGGAGGGCCTCGACACCAGGCACGGCCAACACCGCCAGGGCCAACACACTAGCCAGCAACGCCCACGGGAACCTCTGCCAGGAGTGGCGAGGTCCCACCCCCATGGCACAGTCAGAACACCACCATCCACCGGGGCCCGACCTACAACGCCCTCGCCATCGGCATCACTGGCGGCACCAACACTTGGAGCTCTGCCGGTGGCGCCCTCACCAACAACGTCACCAGCACCACCAACAACGGCAACACAGCAACACCACCACCTACCCACAGCATGGACACCCTGGACCACAACCGGTACAACTACAGACCCAAAGACAGCCGAAGCTACCACCCCAGCACCAGAGACAACCGGCACGACCGGGACCGCAAGCCAGCCGGCCAACAACAAACCACCAGCGCACGCCGGGCCCCCCGCCAGGAGTGGCAGGCCCGGAACCGCTGACCACCCAAGCGCAGGCCGCGCCTAGCACCAACGCCAACAACACCCACACCATCAGACCACCACGAGACACACCAACCGGCAAGTATCACCTGTGACGCCCCCACTGTCGGCAACATCAGCGACACCAGCACCCACAGCACTATCCACACCACCACCAACCACACCAACGACCTGCCAAGGTACGTCACCTACAACACCCCTACCGGCACCACCACGGCCCCGGCACAGAATACCACCTACGGCGCCCCCACCGTCGGCGTCACCAAGGACGCCAGGAGGACTGGCGAACAAACACCACCAGCGCCACCCACCGGGCCCCCAGCCAGGGGTACCAACAGGACACACTGGACAAGACCCAGGGACCACCCACAGCCGGAACCGCCACTCCCACCATCATCAACGCCGGTGGCACCACGAGGCGACACACCGCCTACCTACAACGACCTCACCATTCGCATCACCGCCCGGAGCATCAACATCACCCGGAGCACCATCAACAACCACCCCGGGCAGCACCAACAACCACAACAACAGCAACACATGCCACCACCCTCACCAGCGGCGACACCAGCGGCACCCTCCGCCAGGAGTAGCGAGGAGATAACCCGACAACGCGGAGCCGGCACCCTTACCATCAGAACACCACCACCTGCGCCAGCCGTCAACACACCACCGTCAGCGTCAGCAACGCCACCGACGCCTGACACGATAACCACACAGCCCGCACAAACGACATCAGCCGAACCGTCACCCATCCCCCCTCCCACGAACAAAAACCCCACCATCTGCACAACCAACGACACCATCACCAGCACCACCCGAAACACCGGCAACGGCAGCCTCACCAACAAACGGCACCCCCGCTGCCACTGTCACCAACGCCACCACCACAAGTCACACCACCCATCGTTGGTGCCAGCCACCAACGACGCCAACACCGCACCCCAAACCACACCTACACCCAAAACCTGCAGCAACACCCGCGGTAACCCCACCAGCGACATCAGCCTCCACCAGGAACGGCCACCCAAAACCAACAAGGCCAGAAGACGATGATCAGCACCAGCAGGAAGGCCAGCCCTTAGCGCCCACAACAGCCCAAAGACCTCACACACCCGGACCCACACCCAGAAGCACCACCTACCCCGACCCACCATTGGTGTCATCGACACCCGGAAAGACGCCAACAGCGCCCTTCCCGTCACCGCCACCAACCTCGATGAACTAACGTCCACATCACTGCCACCACTGCACGCACGCCGTCAGCATCACAACCAGCACACCCGTCCGGGCCGTCGTTGGCACCGCCGCCCATGGCACCACCTGCACTCACCAGCGCCGCCACCATCCCAGGCAACGCAACCACCGGACGGGCTCTACCCACAGACCAAGAACAGCTCCGCCACCATCAACC